>JACCIC010000023.1:3245000-4445000 GCA_018907035.1 Sycobia sp. Sy_11
GAGAGAAGGAAGGAAGGAAGGAAGGAAGAAAAAGAGAAGCAATCAGGAATGAAGTTCGGCACGACAAGAAGCGACAGCAAAGCTCCGTCCCGGCAAGTACCGTTGATTATTTATTACAATTAAAAGAGTGCGCGTCCCCGCGACTAAGCACGCCATGTTTGTACGGCCGCTCCGCGTCCCCGTGAAATAGATTGTACGCGTCGCGTCTTTTCCCCCTTTCCACTCCCTGCAGCTGATATTTCCTCGCTCCCGCGGAATCCGCTACCAAATTAGGAAGTCGTCGCCGTACGCTGTAATAATTTATATTGGTTATTGTAATTATCATCGTTGTTATGTTAGGCCTTAGATTTTGTTATTAAACGAAAGCGAATAAATAAATGTTTGTTAGTGTTAGATTATTTTAGCCTTCTATAAATAATAAAGCAAAAAATACTTGAAACTAAATATTGGACGGTATCGTAAATGGATGTAAACATATGTGTCCACTGGGTCTTATTACGATTTGGGTCTTTACTGCCCTGCGCGGCAAATGATTTATCAGTTTATTATTTCGATGCCTGATGTTTTTTTTATAGGTTTTAAGTTTCTCACCAAGGCTTGCAGAGTTTTCAATTTCGAGTACTGTAGTGAGTCTTGTGTTGTCCTTTCGTTTGAACAGACGTCTTTTCTTTCCTCGTTTGAAATAAAGTTCATGTTCAAAAATTATTTCGTGTATCTTTATTTGAACATTCCACCTACTATATTTAATAAAAATTCAATAGTTAGATTTACAAATTTGCATCGTGTTCATTTTCCCAAATCCCGTTCCCGTATTCTCTCATTCCAGCACACTACTAGTGAGTAACACGTAAGTACTCGGTAAGCGGTGCGTAAGTACACCGTTACAAGATATATATATATATATTGTGACGAGGAACGCAAGCACTGCGTGCGCCTGCCTTCCCCGTCTCGTTGCTCTCTCTCTAGCCGTAGCATGTACATATTTATCTGTATATTTATATGTAGAAATGTTTATATGTTGCAGGCCGACGCACAACCACCGGCGGAGAGGTAAGTGAGAGAGAGAGAGCGGGGAGTGGGGAAAGACAGCCACGCGCGCGAATTAGGCAGAAAGAAAGAGAGCCGCGAAGAGAAGACACCGCGTACCGGCCCTCTACACACGTCATCCGTGTTCTTTTTTTCGGGTTGCTAAAGCCGTGCCGCGACGGATCGTGTGTGGGAACCTACCTTGTGTTGCAAGGTTCCCCTCCGCCTCGTACCTCGTCCTCGGGGAGAGAGCCCGGTAACGCGCTCGTGGTGCCACAGTGGTGCAAGGGTGTGCAGTGTACCCGCGCCGAATACGAGCTTGAGCGGACGAATTGTCGTCCGCCCCATCTACGCGGAATAACCGCCCCATCCCGGAGGTCAACGTCACCGCCGCCCCCGGCAAAGGAGGGCGCTGTTGCGCTACGAGAACGCGCTGCGAGACCTGCGGGTTCCGGCTATCTGTAAGTGGCAGCTCCTTTTCTCTCTCTCTCTCTCTTCCCGAACGCCCCGCGCGCCGTCGCCTCGGCGACCCTCGGCCTGCGTCCCGCACGCCTCGTATATAGGCGCTGCACTGTGTGTGTATCTTTGGCGCCGCGGCATTAAACCGTATTTAAATTTTAATTATCTGCCTTTTCTTTTCCATTATCATCAAGTGTACTCTATTAGCCATCCTATTCCACGCGCCGTCCCACAACGCGATATTTCGCCCTTCGCGGACCGCCCCTCTCCCTCGCCGAAATCCTTCGGGCCTAAGCCCAGCCGGGCACAGATTTGCAACGGCCGTGCCCGCCGTCCTCGTGCTCGAGGCGGACACGCGCACCGTTACAATATATATATATATATATATATATATATATATATATATATATATATTTCTGTGTTCCTACATCATAAACAAGACCGCTGATTATTTCAATGATTTCATTTTTAATTCGGATATTTCGTTATAATATTTTATATTGTATATTTTATATATTAAGTTTTTATAAAATACATCAGATTTATGAGTTGTAAATTTCTTAATATACTAACAATATATAGTATTATATTTCCCTTTAGCACAATGAGTAGGACATCTGACCATATTAGTGAACCCATTTTTAATTTAATTATAGAATATTTTTTGTAATATATTTGAAACTTTCAAAAAGTAGTTTATATAAATTAAAAAAAAAATTTATTATACACAAAATAAAATCTGTATTACATTCATAGAATTTCCGTAATATTGAACACGCATGTTAATAATGCATATTCAATTATTTATAAATATCATACATGATTTTGGTAGCTTTATCACTACTATTGTTGAAATAAGTTTCTAAAAAATTGATTAAATATTAGTTATATTAACTTAATTTATAATATATCATGTCCAAAAAACAATGAACTTTGATTCCTTATCTGATAATAGAATTTCAGTAATATTGAACTGCCATGGTAAAAAGGCATGTCCATTTATTGATAAGTATCATCCATGAATTTGGTAGCTTTGTTGCTGATCATTATTTTTAAAACACAGTTCTAAAATATAATGACCATTGATTCCTTTTCTGATAATACAGACAAATAAAGGTCTACAATATTTTTTATACAATGCATATTAAAGTAATTTTCATGTCATTATCAGTTTTCAAATCATCACAAATAAGTTCAAGTATCCAATGATTGTGATCTCTCTACTCAGTTTCTGAACAATGATATAATTGTACGAATTCGAGTATAGTGTTAAGTTTGATATATGTCGACGCATAGAACCTTGCATAGCCTCCTAAAACCTTGCATGCGTGCTTTACACTGAATTCGTAAGAAACTCTGCGCGAACCAACACACGCGACCACACACAGCGCTTCATGGCGCCACATGAAGCCGTTGGCGTGGAAGGGATAAAATATCTAATTCTAATAACACTAATTCTGATAAACTAGCATTCTAGTAACTCAACGCCTCGTTTCTAACTGTATTAATCCCTTCTCGGGAGAGAGAGAGAGAGAGAGAGAGAGAGAGAGAGAGAGAGAGAGAGCTGTGGCTTCTCGGTGTGCCACCAGCCTCTGCGCGTGAAGAGCGGTGTTGAGTACCACGCCAGCTGTGCGAAGAAGAGCGGGAGTGGAGAGAGAGACCGCCGACGCCGTACGTCCCTACCGCGCACCCTCACACGTGGCAGGGGCAGAGACCAGAAAGAGAGAGCTTACCGAGCCGCCGCATTGCCGCTACGAGCGCTCTCATAGCTGATAAGCGGCAGGTTCAGCGAAGGTTAGTGCAGTTCGGGCCAAGAAGTCTGATTATCGCTCCTGCAATCGGGCTGTTGAAGGAGGTCGTGCCCGTCCAAGTCGCAGTGCCAGCCGACGACGGGTTGCCCGAACGCTCCGGTCACTATCATCTCCTAGCTATCATCCGCGATATGCGGCAAGAGACAAACGACCTTTTCCGAGCCCAAAAAAAAATCCGAACGTACTTGCACTCGCCGCCTTCAGAGGATTCCCTTTCCTCTGTCTCCGAAACGGCTTCATAACAACAGCCAATACTGGTTTAGCCATAAGAAATGTTTGAAGAGTTGCCTATAAATGATTTAAAGGCTGCGTCACAAGTAAGCAAGTCCGAGCAAGAAAAGCTGCAAGTAAGCCATTCAATTTCATATTTTAAAGAGACAATTCAGTAATTATAATTCCATTGCGCGAATGAATCAATAAAATTAATCCAAAATAGTTTATTGTTGGAACTAAATATTTTTAAAAATGATTAGTGGTTTATGGAAAATAAATATGAAAGTATTAGTATTAGATTAATATGTTCAAAAATAACAATCTTGTAGCTTCTAAATGATAATAAAATCTTGAAATATCAGTAAAGATAGCAATAACAGTTTCTTGAAAGTACTGCTACAGACAACAATTGATGTTTTTGTTCCTCAAACATTACACATTTATTTAAAAACAAATTATTTTACATACTTCTAAATCAAGAGAAGTATTTATTTTTATCTTTAACCTTATTTATTGAAGCTAATGCAATGTTATAATTACACTGTATATTATTATATATTTTATATGCTATTATATATTATACTATACCAGTCGTGATCAACTTTGTAATAATAAAAATATTCTGGATGCTGCGATTCATTAAATTCTTTTTTCATGATGAAAATATTTATTTATCATTTTATATATATATATATATATATATAAATATATATATATATATATATATAAATATATATATATATATATATATATATATATATATATATATGTATAATGTTTCTAAGCGTTTGCTATAGTCATAGACGGAGGAAATTCGGGCTAAAAAAATTTCTCGTCTTTCGAGCCCAAGAACGTATCGAGCCAATTTTTATTACCTCTACTGAAGTGAAGCGTATTTTCGTAAAAGCGTTCTGCATTGATCGAAATAATTGGAAGTCAGATAGTGCCAAGTCTGGACTGAATGGCTGGTCCCATATTCTGACCGTTTTTCCTGTAATGTTCACTTCCAATGAATATCTTGGACTTAACACAATGGTTTTCTTGTGGATAGGAAACGGAAGGGCGAAGAACCAAAATCGTAAAGAATTACTTGATATTATTTTTTTTTTTAAAGAAATTCAATTAATATGACAGTCAAGTTATTTTAGCTCAATCTAGATACAAAATTAACCAAGTGACAGCTTCAATTAACGAAATGACTGGCGAGCGCAACTTCGCTTCGCTTTTATACGCCCGAAGCGAAATTTCGCGCGTGCTTCCCACTCTTAACCAGGAAGCCGCGTGGAAGAAGCCTATGAAAGCGCTGTCAAGCCAAGAATACGTCTACAACGTATGAAGGTCCACTGAGAAAGGAGGGAGAGAAGAGAGAGAGAGAAAGAGAGATAGAAATTTTGTGCTTTAAGTTAATTTTTACATGGTAAGGCTTTCTCCTGGCTGCTTTCTGGTTTCACAAACCTCACGAATGGCTCGCGCCTTTATAATTTTTACACAATAATTGCATATTACTACATGCTATTTACCTTCTAGTTTTCATAAATCTATACATGTAATAAGTCCTTTTACAGTTCCAGTTTGTAAGTCCCCGATTTACATAAAAAGCATAGGAACAGTAGAGGTTAAATTTCCTAAATTTCCTCCGAGTGAGATCATCTACTCTCACATACAGGGTCCCGAGCTATTAGAGGTAACTCTAGGTTCAAAAAGGCCAATAAATACATGGAAATGCTGGTATGACTCACGTGAGGGAAGAGTTTCGACTCCGACGTCACAATAAAATCGAAAACGGTTATAGATTTTTTCTCTCTTCTTTCATAATATCATGATCCAATTTATCCAATCAATTAGTTCATATTTTGTAAATAAAGGAACCGTAATTTTTCAAAAAAAGCCTAATTGTAAATATAAAATTTTATCGATTAATTGATAAATTAATTTTATCAATATAATTGAGTTAAAGGACCTTCAATTTAATGTAAATAAAAAATGCTTTAAAGTACTTTCAATTTACAATTACGATATTATGAATACATAATAAAATCAATTTCAAATTGATCCATTTAAATTGAACTAATTGTCTCAAGTTTTCATTCAAATTTAATTCTGTAGATTTTTTTCAATTTCAGAAATTACTATCTTTGAGAGAAAGTATTCAATCGATTGGATTGATAGACATCAATTTGGCGAAAGTGATAGAATTGTTACCTACACCATTAGATGAACTCGTACATTATCATTTAAAGTAAGTATTAGGTTTCATTGTTCGAATTCTTGGAAAATGCGCTCGCATCTGCATGTTTATCTATTGTACCGGTATGCCGTTCCAATATATGTCATGTCTACATATACGCCTATCACTGCGCGATTTTCAGCCTGCGACGTTTGATTGTGTAGCAGATCGTTCTTTCCCACACACTCTCTCCTTCTCTTTCTTTCTCTCTCTCGTTTCCAGACACCTGGGCCTATAGCACAGGCGCTCAGTGTGAAATAAACGCGATTTTGTGTCAAAATCGTATATGGTTTGAACGACTAGAGATACATGAATGAGTAAGGCATCTAGTCAAAGGTAAAATCATAGAGAATAAGGGAAAACTATTGAGATGTAATAAAAATTGCTAAATTGTTTGGAAAAATGTAATTAAGCAAGAAAATGTGATTTTTTGACCTAAACAGTTTTCATGAAAGTTATATAACTTATAGGTAAAAGATATATTAAAAAAAAGATCAAAATGGATGGCAAAAAAGGTACAATAAAAACATATATAGATTTAGCATTATAGCACATTTATTAATAAAAAAAAGTAGAAAGAAATGCAAATTTTGTTAAAAAATTTTAAAAATATTACTTTGAAATCATGTAACTCTTCAATGATACATGATAAATGAATAAAATATAGCTTAAATTGAAGAACAGGTTAGGTTTAATAATAAATAAATGGAAAAAAGTTATAGAGTTATGCGATTCGTGTTAAAAAAAATTGTTACATCTCAAATTTCTTTGAAAATTGTGAAAAATCGCTGTTTTAAAATGAAATATCTCCCGAAAAAAATAGATAAATTATCCAAACTAACAATAAATTAAAGCTTAAGATCAGTAGAATAAGAGAAAAATATCTAAGAATTATAAAAATTTATTTATCGAATATGAAAGTCGACTAAATTTGAAATATAAGTTATAATTTTAAAGTAATAATTAATAGTAAGTAATAATTTTATAAGTTACTATTTAAGTTAATAATTATTGATAAAAACACAATTAATAATAAGCGTTTTCAGCTACTATAATCATTCCAAGGTACAGTCGATACGTCAGGGATCTACCCCCCTGTTCAGATGATACATGATACAAGTACTTTTTCATTTGTAATTTGATTCATAAAATTCTAGTTTTAAAGCAAAAATATATGGAATGGAAAAAATTTATTGTAGGTAGGTCTCAAAATTTTGTTTCAAACAATATTTAACTAACTTTCTACTGTTTTATATATCGTCATTTATATGTTATTATATACAAAGTTTTTAATGCTTGTCGCCATCAAATTCGGAGAACTTTGTCTGTAACATTCATTTTTCTAATTTGATTATCACAAATATATTTAAGCTAGGAAAATAACATATACTGTCTCATTAATTTATTAGAAATACATTTTGCTATTATAATATGTTAGAGTGGCTTGGAAGGTGCTGTATTTAACAGTGGTTTCAAACTTACAAAAAATTTTACATTCGAATGCACACCATCAAAAAATAATATAACAGATAAATATGACAAAAATTATTCAAATGATAATAAGATTTTGGAAAATTTATTATTTAATTCGATGACAGTGCACCGCGCAAGATATCCATCGTGTTCTTTTTCCAAAATTCTTTTTCCACCTTGTTCTACAATAGATATAAGTTTACATATAATAATATTTAGGACTGCAACAATCTGGAATTGAAGCTGCCAATTTGATACTGCATATCAAGCACGCGTTTTCGAGTGTGCTTTACTCACCTTTTTGTTATAGGGAAAGTACTTTTCATTGCTTTACCAGACATACATTCCAGATTGTTGCAATCCTGAAAACTATTATAAATGAACTTACATGTATTGTAGAACAAGGTGGAAAAAGAATTTTGCGAGGATAAATGGCAACTGATGGTTAAACCTGCAATTGAAGCACGCGTTTTCGAGCGCTCTTTACTCACATTTTTGTTATAGGGAACTTATTTTTCATTGCTTCAACGGACATACTTTCTAGATTGTTGCAATCCTAAAAATTATTATACACGAACTTACATGTATTGAAGAACAAAATGAAAAAAGAATTTTCCGAGGATAAATGACAACTGATGAATCACCTAATAAATTTTCCAGAATCTTATTGCTATTTGAATAATTTTTTTTATATTTATCTGTTATATTATTCTCTGGCAGAATGTGATATAAGCGTACATAATTTCTGTAATTTTTAAAGTACATTTAAACGATTTGATCGCATGCATTATACCAGTATACAAATATCTAATTATTATAAAGTAAAAGTGTGTATTATTATAATAGTTTATAAATTTTTGTGGAAAAAAATTCTGTAAAATTTAAAGATATAAACTATATGTATATAGATAGATCATTACCATACTTCTGTATAACAAATTTCCTTCACCGTTATTGTATTTTAGTATTTTTGATTTATTTGTAATGAAAAATTTATAACAATTAGGAAAAGGTTTTTACAAATAATTTTTGGAGCTTTGGAACATTAATATTATACATCAAATTGGCCGAATTCATACTGAAATAGAGAAAACCATTAAAAATTTTGTATATAATAATAAATAAATGATAGTATGAAACAATAAAGAGTTTGTTAAAAACGATTTTAAACAAAATTTCAAAACGTACCGAAAAAAGTTAATTACATTTGATATATTTCGCTTTAAGGCAGTATTGTACTTTAGACACTCGAAAAAAACGCTATTTTTGTGAAATTTTTCTGAGAATGCTGTTGAAGATATGGATGTAGGATTTGAAATGCTTAATAAATATACTCTTGAAGTACATAAAAAAATTTTTTTTTCTTTATTTTATATATTTTTTATACATGTAAAGTATGATCAAAGCCAACATCTCAAAAAGTAGGTAACGTTGTCGTGGTCGTAAAATTTTGCCGACGGATAGTCTGAAACAAAAAAATCAAATAGTTTTATGTTCAGTATGACTCCAGAAACCGATCTAACTAGAGTATTTTATTTACGTGCAAAATCAACAAAATGGCGGCTAAAATACGAAAGAAAAAAATTGCTTTTGTTTTCATCTTTTTTTGCAATAAAAAGATAGTTAGAATTAAAATGTTAAGTTGATTGTAGTTAGGACGGTTTATACAAACATATAGAATATATGTTCAAAGTTTCATAAGGATAGGTTAAATAGTTTTTTAGTTGTCACGACCGCGGTACTTGAAAACGCTGTTTTGAGAAAAACGCGTTTAAAGCTTTTGTAAATGAAAAATTGTAGAAAAAATTATCTTACGCTCACTCAGCCATGCCTGAGCCATACAATATGCCTTCAACTTGTTCCATGCGAGTATTTTCATGTAATTTAGCCTGCTTTTCTTGAGTTTTGCTTTCTTTAAAAGCCTCAGACGATCGGCGGTTCTCTTGAACGATGCGCAGTTGGTCGCGTATATTTGCGAACTGAGGAGACACCAGAGGAGACCTCCTCTCCCTGGCTCAACTTCCCGCCCCGGAAATCGCCGTTAAGCATTACTTCGGAAAGGGGACCAGGATGTTCGCCTTTGGGTGCCACCAAATTCCAGCCAAATGCAAGAATCGAGAAAAGGTCCGCCTTCTTCCACCTGAGAATATCCTCGACGAAATAGGCAGCTCTTCCCCATGTCTCCTGTCTGGAGAGCATCAGAGGGACAATGCCTTCCGGGGTGACCCTTACAGCGTCTGCCCCCAACAGCTCCTTCTGCTGTTCCCACTGTCCGCACACAAAAAATTTATGATGGGCTTCGTCTTTTGCTGATCAACAGTATATAATATCTGGATCCGCAACTTTGCCTATCTTGTGCAAGTACGCGCGGAAGTACCCTTGACCGGTCAGCATCTCGATGAGATAGTAATTTACCTCCCCGTGCTGCCGACCAATCCACGGGGCCACCTTCCTTATAAGTCTGGCGGTCTACCTTCCGTGCGTATCTTACTCCCACCTCTTCTGCCAGCAAGTCAGCGAACGCTCCGTAGCTTGCTTCTTGGCTTCTGCTTGGCGAAGTGTCCTCTTCATCTGGTGGACGAACTTCTGATCCCGGGCCAGAATCTATACATATATCTATATATCTACTAGGATCACCCCGGCAACCACTAGGGAGGCCGCCTTCGAGATCATGCGATACGAACACGCTACACGAAAAGCGCATCTCCTCTGTGCAGCCGCCATGCGCCTACGATACTTTTCGTACTGCAGCGCATTGGTCCAGACTTCAGCACCGTAAGGCATGACGGACTCAGCAGCTCGTAGTAGCAGGCGCCTGATGCAGGGACGTAGTCCTTCTATGTTGACCATAACCCTGCAAAGGGAGGCCGTCACCACCGCCGCCTTGGTATTCGGTGCACAACCTGCGAGGCAATTTAAGTACCCCCTTGTCACTGCAAAACGGTTTTGTCGACGCATACGAGCAACGGTTTCGGAAAGTAACTGAAGACCACGCTCAAGTCTTTGCCCCTCTTGGCAGACACCTGCCGCAAACCAAAATGTTTAACATATTATCACAGTTACGTCCAAACAGACTTTTGGACTTACCCTCTACCGATACTCGGGACAGAAAAGACAGGAAATTGTTACAGAAATTCCAGAAATGTCAAATTCCAGAAACACTCAATGTCGCCGTACATATCTCCGATCGTCATATCAAAGAAAGCGAATGGAAGTCTTCCTTTCTGCGCCAATTATCGAAGGCTAAACAGGATCACCGAGGACTTAACGCAATCTATCTCTCGAATAACCAACACATTCAAGGACATGGCGATGTAACGGTCTTCTTGACCATCAACTTACGCAGAGGTTATTGGCAGATTCCAATGGCAACAGAGTCAAAAAAGTATATAGTTTCCTCGACACTTTGAGGCTGCTGTTGCCAATTTCGGTCATGCCGTTGAAACTCAAGGGAGCCCCAGGAATCATACAGTCCTTGATATCACAGGAAGTATTAAGGGGTAATCTTGACAATTTATGTAAGGTATGCCTGAACGATCTTATCATCTATTCAAAAACATATGCGGAATGCCTTGGTCACATTTCGCTAGTCTTGGACAGACTGAATATTCACGACCTGACGCAGCTCCGGGTAAATGTCAATTCAGCCAAGACAGCTTAAATTACCTAATAAGGCGGGACCTCCGGCGACCAGGAGATTGGGAATTGAAATTCCCCAAAGCGTTTCCAACCGCGAAACAAGAATGTTAGAAATTCCGAAGCACCAGATGGCATACCAAGTAATACATCAAGGCATAACAACGTAGTCGAAGGTTGTTATGCTAGCTTAGATCTTTGCGCATTCATACAAACACACAAATATACGTACAAAAAAAAAGAAACAGTGTGAAGGAGGCCTGGAAGATTTGTACTCTTTTACAGCAATGGACACTCCGTCGCAATATATACTACACTTTTTATACATTGGACATATTATTTCTTATCATAAGCTAAGTTACTTACCGTTACTGTGGTAGCTCCTGGTAAATGGACTATCTTACATATTAAGAAGGCCAAACATACGTCCGCTGCCTCACGCTGTTACGCTATATTGTGCGACTCGTTAAGATACACTCGGACGACCCGCTAGAAGTTGGTTACTCTGCTGGTAAACACAGGATGCGATTCTCTTGCCTAACGTGTACGTTCTCACAGAGAGAGAGCTCCGGATTCCGTTGATCTCTTATTTTAAAAGTTGCTGGAGAACGTCAGGGAAAACTAAATTTCAAGAGAGAGCACTATGCAACAAAACCTCGAAATATGCTAGATCTACAATGATGACGGTTCAGTTTCTCTTCTTCCTCTCCATGGCGTTTCTACTCAACATTTCAGATCCGTCCGTTCACACTCAGTTTTCGAAATATACCATAACATGAACTTTGCCGATTAATAAATAATACATTTATTTTAATATCAAACAGTAATACAAAATTTCGTGTCAAATTATTAATGATCCAATAAAATTAATGTATATTCCAGGTAAAAATTTGTACTAAATTTTTTTTGGTTTATTTCCAGAACTATATCATCATTAAAGCAAAACGACGTCGTCGCAGCATACAGTAATCATCACTCTTCTATGCAAAACTTAATCAAAATTTTACAAATTCAAAAAGAAGAAAACTGGATGTTACCAGTCATGAATATGATGTGTTTAGAAATGAGACTCTTGTCTGTGAAATCTGAAAGATTTAAAAAAAATAAAAATCTTAAACCAGGAGAAAATTTAGAAAAATGTGCAGAATGTTTAATGAGTTGCTTTAGAATTTGTGCGGCAGATAATCGTAGCTCAGATGGTGATACAAAAAGATGGGGTATGTTATCGCTTGTTAACCAACTGTTAAAAGTTTATTTCAGGATAAATAAATTACATCTCTGCAAACCTCTTATAAGAGCAATTGAATCATCAATATATAAAGACCATTTTTCTTTAGCACAAAAAATAACTTACAAATTTTTCGTTGGACGTAAAGCTATGTTTGATAGTAATTATAAAGCTGGTGAGTATTCTATTTCTCAATATCTTCTTTTATGGAATATATATTAAGTATCTTCATTTGATAGATTGTTGATCACTAAATTAAATACTATATGCAACATCTTAAAAGCTATTGCTCATAGATTAAGGCCACACTCAATAGAAAATTATTTTAGAAGAGATTATTTATAAAAAATAATTTAATTGTACTTATGTCGACTGCCCATATACAAATTAATAAATATTTTTTTTTGTTGGTCTTACAGTCCAATCAATTCAATCTAAAAATAAAATAAAAGTAAAAATAAAAATAAAAAAAAGAAAATAAAAATTAAAAATAAAAATTAAATTAAAAATTAAATTAAAATTATAATGACAGTCAGACTGTCCTTGTTCACATTCACCCCCGTAGACTAAAATTAAATCTAAATTACCCATCTACACAAATTGTTCAAAACCAATCAATTTAATAAGGAATGATAAACACTGTCCAATTTATCAGACTCTAACATTAAATTCACATTATTTCGATTCCCGGAAATGTGAATACTTTCAAGACTCTCCCTTTTATAGTTATTATTAATACCATGTTCCAAAATATCCACATTCACAAAATCAAAAGAATGTAAAAACTTTAAACAATGCTTTTTTAAACCGGAAGTAATATGTGAGCTGCGTAAACTATATTTATGTTCATAAATTCTCTTTTTTAAATATCTGCCTGCTTGTCCAATATAGTATTTATCACAATCTATGCAATTAATTTTGTAAACAATTCCTGATTTGAAGCATAAATCATCCCTATCTTTTCAATTCTTAAACAATCTACTCAAATTATTGCTATTTTTAAATAAAATAGCAATAATTTATATTTAGAGATTATTTATATTTAGTTATTTCAAACATGTTTTAATTTATTGGTAACTATATAAAATGATATATGTAAGCAGACTCTAGAAAAAGATTTAAGAGTTACAACCGTAAAATATTAAAGCGCGGTCGCATTCCAAAGGCAAGTATGAATACTATAGCCTTCAAATGACCGTGCCATATATTCCTTGATATTAGTTGACCACATATCGAAATAATCATGTTGCCAATATTAAACCATTATATTACTTCTATTTATGCTTAATTGAAAGCTATTCAGTGATACTATGATTCAAAAAAGTTTTATATAAAAATCTATTTTACAATTAAAATTATTTTTTTGCTATTTAATTTTGTCCATCCGGTGGCATCTTGCGAAGTAGTTCTAATGTGGTGATTTTGAAGCTGAAGATAAGCATCGCTCCGGAAAGCCAAAAAGTTTTGAAGACGACGAATTAGACGCTTTGCTGAATCAATTTCCACGTCATATTCAAGAAGAATTTGCTGCATCATTGGGCGTCACAAATCATTTCCTTCCTATCACTTCCAACCTGTCACTAGTCATGAAAAATAGATTTTTTATGATAATTCTAATAAGTGAAAAATCATATACAATACCTGGCGAGTCCTCTCAATCTACGTCGAAACGAAAAATTCACGTAAATATGGTCATGCTCTGCATGTGATGGAATCAAAAGGGTGTCGTTTAGTACGAATTGATGTAGTATCAATCTGCTTCCGATTGATCAAACCATAAAAGGACCATTGTATCGAACTCAATTTATTCGTTTGAAGCAAGCATTATAGGCAAAATGGACAGAATATGAGACCAGGCACGAGTCTGTCATTTTCCATCACGATAACGTTCCGTCATATGTTGCAGCTTCGGTCAAAAACTATTTCGAAAATAGTGGATGAGAAATTCTGCCTAACCGGCCTTACAGTCCAGACTTGGCATTATCAGAATATTATGTAGTTCGATCAACGCAGAATGCTCTTATGGCAATAAGCTTAAATTCAGTAGAGGAAATGAGATCTTGGCACAATACGTTCTTGGGCTCGAAACATAAGAAATTTTTTTGGTCCAGAATTCATAAATTACCAGAAATATGGAAAAAAGTTATATCTTCCGATGGACTATAATTTGAATAAAGGATATGTAACAATGTTTTTATAATTTTATTGCCTTTTTCACTATTCACAATTCTATTTTACAATTACTTTGTCAAATAAATTTTCAGTAGTCTCACAAGATTCTGTTACTCAAAATTTTTATGGAATTTATTGAAACTGAAAACTGATTTTCAAGTGATTTTCACATAACTCGTTTTAGGAAGACATATCATTTTATTGCTATCTTAAAGTTTAACTTTTTCACAATGAAGTACATTTAAGTATGACTTTGAAGTCTAATTAGGAAAATACTACATTTATGTAAATACAATATATTATTTATAAGTGTATTACATTAAAAACAAGAAATTTCAAATGATAAGGAATTCGAATACACTATACTTGCCTTATTTTATACTATCGTAGAATGTAATTTTAAAGATATACTATACTTTTTAGAGATATATTATAGATTTCAAACTTTCAAATTATGAAGACAAATATTAGCCTTTGTTTTACTGACCTTTCTTCAAAGTATATATACTATTTTTGAGTTAAACAATCATTTCCTAGCGAAATCATCGACGAAGAAGCTGTTTTATGTATAAAACTACGTATATTATATGCAAAGTGGCCAAAAAACACGTTGTTTCCAGTATAGATAGTTATAGCTGTATAAGTTGAAATTTGCGGGGGGTTTTTTTGATATAAAAAATATTTAATTTTAAGAATAATATCACTTTCATTCAAAGTATAGATCATTGGGTTCTATGCGTTTCGCCCTGCATTTAAGCCAATTATTAGGTGCAAAAGTAAATTTCCAGCGTTTTTTCTACAAAATGTGGCGATTTATTATAAATATATGATTACAAATCCTTGATCCAAAGTAGCGTTTACTAAAAACTATAACTTTTTCCTATTTATTTTTCAACTATTATGAACTTTCCGACAGAATTCCGGACCAAAGAAAATTTCTCGTCTGTCGAGGCTAAGAACGTTCAAGCCAACATTTCATTCCCTCTACAGAACTGAAGCGTATTATCGTAAGAGAGTTCTGCATTGATCGAAACATCTGGAAGTGAGATGGTACCAAGTCTGGACTGTAAAGCCAATGAGGTAGAATTTGTTATTCCACTATTCTCCAAATAGTTTTTGACTTTTAATTTAATCGCTTCGAATACAAAATCGACATTCGGCTTCAATTTGGAGGGAACTCAGTTTCCAACCTTCTGAATGCATCCCAATGCTTTAAAGTGCAGGAAATGGCTTATTGCGTGACGCCCAATGATGCGGCAAGTTCTTGTTGAATCCGACACGGATCCCCATCCAGTAAAGTGTCTAACTCCTCAACTTCAAAACTTTTTGGAAGTGTGCTGACGCCCACAGGGTCAAACCGCGCGACGCACACCTGCCTCTGAACCTGGTGACGACCGTGCTGGGCCGGGTATGGTAGGGCGGATAAGATGGACCTCTGCCGCCTCGCCGTGTCTGGGACGGCGTCGTTACCTCCCTTTCGTCTTCTGTCCCACTCTACACCCGATTTCTCGTCCTTCCGCACCACTAGTCCCTCCCGACTTCTTTCTCTTACCACCCTGTCACTTTTCCTTTTCTAGCTCTCCCTTTCTTTCATTCGATCCTTTTCTCTATTTGTCCTCTTCTCTTTCTCTTCACCTTGTTTCTACAGCTCTCTTTTTTTCACTTGATGCTTTTCTTTATTTCTCCTCTTCTCCTTCTCTTTGCCTTCTTCCACTGCTATCATCTCGTACCCTTTTTACGTCCCAGGCGAGTGTCGCTGCTCGTCGCGCGGTTCTCCCAAATTTTCTGAGTAAAAAGTGGAGAGGGGTATGTATAACGACGAAAACAGTGATCGGGTCCCATCGGGTGCGACGCTCGTAGCACCTTTTTTATAATTTTTTTCATGTATATAACTCACAACTAATAAATCAACTTATAAATTTTTAAATTATTGTAAATATGATTATTATCTATAAATCATAAAATCCTTGATTTTGTTTTTGTAAATAATAAACAAACAGAGGACAAAAATAGTTGTACAAAGTACTGTATGCCGCAGCATAGCAATAGAAAAGTATCTATTTATGTCAGTATTAAATCATTACAACAATCTCTCACATTTTCTAACGTCCCGATGCTATGAGAGACTTATTAATATATAAGTGTAAACAAACATGAATTATACAGGGCTAATGTACAAAGTGTCAAGATATGTGTGAACATGTAAATATAGTATATCTCTACATTTACAGATTTTGAAAATTATCTTTTGCTCATTAATTGAAAATATAAATTTTACGAACTAAAATTTTTATTTTTATTTTTTTAATATTATTATTATTGTAAACGATAGTACAATAAGTCAAGTTATGTACGTAATTTAATATTAGAGCAAATGTGGAATAATCTGAAGTAGAAATGAGCATCTCGTTAATACATTAAACCATTAACGGACGTTCCTTAAATTAATTAAATTTGACCCAAATCGATTCACATTTTTAGAGACCTGTAAAATTTGCAGTATATTATTATAATAGGTTCTTTGTATTTCGGTGCAAAGAATTTTAGTTATTATTACAGTATGCGATAGCCATAAGAGAGTATTATATGTGAGAATCCGAAGGTTACATCCACGTTTGGAATCGTTACGACATTATTATTGTGACTTGTAAAATAAATATAAATGTAAATGCTCGTTGCGTTTGCTGGAATTGCATCTAACGTATGAAGAATCGTAGAAAAGCAACTGGAAATTTTATAATCTTTTTATCATTTTCTTAAGAACTATAACTAAATAAGTATAAGACAAATCCGGTATCTATTAGGATGTGCAGGTATTAAATATTAATTTAATACCTGCATAGTTTAATAATATATTTATTTATAATATTATTAATATAATATATTTATATTTACATTAATATATTATAATGAATTAATAATTATATTAATTAATATAATTATATTAATTAATTAATATAATTATAATAAATTAATTAATATTTATATTAATATATTTATAATATATTAATATAAATATATTTATTAATATAAATAATATACATATTTATTAATAATAAATATTAATATAATATTGTTGATAGTACCACATTAAGCGGGTAATTCACTTAATTTCTTTCGGCAGATAATAATTTCTGATTTCCGTGAGAAAGTTGGAATCTATAAATTTGATTGAAAATGACTATTTTAGGTTTTGCTTGAATATTGTATACACATAAAATTTAGTATCAGTACGTACGCAAGAAGTTAAAACATAGATTTTAAACTATAAATATATAATCTCCTGTAACTAATTTATATACACTTATAACTATCCTACTCTTCATAAGTATCTGTAACAATTTAAACTACTTAATAGCAACTATGATTTCTTCTTCAATCCTCGTACAGCTGACTTGATTATTCACTCCTGTATTTTCCCTGCAATCTTCTCTCTTAGTTTCTCTGTTCCTATAAATTGATTTTGTTTTCTTCTTGATATCGCGTTCACTCATTCTTCACTCTTTCCATTTTGCATCATCTACATCATCTTTGTCCTTATTAGTTAACTGTTTCACTTCTCCCCTTTTTTTCATCGTTTTCCTCTGCATTTCTATCACCATCAAATCATTTATATCTTTTATCTCACTCTTAGTATCTGCCCCTATAGTGTTAATACAATTTTTTTTCTTTGTCAGTATTTTTCTTTATTACCTTTTAATTCGTTTCTTCTTATATTTTGTTTTGACAACCTCATAAGTCATAACCTCATGGAATCTGCATCTCTCTTCTTTCCCGACAGCCAGTTAATCTACTGTCTCCTTTTGTCTTGTTATTGCTTCGCGGTATTATGATTGTAAGTATCTTCATGCTTACAGCCTCTCAATTTAAATTTCACTTTTTTTCTTCTTGACATCTTGATGTACAAAGACTACACGCGTGGATCGCAGCCAGGTGAGGTAAGGGAACGGGAGACGGTGCCGAGTACAAGGCGCGACGGCGCGTGCGAGCGCCTTGTGAAACACGTCACAATACATAATATGTCTATAATTATTTGTGAAATCATTCTTTTAAAAATCCCACAATATGAACATGATATTTTATAATAGTATACATTTTTTACAGCCCCTATACGTAGATATAATGAACACCTATTTCTAGAGTTTGCTTGAAAAATAATTGTTTTTCTCGAAAATATAACACAAGTTTTGAAAAATTTGATAATTTAAGTTATAATCTTCATAATTCCAATTGATCAACTCCAACTATATTCATTGCACTTATTCAGTTTACTCATTGCTTTGTTAACTAAATTGAATGTGAATTAAAAAAAAAATTCATACCTAAAAAATGTTGAATACATAATTTCATTGTTCACAATTCATAATGTAATTGTTCGATAAAATCTACTTTTAAAAAAGATAGGGCCTATATTAGATTAGATGTTATCAAATATTTTTAAGTACAAATTTTGTAGCTCACTGCAAACGCTGCACTATCGATTCCCGCTCTAGTTGACAAATTAACTTTTCGAGTGGTTGATTGAGTCAATTAAAAAAATTTAGAGATTTAATCTTTAAAATATCGCTTTGTTCTTCATTGAATTATCTCAAAAATCTATTTTATAAATATATTTTTCAGTTGTAATTCCATTATAAAATAAAAATAAACTCGGTTATGTACAAATAATCTTATTAATTTTTTAAAATTTAATTTCCGTAAAACTATTTATTTATTAATGCATTTCA
Organism: Sycobia sp. Sy_11; assembly: GCA_018907035.1. NCBI lineage: Eukaryota > Metazoa > Arthropoda > Insecta > Hymenoptera > Epichrysomallidae > Sycobia > Sycobia sp. Sy_11. The sequence goes on from JACCIC010000023.1 coordinate 3,263,973, forward strand.
AAATTTAGGTATATTTTGTTTAAAATATGTTTTTAACAATTGGAATTAATATGAAATGAACTGGACGATTTTTTAATGGCCTCATTATTTTCAATTTTAATTTTGATATCTAATAGTTCTTGCTTAATCTATTTTATAAGATGTATCATAATACATTTCCAGATTTACATAGGCACTAAACTAGGTATATCGGCATATCTTTTGAGTTGCATTTCAGTTAGAACTTTTTATTTTAACGTTCTTTTGCTATTAGGAGGCAAACTTAGTTTCCGACCTTCACATTTAGATAGCGATAAAAGTAGTACGAAAATCAGATGTGTCGAATCTGGTACTTAGCATTTGTCTTACTTTGGCATATACCAATAAAACTCAGTTAACTAAAAGTTAACAGTCAAAGTTCAGTAAACATTATAATTTTTTAATCAGTGAAAAATGAAGTTTGATAAATCATTTTTCCGACATGTCCTTTTGCACAATTTTGAATTGAAAAAAGTGTAGCAGGAACTTATCAATTGCTTCAAGAATGGTATGGAGAAGAAGCTCCATGGCTTACAACACATAAACAGTCGTTTCAGCGGATTAGACGTGGAGATACTGATGTTAATGACAAAGAACGTTCTGGACAACCGAAAAAGTTTGAAGATAGTGAATTTCAAGCATTATTTGACGAAAACTCAGCTAAAACGGAGAAAGAACTCGCTACTAAGTTAGGAGTTAGTGACAGAGCAGTTGCCAAACGTTTACATGCGATGGGAAAGATTCATAAAGAACGAAAATGGATGCCACACGATTTGACCCAATGTGCCACTATGAATCGATAGAACATTGCACTATCTTTGCTTGACAGGCAAAAAAGAAGAGTTTTCTGTGGAGTATTGTGACTGGTGATGAAAAGTGGATCTATTATGACAATCCTAAGTGCAAAAAGTCATGGGTGGATCCAGTCCAACCGTCCACTTCAACACAAAAACGAAACATCCACTAACAAAATTTATTGCTGTGCATTTGATGGAACCAAGAGCGTGTGTTGTAGTACGAGCTGCGGAACCCGAATGAAATCGTCACTGCTGAGGTATATAAACGCCAACTGAATGATTTGCAACAGAAATTTATCGAATATAGATTAGCAATCACGAGCAATAGGCGGACAGTCATTCTCTTGCATGGCAACGCTGGACCACATGTTGCGAAAGCCGTCAAAACACCCTATAGGAGCTGGAATGGGAAGTGTTACTTTATTATTTACCGCACACGGCGTTGATACGCACTTCCGACATGGTCAAGAAGTGTGAGAATTAGTGGATGATTGGATTACCTCGAAACCGCCATTGTTCTTTCCATTGTTCCCTCGGTTTCGTCAGAGTGCCAGAAAGATGAGAAAAGGTAGTATTAAATGACGGAAAATATTTTGATTCAGCTAACATATATTTATTTTCCATCATAAATATTCTTTTTCCGTTATAAAAGGTCGGAAACTAAGTTAACCTCCGAATATTTAATCTAATTATTCATCATTATTGAAAAACAGCGGGTGCGGATTTGTTACCAGGTCGATTTATATAAAGTTTATATGTGAATAAATCAAATATTGAATTAAGTATCAATCGTCAATCGTCTCAGTGGAGGCATTCTGGGTCGCCAAGCCTGAAAAAGGATCGACAAACGAAAATCGCCGAGCTCAATAAACACGTCTAATGTTAGCGGCTGCCACCTAAAAAGTAAGAAAAGAATATTGCGTAAAATTTTATCGTACTTCAGTTATCGCATTTATTTGTTAATATAGCGCAATAAATAAAATAAAACATACCTTTTCCTCTCTCTCTCTCTAAATACAGCGAGCGTTAATTAAGCGAGCGCTATTACTCTCAGTGCAGCGGCGTATATAATTTTAATTATATTATTGTTAATTGCTCCAAAATAGAGCGAAGCAGTATTCCAATCGACCACGTGGATGTGATCGAAGATTGGATTACTTCTCTCAGTACGGAGGAGCTAAACGCCATCTTCCAGCAAAATCTGATAACGGAAGCGAATCGTCGCACGCAGGGCGCAGACGAGCCCGTACGCGATTATATAACATGTCTGCTTACGATCTTCAGAAAACAGATACCGCAGCCGAGTGAGCAGCATCTAGTCGAGCTGCTCCCTAAAAATATGCAACCGCGTATCCAAGGCCAGATCCGATGGGATTCAATTCATTCGGTGGAAGAATTTATCGATGTCGCGATACTAATCGAATAGATGATCGAGGCTGAAGAATCCTTTAAGCCGCCCTCACCGTTGGAAAATTCCGTCGTGTCAGAAGCTTCGTACAGGTACGTGAAGCGACAACGAAAAGCTGCGAAAACGCGTGGAACGAACAACCCGCCAAGGAAAAGGCAAACGTGGCGTCTGTCAGCGTCGCAGCCGTAGAAGTGCCACCGGCTGCAAATAATGCTAGCGAGCTGGTATACAAGGACCTATTCGACGAAATGCGTAAAATCCGCGAGCGTTTCGATCGAATGGGCACGCCTGCTGGCGGGAGCAATTCTTCGCTTCCCGTGGCAAACCAGAGACAGAAGAACATCCCGACAAACAAGAGGAAGAGTGGAGGTAGTCCAAAGAGATCATCGCAGCGCGTGAGCTCACACCGCTCCCCGTCGCGCGCCAAAATTGAGGCAAATTCTCGTCGTTCGTCGCCTCGACGATACGAGAGCGGCAATCAATGACAACGAAGTCGAGGACCAGATAGGAACGATCGATCGTCCTCTCGACCATTGTCACCAAGATCGAGCGACCTTGAACCCGGCGCCAAGCAGAAGGCGCCGAGAGCCGACTTGAAGTGCTGGGGCTGTGGTCTCCCCGGGTACACGACACGTACGTGCCCGAAATATTCGGGAAACGGGATGGGGCGCGCGTAAAACAGGCCGTAGACGCCCCCGCCCTCGAATGCAGGGCTCTCAAATGTGGCAAGAAGAAGGAGGACCGCAGGAAGTGGAAACGCAACCGTCCGGATCAAGCGAAACGCGAGACACCGCGGCACTTGACACGAGCGCTAGCGTAGCGGCACGCGCCGCTTAAATGGATGAACCACCGGAAGGATCGATGGGGTTGCTACGAGTGAGCGTGAGTGAAAACAAGCTCCGCACGTTGTTCGATCCGGGCGCCGCGTTAACTCATGGGCCTCGTCGGCTTGCAAATAGTGAGCGCATGCGGCCGCACGCTGCAGCCGAGCACCGGAAAAGGCGCGCGCGTAGAGTAGACGGGCGTCACGTGTCTATTGCTGGATACGTGGAGCTGCCATTTGAGGTAGCCAGCCAACAAAATCAAGGTAGCAATCTTGCCTACGCTTGACGAGGATTGCTATGTCAGCGTAAATTTCGTCCGTGCATTTAAAGCAATCCTCGACACGTGCAGCAACAAATTGTTTATTAAGGATGCCGATCCAGCGGTAATGCTCGAGGTAGCAGGCATGTCTTCGGCACTGCCGACGGCTTTGGGGTCCGTCGGAATCGCCGATTTGTTGACTTCAGAGAGAGAGAACAGCTCGATCAGCTGTTGGCTCGCATGTTGCCAGAGGCAACATAGCCTCTCGGATGCACGACGTGGGTCAAGCACGACATCAACGTTGGCTTGGTTCAACCCGTTAAACAGCGTTATTACCCGATATCACTTAAAATCGAGAGTGAGACGCATGAGAAAGTCGATGCCATGCTCCAAGCTGGTGTAATCGAGCCATCGACGAGCGGCTAGTCGAGCCCTGTCGTTATGGTTAAAAAGTCCAATGGCTCATATCGTTTCTGCGTTGACTTCCGAAAGGTCAACGCAGTGTCGCAGGCTGATGCATATCCATTGCAATACATGGACAGCATTCTACGTAAATTACAGAGATATATCTCGACCCTCGATCTAAACAGCGCGTATCGCCAGATACCGCTGACGCCTGCGTCTAGGCCGATCACTGCCTTTACGGTCCCTGGAAAAGGCCTCTTCCAGTTCACGAGGATGCCTTATGAGTTAAGTCAGGCAGGCGCGACTTTCCACCGGCTTGGGTTGCTGCTCCAGTCGTGTTGCTACAGATGATTGATGACGAGGAGCGCGTGCTTGAATTTGCGAGCCGCACAATGCCCGCGGCCGAACGCTACTATAGCGTAACGGAGCACGAATGTCTTGCTGTGTTATGCGCAGTTAAAAGATTTCGTCCTTATCTGGAAGGTTATCACTTTAAAGTGATAACCGATCATAGTAATCTACAGTGGTTGTGTAACCTGCCCAATCCTACCGGACGCCTTGCTCGCTGGGCCCTTGAACTCCAGGGCCATAGCTACGAAGTGGAGCACCGAAAAAGTGCCCTTATTTACGTCCCTAACACGCTCTCGCCCATGTACAAAGAAAACGCGCCGTCGATAAATGCCGTGTCATGGGCTGACGAAACGACCGACGAGTGGTACCTTGAGAACCTGAAAGCGGTTCAAAAAAGTCCGACGGAGCAACCGATTTGGAAAATCGTCAGAGGGCAGTTGTACAAATATTGACCGAGCATGCGAATAGCTAGCACCACGGAGGGCGACGAGGCTTGGAAACTCGTCGTCACGTATGAAAAACGCAAAGTCGTGCTGCAAGAATGCCACGATGAACCGATGGTTGGACACATGAGCCGAGAAAAAACTTACGCCAGCGTGACGGCTTATTACCACTGGCCTGGCGCTTACGACGACGTGGCAGCGTACGTACGCCACAGTCGCGTATGCCAACAATGTAAAGCGGAACAGCGGGCTCCTGCTGGTTTGATGGGGAGACGCGGGGCCAGCGGGACATGGCAAATAATCGCGAGCGATATTATGGGCCCCTTTCCCAGGAGCACGCGAGGATTCGAGTATATTCTAATTTTTGAAGACCTCTTCACGCGGTGGATCGAGTGTGTACCAATCTAAACCGCGAACGCTCGTGCGATAATCCGAGAGTTGAATGAGAGGATTGTCCTGCGCTACGGTACGCCCGAAGTATTTTTGACAGACAACGGCACGGAATTTAAAAACCGTGCCATTGAAGAATATCTCTCGTTTTTGGGTGTGGAGCATACGACGGTGTCTCCGTATCAACGCCAAGCCAATCCCGTCGAGCACGTCAATCGGATGATCGAAACCATGATCACGAGTTTTATTGAAGGAAATCACCGGTCGTGGGACGCTAACTTCGCGGAGCTTACTTTCGCGTACAACAGGGCGACACAGGCTTCTACAGGCGTAAGTCCGGCTATGTTGGTGTATGGCAGGCAGCCCGAACCGCCTGGCACGGCCCGGCGATTGATGGAATCACAAGTCAGTCTATGCGAGTGCGCCCTTGCGAGGTGCTCCGCCAGCGAGCGGTCGAGCATACATGTAAGAGCGAGAGAGTGAATGAGAGAGCGTGCGCGCGTATTGCGGCCTGCGAGATTTCGCGGTCGTAATTGCAGGCGCGCGAGCCTTGCGGTATTTAATTTTGTAATCCGGTAGATTATCGCGCCAGAAATAAATCTTATACCTGAAAAAACTATACACATATAGGAATTATTATAATTATTATTATTATTAAGTCATACTAATATATTATTAACTATTGCTATTGTTACCGATTTAGAATGTTTTTATTTTTAGCACAACGTAAAATAAGCTAAAGCTAACTTTAAAATTGTGTTCGTCTTTATTATTATTAACATTATCTTAGCATTATCATTAATAACGTTAAATTTAATTAATGACGCGTGAATTTATTTTATAAATAAATAGAAATATGCTTTTAAAATAAAACTTAGATGTACGCAGTTGAGAAATATAGAAATAATCATCATAATTGTAAGAGATGAACAGAGGGCTTTCCACAACTTCACGATGACTGTCTTTATAGCAGTTATGTAACAGACAGATGAAGGCATCTTAATTAACGGATTTGTATTTTCAGAATAGATCATTTGAATTATAATGCAATGACAGAGAACATCACAGTATTCCGGTGAGTGCTTTTCCCGTTGGTCGTCAGAGACCAACTTGCTAGATACCATAGTATGTATTTAGTAGTTGGTCTAGAAACTGCACTCTCATACAAAATACACGTATGTATGTATGTATGTTGACGTATATCAAAGTCAATACGAACGTCATATCTAAGAGTACCAATGCTGAAGTTCCCTACAAAGAATTTTTTGGCCACTTTTAGCCTGGACCTATTATTGCAAAAGTTATTTGCATTTAGCTAGAGCCAATTTATTGCAAACTAAATCATACTCTTCTACTCCGACGTGTATAAAAGCTTCTTTTTCGTATATTCTGAAGTAGTCTGAAATATTCTAAACGCTCCTTCTAGTGGCGTTCTCCAACGGTTTCAGCAACATTTAATAGCATCATAAGTATCAATTTTTAACAGTTTAAGAGTTGTAAAGAGCAATGAATTTGAACAAATAACAATGTTTAGGACTCAAAGAAAACGCATCAATTAAAGCCAATAGTGATACCTCATTAGAATCTCACCCTGCTGATACTACTAAATACAGAGAAGCTCGGAACGATGAATATTTGTTTTTGTGAACGATATTGCTGGACCACCGGGATGATCCCACTATTTTCTACGCTTTAGATTATCGTAGTTTATCCACTTTTCATCGCTAGTCGCAATATGATGCAAAGAAGATTTTTTCTGCCGTTAAAACAGTAGTTTTCTGAGTTATTGCTAATACTTTTAAACGTTTTGAAAAAGTTGATTAATCACTTTTTAACGTTTTTATCAAATCTAATAGCGTCTGATATCGGTCGCCATCAGATCATTTCTCCAATTCTTTATTGATAATCTTCCACAACTTTTGTGTGTATTTTACAGTGTGCAAATATATTTCAAGATTAGTCAATGACATATGTTCGTGTTCACATGACCAAGTCCCGGTCGCAACGAATGATGTTTAATATAACCAGTGGTCCAAGGGTCAGATTGCTCATTCGATAAAGCCTGAGTTCTATTTTTTTTATCCAACCATTCTCAAACATACACGGAAAAATTGTACGTCAACCTTGTTATCAAACACTTACTTCTACTTCATCTTTCCAACTACCTTTTATATTTCAAATGGGATAGTTTTAAAATTCATTGAAATGGAACAATATAATATACTTTATCTCTAGTTTTGTATGGCCACATTTATTTGTAAATATGGTACAGTTGACGCGTCGTAATATGGTTACATTATTGCATGAATGAGAAGTGAGACCTATTACTGTAATAAAATTAAAAGGTGAATTTTCAATTTATATTTCTTCAGTTTTTTTACTCGGTAAAATTTTTTTCTAGAAGTTGGTAGTACTGTTAGTAATATTTGTGCCAAATTTTATTTCAAAATATTCTTTAGTGTTTGAGAGATGCTAAAAATGAACACGTCGATTTCTACCATATCGGGATATATTGAATGAAGAAATGTTGCTGATGCTGTGAAATGCCTTCGGAGATCAGACTGTGTATTCAGAGAATGCTTACAAGTAGTAAAATGAGTTCAAAGCTGGCAAGAGTGTCAAGAAGAATGTTATGGAAATGGACCAAAAATATCGACTGGCAATCATAACGTCATGCAGGTCTCGGCTTCGCTCGAGATAATTATTTAACCAATTTCAGAAACAATTCAATATTACCTAAGTCAAAAGTACTTTTTTCGAGTTGGAGCGGTAGAAAAAGATGTCCAAGTGTCTCGAGAGTACAGATAATATCATCTTTGGGCGATAGAATATGTCTCCGGACGACTCTTACTAGAAGTGCGCGTGTTCGAATGATAGAATACGAATCTCTTCATAGGAGTCGTACTTACATACATGGATTTTGTTTCCCAACAACTATACACGACACTCCCCATAGAAGTCGTTCCAAATCATCTGGAAATTGCATTCTATCATCCGAACACGAATCTCCTCGTAGAAGTTCACCTGATATATCTGAATTTCGTTTCTTATCAACCAAACACGACACTCCGCGTAGAAATCGACCCGTCATACCTGGACATCGTCTTCTATCGTCCGAATACGAAACTCTCCGTAGAAGTTGTCCCGGCATACCTAAACATCGTTTCCTACCAACTAAACGCGATAGTCCCAGTAAAAGTCGTCCCAAGAAAGCTAGCATCGCTTCCTAACGACTAAACACAATACTCCCCGTAGAAGTCGTTCGGAAATAGTACCATCTCAACACGAATCTTCGCATAGAAGTTGATTTCCTCATACCTGGACGTCGTTTTCTATCAACTAAATACAATATTCCCCATAGAAATCGCTCAGAGACACCTGAACATCGCATTCTATCATCCGAACACACAACTGACTATATAAATTGTCTTGAAACAACGGGGTATCGTAATCAACCACCCGTACATGCCAATACAATATTTCTCAGTAGCAACCGTATTTAAAATGTGTATATATAATATGTATAATATAATATACGTACAATATTTATTACATATTTCATATATTTTCGTTTTTTCAATTAAATACCGTCAATATTTTCGTAGTGATGCCAACTGAAATTCAAGCAAAATGGTATGACGAATAGCATATTTTTTAAGCAGACGATCGATATTTCCTTTTTATGCAGAAGTGACGATATATATATATATATATATATATATATATATATATATATATATATATATATATATATATATATAGACACATAGATTCGAGGTTGTTGGTAAATGAACCCTATTTTGTAATCATTTCTTTTGATTCAAAATAAAAAAAAACAGTCTCTTTTATTCTGAAGTTCAATTCTCGTCACAATTCTGAAGTTAATATAATGTATAAAAACAAAAATATAATTTGTCATCACAAAATATATTCAGTATGATTTAGCATACAGAACCAGTTCATAAGAAAAAGAAAAAGAAAAACAGAGAGGCGGAGAGAGAGAGAGAGAGAGAGAGAGAGAGAGAGAGAGAAGAGAGAGAAAGAGACATAGATTTTGTCACGTAAGAGAAAATAAAATTTACAAAAATCAAAAAATATCCATAAGGTGTGAGAGTAGTGTCAGATTAACCTGAAGAACAAAAAGGGTTATACCGATTAATGTTCACACCTTGTTTAGGATACAAATCCCAAATTTGGACATGGACATTCGTTTGAGCTGACCTGGTATTATTACTTTAAGCGGATTACTTTGAGTTGATGTTCGTGATTCAAGACGCCACCTTGTGGCCGCTGGTGTAACTGATTGTTAAAAGCATTAACTTAATTTATTGATGAAAGTAAAATGATTTTCAATAAAAAACATAGCCTATGTCCTTCCCAAGATAATATAAAATCTATATGTCAAATTTCGGAACAATCGGTTCAGTAATTTTTTCAGTTATCGTGTACAAACAAAAACACGCTTTGTCTTTATAAATTAGTATGATATGATATGATATATTAGCTAAAATAATGACGGTCAGACTGTCCTTGTTTATGTTCACCCCTGTAGAATGTGAAATAGAACTTATTACTACAATAAATTATATTAAAAATTAAAATTAAAAAAAAAAAATAAATTTAATAATAAAATAAAAGAAAAATAATCAATAAAATAAAAATATTAAAAATTAAAATTAAAAAAAAAAATAAATTTAATAATAAAATAAAAGAAAAATAATCAATAAAATAAAAATATTAAAAATAATATATGCATCGATTTTAAACTAAACAGTCTAGTTCCTGAGTATGAACCGTAGCGGTTCGAATCGTCGGACACTAAGTTAATTCTAAATTTAAGATGGTGGGGGAAGTCAGGTTGTCCTTTCCTAACATAGAATATTACTTTTATTATTTTTATTTTATTTATTATTTTATTTTTATTTCATTATTAATTGCATTTTATTTTTAATTTTTAATATAATTTATTGTAGTATTAAGTTTTATTTCAGATTCTACGGGGGTGAACATAAACAAGGACAGTCTGACTGTTATTATTTTAGCTAATATATTATATTATAAAGACTGTTATTATATTATAAGATCGATAAAATTCTTTATTAATTTAATTCTACAGTAAATCAAGAACAAAAATTTAGAATACTTTCTATATTTAATTTTATGTATACAGTTGACAGAAAAATTTTTTGTGTAACATTCGCTTTGTTTCTTCAATATACGTAGCGGTGATATGATTATATCGTGGCAGGTTTCCCGTAGCTTTTACTTTCATACCATATGATCAAATTTGACCCAGACGGTTGCATTTAAACTCCGCTCGTAAACTGAAGCGGTAAAATCTTTTTGTTTTTATATTGATATAACCTTTCTTGATATCCGTGTGAAATTTAAAATTTGATCGCCATCTCTCCATTCGCGTGTGTTTGTCAGTTGTTTGTTTACGACACAAAAAGTTTATCTAGCGATATTGACTATGGAAAAAAGTTGATCAACGAGTTTGCTTGAAATTTTGTGTTTCCAATGGAATTAAGGCTACAGAATCGTCGAAAATTTTGCAGAAGTGTTTTGGGAAGTCTACTTTAGCGCGATCGCAAGTATTTGAGTGGCACAAAGCATCCGGTGAAGGTCGTGAAGCCGTCGAAAACTTGCCTCATGCAAGTCACCCAACCACCGAAATTCAAGGTGATGCTCATCGTTTTTTCGATTACCATGGGGTGGTTCACCATGAATTCATTCCAGGAGGTCAAAAGGTCAATTAAGAGTACTACTTGGAGGTTTGGAGGCGTCTACGTAAAGCAATTCATCGTAAACAACTGGATTTGTTAGTGGACAAGTCATGGTTTTTTCATCACGATAATACGCCGGTACATTCTTGCATAATCGTATCTGATTTTTGGCCAAACACGTCATCGCTCAGCCACCGTATTCGCGAGATTTAGTTCCCTGTGACTTTTTCTTCTGTCCGAAACTCAAAAATCCGCTTCGGGGAACGCATCATAAGTCCATAGTCAATACCGCCAGACAAACTTTTTGCGTCATAAACAAACAGCTAACAAATACACACTAATGGAGATATGGCGCTCAAATTTCAAACGGACATCAAGAAAGCCTGTAACAGTATAGGAAAAAAAATTTTACATATTTATTTTACATATACAAATTTGATATTTGTATATTATTCGTAATTATATCTTACTATGATAAAAATTACCTTTTTTATTGTTTATAGATTCTAAAAAAAATCTAAATTTCGTAAAATGATCTATTCGGAATTTCATTCTAAAAGGACTTAAAAAGTATATCCTATTTAAGCTTTTGAAACATTCTACTACAGGAAACATTTGAAAGAAATTATAAAATAAAACATCTTTTTTCTTTTATTTCTACAATTGGTAGTATTATCAGTAATTCTAATTAAGTAGAGTTATTATTAACAATATAATTATAATTTAAATAACTACATATATATTGAATTATTGTTAATTAATTCCAGCAGACGAATATCTTACATATGCTTTCCAACATTGTCATAAGAAATCAAGAAAGAATAAACGTCTAATATTAATGTATTTAATTCCTGTAAAAATGCTGTTGGGTTTTATTCCAAAATATCGACTTTTGAAGAAATATAATTTGATGGAATTTTTGGATTTGATAGAAGCTGTTAAAAAAGGAAACATACAAAATTTGGAAACAGTCATGTGTAGCAGGGAATCGTTTTTAATTAATGCTGGAATTTATTTAATTGTGGAAAAACTAAAACTTATCGCATATAGAAATTTATTTAAGAAAGTTTATTTAGTGTTAAATACACATCAAATAGATATTTTATGTCTCCTTGGCGCATTGCAAATATATGGTCAAAACGGAATAGATATAGACGAAACAGAATGCTTAGTAGCTAATTTAATTTATGATGGCAAAATCAAAGGATATATTTCTCATCAGCATAAGAAAATAGTTATTTCTAAACAAAATCCTTTTCCGCGATTATCATCTTTACTATAAGTTAAGAAAACATATCTTCGTGAATGAATTATATTTTCACTTTTCTTTTAAGTATTACAATGTAAATATTAATGGCAAAAATAAAAATTACGTGATCGTGTGTCCTTATTATGAAAATGCAAAAAATGTCTTTCGTAACGCAATTAATTTTTGTATATCTGAATGTTAATCTATAACGTGATGCAGTAATATAGTTCTGCATAGTACATATTCATTCATTAGTCTCCGATATGTTTCACATCGGTTAATTAATTAATCATATGATAATTAATTAATTTCCTTGATAATTAATCAAGGAAAATTTTAATGTAGATGAGGCCACGGTTATATATAATTACTGGCTTTAATTTTTCTTATTCTAGGCACTTTCAGGATATTAAATGTTTAGCTGGAAAACTCAAAATAAATATAAATCAGATTTTCATTTCTAAAACGCCACGTAACATTTTTCACACAAAATATTCAAATAATATTTTAAATGTAACACTGTATTATTTTGTCTGTAAGACTTTAAACCTAATAATGTTTATACTATACTTTTTATATTTTTTAGCCTAATAATTTTTATGCTATACTTTTTATACTTTGCTATTTATTTACTATAAATAGCAAAGCCCGTTCAAAATTTAATATTTTGATATGATCATATCACATGAAAGGTGGTTATTTTATGAATCAGTCGACATAATAATTTGTAGAAATTAAATTTAGAAGAATCAATTATCTGATATAATTATTATATTTTATATAACTTTATTAATACTTTAATAACTAAATACAAAATGCATACAATATTGCGCCCACGCACTTAAATCGTATCAGAAAAAATATAACTAATACCAGAGACAGCTTAGTAACTCATAAAATTTTATATAAGAATTGGAAAAGACAACGATCACGTTTCGAAATTAAAGTAGTTTCCATTCAATGTTGTTAATTTTAATGTTAATTTTAACTTTTTCTTAAAGACAATTATAATTAGCAACCTTTATATAATGGAAACGCACAATCTCTGTATTTAGTTGATGAGTACTAATGTTAAAAAACGGTAAGTCAAACGTATTAGTACGACAATACAAGATATATTTATATATATATATATATATATATATATATATATATATATATATATATATATAGTACGAATGATTTAAGTGTGTAGCGTTACCGTATCAATATTTAGAAGGTCCCGATTGTGTTCATTAAACCATATAGCAACAAAGAAAATTACGTTTTTTCCTTCTTTTTTCTACTGAGGATATTGACTAAATGTGTTCAAACATATTTTATATTATGAGAGCGCAGAAGTATGTATCATTCATTCATAATTTTGAAATTTGATTTTGTATATGTTATATTTGATATTTTTACTTCAGTTATATTCTTTATTTAATATTTTTAGATCATTTTTTTCCTTTTTTAGTATGCTTATTATTATTTGTAAGTTATGATTATACATTAATATATATTTCCAATTATACATAATATTATATATTTTAAATTATATATATATATATATATATATATATATATATATATATATATATATATATATTACTATATATTTTATTCATAAAATATGTAGTTTATTATATACCTAAAGATTAGTTAACATTATAGTTAATATTATATTGTTATAACTTATTTGAGTTATCTGGCCTGATGTTACAAAATCGACAATTTGGAAGTTATAATTAGGCTGAAGCGAACAATGATTTTTCATCCGCTGCATGAATCTCAATTTAAAGCAAAGAGATGGAGATTCGTCAATTTCTGAAAATGGAACAGGAAGCGTTAGAAGTGCACCACCAATTAAAAAATGACCTGGTGTAATTACATAAACATCTGTAGGATCTATATATACTGAAAGGTCTAAAATTCAAGCACGCCTCAATATCAGCCAAGAGAGTAGCAAATAACTCGAACGATAATTTTGGTTCACCTATAAATTTGTAGAAATATCTTTTGAAAGACTTTACGTTGTTATTATCGTGAATGAACCAAATTAAAATTTTCTGCGCATTAGGATGTATTAACTATTCAGCTTGAGTAAAATTTCGTATTTCTTCTTGCAACGACTTCATATATATTTTGAATAAACTTTAAATAAATTATTATTTTTATACTCTTTTGCAAATATACTCTATTATAATTAAATTATTTTAGCCTATCCACATTCCACTCCTGAAAATCCTTCCTCCCCTCTCAAACTATCCCGAAAAATACCGTATAGGCTATATGTTTGGCTTGGCCATCGAAGTAGAGGCATGCCAGGGCTTATCCCATAACTTCTTACGCTTTGAGTTGTAATGAATTCACTTTTCGTCTCCCGTCATGATTCGATGTAGATATCCTTTGCGATTTTGCCTTTTAAGCAATTGTTCGCAAGGGAGTAAGCGACGTCTCTTAGCTTCAGTTCGTAAGAAACCAAATTTCCTTGCTTTTGGACCATACCCAGGGTTTTGAGACGTTGTGAAATAACTTGCTGAGTCACTTCTAACTTTTATATTTTTGGAACCACTCCCAACAACTTCTCTCACTCAAATTTACATCACCATATGCTTCTATGAGTAGCCGATGTGTTTCAGCTGCAGATTGCTTTAAGTGAAAGAAGTAAATTAATAATCCCCGCAAATGACGCTTACTTGGCTCAAAACTTGACATTTTAACACGATGAAAACTAAGTGATGCTAGTTGCTTAAGCACTGAATACGTTGGAGAGGAATGACAGAATTTATATTATTGCCCCTTCTCCAATAGACAAACACTCCATGTATGGCCGCCAGATGTGAAGATTTTCCGCAATTACACTTAGGGTGGGATTGGTTATATTATATTATCGTACGTGACAATTGCCAACAAGCGGGGATCAACCACTGTTAATTATACATCATGCCGAGCGACAAAACCAATGCTATCGAGCATCTGCCTAATTAGGATCAACTATACCTGAAAGAGGAGTTCCGCCGCATCCGGGGGGGCACCCCTGAGATCGGGGCATGAACAGTCACAGTTACAGTTTGGACGCCGACCGAATATGATCGACAGGAAAATAATATTAAACCTCTTACTATTTCAATTTCTCTGTATAAATTCATTACTTGCATTTATGTAGTATAGCATTAAATTATATTTATTACGAACGTTTAAACAGTGCGTTTTTATTCGACAATTTAAACCACAAACATTGGTCCTTCGAGCCGGATTTAGAACATGGTTTGTAACGACTTGAACTAGTACAATTTGCGCAATACAACTGTCAGGGAATTATAACAACTTGTGCCCTATAGCGAATATAATTCAAGTGCCTATACATACGAATAGTGCGTGCATACGGACAATAGTAAGAAGTGTTTGTGAACGAACTCTCAAGAGGGAATTGTAACGGACTATAGTGTAGTGAGTTATGAGCCATAATTTTGCTGTGAATAAACATTTTTGAGTGTGTGTTATGATCTATAAAGGTCAGTAGTACTAAAGCACCTTCTGTATTCGAGGACGGGAGAGAACTATATATACGAAACTAGGATGGCGTACATAATCTTCAAGATGCTTGGAACATGAGTTAAGACTAAGCGTTACATATAATCCATGAGATACAGTAAAAATAGCGACTTCTGTACCAGCGAATTGAATATACAGCACTACTACTCAGAGTAAGTCTCCAATAATCTTTAATTTCCTTTCCTTCACGACTTCGCAGTTTTACGTAAGAGTTGAAATGGATATTTTAAAGACAAGGCGCGCACACATTAAAGCTAAACTCACGCGTTTTGCGAACTTCGTAAATTCCATAACTGACGACGTCGATATCTCAATTTTAGAAGCTAGGTTAGTAAAGGCGGAACTGTTATATGAGACATTTGACGAAATTCAAACCGAAATAGAAATGATGAACGTCGACACCACAACAGATTTTCTTCAATCACAAGAACGCGAACAATTCGAGGAACATTATTTTCTGATAACAACACGAGCAAAAACCTTGATCGCATCCGCTAAGGCTGTCACGGATTCTAACGCTATAGAGCTGCGTGCGTCTAATTCAAACATCGCGTATGCTTCTTCACCTTCAGAGCACAAGCCTTCGCTAGGTATTCAGCTACCGAAAATACAATTACCCAAATTTTCTGGAGCCTACGGTGAATGGCTACGTTTTCGGGTACATTTCAAGAGCTTATTCATGAAAACGCAACGTTCAGCAAAATACAAAAATTCCATTACCTAAATGCATCTATTGGCGGGATCGCAGCGCGTACAATCGAAACTCTTGGAATAAGTGAGGCAAATTACGATGTGGCTTGGCAAAGATTAAAAGAAAGATATGAGGATAGTAGGACTTTAATACACCATCACGTGAACGGGCTCTTCGAATTACCAAATGTGCCGCGTGATTCCCCGTCAGACTTCGACAGCTAATAGATACTACTAATAATCATTTGCATGCATTAAAGGCTTTCGACGAAAAAACAGAATACTGGGACACCTTAATCATGTATATGCTAGGAATGAGGTTGAACGCGAAAATAAAAACTGACTGGGAAAAACACTTATCAAATTTATCAGGTAAACCAACATTAGGAAAAATAACCAAGTATTTAGAAGACTATTGCAAGATTTTGGAGAAAACAAAGATGGATAAAATAAACATAAATGGTGAACGGCAAGGTAAGTTAGTGGCAAAACCGAAAGGCTCCAAAAACTCTGACCTAAAGGCTTATGCGGTAAATGAGCGAAAGCATTGTGTACTTTGCAAGGATAATCACGGATTGTATGCATGTGAGGATTTTAAGCGTCTTTCGCTTTCTGAACGCGTGTCGAAAGCATTCAATCTAAAGGTTTGCTTCAACTGCCTATCGAGTGGACACAGAAACATGGACTGCAAGGCTGGTACCTGTCGTAAGTGCAGGAAAAGACACCATTCACTCCTTCACTTGGAACCAACCGAGACACGCCCACAAAACTCAGAGACAGTTATCTATGCTTCTCCCGACGCGGAGCCTGCTTGTTCGTCGAACCTGAAGAATACTTATCTTGCGGCGCAAGAACTCGAGCGCAAGGAACCGTATGTTCTACCGACGACAAGCGTATACTTACTCGATCGGAAGGGTATGAGGCATGAATGCTGAGACTTATTGGACTCCTGCTCGCAACCGCACATTATTACGAGTTTAATGGGTAAGCGCTTAGGACATCACCGCATTAAATCGGAAATTGATATATCAGGCATAGGAAATGGTATAAAAAGAGTTTGTGAAAAAACAACGGTGCAAATGCAATCGCGTGTGAATATATTTTCTACAAAATTAACATGCCTCATAGTGGACAAAATTAATGAAAGGATACCTGACATGCTCATTTGTAAAAATGTCATAAAAATACCGGAAGGCATTACGTTAGCTGATCCTAACTTCAGCCTCCCGCAGCGCATCGATCTTTTAATAGGAGCGTCTTTGTTTTATGAATTGCTTGCCGTCGGACAAATAAGGGTCAAGAGTCATCAACCGACCTTTCAAAAAACACTACTAGGATGGATACTCGCGGGTAATATACCACTGCAAACTAGGGCGGGAAGGTTATCCTGTAATCTAATAAAAAATGCGCAATTAAACGAGCAGCTTGAACGTTTTTGGACGATTGAAAATAATTTTGTCGAAACAAATGCTAAAATCGCCGAAAGCGATTACAGCGAACGGCATTTTCGTGAAACTTTTCGGCGAAATGACTTGACGGGACGATTCATCGTTAGTATTCCATTTAATGAAAGGGTTCGGGAACTTGGCAACTCCAAGGACATCGCTGTCAAACGTCTCCTCGGATTAGAACGAAAATGTGCAAAGATGACTACACTTCATCAGTCATATGTAAGTTTCTTAAGAGAATATGAAGAGCTAGGACACATGCAAATCATTTGTGAAGATAATCAGCTAAAGCCAAATTTTTATCTGCCTCACCATGCGGTAATAAAGGAAGGGAGTAAGACTACTAAGTTACGAGTTGTCTTTGACGGTTCAGCAAAAACAGATTCGGGATTATCTCTTAATGATGTGCAGCACGTAGGTCCTATGGTGCAAGATGACTTATTGAAAATAATATTAAGATTTCGGCAGTATAAATACGTAATTGCGGCCGATATTTCCAAAATGTATCGTCAGATAGACGTGCGAGACGAACAGTGCGAATTTCAGCGAATATTATGGCGCGAGAACCCATCACTGCCTATTCGTGAATATGAACTAAAAACGGTAACGTATGGCATAGCATCTGCCGCCTTTCTTGCTACGCGATGCCTCCGCGAGCTGGGGCTTACATCTAAAAACAAATATCCTGATGCAAGTAGTCTAATACTTCGCGATTTTTATGTCGACGACATGCTAACTGGTGCTGACACTATAAAGGCCGCGATAAATTTAAAAACCGATGTAACAGATATTCTGCGAACTGCTGGAATGGCGCTCAGAAAGTGGGCATCCAACGATTCTCGAATACTCACTGATAATGAGCACACGAATAACGAAGCTATTTATATTCAAGGCGATAAGGATGCAAAA
The DNA here is from genome assembly GCA_018907035.1 of Sycobia sp. Sy_11. Taxonomy (NCBI): domain Eukaryota; kingdom Metazoa; phylum Arthropoda; class Insecta; order Hymenoptera; family Epichrysomallidae; genus Sycobia; species Sycobia sp. Sy_11. The sequence continues at coordinate 3,282,427 of JACCIC010000023.1, forward strand.
ACGCTCGGATTAATGTGGGATGCGAAAAGAGACAAACTTACCTACGAAATGAACCGCACTGCAGCACATAGATTACGAAGCGTACGATTACTTCAATTATAGCTCAAATCTTTGATCCGCTTGGTCTGGCCGTTCCGGCCATAGTTGAAGCAAAGGTAATCTTACAAAGATTATGGAACTTAAAGTTAGACTGGGATGAATCGATTCCACAGGATCTGCATACTAGTTGGGAACGAATATACGATACCTTAATAAATATAAATAAGGTTGACATTGATAGATGTGTGATATCTCCCAACGTAAATTCCGTAGAATTTCACGGCTTCTGCGATGCCTCTGAGACTGCATACGGAGCGTGCATTTACTGTCGTTCTATGAATAACGACGGCACTTACACAGTGCGATTGTTGTGCGCAAAGTCTAAAGTGGCTTCTCTGAAGAAGCTCTCTCTACCGCGATTAGAGCTATCAGGAGCACTGTTACTTGCACAATTAGCTCATAAAGTAAGTTCAGCATGTAATTTATCCATGGAAGAATGGCATTTTTGGATTGATTCTACTATCACTCTTGCATGGATAAAGGCGCCTTCCCATACCTGGAAAACATTTGTGGCAAATCGGGTAACAGAAATACAAGAACTTTCAAATGATAATTGGAATCATGTGAGATCATCAATGAATCCCGCAGACTTGATCTCCCGTGGCCTCAACGCAACAGAATTACTCAACGCAACGTTATGGTGGGCGGGACCATCATGGCTTTCGAAAGAAAGGGACAGCTGGCCAATGCCCCTTGCTGCTAGCAAACAGCATGAGACTATGGAACAACGAGAAAATATAAAATGCTTAGCCGCGGAAGTGAACCAACGCAAGGAACCAGCTGGTGCTCATAAAATCATAGACTACAATCGTTTTTCCTCATTTACAAGACTACATAGGACCATAGCTTATGTTTTTCGTTATGTTTATAACTGTAAAAAGAAGCACACTAAAGCTGCTGTAGCGACAATAGATATTCAAGATATATATAAGTCTAACCCTTTAACAATTGACGAACTTGACCGCGCTTTACAGATGATTTTACGAGGTGTGCAAAGGGCATCTTTTTCAAATGAGATAGAAGCTATAATGAGAAATAAGGATGTTTCGAAAACCAGCAAACTACGCAACTTATCGCCATTCATGGACAAGGACGGACTTTTACGAGTGGGCGGCAGGTTAAGTAATGCGAATATACCCTACAATGAAAAACATCCTATTATATTAGACTCTTCCAGCGCGTTATCCCATTTGCTAATAAAACACGAACATAATCGATTGCTCCATGCAGGATGTCAAGCAGTGATATTCACTACGGTTACGCTATTGGATAGTCTCGATGAAAAATTCAGTAAAAAAAATTCTCCGAAAATGTGTTACTTGCTTTCGGACGCGTCCGACTGGAATATCTCAGTTTATGGGAGATTTGCCTTACTCTCGTGTAAAACCCGCGCGCACTTTCTACAATTGCGGGGTAGATTATGCCGGACCTTTCTATATAATAAGGACGCGTTCCCGTACGTATATAAAAACTTACATTTGTATTTTTGTTTGCTTCTCTACAAAGGCAGTGCACATAGAGTTGGCCCGTGACTTAAGTACTGAGGCATTTTTCAACTGTTTAAAAAGATTCATTTCACGGCGCGGTATATGTAAAAATATTCATTCGGACAATAGCACAAACTTTGTAGGCGCAAAAAATGATTTAGATGACTTAAGGAAAATGTTAGAATCTGTTAGTAGTGAAACAGATTCGTTTCATTTTTTACAAAGCCAAGGCATAAATTGGCATTTAACACCGCCGCGCAGCCCGCACTTTGGCGGTCTTTGGGAGAGTGCCGTGAAATCCGCTAAGTATCATCTAAGGCGCGTCGTCGGCGAAACCAAGCTCACTTACGAGGAATTTTATACGTTATTAACACAGGTTGAAGCGTGTTTAAACTCCCGTCCCTTATCCCCCTTTTCCAGTGATCCTAAAGATCTTACACCACTAACTCCTGGACACTTTTTAATAGGAGACTCTCTGAAAGCACTTCCGCAAAGCGATTTACGTGAAATAAATCCATATACACTTAATAAATTTCAACATATCCAGTATATGTTACAGCATTTTTGGCAGCGGTGGCATCAAGAATACTTGCCACAATTGCAGAAAAGGGAGAAATGGCGCAGTCGAAATACATTTATATTAAAACCAGGTATGATGGTATTGCTGAGAGAAGACAATGTATCACCAATGCAGTGGCCTCTAGGCCGCATCATTGAATTACACCCTGGTAAGGACGGCTTAACAAGAGTAGTTACCGTGAGGACAGCACGAGGAGAAATTAAAAAACCCACCACCAAAATCTGTATTTTACCCATTAATGAATCACTTGAAATAGAATAATATAAGATCATAGAAACGAGACAACGATGAGAGATACTTTAAATATTATTTGTATTACATTCTAATTTGAAAGTTATAGAAAGATATTCTTTCAAGGTGGGCGGTATATGTTCAAGCGAATACGTTGGAGAGGAATGACAGAATTTATATTATTGCCCCTTCTCCGATAGATAAACACTCCATGTATGACCGCCAGATGTGAAGATTTTCCGCAATTACACTTAGGGTGAGATTGGTTGTATTATATTATCGTACGTGACAATTACCAACAAGCGGAGATCAACCACTGCTAATTATATACCATGCCGAGCGACAAAACCAATGCTACCGAGCATCTGCCTAATTATGATCAACTATACCTGAAAGAGGAGTTCCGCTGCATCCGGGGGGGGGCACCCCTGAGATCGGGGCATGAACAGTCAAAGTTACAGTTTGGACGCCGACCGAATATGATCGCCAGGAAAATAATATTAAACCTCTTACTGTTTCAATTTCTCTGTATAAAAGACAGTAAATTATTTCTTGTCTTAAATTAAAATTTCGGCAAAATAAAAAAGCTAGAGTAAGCTGGATATAAAAATTATCGAAAGAGCAAATCGAGTGCGTCTAGAACTTCTTAATCAATAGGCAGCCGCCTTATCTCCTATCGTTGAAAGTGCCGCATCGAATACACCATATGGTTTTCCGCCTGCTACCGTTTATGTACAACAACCGACAGCAGCATAAGAAACTGCCAAAGTAATGGATCAAATAAGAAAGCAGAATTGCCACTGATGGAATAAATTAACATTCGTTCTTAGAAAGGATCAACGAGATCCAACGGTCCTACAGCCTGTCAGATCAATAAAAATTCCAATAAATATCCTGAAATGCTGAGAAATGATGTACAGTTATAGCATCGTAATTATACCTCTAATTTTAAGACATTAGCCGAATTAAAAGAAGGCCTGAAAAAATTCTCTCTATGACCCAGCGAACGGCCTCATTTAGATTGACACATATAGAACCGTACACAGGAGCCGAATGAAGATATTCGAACATTTGAACACTTATTCATTACGCTTATAAGAAGTCGAGGAGGTTATACAGAGGAACAAAAAACTGAAACGATGTTTTATAATATGCTCGTCGAATAGTGCCTAAATATACGCCGTGGTACTATAAATTCCACGGATACGATCGATTTAAGTGCACAAGCGTTCAAAAGATTTTTTGTTTGTACTGTGGCCGTGATGAAGTGTATACTCGTGATTGCAACCCGTGTGAGAATACATGTGAGTGTCATCCGACAGGAAATAGTCCGCGTGCTGGGCTTACACCGAATTCAGCTCGGCCTATGAACAACTAAAAATAGAAAAGGATAATCGACATTTTGTGAAAGTGATGATCGGCAATCATGAAGTGGCAGCACTTCTAGACACAGGTTCTGTGAGCTCCTATGTAAGTGAACAGCTGAATGAAATCTGTATAAGGTTTGGGTGACATAGTGAAACAAGTAACTGTATTGCAGTGCTGGTAAATGGCTTGGAAATCAACCTTGGAACAAATCTATACCGACCGATATACATACAAGGAAGAAGATTTTAACAAAAGTTGTTAATGATGAACTAACTAAGTCATCTATGCTTTTAGGTATGGATAATATTAACAAACTCGATATCCATATAACATTGAACAACCGCGAAATTACCAAAACATCAAGTATGTACCATGGAAGCATACTGTGGACTTCAAAATCTAAATCCGATCGAACAACAAAAATTGAAAATATTTTTCACAACCGAAATGGAAAATTCAATCCTATCAAGGGCCCCATTCGTGTCTTTAAACATGAAATTGTCTTGTGCTAAATATATTATGCTAATCCATAATATATATCTATATGTATATACATAATATTCAGTGTGTGATATGTATATAGCTGACATGCCTACAGCTCGCTACCGTGCGCTTCCATATATATATATATATTGTAACCGGCCAAATGGCCGGTCTTCTGTGATAACCGAGTGTTCGCGCGTGATACCGAAAATGTGCGAAGCGCGAGACGTGAGAGTCTTCCCCGCTCAGCTACTGAAGGACGAGGTCGAAAAGAGAGCGTCATCGAAACTATTACCTCTGTCTCGAGCACGATTTTCCACCGGTGTCCACCAGCTTCCCGGTGATTCGGCCGATTCACCTCGCTATTCGAGCGATATTCCAGAGCTGCCCGATCGTTGCACGATCGCCCCGTACTGCGAGAAAAAGCAGAGAAGGGAAGAAGAAAGGAAGATGTTATTTGTTTCATTTTTGTTTTAAAGATCTTGCTGTTCGTTTAGTCCTGGCGGTAGCTATATTTCCCTTATAAAATGAGATGTTCCCAAATAACAAATTTGCTTTTTATGCATTGTAACCCATAGAACATGAATCCTGAAATCTTTTTTTCAATTAGTTAATTCTATTTTAAAAGTCCACGCATGAATAGTATTTATTGGCAAAATATTATTATGAATTTTCAGTAAAAACTTTTTAATCTACTCATGCAATATTTTAAATACTCATATTTTGTTTTTTCTCTGTTTATTATACTTTTATATTGTTAGATTATTTTATCCTTCTATAAATAATAAAGCAAAAAATGCTTGAAACCAAATATTGGACAGTATCGTAAAAGTTATGTAGACATACGTGCCTACTGGGTTTTATTACAATCTGCGTCATTGCTGCCCTGCGCCGCAAATGATTTATGAATTTATTGTATAGATGCCTGACGTTTTTTTATAGATTTTACGCTTCTCACAAAGGCTTGCAGAGTTTTCAATTTCGATTACTGTAGTTAGTCTTGTGTCGTCCTTTCGTGTAAACAGACATCTTTTCTTTCCTCGTTTGAAATAAAGTTCATGTTAAAAGATTATTTCGTCTATCCTTATTTTATTATTCCACCTACTATATTTAATAAAAATGCAATATATATCAATTGTATACTTATTGTAATATATATTATTCGTCTGTTTATTATACTTTTATTAATACTTTTAAAAATCCGCAATGTATGTCATTTTTAACGGACGCATAAAATACTGTGGAAGTAAACTCGACTGAATACTAAATTTAGATAAATATTTTATATAAAGTGTTTATAAAATACATATAAGATTTATAAGTTGTAAATTTCTTAATATACTAAGATCAGATATTATTATCTTTCCTTCTATCACTCTCAGTACAACATCTGATTATATCAGTGAACTGATTTTTAATTTAAGAATAGAATATTTTTTGTGTTAATATATTTTGAACTTTCGGAAAGTATTTTATATAAGTTTTTTTATAAAATACATAAAACAATGTATTTAAAATTCTTACTATGCTATGAACACATCGAACTCGTATAACTATTTTACTTTCGTTAAATGTTTTTTTCTTGGAAGTATTCTTTTACATAAAAAATTACATGGTAATAATGTAATTAACTAATTAATTAATAAATATTTTATCATTGATCTTACAGTCCAATGAAATCAATCGAAAACAATACGTAACAATATCAATACATATCTACATTAATGTTACGACGCAACGCAGTTTCGTTGAGAAAATATTCGGAAAAGAAAACTCCGAATATTTTCTCACGAACTACCGAACCCTACCGGATGGGAAAGCGGAAAAGAGTGCGCACATTATAATTTACGACCCAATCAACCGTCGCGTCGTCTTCCTGCCCCTACGTCTAAAACGCGTACCTTGACCTTGAACAAAAGACGACCCAAATTGTAAGAAAGCTTAACCCGTGCTGGCGCGAGACTTCCGCTTCGGAAAACTCCTTGCCAGCACAAGATGAGCGCATACTGCGAGGTAGGAACTCAAAACAATAAGCGAAAGGGGGGAGGAGAAGTGTCCACTTTCTCCTCGAAACTGACGTTTCCCTCGCCCAAACAACACGTCTACCATTATACATGTATTTCTTTTTCCTTAAAATATTATTTTCTTTTAATTAAAAATAAATACATATACATGTATACGTATACGTGTTGATACCATATTACATAATAGAATATTTTATGTCTGTAGGATTTAATATGTGTGACTATTACATGTCACATTACAACATATTATATATATATATATATATATATATATATATATATAATGAATGTTATTTATGTAATCTCACTAATTTTAAGGTAAATCCAAAATTTATATATACAGATATAACCTTACATGTAATTGTTTGGGTTACGTAAGAATGTTTTTAATTATAATTGTTAATACAAATCTGAATTAATATCACGATTTGGCAACTCGAGACAATCCCTCGCACTAACTTCGCACTTTTTTCTACGCGGCTCGAACGACGCGGATCCGGACATACCCAGGCTCGATGTGCGGACGCGGTTATAACTGAGGAGAACGCGGCTACAAGTTCAATGTGCACGGCTGGCACATCCAGCTTACAGGGGAGTGACGAGACTGGCGTACAAATCAGTTAGCCGTTGCTATGAACCATCTGGACGCACCCAAAGTCGGCGACCAGTGGTCTCTGAAGCACTCAAAGGGCGCACAAGGAGTGTAAGCAAGACCGTCTGACAGACTGTCCCGAATCTCAGTGCGCTCGCTTATAAACTTTCCCGAGCGGCGGCGGATGCCTCTCGGAGATGCGTGCTGTGGTCAGGCGGGCGCTCCCGCGCCCTCGGCTCAGCGGCAATCTATGGAGATCTCCCCGACTTGGCCGGCAGGGCTGCCCTTGCGGTCTGTCAGTGTTGGTGGCGGCGAACAGGTGTTGTTGGAGTTGCGGTTCGTCGCATCACCCCCATCGTCCTTCGGTAGCTGAATGCCTAAGTGCGGGACTGGCGATGCCTTCGGTTTTCTCGTTGTCCGGTGGCCTTGTCCAGCAGGAGGGCGTAGTGGGTGTCCCCTATCCACACCCAAAAGCGCCGAACGCCTATTGCCACTCTCAATGTAGATCCGTTGGGGATCTTAACCTTCCGACTAGACTGCTCCCCCGCACTGGGGTGCATCGCGACCGCGGTAGCTGCGGGTGGCCCTGTCGGTCTGCGTCCGGGTCGATACAACGTAGACGATCACTCTCGGCCGGCTACATGGTGGAGCGGGCGTCCCGGTAGCGGCTGAGTGCCGTGCGATAGATGCCTCGAATACGCTTGCTGATGAGTCCCGCCCGATGCTGGTGGCATGCGGTGAGCTGTCGCTCGCTTCTGCTGCTGGCGGCAAGCGGCGGCCATCAGTTTGGCCCAGTGGTGAGTCTACTCGGCCTCGATGATCCGAATCTGATTGACCCGTTGTTTGGTGCCTCTGGGTCGGCGGGCCGAGAGGAGCGGTAGGTGTTACGATCCGCGTTCTCGTCCTTCAAACTCGTAGAGTCCGCGGCCGGAGACCATGAAGGCGGTAAATGGCTGCTGGTTTCCTCGAGCGGAATCGGCTAGCAACCGTTTTTTATGTCAATGCTCTATAGGAATCACGCAGCCTTGAGATTGTCTGGAAAAGCGTGGACATGAAGAAACGGGTAGGCGTCCTTTTTTGAGACCTGGTTCAGTCACCTGACGTCGATACAAAACCACTTTTTCCATCTTTCTTGGTGACCAAAACGATGGGAGAAGTTCAGGCGCTTGTCGACGACTGGATCGCCCTTTCCTCGAGTAGCTTGTCGACTTCCTCTACGATAATTTGCTGGGTACTGGATTCCGCGACTGATATCGTTGTTTGATCGGTGTAGGGTCGGTCAATCGGATGGTATGGACCGTTTCTGGTCAATGCAGCGGTTCCGATGACGGTCTCGAAGCGAGGGGTTTCTCGTTCCATACGTTCATACAGTATTCTCGCTTTATTGGACATCAAAAGGGATAATCCCTCCGTCTGCACCCCGCAACAGGGAATATTTGCTCGACCCGGTGCCAGGGGCTGCTCATTGAGGAATATCCTTATATTCAGTTTCGTTATGATATCCGTCCCTAACAGGACCGACTAAGCATAGATGGATGCTTCTGCAATCATGGTACCTTCCAGCTGTGCTTCGATGTCGTTGGCAAGGTTGGCTTGTTCAGCACTCGTTGTAGTAGCAGCTCTTTTTGCTCTCTCTCTCTCTCTCTCTCTCTCTCTCTCTATCTATCTATCTATATATCTATCTCTCTTTATATATATATATATATATATATATATATATATATATATATATATATATATATTTATCTTATCTCTCTTCTCCGCCTCACGCGTGCCGTCTCCACGTCGGCTTTCGGCCTGCGATCTACTTTCCCTCATTTCGCATGGATGAGTGTAATTTTATTCGGTTAAATTAGACACTTTTAACTATCTGCGTATTCTTCATTCGCCTCACTTGTGGACCTCTCTTCTCCTTCGCAGCATCTGTTCAGAACTCCGTAAAACTAGGCACATTTCTTTGCCGCGACCGTGTCTGCCATCCTCGTGCTCGAGGCGGACACGCACCCGGTTATAATATTTATATACATAATACAGATATACATTACGGATTAGAATAATCTGAAAAAGAATATATATATATATATATATATATATATATATATATATATATAAAATAAATATGTGATTTGTATGTAGGTTATATAGAAAATAAAATTCTGTACTATACTTTTTATGAATTCATTTTAAACTCAAGTTACAAATATTCTTTGGAAATTTGCATAGAGTTTTATAGTTTATATTTATATGTATGTTTACCTTTTATTGAATTATTTTTATTATTTTATGCTGTAATTATTTTACCTTTAACACTTTTTCATTAAATCTAACTATTGTCTATATAAAAATTATGCGAAAAGTTTGAGAATATTTTATAGTTACATCATTATGTAAATTCTATATTTTAATAGTTGCGGTTTTTTCTGTTATGAAAAATCTTTTTCCTTTCTTATATATTATATTATGTACAATAGATTGGTTTACTTTAAATATATATTTGATATTTTTTTTACTTAAAAAATTATACAGCAATGATAGAATTAAAGAGTTAAAATACCATATCGAATTTTTACTAAATGTATAGTTTGTTGCTTAGTAAAATATTTCAAAAATTTCTTCAAATTTGTAATGTAAAGTATTATTTACAGTGTTAGGAAGTTGTATTGGTTTCAGTTTATTTTGAAAATACATATGGTAATTAAAATAATTAAATTAGAATAAACTATTATTCCGAAAATTGTGTCAATAAAGATGTATTGTAAATTATTATTTATGCAATACATTTGAAAACATAAAAGAAATGTTTATGAACGATTGTTTTTGAACTTGACATATAACGGCGCCAGATAACGTATCTTTCTTTCTATTTCAACTCATGGTTTGGTAATTCATTTCACATCATACATTCTCAAGAGTGCGCGCGCTTCAGTGACTTTGAAATGATAAATAATTAATATGTATCACTTCTAAGACATAGTCTCATTTATAATTTTTCCAATCATTTGTCCTAGCTCAATGGAATGTTTTAAAACAAATGAGTGTTGATAACCTTGCTTACATAAGTAAGCTTGAATGTCTGGATTTTTTGCTTTTAGATCTTCATAGTAACGAATTGGTGTCCAGTCATCATTATTTCCATAATAGAAAAATAATTTCTTCTTGTACTGAGTGATAATATTTTCATCTAATTCTTTAACAAAAATCATTTCTTGTTTAGCTAATAACAAAATTCGCTTTAGAGAAACTGGATGAATAAGTTGCAAAATAGCTTCTACACAATTGGATGGAATACCATAGAATAACCCAAAGAGTTTAATAAGAAGTATTTGTATTAACTGAGGAAGCAAAATAAATATCCAAGAAAAAAATATCAATACAGATGCTATTCTTAATACCTAAAAAGCAATTGGTTTTTTGTTATTCAAATAAATTATTTTTTTATATAATTATATAAACTTACAAAATTACTTAAAAAGCGACCATTAGGACTTTCAGCCATTCTTTCAATTGTAGGAAATAATAAATAACATTTAACTATCCTGTTAGCAATATCACTATTTTTCAATAAATTCAAAATGAACCAGCAGCCAATGGAATGACCAATTATATGTATTCTAGAATTTGGTGGTACATAGTTTTTTATAAATTCTACCTATCACATAAAAAAAGATTTGCAACATTATAATCAAAATTAATTATTCCAGTAGCAAGAATATAATACCTTATGTTTCAAATTTCCATTTAAATCATACAAATGTCTTCCAGTTTCTATGTCTGGATATATATTAGTAATATTATCTGATGGCTTAGTATGACCAGTGTGACCAATAATCCAAATTGGTACTTCTGTAGGTAAATTTAAAGAAATTTGATAAACAAATTCTTTATAAAAAGCAGGAATGCCAGGATTTCCTGTAATTAATATTACTACATCCTGTTTGCCATTAAAGGCTAATCCTTCTTCAATCCAACGGCCATAAGTAATAATTTCAGTTGGAACTCCATTGATTTTTACAATTGCACAATTCATGTTAGAAAATTGATATCTCTATAATGTAGATATATAACATATAAGATAAATAAAATACTTAAATTAATTCTATCAAATATATTTTTTTTAGAATGTAAACTATAAAATTTTAAACAATATTATTTCAAAATCAATTTGAACTTTACACAACAAAAATAACATTGTACTTTTATTATTTTTTAATAAAATAATTTAACTCAAATGTTATAAATATTATAAATATTAACTTTATAATTTTATGTGATATATAAATGGTACACTGAATTGAAGAGTCACAATATCAAATGCAAATAGATACGATCATAAGGTAAGTCTGAATTGAGTTTTATGCTTTCAAAAAAATATAACATGTTTTAATTTATATTTTAAAACCTAATCAATTTCTTAATAATTTGCTTTATTTATTAACTACATTATAAATTTGCTTGATTTGTTAAATACTTACTAAGATCGAGCTTTATTTGTTTAAACAATTACGTTGTACAATTACTTGTTCAGTATTAAAAGAAATCTTGATAAATAATCTTTACATATATTTCTCTGCTGCTGGTAAAATTTGAGTTTTTGCTCTTGTCCATATGATGCATAAATTTATAATTGTGAAAACATTTTTTTCTTCTTATTTTATATATATATTATATATTTAGCCTGCTATATTTCTCGATTGTATTTGAAGACTTAATAATTCATATGTATTTTAAAAGTATTGTTAACAGCACTATTATGATTATTTCAAATGACGAGCCATGTTATGAAATAAATCCATACATGTATCACAAATATATGTGTATCTTTTTAGAAACAACAACAAATTATTAAAATATTAAATTAAAAAAATAATTTGATATCTAAGGAAAATAAAAAATCCGTGCTTTAATGAAGTCCTGTTTTTGAGTGAATTTGTTAAAGCAGAGATAATAAGGGGAGATCGCCGATGCCCATGTTAGACATTGCAGTAAAATTTTGACCCTCAGCGCTGCGACGGTGAACGTCGGTACTCCGTTCGTTCGATATTCCAGATGTTGGTTTTCGAGTTGGTGCAATCGATGGTGAGACGGCGTTCAATAGGGGGGGGGGGGCGCCGAAACAATATATGCAATGAAAGGGATTAACTGGTGTCGAAATTCTTGAAGTGCGTATAGATTTTCTTGCCTGCGTGCGTAAGAGTGTATGTATGTATTTATATACACACGTATTTTCTTACAATTTTAAATTCGCTGCGTAGCGATGATCGAGGCTACGAAAAGGTATACCTGGGTATACGCACTTAAAGAATTTCTTCGTCCGCACCAGTGAATCCCATTTGCTACACCCCGCTGCCAAATTTTTCAGAAAATAGGTATATATATATATATATATATATATATATATATATATATATATATATATACGTATTTTCTTAAAATTTTGAGTTTAAAACTTGATAATAAGACTGCGTTGATCTTAATAATAACACTAATTTGATAAGAAAAATTATATTAGGAGTGTGAATAAGTCTTTCCCGTTTTTTGTAAGAGATGGCGCCACCAATATTGTGCGAGTATTCAATGGTTACATATGTCATAATCAAAGCTTATTCATATGTCAACAATTTCATACTAACACATTAGTTAAAATTTTTTCGCATCATAAATTTTTGATATCGTGAAAATGTCGAAATTTGAGCCGAGTCAACGTCATTTGCGGGAAGTTTCACTTTATTGGTTCAATTTGAAGAAATCTGCTGCCGAGACGCATCGATTGCTTCGGGAGGCTTATGGAGAAGGTTGTGTCGATGATTCAAGTGTTCGCGGATGGTTTCGACGCTTCAAAAGCGGTGATTTCGACGTGGAAGACAAGGAGCGCTCCGGGTGGCGGCAAATCTTTGAAGATCGAGAATTGGCGACTTTGCTTGATGAAGATTCTTGTCAAACGCAAGAAGAACTTGCTGAAGCATTGGGAGTTGACCGAACAACCATTTCCAAGCGTTTGAAAGCCATGGGAATGATCCAAAAGCAAGGAAATTGGGTGCCGTACGAACTGAAGCTGAGAGACGTCGAACGGCGTTTTTTCACTTGCGAACAGCTGCTTCAGCGACATAAAAGAAAGGGTTTTCTGCATCGTATCGTGACTGGCGATGAAAAGTGGATACGTTACGATAATCCGAAGCGAAGAAAATCATGGGGACTACCCGGCCATCCATCATCATCGACGGCCAAGCCAAATATTCATGGCGCCAAGCTCATGCTCTGTATATGGTGGGACCAGCTAGGTGTGGTTTACTATGAGCTTCTGAAACCGAATGAAAGGATCACAGGCGAGGTCTATCGATGACAATTGATGCGTTTGAGCCGCGCACTGCGAGAAAAACGGCTACAATACTCCGACAGGCACGACAAAGTTATTTTGCAACATGACAATGCTCGCCCACATGTTGCACCGCCGGTGAAAACATACTTAGAAACGCTCAAATGGGAAGTCCTACCTCACCCGCCGTATAGTCCAGACGTTGCTCCGTCTGATTACCATCTCTTCAGATCGATGACGCATGGCCTGGCTGACCAGCACTTTCATTCCTACGAGGAAGCCAAAAAATGGGTGGATGACTGGATAGAGGCCAAACCGGTCGAATTTTTTCGCAACGGGATTCGTATGTTGCCAGAAAGATGGGAAAAAGTTGTAGCTAGCGATGACCAATACTTTCAATAATTCATTTGTAACCATTTTTTCACAATAAAGGCTCAAAATTTGAAAAAAAACGGGAAAGACTTATTCACATACCTGATAACAAATAATTGTTTTTCAGCTTCATATACCTAAGAAAATTACATTTAAGAAAATATCATCTAGATTATCTAGATTTATTTAATATAATATTCTATATATATATATATATATATATATATATATAATATCAAGAAGTTTTTAAATCATGATTGATTGTTAAGAAATATTTCAAAGTTTTTAAGCAAGCTATACGTTACTGAACTTTTCACCAGCGATTTTTTGTTTTAGTCTTATTGTTGCATTGCTCGTGATCGGTCCACATTTGATCTTAGCAAATATTTTTTCAGTGCTATAGAGTAATACAAAAAAGAATTATTTTTCAGCTTCATATACCTAAGAAAATTACATTTAAGAAAATATTATCTAGATGTGGGAAATCAAGTATTAAAACCAAAACGATATATACATTGTTATAATATAAGTATGTATTATATATAAATGCATATACTATTCATTGCAATCCATAAATGAATTTCATAATGTATAACTATAAGAGATCTAAAATTGATATATAAGATTTTTATAATTGCCCACAGTGTACTGCGATAGCGTAATTAATAAGATGTTACCTTGTGAATCCGAAGGTCTGCGGATAGAATCCCGGTTATGTCGAAGTTTTGAAATAAATGTAATAAAAGCAAATTAACATATAAATTGTAAAAGAATGTAAGAAATTATTCGCTTAGTTTAAACTTTTGATTTTTAAAGTCAAGAAAATAATGCTTTGAATCAAGGAACTATGCACTACTTTTAAACATTTAACATACTTGAATTTTCATACTTTTGAAAATAAAAACGTATTTCAAGTAATTATTGTTTTAAAAATAAGAATCAAATTCTTCATTTTAAATTAAATTTCTTAAATGAATTATTGAATTTCTTAATCCAAGTATATATTCACTTAATTTTGTCGGCTTGAATCAAATATGTAAATTTTTTGATTCCAAAATTTTCAGTTATTGGTTCAAGAAAATATTTTTACCCATTTTCTAGAAAATCTTCACAAAATTCTAGGAGATATTTAATTAATCCAAGAATTTATTTTCCTAATTTTAAATTTGAAATCATTGGTTCCAGATAATATTTTCTTTAGATAATAAAATATTCATTTAATTTCCAATATTTGTGTTCTGCTGTTGAGAAAATATAAACTTTATTTTAGCAACTACTTACTTGGTTAAAGAAAATATTTACTTAGTACAGCAAATCGCATAAATTTCTTGAATCAAGTAATATTTACTTTATATTAGAATTTTAGTAGTATATAATTTTAATGAATTATCTCGAAAAATCTATTTCTTAAACTAAGAAAATTTTTATTTAATTAATTCGATAATATTGTTCTTTTGATAGTATCAGAAAAATCTTTGACCACAAATTTGATCAATCTATAATTTAAGTATTTAGAATATTTGCAATTCTAGCTATTAGATTTTCTGAATTCAACGCATTACTTTTTTGTTTTAATATAATAACCTTCTGATTCAAAATTTTGTTTTCTTAGAATAAGAACATATTTATTTATATATGTATTGTGTAACTCTGTTCTATATATACTGTATAAAAACAATTAAATACTAATTTCTAGAAAATATTAGTTTGATTCTGTAAAGCCTTTTTTAGAGAATCAAAAGTATTGTGTTCAGGTATACGATTACTAAATTTAAGAAATTCAGGTTTTCCATTTTAATTTTGATCAGCTTGTTTGAAAGAAACGTTTTCTAGAAAATGAAAATGCTTATTTTTAGATTATGATGAGCTAAATTTAAGTAATTAGAACATTATAATTAAATAAATATTTACTTGACTGAATTTTCATTCTTAAGAAAATCTATTCTCTTGGTTTAAGAAAATCATGTGTTTCCTGAATGTAAGTTAATATTTCGATCGCCTTCAAATTTTGAATACGTATTCTATACGATCAGGATTAAATGATAGGATATTTTTTACTACAAATTTAACAAAAAAAAAAAAAAAAAAAACAAAATAATGGCAATATTTGTTGCATGTATATCGGTAAACTGCCTGCTAGGCCTCGTACAACGTGCGTGCAGATGGACAGGTAATAAACAGTGAGAGCAGGTGAGAGAAAGAAACGAAACAGTATAGAGAACACTCGCGGGTACATGCAGGTACATGATATTTCAATACCTACCGACATCGAGTAATCCATGTTAATCCCCTTGGATTTTTCATTCTCCCCTCCCCCTCTCGCTCTCACATTCCCATTCCCCCCTCTTTCTCTCTCTCTATCTCGCTTTCTCTGTCTTCTCCATACAAGGTAGTTATGTGTCACATATGATTATATAGGATTCTGATATGATACTACAAAAATATAAAAAGCAATCAAATAATTTTTGGAAAAGTTTACCGTCTATAATTAGCAGCTTTTTTCGAGATCTATTGCATTCGTAAACATAAATCAATTGCTGATAATGGCCATGAATATTGTCTCAACGTTAAGTTAATTTTTTTAAAGCGTACATATATTTTGTTGCAACTTAGAAATAATAGTCATAGAAATAAGTCTATACTGAAAAAAATTTTTATAGATTTAAACAAAGGGTTGATTCGTATACCATTAATTAACCATTTATTCAAAATAAGTAATTTATACATTTAAGATACTGATTTATACTTTAAAATTCTGTATAGGCTGGCAGCGGGGAGTGCAATAAAAGATGAGTAGCTTATACTGACCAAAAAGAAATTTTATTGCTACATGTATATATATATATATATATATATATATATATATATATATATATATATATATATATATATATATATATATATAGTCTCGCAGAAGCTAGCAAGCAGCTCGAAGTTTTGAAACCTACGGCAACTTTAAGGAAAACTGGCAAACATCAAAGCTGAGAAAATCTCTTATAGCAAAGACCTACCAAATTTTTTAATTAGTCGACTAACGCGATTTTTGTTAAAATTTTTATATATACGTTTTTTAGGATTCTGATTATATATATAGTAGTAAAAATTGGTGATAATTTCAATTTTATAATAAATCACATTAAAACCCATTTAAAATATTGTTTTTATAACTTATCTCGTAAAATACAAAAAAAAACATTAAATAATTTAATTAAAAGTTCAAAATCTCATCAAAATACATATTTTTTAATCTATATATTTTTTCTTTAAACGATTTTTATTAACAAAAATGCACTTCACCGTAATATTCTCATTGACTGTTCTATATCCTACGTTAGTTTGAATATATTTCTTTGGGAACTTTTGGTACAGAAAAATGTATAGAATAAGAAATATGTTTTTTGATGAAATCTATGACTTTTCTTAACAATGCTTTTTGAAACTTTTTGTATTTTACAAGATAATTTAGAAAAACCAGATTTTTACGGTGCTCTTATAGTTTTCACTATAAAAATGAAATTTCCTTAAATTTTCACCATTATATTTATGATAAGCATTCCAAAAAACATAAACAATATTTTAATATACTAAAGTAAGGCGACTAATAAAATATGCAGATACAATCTCACTTTTGTTAATTCAAAAAGTAACTGGATTTTTCTGTCAGTAATAATAATATTTGTGAACAACACAAACACTCTGCTAAAGATTCTGTAAAATAAAATTTTTGTAAAAGCCTAAAAATCAAAACGTTCGGGTACTAGACAAAATAGATGGATATTATAAACAAATATGAATATAAAAAACAATTATTAATAAATAATGGAATTGAATTTAAAATAATTATTCTACGAATCTCTTCTCGAGATCGCCACAGACAGCTTTATTTTCTGTAATGTACTGTACAATAAGACTACAAGTTTATATAAGCATAATATTACTTAACTAATAACATAATTTACATTGCGCTACACATTGAAGACATTTCCAAATTTAAGTGAGTCAATTTCATAAAAGTATATTTATTGCAATTCAACAAACATTCATTCAAATTTTATTGAAAGACAAACACACAGCTCTAATAGAAACAAATATTCTGCAATTTCGAAATAACCGTGCATTTGAAATGAATAATTGAGTTTATTTAAAGACCAAAAAAGTCTTTGTTACGTTGCAAATACATAAACAATTTCAGGTTATGTAAATTAATTATATAACGACATATGTATTTTATTTTTATATTACAAATTTTAATTCTTTCTACTTACATTATCATCTCGCGCAATTTTCTTAAGAATATTATTTACATGGTGCTCTACACACTTAAAAGAATTCCAAATTTAAGTGAGTCAATTTCATAAAATTATATTTATTGCAATCCAACAAACATTCATTCAAATTCTATTGAAACAAAAACATACAGCTTTAATAGGAACAAATATTCTGCAATTTCGAAAAAACCGTGTCTTTGAAATGAATAATTGAGTTTATTTAAAGAGCAAAAAATATTTGTTAAGTTGCAAATATTTTTCAATGATTAGACTTTCCAATACACCATACTTGCCTTATTCTATACTTTTGTATAAAATAAATTTAAAGTATGTTTTAGTTGTGTAAGTAATTTATAAAATTAAGATTTTTAGTGCTTAAGAGTACATGTAACTGCCTTATTAAACAGTTAAACACTCTCTGTTTATTAGCATTAAGTCCTAATAATAACCCTAATTAACATTCTGATCGGGATGCCTAAAGCTTGAACGGCAGATTGTGTGCGTTGAACATTCACTACCATTGCGTTTCGTATAATACAAATATATTACATATAATATATATATATATATATATATATATATATATATATATATATATAACAATAAAAATGATGGATAATATGTAAATATAGTTAATATCTATTGCAATATAATATATAGTGTATGTTTACATCGATGAAGATTACGAAAATGATGGTCTAATAAGTTGAATGTTATATTTTACTTCCATTCCGAGTTCTCATATATCAAAAAAATATTTACAGCAATTGAATTGACAATTAAAAAATTGTCAGCAATTGATTTATGTTTACGAATGCAATAGATCTCGAAAAAAGCTGCTAATTATAGACGGTAAACTTTTCCAAAAATTATTTGATTGCTTTTTATATTTTTGTAGTATCATATCAGAATCCTATATAATCATATGTGACACATAACTACCTTGTATGGAGAAGACAGAGAAAGCGAGATAGAGAGAGAGAAAGAGGGGGGAATGGGAATGTGAGAGCGAGAGGGGGAGGGGAGAATGAAAAATCCAAGGGGATTAACATGGATTACTCGATGTCGGTAGGTATTGAAATATCATGTATCTGCATGTACCCGCGAGTGTTCTCTATACTGTTTCGTTTCTTTCTCTCACCTGCTCTCACTGTTTATTACCTGTCCATCTGCACGCACGTTGTACGAGGCCTAGCAGGCAGTTTACCGATATACATGCAACAAATATTGCCATTATTTTGTTTTTTTTTTTTTTTTTTTTTTGTTAAATTTGTAGTAAAAAATATCCTATCATTTAATCCTGATCGTATAGAATACGTATTCAAAATTTGAAGGCGATCGAAATATTAACTTACATTCAGGAAACACATGATTTTCTTAAACCAAGAGAATAGATTTTCTTAAGAACGAAAATTCAGTCAAGTAAATATTTATTTAATTATAATGTTCTAATTACTTAAATTTAGCTCATCATAATCTAAAAACAAGCATTTTCATTTTCTAGAAAACGTTTCTTTCAAACAAGCTGATCAAAATTAAAATGGAAAACCTGAATTTCTTAAATTTAGTAATCGTATACCTGAACACAATACTTTTGATTCTCTAAAAAAGGCTTTACAGAATCAAACTAATATTTTCTAGAAATTAGTATTTAATTGTTTTTATACAGTATATATAGAACAGAGTTACACAATACATATATAAATAAATATGTTCTTATTCTAAGAAAACAAAATTTTGAATCAGAAGGTTATTATATTAAAACAAAAAAGTAATGCGTTGAATTCAGAAAATCTAATAGCTAGAATTGCAAATATTCTAAATACTTAAATTATAGATTGATCAAATTTGTGGTCAAAGATTTTTCTGATACTATCAAAAGAACAATATTATCGAATTAATTAAATAAAAATTTTCTTAGTTTAAGAAATAGATTTTTCGAGATAATTCATTAAAATTATATACTACTAAAATTCTAATATAAAGTAAATATTACTTGATTCAAGAAATTTATGCGATTTGCTGTACTAAGTAAATATTTTCTTTAACCAAGTAAGTAGTTGCTAAAATAAAGTTTATATTTTCTCAACAGCAGAACACAAATATTGGAAATTAAATGAATATTTTATTATCTAAAGAAAATATTATCTGGAACCAATGATTTAAATTTTAAAATTAGGAAAATAAATTCTTGGATTAATTACATATCTCCTAGATTTTTGTCAAGATTTTCTAGAAAATGGGTATATATATATTGTGACGAGCGTCACAAGGCGCCTGCGCCGACTTGTCCAGGAAAAACGACGACGCGCGCGCCATTTCGCGGACATGCAAACATTAAGGCGCTCGCGCGCGCCGTCGCGCATTGTGCTCGGCACAGCCTTCCCTCCTCCCTGTTCGTCCCACACACGAACCAAGAGCAATGCATCAGATTGTTACGTATTAACATTGCTGAAGAAATTAGGAGTTTATTGAACTCACTATGAACATCAATAGCAAGAGATTATTTTAAAATGTTACTTTGTACAAATATTATCATTTCTCCTTCTTTATATACCACTGCATTAGTTTAACATAGTAATAGATAATAGCGATAATTAGAAATACTTAGAATATAAATAATAATAAAATAAATAGAAATAATTAGAAATAAGAGACATAAATAAGTTAATAAGAATAAATAAATAGCATAAATTAGGGATAATTAGAAATAATAGGCATAAGTTAGATAATAAGAATAAATAAATAATAAGTATAAATTAGAAATAATTAGAATAAATAATAGAAATTAATTAATAAGATAACTGATGAATGTGAATGGAGTTAATGATACTAACAATTAAGAGTTATATGATCAATGATAAAGTTAAATTGTTCTACCTTTTTTATGGTTAATAATAATTGTAAATTTTATAATCTATATTTAGAACTTAAGAATTATTTCCACATTCTATGAAAATCAAATAAAAAAAAATTTTTAAGTAAATGTGAAATATAAATAATATTAAAATTTTATGTTATTTAATCGAAACTTTTATATTAAATAATTGAAAGAATTTAAACTATAATTATAATTTTTTTTTATTGGCAATCTAACGAGAAATTTTGTTTTAAATCTGTAAATCACTAAAGAAAAAAAAATATTAGACGTTAATTTAAAATTCATATGCGCAAATTCATCAAACCGATTCTTTGTAAGCACGTATTCGGTACGTCACGACCGCGGTCGGCCGTCGCCGGCAGCCGCCGAACTTCGCCCCTCCCCTTTTTCCCTCCACCTTCCCTGCGAGTAGCGAGACGACGGCATTGCGTTGTTTGCCGCCTAACCGAGAGGTGAGAGGATAGCGGGTTGAATGAGAAGAAGTAAGAGAAAAGAAGTAAGAGAAAGTAAGAGAAGAATGTAAGAGAAAGTAAGAGAAGAAAGTAAGAGAAGAAAGAGAAAGTAATAGAAGAAGCAAAGTAGAGGTAGAGAAAAAGGTAGGAAAGGAGAGAGAGAGAGAGAGAGAGAGTGAAGCAAGAAGAAGTAGAACGGGCAGAGCCGAGGAAGCCCGGCAGACAAGAAAGGGCAGCTATAAGGGCCGATAAAGTGAGCTGGAAAGAGAGAGACAGCAGGAGGGACGTCACGGGCGGCTCCCATCACCGGCGCCTACTTCCACACTCGAGGGGCGTAGCGCCTGCCCGGATCAACGGACGTCAGCGGGCCACGGAGTATCCCGGTGAGCGGAGATCATCCACCGTGTGTGTTTTCCCCCCGTTTCTCCCTTGTGTCCCCTGTCCCTTCTTCCCATCCGTCGAACATGCTCCTCCGGGTTCGGTGGGCGCGTCGGGGCGCGTCGAACGCGGGCACCGGGTTAGGATAGGCGCGCATGAATTGTGAACGATCGTAGAGTGTCAATAAATTTGGTGTTAAATAAAGAAAAGAAAAAAAAGGAGATGATTCCGCGTTGTTGCGTTCTTTTTTTTTGATTTGACGCCTTTCCCTTCCAGACCGGCAGGACCCCCTCTGCAGCAAAGGAGGTAAGTGAGTGAGGACTTCATTATTTTTTTTTGTGTGTGTGCGCAAACGAGAACACCCCGGTAGCGCGTAAAGTTCGTTCCGGGCGATCGTGATTTCGCGGCATCACAAAAATGGCGCCCAAAGTGGGGCTCGAGCTGGTCGGGATCGCGAAATTAAATTTATCGCCACGTGGCGCGGCCATCTTGGCCACGTGTCGCTGTACGACCGCGTGCAGCGGAAACGACCGTTGAGAGTTCGTGCGGGCGGATGTGCGTAATCGATAAATTGATTGAGGCGTATTGCTAAAAAAATTTTAAAAAAAAATTTGTAATGTAAAAAAAAATTTGTAGAAAAAAAAAAAATTTTTTTTCATTGGGTATAACCTTGATAAACTTTTAATAAGATAAATTTTAATTATATAATGTACGTATACATATATATTATAATTACCGATAGCATTATACTTCGAGGTTTTTTTTTCCCTATTGTTCAATAGCAAGTACAACATTATAATTAGCCATCCTTAGTTTCTAATATCTTAAATCTTGGAATTTTTTTATAAAGAATTAAAAGAAGTGAATATATATATTTTGTTCTTCCATGATTAATTGTGCAAGCATTATAAATCTTTGAACTTGTTAGAGAGTGGCTGTGCTGTACTTAAAACTGTTTGCTGACATTATTTTATTCGCTTATTCATTAATTAAAATTTTTCTTGATACTTTCATTATTTTTATATATTATTAGAGATCAATATTTTAATTAATGAAATAATTTTTATGTAATCAGTTACAAAAACGTATTTAGTATTATATTTTTTTTTGATATATGAAGCATAGCACTAGGTGGAATTTTGAATTTTCAACTTATAGCAAATATAAATATAAATCTAAATTTTGTTCATTTTAACTACAAAAAAATTATAATCAATTTTATTCTGTTATTCCTTGCTATTAATGCTGTCAATATAATACAATAATCTTTAAATATTATTTATTATTGTTTTGCTATTTATAGGCTATTTAGTTTTTAGAATTAGTTTTTTTTGGATAGGTTTACTAACACATACAAGATAAAGGCTATTTCATAATCCTGATTATCTTGGGAATTCCCAATCAATTAATGTGAGAATTCTTGTTAATAAATGTGCTCTTTAGTATTGACAAGATTAACAGACAAAAAATGTATAAAAAATGATGTGTAAAATTTGAAATTTCGTAAAAAAAAATGTTTAAATGTTAGTAGCTTGTTAAGTGCATAAATTGTGTAAGAAAAGAATTGGTATATTTAGTGTATTCAAAATGATCATTACACATCAGAAAATAGATTATTGCACTTCTGCTGCTCATAAAATAAGGGGTGTCTTTCAATTATTGGTTTCCAATTCTTACTTATACTTATCCCTATAGGATTTAAATGAATTGTTGTCCTTTAAATTACAATTTAAATTTATAAAATAAGCCAGGAATTCAGTGACTTGCAGAAGAACATTTCTACAATATTGTAGTAATCTCTTTGCCAGTTTATTAAAAAATTGAAAACTATAAAAATTTATGAATTTATTTATGTTTTTAAAATAGAAAAATAAAATTTATTTAAAATTTTTTTTTATTTAATAACATTTATCGAGTGTATTAAAATTTTAATAAGAATTTTTTTTTACTATCGCAAAATTGAGATTTTTGAAAGGTCAGAATTAATTGTTGTAATATAACAGATTCACATAAGTTGAGGCATTTGGAGAATAGCAGATTTATATGCTCTTTTTGTATATTTATTTGAATTAAAACTACAGAAGCTGTAATGATATAATTTAACAAATATTCCATTGATTAATATTCTAGACAAACTCGAAAAAAAAAAATTTCTAAAGAATCAAAGGATTATACAAATTCACAAACAATTATTGTTTGCTGTACCTTAAGAATATTACAAAAAAAAAAAAAAAAAATGACGGCACGAATAGCGTGCGATTGCCAGGGACAATGACATAATTTTTATCTGTTGTACTAGGGAATAAAAATACTGTGTATATACAAAGTGTATATAACGTAAGAAACAATGAATAGTGGTGTAATGGAGTTGAATACGAACCATTTAGAAGGAAGGATTAGTTGCTTAAATTAAATAGTAAGGGGAAAGGAGTGAAAGGAAAGATCAACTATCGGTAATAATAAATTAAAATGTATAATTTTCCATTTGTAATAAATTAGTTATAATTATTTATAGTAATAACAACGCGTTGTAAGTAAAACGTCTATTTGAGTTTACTTTTTTTTTGCATTTATTTTTTTTCTTAACTTTATATAAGGTGCAATCTATCGCCAAACCTCATGAATTAATTATGTTGACGCGTCTTGAACCTTACACTATTATTTGCTTCATAGTTTAGATTGATTGTCGTTATATGCGTTCGTGAAAATTTTGCGCGTGCTTAAATCGTTTGTCAGCTCTAGCTTCTATTCGGGATAGACACTTTTTTTTTTCTTCTGGAACTACGAAATGTTTGATTATATTTTTTTTTTGGAATTGAGATAGTAGAAATTAGAACTTTTCTTTTACTTATAATAATATTAAGGGTTTAATCGTAATAAAAATGTAAGTTAAAATGAATACGAGTGGCTTATTATAAGTGCTGGTAATTGACCAACCGAAAAAGTTTGTTTATCTAATTAATGGGAGATTTACGGATTACGCGATAAATTGATGAATCGAGAGACGAGCCTGGGGCATGGTAGCCCTAAACTTAATTGTCGATTGAGGTACATTTATTGATTTCATTATATGTTACAGAAAATTACTATTGATTGATTTGACTCACTGATTATCACACATTATTATAAATCTATATATATTTATATCTTTCCTGATGTCCATCGGACAATCCCGATCGCCTGCCAGCCACCCCGCGTTGTTTTCCCTTTCAGGGAGATAAGTCAGAATAAAATGAAAATCTACGATTGGGTGGAAGTTGCAAGAATAGTGGATCAGATTACGGAAGAGATCGAAATATCTAGACGAGATAGCATCGACGATATTGCAAAGCCGATAGTTGAAACTTTACTCGTCGAATTTGTTTTCTCTCTCATTCAATCCCTTCTAGGTATAAAAAGTAAGGTAATCGCCAGATTTATTTCATTTAATTGATAAATGCTATAATTTGAAATTCATTGTATCGCAATCCCGCTGGCACGCGTTTCGGCCCCCTACCCCTTTTGCTCCCACACACGTGCACCCCCGTTTTTCGTCCGCTACCCCGCCTCCGTTTGAGGATTCCGGACGGCAAAGCAGATCGCGTTTCGAACAGGGCAATCGTACACAGGAGCGAATAGACGAGGCAAAATCTCTAGAAGTGACCATGGCGTCCGTGAAGAGCGATACGAGCAACGCGTCTTTGGAGCTGATTACGGACCAGTACGATGGGGCCTGGGCGATGTTCGGTCGGATTCGCCGTCTAGACCAGGACCAGCTAAAGGCCGTCTTAAGCTCGCTAGGTGCAAGTACGCACGGCGACCGTCATTCGCTACAGAGACGCCTTCTAAGGGCTGAGCTCCGTAATCAGGACCCGTCCCTAGAGATATCCTGGACAACGGAGGACGAGGAAGATCGGGACTCGTCGCCTACGCGCGGTGTGGACCAGACCCGAGTCGTGGATGACTCTCTCGTCGATAAGCGCCGTAGATGGACAGGACGTGGGCGTGGACGCCCAATGACTACCCTGGAGGAGCTGGAGATTCCAGGACGGGCAACCCCACCGACGACGGTGGGGGTGAACCCTTTCGAGAGTCTACGGACTTCGCCGCCCACGGCCGCGCAGATTCCCGGTAGGGCTGTGACGGTCACCGCGACGACGTGCACTACTACCACGCGAAAGTACATCACTGCGGGGAACACCCTACCGAAGTCAGACTCCCAATCGGTTACGATCAACCCGGGGGTGGTGTCAACGGTCAACCTGGCAGACCAGTCGGGTTCGTTGCGCCGTCTAGAAGATCAAAAACGGGTGGCAGGTCTGCAAATGGATCACATCCTCCAGATGGCCATGGAACGCAATGAAGAAGAGCGGCTGCGGCTACTGGACGAGATAGATCATAGATCAATCCTGTCGCAGTTCGACCAGCGGTGTCGGCGCCGTAGTGTTCCACCCCAGACGCATCCGAATCAACGAGTGATTGGCGATGGTAGGAGCATCGCCCGCAACGTATCAGGTCCTCGCGTCAGGGAGGAGGTCGACGACGACGCGAACTTGGCGTCTGACGAGGACAGTCAGAACGGAGGAGGCGATTGGCCTGAAGCCACGCGTACACCTACTCCCAGGACGGGAACCAGCAAAGTAGGTCGGACCGAAAGCAGAGCCGCATTATACGGACCGACCGTGATGCGAGAACACCCGCCGACCGAACGGACCGGAAATCCTGGCCGAGATTGTTGTCCGCCGCCACCTCCCGTCCGCAACACTAGCCTAGAACGGGACACAGTGAGGCCAACCTCGCCTCCGTGTGCGTGTTCACACGGGAGCAGTCGGGGTTACGGACAGCACTCGTCAGCCAGAATCCTAAAGGACTGGGGTATCAAGATCTCGGGGACCGATCAGGAGTATCCGGGAGAATACCTCGCGGACGTCGAAGAGTGTAGATACTCAGCCCGCCTGACGGAGAGCGAATTAATCAGGGCGATCCCCAGTACGCTGAATGGAGATGCTAAGCAGTGGTATCGACCCATACGGGCGGAGACCAGTAGCTGGGTGGCCTTTGAAAAGGCGTTCAGGCTTAGATTCATCAACCAGCTGGGCGAGGATGACCTACGAAGGGAATTTTATTCGAGGACCCAGAACCGCAGCGAGATCGTCGCCACCTTCGTCGCCAAGTTCAGGCACATTGTCTCGTACTTACGGAGGCCGCCGCCGTTGAGCGAGCAGGTGATGGTCGCTGCCAACAACTTACGACCAGAGTATCAGGTCTACATGGTGGGCAAGACGTTCACCAACTTTATAGAACTAACACGTTATGGCCTCGAGATGGAGCGAACAATGGAGCTCCAAAACCGGTGGAGCACACCACCAGCTTGATGAGACTTCGCAGTGCTGCTCCAGCCGTAGCGAATGCCAAGGCGACGAAGGTCGCAGCCATCACGCAGAGTGATAGAGGCCGAAGGACTGAGTCGACCGATAGCGAGGGATGTAGTAAGGAGACACGGAGGAGGACCAAAGGAGCGAAAGCCAAGATCAGAGAGGTAGCGGCCGTACAGGGACCGGTGGAGACCCAGGCGCCGAGACCGATGACGACGACCAAACCGGAGAGACCGCAGAGCTATGCTGCAGTCGTGAGACGGCCATCTCCCAATGTACCGCGACAGCGGCCAAGAAGTTGGGAAGCGCGGCAACCATGAATCCAATCGCCACAATGTCCGAGTCGCCAGTTCGACGACAACGGTCGGTGGCAGAATCGTGGTCGCGAGGAGACTCGGAGAAGCTCGCCGCCAGCGCGTGACAGGGAAGACGGACGGTTCTACGGTTCGTGTTTCCACTGTAGAGCAGTAGGACACCGGGCGGCGAACTGCCCGAGCATCTCATGCTACCGGTGCCATCAACGCGGCCATTATGCCACCGACTGCCCGAGCAGTCGGAGAAGCACGCTGTCGTGCCAATGGTGCGGCCGAGAGGGAGTTGCAATCCGTGACTGCCCTGACTGCACCCCTATTTGTACGAAATTGGGAAACGAGAGGACGGGGGGACGCAACAGTCCCGCAACCCCCCGTTCACCCTCGGGACGCCGTTAGGACCGAACCCCATGCCGGAGTCCAAGGGAACCATCCCAAAGAAAAAAGAGCCACTAAGCGGTGACGTCCAGCCGCAAGTCAAGCGTGAACCTGCGTGTAAGGCAGCCGATCAAGTGGAGCATACGCTGCTAGAGCGAAAGGTACCGAAGGAGAACACCGGAGTCCGGTGTGAGGGGCGAGAGAATCGTGAGATCGAAGATTGTTGGATAGGTCAAGTGCAGATCGGGGAGTCCCCGAGGGAGCGTCAGACCGAGGGAGCGGAGTGGTATACGGAGGAGAGACCGTGTATCGTAAGACCGCCCCAACCAACGATAGACGCGAGAGCAGCGTCCGAAGAGGAGAGTGCCTCTCGAGACGCTAGCCACCGATGAAACCAAGTATTGAAGAAATTACAGTTTCCGCCGCCGAGATGGCCGAGAGATATGCCTCCAGCCTGGCTAATGCCGGAACCTCCCCACAGTAAAGTTCAGGGGGGGGGAGTAGAGTTGGAGCGGAGTTAGATCGAACATCAGGACCTGTGGAGTCCCAGGACCTGGAGAAAACCGTACAGACGGAAGAAACCGGCCCGGACCAAGATGGACCCGAGGTAGCCGGAGCGACGCTAGAGAATCGATTGTTTCTTCCCGTGGGGATGAACATGAGGAATTATCGCGCATTGTTCGATCCTGGAGCTGTAGTTTCGGTCGTCGGACCTCGAGTAGCCGAGCGATTCAAGGATCGACTACGGCCGACCTCGACAAGGCTGAAGAGTGCCCTCGGCGGAGGGACGACCATGCTAGGCGAGCTACCGCTAATAATAGAAGTGAATGGGGTTGTCGGAGAGTTGTCAGTCAAAGCCGTGAGTTTCCTGGACCATGACCTTATAGTGGGTATGGACTTCTGCCAGATTTGGGAGGTCGAAGCCCGTCTTGGACCTGGACAGTGGCGTATACGATGCGGTAGGTGGAGAAAGTTTAGTCGCACGGGACAAGAGGCGGATAAGGAAGATTTAGCAATATCGGCCGAATGCGCGGGTATCGTCGAAGCCAGCGAGGACCAAAGGACCTTAGTCGAGAACCTCGTGAGTAAGTTGTTGCCAGAGGCCGCTGAACGATTGGGAGCGACTACCCTTGCCGAACATAGAATAGAGGTACAGGACGCGGCTCCAGTCAAACACCGGCTGAGACGCATGTCGCTGATGATGATGCAAGTAGCACAGGATGAAGTGAAGAAGATGTTCGAGAAAGGAGTCATCGAGCGATCGGCCAGTGAGTGGAGCAGCGAGCTTGTTATCGTGAAAAAGTCCGACGGTTCGTTCCGTTTCTGTGTGGATTACAGAGACCTGAACGCTGTCACCGTCAAGGACGCCTATCCGTTACCTAGTATGGATTCTATCTTAGATAAACTGCGTAAGGCCAGATTCTTATCGAAGGTAGACCTAAAGGAAGCGTACTTCGAGATACCAATTGACGCAAAGAGCAGGAAGTTCACGGTCTTCGCAATACCCGGATCAGGTCTTTGGCAGTTCACCAGAATGCCGTTCGGCCTGACGAACGCCCCCATGATCTTCCAGCGGCTCATCGACGCACTGTTCGGACCAGAGTATGAACCCAACGTATTTGGATACCTGGACGACATCATAGTAGCGACAGAATCGTTTGAGGACCACATGGTCTGGCTAGAGCGCGTGTTGAAACGACTGAGAGGGGCAGGACTATTCGTAAATAGGAAGAAGTGCGAGTTTTGCTGTTCTCAAGTGGCGTACCTCGGTTTCCTGTTGGATCGGGAAGGTCTGAGACCGGACCCGGAGAAAGTTCGACCATTGCTAGAGTAACCAGCCCCGAGGACCGTGAAGCAACTGCGGCGGTTCCTAGGCATGGTTGGCTGGTATTCGAGATTCATCGATAAAGATTCGGAACTGAAAATCCCGTTAGTTAAGTTATTACGGAAGGGCCAACCATGGACCTGGGACACAGATCAGGAAGAGGCATTCAACAAACTCAAGGAGGCGTTGACGACCGCGCCAGAGCTCGCACGACCGGATTTTTCGAAGCCATTCTCGGTACAGTGTGATGCGAGCCATTACGCGATCGGGCCAGTACTGACGCAAGAGGGAGAGGATGGTGAGCATCCAATAGTCTACGTGAATCGTGTATTGACTGCGGCGGAGCGCAACTATATGACCTCAGAAAAAGAGTGCTTGGCGTTGCTGTGGTCGATCAAGAAATTGAGACCATACTTGGAAGGCTACAAGTTCACAGCAATTACGGACCACAGCGCACTTCGCTGGCTCCGGAACCTGAAAGAACCTACTGGCCGCCTGTCCCGCTGGGCCCTACAGATGCAGCAATGGGATTTTGAGATAATACATAGGCGCGGAGCCATTCACAACGTCCCGGACGTGTTGTCCCGGATGTTCGAGAACGAGTTCGAAGAAATTGCTGCATTCGAACCGTGTGAAGATAACTGGTACACCCAGAGGGTTCAGGGAGTCATAGAATTCCCATACAAGTTTCCGGGGTGGAGTGTATACGATGGTATGTTATACAGGCGCAGGGTGGACCCTATTTTGGAGAACGTGACAGAGGACCACGAGAATTGGAAACTCATTGTACCAACGGACCACAGAGAGAGAGAGTGTTGCGTGAGGCACATGAGGAACCGTCAGCTGGCCATCTGGGCGTCAAGAAGACGTACGACAGAATCACGAGAGATTACGACTGGCCGGGAATCTACCACGATACGAACACCTATGTTCGGCAGTGCCCCGAGTGCCAGCGACATAAGCCCACGCAAACCGGGCCACAAAGACTGATGGGTCCTCGCATCGTGGAAAAACCTTGGGTCGTTGTGGCTGCCGATGTCGTCGAGCTTCCCTCGAGTAAGGCGCAATACAAGTATATACTGGTCTTCCAGGACCTATTCACACGATGGGTCGAATTAAAGGCGTTGAAGAGAGCCGACGGCAAAACAGTCGCCAAGACTTTCGAGGATTTAGTCCTATTCCGATGGAACACGCCAGACTACTTCTTGAGCGACAATGGGACTGAATTCGATAATCACGTACTAAAGAAGATGTTAGAAGGATATGGGGTGAAACTTATCACAACGCCACCATACCACCCACAAGCCAACCCAGTGGAGCGGACCTTAAAGACCATGATTTCCATATTCGTGGGACCGGACCACCGCGATTGGGACCTGCATCTGTGCGAACTACGTCACGTCATGAACACAGCGACACAAACATCAACGAGAGTGTCACCAGCGTTTTTAAACTTCGGTTGGCATCCGCAACCGGTCAAAAGCTTGAGAAGAGAGGTTGAGGGACGCGAGTTGGTTTCGAGGATCGACCCCGAGGTATGGAAGGATCGTATGCGGCGATTAGACGCGTTGAGGAACCTTGTCGTCCGCCACATCGACGGGGCACGGGCCACTCAAGAAAGGTACTACAATCGGGGTAGACGAGATGTGAGTTTCAGGGTGGGAGACCAAGTGTTGCGCAGGGTACGCCTGTTATCGAGCGGGACCCAGAGGTTCTCCTCCAAATTGGCTCCTAGGTACGAGGGCCCCTTTCGGATTTCCGATCAGCTTTCCCCGACGGTTTACGTGCTCAAGACGGGCTCGAGTCGGCGAAACGCGAAGGTGCACGTGTCGGAACTAAAGGGATATATTCCCTCCCCTCGCGACGTTGTCAGTCCCAGGTTCGGCTCTTAGTTTTGCGACGAGGCGTTCGTCCCTTCCTTGCACTTCCCCTTCCTGTTCCCTGGTAGTTAGACCACACCATGCGCCCACGGCACCAACATCGCCGCGTGGGACCCGAGTTGACCCACCGGCAGCAGGAGCATCACTGCAGCGACTGATAGCCGTCGTCACCCCCCGACCTATCCGTCGAGGGTCACGACGGATATCGGTGAGGGCGTTAGTGCGACTGTTGCTGGAGGCCGTCGCTGGGTAATAAGGGGAACCCCTGGGACGCGGGGGGAACACGAAGGACCGGGGGACCAGAAGACCGAGAGAGAGGGTGAGGCAGACCAGGAGATGACCTAGGGGCAAGGCGAAACTCATTACCAGTAATCACCAATTAAGAGGGACGTTCGTAACCATGCGAAGCCAACCACAAGACGCCCACCCAAGGACGGGGCATTCAAGGAGAAGAAAAAGAAATCGATCAAGAAGATGACACCAAGAATTGCGGACGAAGTCCGGTTTAGGGGGGGGGATTTGTGACGAGCGTCACAAGGCGCTCGCGCCGAATTGTCCAGGAAAAACGACGACGCGCGCGCCATTTCGCGGACATGCAAACATTAAGGCGCTCGCGCGTGCCGTCGCGCATTGTGCTCGGCACAGCCTTCCCTCCTCCCTGTTCGTCCCGCATACGAACCAAGAGCAATGCATCAGATTGTTACGTATCAACATTGCTGAAGAAATTAGGAGTTTATTGAACTCACTATGAACATCAATAGCAAGAGATTATTTTAAAATGTTACTTTGTACAAATATTATAATTTCTCCTTCTTTATATACCACTGCATTAGTTTAACATAGTAATAGATGATAGCGATAATTAGAAATACTTAGAATATAAATAAAATGAATAGAATAATATAAATAATATAAATAAATAAAATAAATAGAAATAATTAGAAATAAGAGACATAAATAAGTTAATAAGAATAAATAAATAGCATAAATTAGGGATAATTAGAAATAATAGGCATAAGTTAGATAATAAGAATAAATAAATAATAAGTATAAATTAGAAATAATTAGAATAAATAATAGAAATTAATTAATAAGATAACTGATGAATGTGAATGGAGTTAATGATACTAACAATTAAGAGTTATATGATCAATGATAAAGTTAAATTGTTCTACCTTTTTTATGGTTAATAATAATTGTAAATTTTACAATCTATATTTAGAACTTAAGAATTATTTCCACATTCTATGAAAATCAAATAAAAAAAAAATTTTTAAGTAAATGTGAAATATAAATAATATTAAAATTTTATGTTATTTAATCGAAACTTTTATATTAAATAATTGAAAGAATTTAAACTATAATTATAATTTTTTTTTATTGGCAATCTAACGAGAAATTTTGTTTTAAATCTGTAAATCACTAAAGAAAAAAAAAATATTAGACGTTAATTTAAAATTCATATGCGCAAATTCATCAAACCGATTCTTTGTAAGCACGTATTCGGTACGTCACGACCGCGGTCGGCCGTCGCCGGCAGCCGCCGAACTTCGCCCCTCCCCTTTTTCCCTCCACCTTCC
Source organism: Sycobia sp. Sy_11 (assembly GCA_018907035.1). Classification (NCBI taxonomy): domain Eukaryota; kingdom Metazoa; phylum Arthropoda; class Insecta; order Hymenoptera; family Epichrysomallidae; genus Sycobia; species Sycobia sp. Sy_11. Next base: position 3,315,283 of record JACCIC010000023.1, read on the forward strand.
CTGCGAGTAACGAGACGACGGCATTGCATTGTTGGCCGCCTAACCGAGAGGTGAGAGGATAGCGGGTTGAAAGAGAAGAAGTAAGAGAAAAGAAGTGAGAGAAAGTAAGAGAAGAAAGTAAGAGAAAGTAAGAGAAGAAAGTAAGAGAAGAAAGAGAAAGTAAGAGAAGAAAGTAAGAGAAGAAAGAGAAAGTAAGAGAAGAAAGTAAGAGAAGAAAGAGAAAGTAAGAGAAGAAGAAAAGTAGAGGTAGAGAAAAAGGTAGGAAAGGAGAGAGAGAGAGAGAGAGAGAGAGAGAGAGTGAAACAAGAAGAAGTAGAACGGGCAGAGCTGAGGAAGCCCGGCAGACAAGAAAGGGCAGCTATAAGGGCCGATAAAGTGAGATAAAAAAGAGATGATTCCTCGTTGTTGTGTTTTTTTGTTTTTTTTTTTTGGATCTGAAGCCTTTCCCTTCCAGATCGGCGGGACCCCCTCTGCAGCAAAGGAGGTAAGTGAGTGAGAACACCCCGGTAGCGCGTAAAGTTCGTTCCGGGCGATCGTGATTTCGCGGCATCACAATATATATAAGAAATATATTCAATTTTTGAAAAAACTATTTACTCAAAAGAATGAAATAGTTTTCTCAAAGGGCGGATTAGATCTATTGGATTATTCCTTGCCAGTTATAAAATCTAATAAATATTGATTTAATTTTATTAAATGAAGCACAAAGATTTAAATATGAAATGTAATAAATAAATAGTAAATACTACAATATATATATATATATATATATATATATATATATATATATATATATAAAGCAAAAAAATATTTTCCATTTTTGAAAAAATTATTTACATATAAGATATAAATAGTTTTATTAAATGATTTATTCTTTTAAATTTAATATTTAAATATTTGTGCTTCGTTTAATAAAATCGAAAAAATGTTTATTAGTTTTTAACAACTCGTTGGATATAATCAAATAAATATATTTCACCTTTTAATAAAGCTATTTAATTGTTCATATTGAATAGCTTTTCCAAAAATTGAATATATTTCTTAAATTTGAGTATATATATATATATATATATATATTTTTTATATATATATATATATATATATTTATAAGTTTTTCAAATATTTATTTATTTAACTTTATTTTTTACGTATATGTAGTTCCGTTTAGTAAAATTCAAGAAATATTTATTACTTTTCAATAATTTATTTAGTTTAATGTAATAAATATATGTTCGCTATGCAAATAAACTTAATTGTTTGTTTTAAATATGTGGTTTACTCTAAATTACAAAATATTCATTCGTGTTAAATATGTATCTTTCTGTTTTAAACATAAATTTAAATAAATATTTGTTGTATTCGAATAACTATTGAATTAATTTTATGAATGCATCATATAATGTAAATAGCAATGAAATAAAATTTATTATATAAAAATTTAATGAATGCTATTATATAAATAATTTACAGGAAGTATAGTTTTTTATATCAAATTAGTATTATTATTAAGATCAACGCAGTCTTATTATCAAGTTTTAAATTCAAAATTTTAAAAAAATACGTGTATATATATATATATATATATACGTATTTTCTTAAAAATTTGGCAGCGGGGTGTAGCAAATGGGATTCACTGGTGTGGACAAAAAAATTCTTTAAGTGCGTATACCCAGGTATACCTTTTCGTAGCCTCGATCATCGCCACGCAGCGAATTTAAAATTTTAAGATAATACGTGCGTATATAAATACATATATACACACTTACGCACGCAGGCAAGAAAATCTATACGCACTTCAAGAATTTCGATACCAGTTAATCCCTTTATTGCATCTATTGTTTCGGCGCCCCCCCTCCTACTGAACGCCGTCTCTCCCTCGATTGCACCAGCTCGAAAACCAACATCTGGGATATCGCACGAATGGAGTAGCGACGTTCACCGTCGTAGCGCTGAGTGTCAAAATTTTACTGCAATGTCTAACATGGGCATCGGCGAACTCCCTTTATTATATCTGGTTTGGCTCCAGTGTGCCCAGATATTCCCACCCAGATAGCAGCGCCGCTCCAGATTAGCGTTAGATTACTGTTACGCGTGAAACATGCATGTTGCGGTTCTGATGTCTAAATACCGATCACGCATTCAACAAATGAGAATCATGCGCGATTATATGAAAACCGTGGAGCTAATGTGAACGTATAATGCTCATGATTATGGTAACATAATACAACCACGAATAGCACGTGTGCATATACTGTGATTCATTTCTGTGCATTCACGTGCTTATATATTTAAATGTTATATTTGCATTTTTTTTTATTATAAACATTACATTAAAAAACAATTTGATTTTATTAAAAACTTAATCTAATCATACTTTAAATACATATTAAATACATAATTTAAACTTAATTTAAACATAGATTAGAAGGTCTATAATAATTTTTATCTTCAGAATAGCTTTGAAACTTTTGATTCTTCTGATAAATAGAATGAACATTTATCATCACCTTCAGATACAACTCACTCCTATAAAAAATATATGTTTATTATTTCTTATAAATTCATGTAGTAAAATTTAATTTGTCGAATAATATATACCTAAGTAACTTCTGTAATATCATTTGTATACATTGAACATAAGTTTTTACAATTGTCATCATTCATCTGCATTGGTACAAATTCGACTTTAACTCCAATATTTTTATCACGTTTCTCTTTAGCATTACGACTACCCCTTCTAGTCTTTTCAACTTCTAATCTAGCTTCTTCCGATGCTTACTTAACATCATAATACTCTTCACTTGATATAAGTGCATCAGAATGATTTCCAGCCATTTAAAGAAAATAAAGTTACTTTTTACAAAATACTTTGTAATGTAGTTCTTTAAAACTAATTTTGAGCAGATTAATGAACCTTGCGTGAAATTTAAATATATTTGTCCTTGTATTAACATCATTAAACAGTAAACCTGTTATAATTTTCCTTAATTTCATTTTTGCTATTTCACATTGGTCTTTAAAACAGAATAAGGAGTATACATGAAATATTAACTTTTTGCACATCATTTTTGGTAGTTCATCATCTTTTTGTACCTAAAATAAGCAAAATATTTTGAGTTTAAATTTCATATATATTAAAAGAGATATACCTTGAACATTTTCAGTGAATCTGAGTAACATAAACAAAAAACTAATTTCTTTATCTTAAACTGTCTTTTAGTAAAGCACAATTTACTTCTATACAATAAAAATAAAACTTTTAAAATGCTATTGTTTATAAATATGCAATAAAAATAAAATTACTAACATTGCAAAAGTGCTTTAACTGATAATAAATATTATATAAGTATGTATTAATTATATAGTTCAAATTGAAAATTTTTTTGCATAAGAATCTAATAAATTGAAGTAAACATTTACAGTAATACAAAATTTATTGACATATTTACAATAAATAGAGAATAATAAAAGAATGTGAGACATATATCAATCATACTTTTAATTGTATTTCTAAAATAGTCTTATATATTTTACGCAATAAAACTATTTTTAATTTCTAGCCTCAATTCTGATCGTGTGGAATCGTTTTGCAGGTAAATTGTGCACATAATAAGCTTCCGAAAAAATTGGGGCTAAATCACCACAAGTAGCTAGACACGTTCTACACATTTGCTGCAACATTTCGTAGTTCTTTACGTTTAACATAATGAGATTTTAAATAAATAATATTTAAAAATATCTTCAGAAACTAAAACACCAACAATAAACACGATAAAAACTCTCCAGCTCCCTCGCATGCTCATACGCAGATGAAATCTGGTAAGACTATATCAAATCCGTATAAACTGTATATACCCGCATATTTACTTATCGTACAATAAATTGGAGCTACATTAACGTCATGTGTGCATTTTTCCGTGGTCCTGATCTGGGTATTTTTTGCACCTTCAATCACTCCATCCCTCTAAACATTGTGGCTCCAGATTACCTCCAAACTGCGACCAAACAATGTGCATGATTGTGTGACGATTGTCGCCCATCTGTCGTGCATTCTATGCCCAGATTGGATCCACGTTTTGGAGAAGCCAATCATGCTTCCAGAATCGGTCAAAATTAGATACACGATTTGTCAGCCAAATTGTGTTTCAATTCTGGAAGAACGCTTACCCAGATAACAGAGCGTGCTCGTCGCGGTTTGGCTCCAGTGTGCATGTGCGTATGAGCCCTATCTGTTTCTATATTGGATCCACGTTTTGGAGAAGTCAATCGTGCTTACAGAATCGGTCCAAATTAGACACACGACTTGTCAGGCAAATCGTGTTTACATTCTGGAAGTAAGCTTAGCTTGTACAAATTCTATAGATTGTGATTCCCAAATAATGGTTTTATGCATCAGATGAATACGTGCGTCCATATATTAAAATATAGATAATTTATATATATATTTTATTGATGTAAGCAAATTCATAATACTGCGCATTAATGCAATTAGCACGTTTTACAACGGCTTACGGAATCATCGGCAAATTAAACATTATATTTTATATTAGCGGTATAAAAATATTATAAATTAATAAATATTTTTTTCTTGACCTTACAGTCCAACCAATTCAATCTAAAAATAAAAAATAAAAATAAAACTAAATAAAAATAATTGAATTGTACTTCTGTCGACTGCCCATATACAAATTAATAAATATTTTTTATTGGTCTTACAGTCGAATCAATTTCAACCAAAAATAAAATAAAATAAAAATAAAAATAAAAATAAAATAAAAATAAAAACTAAAAAATAAAAAATAAAAATAATAATAAAAAATAAAAAATAAGAAATACAAATAATAAATAATAAAAATAAAAAATAAAAATTAAAAATAAAAATTAAATTAAAAATTAAATTAAAATGATAATGACAGTCAGACTGTCCTTGTTTATATTCACCCCCGTAGACTAATCTGAAAATAAAATATTAGCTGAAAAAATTCTTTGTTAGTAAAGTGCAGTCTGACTGTCCCCAACACCCTTACCTAATTGAAGACTTGTCCAACGTTTCGAGCTCGCTACGGCTCCTCATCAGGGACTAATCTAAACCTTATATTCTAATCTATATATACTCATCCCCACCACCAAATTTCGTAAATTAAATATAAATTCCCCCTCTACACAAATTGTCCAAAACCAATCAATTTAATAAGGAATGATAAACACTGTCCAATCTACCAGACTCTAACATTAAATTCACATTATTTCGATTCTTGGAAATGTGAATACTTTCAAGACTCTCCCGTTTATACTTATTATTAATACCATATTCCAAAATATCCACATTCACAAAATCAAAAGAATGTAAAAACTTTAAACAATGCTCTTTTAAACCAGAAGTAATATGTGAGCTACGTAAACTATATTTATGCTCATAAATTCTCTTTTTTAAATATCTACCTGTTTGTCCAATATAGTATTTATCACAATCCATGCAATTAATCTTGTAAACAACTCCTGATTTTAAGCATAAATCATCCTTATCTTTGCAATTATTAAACAATCTACTTAAATTATTGCGATTTTTAAAGAGAATTTGAATATTATATTTCCGAAAAGTTCTTTTTATTCTTTCAGATAATCCTCGAACATATGGTAAGCCAATAATTTTGCCTCTGTTAACATCAACTTGTGCATTATGTCTATTTCCAGTATTATAAATGTCAAACAATCTCCCATCAATTAATCTATTAATAAATTGAATTGGATAACCATTATTAATGAAAGGTTCTCTTACTATCATCGCTACTATCTCTACTCTTCATTGCTTTTATCATGTCTTTGAGCAGCCCACCAAGTTGAAGAATAATCTCCAGTTCACTCGTCTGCTCAACAGACTTAATCCCGGCTTCAGCCGGCTCTCCCTCCCCCACCCCAAGGTGACTCCTTTGTTGCTTTAGGCAATCCATAGATCTATTTTTGTTACTTCATTCCTGCAGATGGTCGACCTTCTGAACCCTTCAACGTTGGGCTCGATCAGGCAGCCCCCCAACACATGCCTGTAAGGGCTGACCCATCTCGGACCATTATGCAAGAGTATAGCGCGCTCTGGTGCGCTATTCCACCTCCGTCCTCTCGAGCAGAACAAGATGTTTCACTCTCTGGAGAAACATCGGAGAAAATTACGCACCGAACGCACTCGCCAAAGCCGTTTGACTAGATCTGGCTAGGATCTATCGCCCCGTTTTGCCGTCAGCGGGAGCCAAAGATGTTTCGGGTCACCCAGCACCCAACCAGGCGTAAACCTCGACACCCAGGGTCTCCTTTTGGCAGCTCACAGGTCGCAACGCACGGCGAACACGGCGGTCTGTCATTTGTTCAAGAGTACCTCGTTCTAACCTTCATTCATGTAGATTCATACATTTGCCCTCAAATATTCTAGTGAAGTTCCAATGCTTGAAGCTCACTCATGCATCTATAATCACTCTGCTAAGATCCCTTTTACAGGATCATTCGCTTCCGCTTCGCGTGTGTTTTCACTCGTCAGGAGATACCTGTTTATAGAGTCTCTGAGCGAGTATGCCTTCCTTCATCTCTATATTACTGACGAAGGTCTGTTTATAGGACCTGCAGCTTCGATCATGATCGGCATGGAAGTCCCTATTCAGTTACCCTTTAGGGTCTTCCAGCACATAACTGCTCCGTGCGTTAACTCATTTCTCTGGGATATCCTTTTTAGGGGGTATCTGCTCACTCAGAAAATGGCAGCTATCTTACTATCTTTTCACCCTTCCATGCATTGGTAGGAGGAGGTACTCTTTACGCCCATTACCCGAACGGCTGAGAGATAGTGAAACAGCCGATCTTCTTCAAGATACAGACAACGGATGGGTAGTCAGTTAAGTTTTCTGGACATTAATGTCATTAGATGTAGTAATAATAAGGCGAAACTTAATTGGTACAGAAAGCCTACTTGGTCAGGTAGGTTTTTAAATTTTAGTTCATACCACCAATTCGGAAACAAAATTGGAGCATTAAAGGGTGTCATTGACAGAGCAATAAAATTGTCACATAAAGATTTTAGACAAAATAATTTACAGATAGTAAGAGAAACTTTCATTAATAATGGTTATCCAATTCAATTTATTAATAGATTAATTGATGGGAGATTGTTTGACATTTATAATACTGGAAATAGACATAATGCACAAGTTGATGTTAACAGAGGCAAAATTATTGGCTTACCATATTTTAGTGGATTATCTCAAAGAATTAACAGAACTTTGCGAAAATATAACATTCAAAATTTTCTTTAAAAATAGCAATAATTTAAGTAAGTTGATTACAAAATTAATTGTATTGATTGTAGTAAATACTATATTGGACAAACAGGTATATATTTAAAAAAGAGAATTTATGAACATAAATATAGTTTGCGTAGACAGTTAGTTTTACGTAGAGTTTACGTACACATATTACTTCTGATTTAAAGAGCATTGTTTAAAGTTTTTAAATTCTTTTGATTTTGTGAATGTGGATATTTTGGAACATGGTATTCATAATATGTATAAACGGGAGAGTCTTGAAAGTATTCACATTTCCAGAAATCGAAATAATGTGAATTTAATGTTAGAGTCTGTTAGATTGGACAGTGTTTATCATTCCTTATTAAATTGATTGGTTTTGAATAATTTGTGTAGAGAGAGAATTTATATTCAATTTACTAAATTTGGTAGTGGGGATAAGGTATATATAGATTAGAATACAAGGTTTCGTTTAGTCCCTGATTAGGAGCCGTAGCGACCTCGAAACGTTGTACTGGATCTTCAATTAGGTTAATGTGTTGGGGACAGTCAGATTGCACTTTACTAACAAGATTTTTTCAGCTAATATTTTATTTTCAGGTTAGTCTACGGGGGTGACTGTATACAAGGATAGTCTGACTGTCATTATAATTTTTAATTGAATTTTTATTTTTATTTTGATTATTTTTGGGTTTTGATGTATAAATGTTAATGTAGATATGTATTGATATTATTACGTATTGTTTTCGATTGATTTGATTGGACTATAAGACTAAAAATATTGGTAATTTATATCAATAATTATTCGACCATACTGTCCTTGCATTGAAAGGTCTATTGCAGGTTCTGTTTCTACTCAAATTGTAACGAGACCAGAAGGAAATATTGAAGAACGATAAACAGTATCAGATACAGATGGTAAAGAATCTACAATTATACTCTATCTATAATTATACTACAAGAAGCTTTAATATATATATATATATATATATATATATATATATATAATACATAAGAAAATTTCGTAAATATATTTATTCTTTATTGCAATATAATATATCGTGAATGTTTACATAATTGAAGATTACAAAAATGACGGTGTAATAAGTTAAAATATTACATTTATATTTTGTTTAAATTATACGAAATTAAAGAAAATTATGTTTAAAAAATATTTCTTTAAAGCAAATAAAGATTGTTCAAACGAATGATCCTACGCAATTCCGGCAATTTCTTTGTTCGGAGAAGTATAAGTGAAGCGGAAAAAACTTTCTCTTTTCCCTCGCTCTCCCAACAAAGAGAGAGAGAGAGAGAGAGAGAGAGAGAGAGAGAGAGAGAGAGATAAAAGAGATACACAAAGAGTGCAGTCACGCAACCACGCGCGCAGTCCAGCACCGTGCAGCAGCCGCGGCCCCGAGCAGCGCCGGACGCGACCATGCCCGGTGGATCAAGCACGTGCCGAGGCCGCGCGTCACGCAGTACCAGCCAGGGGAGAGTCGCGCTTATAGAGCGGCGACCAGATCGAGCGTCCAGCGGGAGACCGTGTGCAAACTCGCGGCGGCCCTGTGGCCACGTGCAGTGAAGACAACGGCCGGCCACGCCAACGCTCCCCGACTTGACCCTTTACATCGCGCGTGGGGAGCGTATGAAAATCATCAGAAAGACGAAGTCACCTACACCTCGTTCTTTCGCACCTTTATTCCTTGTTCTTCCTATACAAAACCCAAAAGGGTAAGAAATGCATAGAAAAATATATTCTAAAAATCTCTAAACCAGTGTTGTAGACAAGACGCGCAGGCCGCGCCATTCTGGAAACATGGAATTCCTTCGCCGAACGGAATGGGGAGGTGATTTCGAGTATAGCTTCAACGGCTGAATCAATGCTCATAAGAAGCACACATGCAGCAACGCAGCATAAGTCCGACAACACCGCGCAAGCCGAGCCACATAGCAACAGATAATGTGCACGCATCATCTTCCGCGCAGCCACTACAGTAGCGCCGAAGCAGATGACGCACCATGAGATTTAAGGTTAACTTAATTTATTAATAGAGTGTGTGTGCACGTTTCAATATAATCTGCCTATTTAGATTTTGTTTCCTTTTTATAACAAACTAAATATTTATAAATACTTAATTTTTATACAAAATATAGTCTTACTGGTAGACAATAATATTATTTTATATATACAGATTTTCTATGTACAATTTTTGTAAGTGTATTGAAAAATTTTGTACGCGTAACCCTATCGTTGTTATATCTGTGTAAAACCTTGCATAACTTGAAAAAACAACCGTTTGCACGGGACTCACACCTGTATTAGCTGAATAAAATTTCGATAGCTTACGCTTGTGCCGCAGAGGAAATTACAAGGCCGAACGTCGGAATAAATTTAGATTTTCAGTTCGAGCTATTTTAACCAGTATTCATAACCTGTGTTTTTAATTTTACTGAGATATGTCCTCAGTATTTAATTAAATTCGCCAATTCTTTCTCAACACCAAACATCTATACAAGCATTTTTCTCTTGTGAACGCATTTGTAAGAAAAATATCGAACTCACGGATAGGTTAGGTTATCAGCTGATAACTAGTGTACATAGCTGCTAATATATTCCATCAGGAGGCTGTGAGCCTCTCATACCGACAATAGGGATAAAGAAGTGAGCAAAAATAGTAGCGCATCGAAGGGGCGTGAGTTTTCCTTACCGACGCTACGCTCGTGGCTTATTCGCGGCTGTCAAACATAAGCAAGACCGTTCATAGTCAGATATGTAGCCTATTCACGAATACCGTCCCGTCATTAGTCTAACACACACACTTAGGCAGGTAGTGAAGGTTAGCTATCGGGCAGTTGCCCTCTTACATTTGTTAAAGTGCCTGCATGCACTTGGTAGGAACACTGTAGCAACAAATCCAGAAAATTAAGAGTTTAGGATCTGTTCCCCCTCCTGGGTATCTCCGTAGCGGATGAACCTTCAAGTCGACGGGTGATTCTCATTCCGTTAGCATGAGTCTTTTCTCTGCACTTCCTTTTTCTGACACCAAATCGGTGGTTCGTACGCTAAATCGTACCGATAATAACGCCTCTCAGACCTGTTAAAAACCGCGGATCTGAGAACGAAAACAGGGTGAACAGCCACACGGACCAACACAGCAACGTCGAAAGGTTATTCAAACGTGTGCCCGTTCTTAACACCAACCTATTGGACATTCGCGCAAATAATCAAATCAAACAAACGGGCACAGAGGCCAGCAAAACTACAAAGGTGGGGCAAAGAACAGAAGCAAGGACAGCCCCACCGGTGCATGAGACGACCCCTGATAACACTACCAGGGACTGCCTAGAGGTCCCAGCCCAGGCTGCGGACCACCTTGAAATCATCAAGGCAGCTCTCAAAGCAACAGACGATACAGGAATGAGGAAGCACGGGCTGAAAAACTTCAGAGAACTAACGGTGACCATCTCAGAGATGGCTATCAAATGTGCTCGTGCGGAGGCTAGATCGGAGGCCTTGCAAGAGCTCGCCGCAAAAAATAAGGAACCGCAGATCTACGCATCTACGGTATGCAAAGCAATGTAAAAACAGGCAGAACGCAAATTGGTCGCTCCTAAAGCCCAAGTTGCAAAGGCCGCAATCAAACCACCACCAAAAGTGGTCTTTCTGAAGCCGAAGGATGAGGAAAAAATATCATCCACTAGTAAAGCTAAAGAAGTCTTGTAAAAGACCTTCAATCCGAGGCAGGCCAAGGTTCAAATAAGGAACCTCAGAGAGACCAGGTGGGGCCTCCTCGTGGAGACTGAAACTGAGGCAGGGCTAGAGAAACTAAAAGCATCAAAAACCATTATCGAGCTTTTGGAAATTGAGGCCCTAACAAGAGGAAAGGCTCATAGTCTACAACGTGTTCAGGGACATGTCGGCAGGCGAAGTGACCTTGGCAATATACGAGCAAAACGATGAACTGGCCTCAACAAGTGAAGACTTCTCTGCATTCTTCAAGCCCCGCTTCAACACGGGCAAAACGAGCGATACGACCACAAATTGGGTGGTGGAGGTATCCCCTGAAATCAGGGACAAGCTGTTACAAGGTCAGACCCTCTGGTCTAGGTTGATGGGCTCTCTTGCACAGCACAGGTTTACCTCCGCGTCACAAGATGCTACAAGTGCCAAGGGTATGGGCACGTAGCAAAACATTGCAAGTCTAAGCAATGCTGCTCCCACGGTAGTTCAGATGGACATGGCAGCAAAGACAATGTACAAATAAAGAATCAGTAACAAAGTGTGTTCATTGAAAAAAGGCCAAAAGGCCAAGCAATCACGGCTCAATGGGCAACAATTGTCCTGCGTACAAAGCTGCCATGGAAAGATTAGTTAACTCCACGGACTATGGCCAGTAATGCACGAAATAATCGAAGTGGATCTGTCCTGCGCTTCGCGCAGCTAAATGTCAGAAGAGCACACAGGATCACTCCAGAGATAAGATCAAAATGTGTGGAAAGAGGAGTAGACATCCTCCTTCTCCAGAAGACACACCAGCATAGTGGCCGAATAGAGGGATTCGGGCTGCGCACACGGATGATATATGTTGACGGGCGAATCCCCTGGGCGGCTATAGCAGTCCTCAACCCCGAGGTGACAGTGCTAAAATTAACGCACTTAACAAATACACACTTCGCTGTAGTGGAGGTTAGGCTGCGTTCTTTAATGATGTATGTGGTTACTTCCAGCTGAGCCACGAAATAGGGGTACATCTTACACACTTAAATAAGGTGCTGCATGCACTTCCAGGGAGGATGGTGCTAATAGGTGCTGATTCCAATCCCAGATCCCCCTATGGGGGTCGACCGTAAAGAGGAGGAATTCGAAAATTTTATAGCGCAGTGGAATCTCCGGATCGCCAATGTGCCAGGTAGTATCGCTACCGTCTCCAATGAAGTTGGAGAAGGAAACGTGGACGTAACTCTTGTCACCACGAATCTCGAGACACTCATCACAGGATTGGCCGTCAGAGAGGACTGGACCTTGAGTAATCATAGAACGATCACGTAGCCCTTAATCGGAGCAAGTGCACCTGCAAGTTCAGGTGTTGCGAATCAAGGTTAGAAACTAAAGCGATACTCCACACAGACAGCGAACTGGGATACCTTCTGCGCTCTACTCGAGGATGAATGGGCCCATGTCCCTAAAACAATGCCCGGCTCCAAAATGGAGATAATAGAGAGAATTCGCTCATTGACAGCCACTTTGAAAGCGTGCAATGCTGCCATACCGAGGAGTAGCGTAGCTGTTAGGAAGGTTCCCTGGTGGAACTCTGACATAGATAGGCTAAAAAGGGCTTCAAATCGAGCCCGTCGAGTATTCCAGAAAGAGCGTGATCCCGTCAGACGGGAGCACCTCAAGAAAGAATACAAAGCGGCCAGAAAGGAGTATGTCCGTACCACACGCGTCCCCGGGTTTGCGGATAGGCGAACGACCACTCGCGGTCAGTCACGAAATAAACACTTCTAAGAGTGACGAATAAGTTGACGTGGACAAGAACTTCGAGCGAAAACAGTGGTATTCGCTCGTCTACACACCCACTCATCATTCACACACCTACATATCTGTAAGCTAGCCATACTCGAACTGGGGAGTATATCGGGAACTCTATAAACGAGTTTCCCACGAATGGTGGAGATGGAGATCTTATAAATGGGTAACTTCCAGGCGGGTTATGAATGAATGAGAGGCCCTACAAACGGGCATCTCTTGAGCGAGAGTAAGGTCTTTAAGAAAAGAGACCGTCAGACCCCTACTCCAGAGCAGGCAGCCGCACAACAGCGAACTACCAAGATCGAAACATGGGCGACGGTGATCTCAAAACATAAAAAACCGAAAACGACCGAGACGGACAACAAACCGACAAAAGAGCAGACAAAAGCGAGACTCCAAGGCGGCAGGTCTGATCGCCCTAACCTCAAAGGCAGGGGAGGAGCGATCATGATCAAGCCGACTGAGGGACAGACGTACGTAGACGTGGTACGAACAATACGGCAAAAGTTGGACCCTGACAAGTGTAATACTCAAGTCAGAACAATAAGAAAGACAAAAGACGGCGCGGTACTTTTACAGCTCTCCAGACAGAACAACGAGACGGACTTTCGACAAGTTCTTCAAGACGCGACAGACAGACCGCATAAATGCGCATCAGTCTCCGCGATATAATCGCACGTCACCATGTTCCGGTGTGCTCACATACACCACTTTTTGCACACTTCTAGGTGTGTGTATCTTTTGGGGAGGTGACTGACCGAACGTATTTGGTCGTGCGGGGTAAAGTCTTTCTGTACCCGGACCTTTGTACGAGACGGTTTTAATGGTCCCGTTTTATATGAGGCCGCTTCAGAAATGTAGCCATTTTCCTCCTCATTTGCCGGTTCTGTATCTTCTACCTTCTGTTGATGTTCTTCGATTTCTTCTTGATCGGCGTGCTCTTCTTGAGCTTCCGTAGTTTTACGTCGTTCCGGATGGTCGCAGATGATGTCATTATCTGCATTAATCGTAGTTTTACGTCTTTGCGGACGTTCGCAGAGGTTTCATTTCCTGCGTTTGCCGTAGTTTTACGTCTATGCGGACGGTCGCAGATGATGTTACTCTCTGCGTTGTTGGTAATTTTACGTCGTTCCGGACGTCCGCGCTCATCTTGAGCTAACTCCTCTAAGTTCTGGGTATTGGGGTGTGGGTTGATGTCGGTAACGGTATGGGGTTGGGGTTGGGTGGGATTTTCGGGGTCCTCGAGGGTTGGTATACTTGTATCCAATAGCCAGGGGGCGAATAACGCTTCTGCTATTGGTATAATTTCCATCGTCGATTCCTCTTCGGCGATCTCCTGCGTTTTATCGGGGCTGAACTGGATTAAATTCAGCCGCGATTTCATGACCTCTTCGAGGGCCTCGCTTACTTTCCCCATATCGAGAGTAGTGTTAAAGCGGTTGGGGGAACCTCTGCGTATATGCACCGTTGCTGCGGTTACGCTTCTGGAAGTTGGCCCCCACATTTCTTTTGGGTCGTACGCGAGGAATAAGGGAATTTGTGCATCCCCAGGTCTCTCGGCCTGATCGGACATGACCGATCGACGCAGTCCTCTGCCTCGTCCGTTTACTCGGTACATGCTGCTTTTGGTCCAAAGCGCCGCCGCATTTCGAGGCGCAGTAGTCTGTCTTTTAATATGGTTAGGTCCTCGTCTATTCGTATATATTTTTGTTCGGCTTCTGTGAGCAGCGCGTCTTTTTGCAGTTTGTCATAGACGCCGCTGAGTCTTGCTCTCTCCTCATCTATATCACTTCTAGTTTCTTGAGGAAGCTCCATTATTCCTTAGTCAGGTTCTCAAAAAGGGGACGATACAACGATACGAAAGTAAATAAAAAACGACAACAGTATATATACAGTAAAAATGTAAGAACAGCTATTCGACGTGTTCTTGTTTATATTTGTTTGGGGTAAAATCAAAAAGCGTATTTTCCTAGAGGAAGATAAAATAGTATTTTTCTTTTCTTTCTGGAAATTGCTATTTCCAACAAAACCGTAGAAAATTTTTCTTCTTCCTGTCGATTTGGTACTCGTCTATACGTGTAAAAGAATCAGCTGTTATACGTAGTAACGGGCCAAGTATTTACCGTAGTAAAATTTTCGTGATCATAAAGAAAAATGCTAATTGTAAGAACTGAATGTAATTTTTCCTGTAAACAGCTAATAAAAGAAAATATTATTATGCTGTGGATTTTGTTTTTTTTCAGATGCGGTTATTTATGAAATTGATTATGATCTTGTAAAGGACAATAATTATTATATAATTTTAATAATTAAGTTGTTAACAATTATTATATAATATATAAAATTTTTCTACAAGTGAAGCAGAAAATTTTAGTGAGTAAAAAAAATTTTTTAAACTGGTATATTTTGATAGTGAAGCAGTAATTCCAAATTTGTTGATAATAAAAAATGTTCATGTAAAGATTTCTTTATTGTTGGCTGTTATTATTGTTATTATTATGATTATTGTTATTATTATTGTTATTATTACTATTATTATTGTTGCATTATTATGGCTATTATTTATCCGTTACTGCGGTTGTTCTCTGCTACACTTATTTTAGAGTACAGTACTCCTGACTGACAGTAATTAGTCCACATAAGACTTATTGAAAAGAAAGAAAGAGAGATAGAAATTTTTTTTTGTAATGCTGAGTTAAATAGTAAAAGAAAACACTTCTAAAATTTCTTCTATAATTTCCTCCTGTTGGTTTATTTATTAATAATTAAGATGTTATAACATGCTACAAATATAAAAATATAGGCAATAGATTTTCTCTCTTTTTTTTTTTGTTTTATTTAAGTTTATTTAGTTTTTATTATTATTTTGATGTCACTTTGTTCTGCCTACACGTCTAATTTTTATTTAACTATTCAATCTAGTATATACAATCACTTGTCTGTCAATTGTATACAATCACTGGTTCTTTTTAGTTTTTGATTATTTTATATATATTAATCCTATTATATATATGTCTCGCTATGTGGTTCTCTGCCTTATTATTGTTAATAGTTTCAGCTTAGTTATTGTATTTTTAAGATATTTTATTGTTAAGCTGTTATTTATCGTAATTATAGCAATATTATTTACAATATATAGTAATTATATTACTATTATGTTATTATTATTATTGTCTTATCATTTTATTATAATCATTAATATTATTTTGTAAATATTAATATAATTCATAGTAATTGTATTAATATTATTTAAAATATTGATAGTAATAATCCCTAATTGGATTATTATATATTGGTTATATTACCTTGTATTCAGTTATAATGTTGTTATACTATAATGGTGTCGATCACTAAAAAACTCATCTAACTCCTTACTCTTATGTATTGTTGTTTAATGTTATTTATTATTATTTAATATTTAACAGTTTAATGTTTGATAGCTGAAAATAGAAGGAATACTTACAATATCCGAATATTCTTGAGCTTAAGCGTGAGATTTTTTTTTTCAATTATGTTTGTTATGATGCTCCCAGCAGCTATTTGATGAAATAAATAGCTTAAATATGTATACTCATCAATTAATTAAATAATTAAATGGAGCAAATTGTTTTCAAAAGATGAAAAGAAATTAGCGACATTAGCTCTTGTTTTTTTTTTTTTTTTTGTTTAACAAGATTCTTACTGTACATGGCCACAGACAAGCTATCATTAACTATTATTTGCAAGAAATCGTTGATTTTCTATAGAATTATTTGAAATTAATTTTCACCATTTTGGTGGATATTCTTAACTATGTCCACTTTATAAAAAGTTGAGATACTCCAATTCCTTCCTGCAAATTGTTCTCTTTCAAAATTCTTCCTGTGCACCTATATGGCAAGCGTATAGGTTATACCTGTCAATAGAATGAGAGAGAAGCTCTTCTGCTACTTGAGCCAACTTCTCTTTTTTTTTCTTTAGAGAGTATGTATATTTTATGAAGTATTTTATACTTAGGCTGTAGTGATGGTTAAGAAAAATGGAAGCGATATCTTTAACAAGGGGGAAAGGTGTCCTGTATACACTGAGCGTAGTATACTTATTGCTGTATATGCTTTGCAGTTATGAAGTTTTGAAATGCTGATGATTTCATTGATCTCTTCTAATTTCCAGATTGATATATATATATATATATATATATATATATATATATATATATATATATATATATATGTTGTTTCTTCTGAATATCCTGATGAATTATTTGTGAAAGTAGATATTTAAAATAAAACCATCTTTTACGTGCTTCTGAGGGTTATATATAATATTATAAAAATGTGCGAAAGGGGCAGGGACGATACGGTATTCATTTGCTTTTACACATAATATGAGAGGAAACGATACATATTTAATATAATAAGTTAATAAATATTTAGGGACGTGAGTGACAAGAAAGGACAGACAGAATATCAAGATCAGTTAAATGTATATAAGATATATATATGGAGCATATGAAAAATATACGTATAAATTTAAATATGATATCAGTAATTTAAGATAATATGTAAATAATATATGAATTATATAGAAATAAATTATATTCGAATAACTGGTAATGTATGTATTTTCAGAAAAGATTTTCAGAAACGGCTATTTATCTTATATGTAAACATACTAAGTTTAAGAGGTATTTGACCTCGACCTTCTACTTTTATTTATGTAATTACTAAATTTATCTTTTACTGTGCTGTTATTTCAATTTTGAAATACCAGCGTATTTCCCAAGAAAAAGAGAAAGTTGTTCTCTTTTGTGTGTTTACATTTCAGGCAACAAATAGCGCATATTGCTAATATATGAAATTATAAGTAAAATTAGAATTATACTGTTACTTATAATTCCATTATTATAAATACATACATATATATATATATATATATATATATATATATATATATATAAATATATATATATATTCATGTAAAATACAACATCAATACATACGTGCAAAATTTCTGTGAAACTAAAATTGAGAGGAACTATTTGCTATATAACGCCTTGCTTGCTTCTATACAATATATATATATATATATACAAGGGGTAACGAAAATGGGTTTAGGTAAATTAACTTCAATCCGATGAATCAATGAATTGTGAATTATTAATTAATACTTTAGTACATAGATGTGACGAAAAGGGAGAAAGGGAAAAAGGTTTTAATTATCAAAAACTTGTCAGTATATTTTTGACAAGCTTATGCCATTGCGCATTCTTCTGCGCACACACCTTGATGCAGTCGTCGCATCTCCATGCGTGCACGTGTACGTGTGTTGCGTACTTTTCGCTTTGTACGGCTGAGCTAAAGGGGATTGGGACAATGAGCGGGTGCACGATTTAGATCTTCTACAGGAATTCTTGACTATTCTCGTCGCGGGCTCCACGCTCTGGGCGCTATTTGTAACCCCAAAATCGGGTTATTACTTACTATTTGTATGCATGTGTGTGTGGAGTCTTCCACGCTGCTAGTTGTGCACTCCACTGGAATGGGGACGGGGAACGAGAAATGAACTACGCGAGTGACTTTATCGGATTATGATAATATTAACATTTATTTATATAAAAAGACTATTTACAACAATAAAGTAGTACATACGCTATGTACTGGTTGCGGGTTCCGCGACGCTCCGTTAATTATTTATAAAACTGCGCAATCGTACAAACTACTCAGGGACAGGGGAAACGGAACGGGACGCTTTCGATATAACACACGTGGAAACGACGGTACATTAGAAGGTTACATACTATAGATTACATGCGACTCACACGCGAAATCATTTACTACCGCATAAAATTACAAAAGGGAATAACGATAGAATTTACGTAGCTATGCGTGATATACACCTGACAATTGAGATTAAGCGGGCGCGGCGGTGGGCCAGGAGCCTAGCTATATGCACGCATGAATAATTACAACTAGAAGTATAAGGCTACTTGCCGCCGACGACGACAATGCTGTCGCTCGCCGGAAGCTCGCTGATGCTCGCTGGTACTCGCTGGTGCTCGCTGCCGTCGCCGGGTATCAGGGCGACCGGGTGCGCACTCTCTCTCTTCTCGCTGATGGCTCGCGCGGTTGCGCGTGGCTGCGGCTCGTAGCCGCTGATGGCGTCGCTGGCTCGCGACGGTACACGAACGGTAGCGCGTAGGCGCTAGTGCTCTCACTGTCCGGGGTTGCCGCGGGGATGCCGCCGCGTATCTTTTCCTCGTCTCCGATGTGCTCGCACGAAGTTTTACACCAAGGCAAACTTGTAATTGGTCACCGCGAAGGAAGCTACTATGGCGACTTGAACTATGTGGCTCTAAACGAACGAAACGAAAACGGTAATTCCAGGCGGTACGAATCAAAGGTGCGTCAAAAAGTATGAACTCCGGGGACGTAAGAGAAAGTGCAGGTGAAGTTCATTCCGAACTTCATACGTACAGTTGCGCTTCCAGCGCCCTCGCGGTTCGCGCGTATCGTTTCGCGAACTCACACGAACAATCGCGGTTTCACACGAGCGCTCTAACCTACGACCGCCGTTCGGGCGGTTACAATATATATATATATATATATATATATATATTGTAATATATATATATATATATATATATATATATATTGTAACATGTATAGGTTATTTCACCCTATACATGTTGATTATTTCAACAAATAGGAAAAAAAGGAGAGCAAAATGGACAAGGAGAGAGAGAGAGAGAAGGAGAATAATGAAAATTATAATATAGTTAGTCTAATTAATAGCTTGCTTGTAGACAAGTTTACAAATTTTCTTGAAAATTAGTACGTGGCCATTGTTGTGCCATCAAATAAATGGATAAATTGAAGTATTGTTTAGAATTGAATTTCGAGAAATAACAAAAGCGTTGATAATTGCAAATTCTTGCCGAACATTCGAAGGGTGCAATAAACCGGCCGGTCATCCACAAGCCAACTTTCATCATATAAACATCGTTGGCTCCAGCGTCGTATGAAAAGGATTTTTCCTTACTTCTTAGATTTTCGAATTTCAGTAAAGTAATAGTCGCCTTTACTTGTTTCTTTAATTTTCTCGATTGATAATATTAGAGATTGTAAATTATCGTTAGAACGTGTGAGACAGACGCACGGTCCCGGTAATGCTAATGGTCGCCGGTTCCAGTAGACGCCCCTCTCGGGCCGCGTACTCCGCTCGTACGCTTGGTCAGGGCGAAGTCGCGAGTTCCCGTTTCCCTCCGCAGAACGTGACAAAAACGCGCGCACCGACAAGTCTCCAATATTATTTTTCCTTTCTCTCCCGAATCGGGCGCGTCTTCTCCTTCTATCCGAAACTAGACTAAAAAGAAACTACTCTTTTCTCCTCTCCGCGACGACCCTTCGCTCCACCTCCCCCCCCCCGCTCTGCCCTTTTCTGCCGGCCGGCCGGCCGAGGTCGTGCAGTGTTTATGTTTGCGGCACGCGCCGCGGCTGACGAGTCGCATTTGGATCACGGCTTCGTTACACACCCCGTCCAGACGCTGCTTACCTCGGTGGGCAGCTCTGCCACAGAGCCGTGGCACTTACGACGGCATCCTCTCGAAGCCATCGCCGTGAAGGAGTGGGGGCAGGAGGATAAAGATGGGTTGATAGGGGATGAAGTGAAATGAACACCTTTCATACGGATGCACTGGATCTATATTTCCGATCATATACACTATGAGAATATAAATAAACCAAGTAGCTTCAAAGAAAAAGTAAATGCTGGTGGCCCTTGACTGGCGGCTACGTGAGTCCGCGGGGCCGGTGATCAGGGCCGCCCGGCCCCGCTCTTCAATACCTCCCTGTCCTATCCGGGTAGTGCCGATGCTCCCTTATCTGCGGGTAGTTTCGAGACTTACGCACACCGGGGTGTCCGCAGATGTAGCAGCTCGGCGCTTTCTTCGGAATAGAAGCTCTCGCGGCCTGTGTCTGCACGCGGAGCTCCGTGAACAGTACCTGTACGTGGGCCTGCTAGGCTTGCTGACGGGCCCGTCTAGCTTGTTGGTGCGCACGCGCCGCCTCTTCGTCCAGATGCCGGCGCCGCTGCTCGGCCTCCTCCTCCTTGCGCCGTGCGCGCAGCAGCTCCTCCTGCTCGCGTCGGTGCCGTGAGTCGCGCGCGGCGCGGAAGTCGTCAAGGTGTTGTTTTTCTTCGCGCAGGTCTACGATACAAGCGAACTCCGCCCCTGCCGCATCCACTGCGCTCTGCCTATGGACCTCGTAGAGATCGCCACAATACCTTGCGCCGCCGACGAGAGAACTCGGTTTCTTCTCCATACGAGCTCTATCGGGGAGTATTGAACAGGCCGCCTTTTCTTATCGTAATACGCGGCCTGGCTGTCTTGCGCGGCGCGTGCTCGTCGTGCAAGTCGCGGGGCGTCTCTGTGCGGCTTCTCCATCTGCCCAGCGGACCGTTCCATCAATCGTCAGGCCGTGCCAGGCGGTTCGAGCTGCCTGCCGTACACCAACAAAGCCGGAGTTACGCCTGTAGAAGCCTGTACCGCCGTGTTGTACGCGAAAGTAAGTTCTGCGAGGTTAGCGTCCCACGATCGATGATTTCCTTCAATAAAGCTCTTTATCATGGCCTTCATCGTCTGATTGACGCGCTCGTCGTAGTTGGCTTGGGGCTGATACGGAGGCACCGTCGTATGCTCCACCCCCAAAGACGAGAGATATTCTTCAATGTCACGGTTTTTAAATTCCGTGCTGTTTTCTGTCAAAAACATTTCGGGCGTACCGTAGCGCAGGACAAGACTCTCACTCAACTCTCGGATTATCGCACGAGCGTTCGCGGTTCGCATCGGTACGCACTCGATCCATTGCGTGAAGAGGTCTTCGAAAATTAAAATATACTCGAATCCTCGCGTGCTCCTGGGAAAGGGGCCCATCATATCGCTTGCGACTATTTGCCATGGCTGGCTGGCCTCGCGTCTCCCCATCAAACCAGCAGGAGCCCGCTGTTCCACTTTACATTGCTGGCAAGACACGACAGTGGCGTACGTACGCTGCCACGTCATGGTAAGATGGCCTTCCATCGAGAGGCCGAGGGTCGTCAGAGTGATGGCGCACGCAAATCTAAACCTTATATTCTAATCTATATATACCCATCCCTACCACCAAATTTAGTAAATTAAATATAACTTCCCCCTTTACACAAATTGTCCAAAACCAGTCAATTTAATAAAGAATGATAAAAACTGTCCAATCTACCAGACTCTAAGATTAAATTCACATTATTTCGATTCCTGGAAATGTGAATACTTTCAAGACTCTCCCGTTTATACTTATTATTAATACCATGTTCCAAAATATCCGGTTTAAAAGAGCATTGTTTAAAGTTTTTACATTCTTTTGATTTTGTGAATGTAGATATTTTGGAACATGGTATTAATAATAAGTATAAACGGGAGAGTCTTGAAAGTATTCACATTTCCAAGAATCGGAATAATGTGAATTTAATGTTAGAGTCTATTAAATTAGATAACATTTATCATTCCTTATTAAATTGATTGGATTTGGACAATTTGTGTAGAGGGGCAATTTATATTTGATTTACTAAATTTGGTGGTGGGGATGGGTATATATAGATTAGAATATAAGGTTTAGATTAGTCCCTGATGAGGAGCCGTAGCGAGCTCGAAACGTTCGACAAGTCTTCAATTAGGTAAGGGTGTTGGGGACAGTCAGACTGCACTTTACTAACAAAGAATTTTTTCAGCTAATATTTTATTTTCAGATTAGTCTACGGGGGTGAAGGTAAACAAGGACAGTCTGAATGTCATTATAATTTTAATTTAATTTTTATTTTTAATTTTTATGTTATTTTTTTTATTTATTTTTATTTTTATTTTTTATTTTTATTTTTATTTTTATTTTTTATTTTTATTTTTATTTTTATTTTTTATTTTTATTTTTTTTTATTTTTAGATTGAATTGATTGGACTGTAAGACCAATAACAAATATTTATTAATTTAGATACACCAGCTTGTAAAAATGAATTTTGCAGATGAAAGAATACAGTATACAATATTTATCACAATCGATTTCAGTTTGGTGCAGGAATCTTACATTTATTTCAGAATTCCGATACGATTGTTCGTCGGAAGTCTCGGTTAACGACACTAGTTTAGGCTTGTATTTTTCTACCCATTCCTCCTCGACGTACGTTGTGTCCTGGCTGTCCAGCCACCGCTCGAACTCATCGTAAAGTTCGACCGCAGATATTTGCTTGATTTGTTCCATCTTTCAATCGTTGTATATTAATCGACATTTTAATTAAGACTAAGCTTCTAACTGGAATTATACATTTTAACTTTTATTTTGATCAGCAACTTTTATTTACAATTTTAGTCAGAGTTCTTCGTTGGCATATGCATACTTTTGATAGTCATACGCGCTTGATTCTAATATTTTCATCCCTAATCTCACGATTTTGTTTAACATTATTTATCAATATTTAATCTTGAACACAAATCTCGGTAAAATGAATATTTTACAATATTTACAACCTCCTAGTTATCACAGAGCCAACTCATATACGGTTTTAAATCTTTCACATGAATTTATTCGATTTGGTTCCCATCTGATCCTTGTAAGTTAAACATTACAGAAGAAACATTTTTTATTATTTCAAACGGGCCGCTTTGCGCTCAGCTGATTGGCCTTGTTTGACAGAATATGTTCGAAATATCTTCAAAAATCAGAATATCTTCAAAAATATCTTCATAACTAAACCGCCAATACTTGGCTTCCAGTCTCTTCTGAGCAAATTGTAATATTTTCTTTCACCCGAGAAGAATTGTGCCATTTTTATTTTCGCCAGTTCTATGGCATCTTTTTCGGTCTTTCACTTTCGTTCTTCATGTCGGCCTCTCTTCTTATTAAAGACTTCATGCTAGTAATTGTCCCATGACTTTTGCGATTTTCCTTTGTATTTTTCAATCATAGTTTTAATTGTAAGGTGTAGCCGTGCTATGCCGTTGCATTGCATTTCATACGGTGCTGTTTTTCGATGTTTAATTTTTGCAGTTCTTAAATTTTGGCGAAATTTATTCGAAATAAACTGCCGACCATTATCAGTTATTATCGTGTACGGATACCCAAACTTTGTTGTTTGTGTTTGCATTCGCATTTATCTCTACTGAAATACGGGATAAAATGTTGTCTACATTATTTTCTGCACCTTTCCGGTATTGTATATTAAAATTCCATTGTGCTAATTTCAGCGCCCATCTTGCTCATCGTCCCGACGGACTATTGAATTTTTCGAGCCACTTTAAGAATTGGTGATTCGTCGCTAGTGTAAACGTATAACCCTCTGGATATTGGCGTATTTTCCATATGTTCCACCGCACAACATTTTAATTCGGTGAGTAGTTTTTTTCTGCAGCGTTTAGTGTGCGGTTTATATACGCAATTACGGATTTTGCTTCACCACCTACTTGTATAAGCACGGCTCCCAGACCTGAAAAGCTTACGTTGGTTTATGAAACGAAAGGTAAATTCCAATTCGGATAAGCCAATACTGGTGCTTCCGTCAACCTTTTCTTTAGTTCTTCAAAAGCTGTTGACTGTTCTTCTTTCAATACCTATTCAGTCTTCTTCTGTAATAATATGTCAAAAAGGCCCTATTAAAACCTATAACAAATTGTTAGAAAAAGCCGTTGCAACAATTTATAACAACTTACATGACTTAGACTTGTCTCTCACTTCGAAGAAAACTGTTTTTTATTCATTTTAATAAAATGAGAACCATACCTTGTCAAACCTCCACTAAGATAAAAGATAATATAATTAAGTCAAGCGAAACTGTGCATTTTCTCGGAACAGTTTTTGACTACACGCTTACTTTTAGAGGCTATATAGACTACACTCAGAAAAAAATATCAAAAGCTATTAACTTGATTAAATTTCTTAGGGGAACATGGTGGGGTGCAACTCTAGAAACGTTATCTACTTTGTACAAAAATTACATTCGATATATAATTGAATATGGCTTATTTATAGATTTTCCTAAGCAAAAATTGAAAGCCAACACGTTAGAAAAGATATAATACAACGCTATTCGGCTAGCATTAGGTTCCAGATTAAGTACTTCTACAAATATTTTACTGGCAGAGTGCCAACTTAAAAAGAGCAAAATATTTATGCATGAATTTTATCAATAAAGTTTATTCAAATAAAAAACTGAGTGTGCATAGAACTGTACAGAAGATTATAAACATGATTAACAAATATCCTAATAGGTTTGACCCAAATAGACTATTACTGCAGTGTACTCCACAAACAAAAGCTACCTTTTCTAAGATTATATCTAAACCAAATTATAATAATTTTGTCTCTGACTATAGCATGCCATTTTACAATCTCAGTCTGAATATATCAATGGGAAAATCTTTAAAAAACCTACATAATCTGATTAATTGTAAAAGAGAACTCATATGCTATTTTTATGGACGGAAACAAAAGAAAAAGATCGAGCTTTATGAAAGTGCCTATCTAGTAAAAAATTCTAACTTATTTCATGAAAAATGTTTGAATAAAAATGCTTCAATTTTCACTGCTGAGTACATCCCTATCATTAGTGCAATAGAATTTAGCTTAACCATATCGGAAAAAAACATTATTATTTTCACTGACTCTCTAATCTAACTGCAGTAACAAGTTTAAAAAGTGGTCCAATCAATACCATAACTAATTCCTATATAATAGAAATAAAAAGGAAAATACAAGAATTTTACCTAAGATCTACCAAAAACTGTACAATTAAACTGGTATGGATACCTCCGCACATTGGAATCAGTGGAAATGAAAACGTTGAGTATCTTGTGAAGACTGTAAGCAATAAAGATCTCAAAGAGCAAGCTAAACTAACAGCTGGTAAAAATACACATATAATATGTAACTGAATTATGTTCCGAACAGATACAGAAATTTTTCAAAAAATTTTTTGTACAAACACGCAAACCATGGTTCCAAATGTTAAATTTGAAACGAAAAGTAGTCAGTAAATTAACAGATGCAGATCTGAACATTATAGTATAGATTGCGATGAGCAATGAGCTCACGCAATTTATCAACAATGAAAATCTTTATTATTAATTAATTAATAAAGATCCTTAATTAATTAATAATAAATCGTTGCAGAAGAAAAGGAATTATGTGTTGTATTATAATACAATATATAATTCTATTTCTCTAAAGTCAACAACCGCACGAGAAGAGTCGCGCGGAAAAGCGAAATAATAGAGAGTGAAATGAAACTGAGCGCGCCCGTAGATGCTCGAACAGAGTTCTCTCTTCACGGGCCGACGCGAGCTCTGCGGGCAGCAGACGGCGCGGCGGGAGAAGACTGAATTTTGCACGGTTCGGCGAGCGAGGCGCGAGGGGATCGCCGAAAGTTTTACAGCGCGGCGCGGCGCGGTAAGGGACGAGTAGCGTGAGCATCATGGTGTGGAGCGGCGAGAGGAGAACGGTCGCAAAGTGGGGACCGTCTTCTCTCTCAAAACTTAAATAGCCGCGAACTAGACGTGAAATTCAATGTGGCAGCCGTAGCGCATGGCACGTTCTCGTATACTCAACACGAGATCCGAACACGTGACGCGAAAAATAATTAATGTAACAAATTCAAATTTAAAAAAAATTAAAATATAATCTTCTAAAGCCACGCAGGGCAAATGCTTAGAAATTATTTATATTAAATTTAAAAATATATAAATTTGTGATAGAAAATGATATACTCTATTACAGTTAATCGTGGTGATATATTTCTAAATAAAAAAGGAGTTATTCCAGAAGTAAACTTGAAAACCTAACTCTTCAAAAAAACCTAACCCTCAAAGAAAAGTTGACAGTATCTCAATTCAAAACTCTGGCGCGTTGAGCGAGAGCTCGAATTGAGTTTAAATAAATATTTGCACTATAGGTACTTTGCAAAAATTTATGCAAAATCAAATAATTGAGATTTCTTTAGACGATATGTAACGCACGCACCACATGGTACTGGAAGCACTGTAGACATAAAATATGTCTATTTTGAACTGTAAACAGGATAATTTATACAGAAAAAAGGGAAGAGTCAAATAAGATAATTAAAGCATTAAACAATTAATAATAAATAGTAAAAAAAATTAACTCATAACATAAATGACAGCTGATTTTATTTTGGTATTCATCGATAGAAATAAAAACATACATAAGGACTTACAATATTCTAATAAGAAAAAAAATTATTATCTATTATTACTGAATAAAGAATTGAACCACTCATTAAAATAATGGTCAAAATAGTTCTAAACAGAGAAGTGGAAAGTCATGTCCATCAGGCTTAGCATAAACAAAATATTTCAGTAATAATTTTTTAATACATAATTAATTAACATTATTTTGAACATAAATATCAACTTTCTTAAATTTTAAAAATAACGAAAAAAACCTTGTCTTCCCAAAAATGTGCTGGAGTTGAACATGTTTCACAAAACAATCATTTTCAGCAGGTTGTGAAAAACACAAGATATTTAGAGAATCGTTACCTACTTGATAACTGCGGACAAAAAACAAAATTACTACAAACAAAATAAATACAATAAAACAACAACAATAATCGATGGAAAAATTATCTTATGAACAGTAAATATAATCGTATTTAATTAATAACGGACAGAAGAAGAGTAACAAAATGAATGATATGATTTACTGAACAGTAAAATACAATTTAAATAGTGCTAGAATAATAAGATAATAAATAATTAGTAAATAAATAAATAATAAAATTTTTTTGCTAACAAACAGCAAAAATAATGAATGATAAAATTAAATAAATACTAAAAAGCGTGGTATTATGTAAATATAAAATTTATGTAATAACAATATATTAAAAAGTGATGTCTGGGCTGTTCACCCTTTCGTCCACTTTAGCTTTATCTGAAGTACACACGTATTTTTATATATATATATATATATATATATATATATATATATATATATTTACGTGCAATTAAATTAAAAGGGGCATGTACAGGCATATCATATAGGAGGACCAGTGACTTCCCCGAATGAAATAGAAATAGAGAGAGAGAGAGAGAGAGAGAGAGAGAGAGAGAGAGAGAGAGAGAGAGAGAGAGAGGAGAGAGAGAATGAAATAATAATTTCAATTAGAAATAAACTTTATTGCTTACTTTCGAGACTTTGGCTTTTGAACACACAAAGAGAGAGAGAGAGAGAGAGAGAGAGATGCTGATACGACGTTCTGGACACCTGGGAGATTCTTCGAGACTACTTTATTTTTTGATTGAAACTGCTATTGACTGCCACTCCCTGGCACTGCCTTTTTAGTGGAAAATTCGGGGATTTTCCTATCACTATCCGCAATCCCTCTCTCAGTTCCTCGTTTTTATAGCTTATTTTATTACTTTATTGATTTTTCTTATTTCTAGCCTTAATATTAATATAATTTTATAATGTTTCTTGTAATATTTATGTCAACTAGTCATTTTATTTATAATACGGTTTAGTTGCTAAAAGTAGTAGTTTTACCGTAAATTAAACATTAAAAATTGTAAATTAGTGCATCGCTACTGTACTCATTGCGCTACTTAAAAGGCCTTGGTCGGAAAAACTTACGCTTCTGATGTCTGAACTGGCGCAAGTCAAACGCCTTATTTCGGCAGGTATTACGCAGTTGTTTTTATCGCCCAAATAGGATCATGACGTATCGCACGAGATTTGGTGATTTTTGTTTAGACTTATTTTCTTGATTTTACTTTATTCTACAAAAACTTATTTATTATTATTAATATATATTTATTATGGTTCCTACCACTAATACGTATTGCAACTTATATATATATATATATATATATATATATATATATATATATATATATATACTTTAATATTTATATATTGGTTATATACTTTTGAAGTATTTTTTTATATTTCTTCAAATTAATATTATTTTACTATAATTGTTTAGCTCGATGTTACAAAAATTTTACGATCTTTTTTTGGTGGGGACCATATATAATGCACATACAGGAAAAGAATTTATATTCGTATGTATGGGTTCTTTATATATAACATAATTATTTTGACTTGGTCGCCGATAATGTACCGTTTAATATTAAAGTACTGTATATTCCTATGGTTTACAACACCAAAAAAATTCTGAATGAATCTTATTTAAAAAAAAAGAAAAAAAATTTTTTGAAATAAGAATTTACAATAAAAAAATGGAAAGTAGTGAACGTAATATTAGACAAAAGATCAACAAATCGATTCCCCTATGAACCAGGAAAAAAATTTCATCGATAGAAAATGGGCAGAAAAGGTGAGTACTATTCTAATCTCCAACCACGTGGGCGGCTCTATCCTGTACGTTTGAACATCTGGAGAGGCGACGGCTCCGGCATTCTCTAGGAGATAGTATGGGCAGGATAACTGCAGCCTCCAATCTATCTCATTAGACCACCGCGCTTATTTTTAGCGGAGACTGCAGTATTGGGCGACAATTTCCTTGTCTGCCCAATTAGCGTCCCCCGACCTAAAAATCAGCGCGTGTATCGCATAAAAAAAGGAAAGGAAAAACGGAGAAACCGAAAAAATATAGACTTACTTTTTATTAGAAAAAGGAAATTGAACGAAAATCTAAATCTATGCGCATGGAACGAACACGACCGGCAGTCTGCTTTCCGCAGTATTCAGGGCCCGTAATTCTAGTCCGAGCCCGGCGCCGCCGAAATTTTCTCCGCAGAAAATTACATCGTGGTGGGAGAGATAGAAGGGGGCTTTTCATAAAGACAAAGCAGCCTCCGTTTATCTCTTACAATTTCTTAAATCTTTCTCAGTTTTATATAATTAAGTAGATAAAAAGTGTGTTATCCATATATATATACATATATGTAAGACGTTATTAAATAATTACAATTAGAATGATCAAATTTCGGTGTGGTAATAATGTACAGAAAAAATAATAATAAATATTTTCCATTACCAAGATCTCCATTGTCAATATTAATAACAATCGTAATAAACATTCTAGATAAGTAAAATATTTAGTAATTATAGGCTGATACAGTATAAAATATAAAATATTTAGATGTAAATATTCTTCAATGTAGTAATATTAATTATAAGTAATTATAAATTGTTGAACAGTTCTAATTATAGATTACAAATACATATCTTGCAATATCGTACTAGAAAAATAATAATAATATCGGTAGTTTAATAAATATAATAATCGATTATAAACGCATACTCTTGTATATAATAGTAAAACAGCTAGAATCTTAAATAATAAGTAATAATATAAGTAGTTTAATAATTATAATTATAGATCATAAATACCTATTTTTCATTATAATAGTAAAAGTAACTAATAAAGTAAATAATAATAATAATAGTAATAATAATTATCATAATTGTGTTAGATTGAATGCAGCGTGTTTTACTTACGAGAGTGTACGCACAGGTTGCGACGCGATTCTAAGGTACCGTTAAGCAAGTCGAAAGACAGCGTTCGGAAAATATTAGGGAAAACTTAGGGAAAAATTAGGCAAGTCCGAGCAGACAAGCGCAACGGAGGCATTGAGTTGAGTAAATGATCGATATTAGACAGAGAGATCGTGAGAACGATAGAGTGAGTATCGTGGCGCGTGTGCGCAGAAATTATAATTTCTTTATTGTAATTCTTAATTCAATACAGTAGATCTAAATATATATATACGTATGTCATTGAAGTTATTTATCCTGACGTATAAACGCCCATCCTAGAATCCATCCTAACAATTGATTATAACATATGCTCTTGAATATAATAGTAAATCAACTAGAATCTTAAATAATCAGTAATAATATAAGTAGTTCAACAATTATAATCATAGATCATAAATACCTATTTTTCATAATAATTTTAAAAGTAATAATAATAATTAGTAATAATAATAACAATCGTAATAATAATAATAAATATAGTAATAATAGTAGTAATAGTAGTAAATAATACTATGACACCGGGCGAACTGTCGATTTTGCCTTTTGCAGGCCCTTTTATAACAAAATAATCGGATAATCCCGTCGCCGCTCGTTTAATTTCGGATGAGGCGCCGAATTATAATAATTATATTTATAATAATAATAATTATCATAATAATAACAATCAATAATAATTATAATAATTATTGTTTTACATTTTGTTATTATTTGCAGCCGGTGTGCTGTGCACAGTAATAGTATACATGTATACAAGTTTATACATATATATATATATATATATATATATATATATATACATATTTCTATATTGTGCGTACATTATGTTATTTGAATTAATTAATTTAATTAAATACAGCGGGTGCATTCGTTTTCGGAAACCCGTTGTATATACAGGAATTCGCGCATTCGCTACATTCGTTGCGGCTCAGGCTGTTCAGTGAGAGCGTACAGTAGTGTGCGTGCGGCACGTATTAGAGGCGATAGCCGCCGCCGGTCTAATACATTGAACGCGCTCTCTCTTGCCGCGCGCAGTGTATCCCCTCTACGGCATACTCTCTACTTAACTTAGTAGTAGAGAGAGAGACTAGATATCGCGTTCTCTCTCTACTTGTTCGCGACCTTTGCCCGGTTTTCGGTATTTATTTCGCGATATTTAATATATTAGTTTTAATGTAGCTTAAATATAAACTATTTAATGTATTATTAAGGTGTTATACATCTAATTTCGTAGATTTTTATACAGTACATCCACGAAAATAGATGTAGTCATCGTTTAAAATAATAATTTTTATTCCTTTTATGTGTGCGCGGTATATTCGTGTAGTGAATTTTCTCTTTTGTTCGAACGAATTTGCGCGGCCATGTTTTTGGACGTCGCATCTCCCTCCTTTTTCGGGAGCGCGGCGCGTGTGTATAGTGTAATAAGTAAATTGGCGCGAATAAAAATTTTGTGTATAAAAACTAGTGTGTAAAAAAAAATAAGATGTCTACAAATAAAATTTTAGTTGTACACTAAAATAATTATATTTTTTTCAATAGTCAACTAACATCTAAAATTTCAATATATATAATTTCGGAACAAATGTAATGTGAATAACGTGTTAATTTCTTTTTTTAATAATGTATTGTGATTAATCGAAAATCCAAGCGCACGCTATAGCGCGCCAAAGACAAGTAATATATTTATACACAAGGCTTGTAATATTTATATTTTTAGTAAAATCAACTGTTTTATGTTAATAAAAATTTCTTATTAAAAAAATAAGATGTGTATTACGTAATAAGGTGTATGTTTAAATATCATGTGTTTATATGTACATACATAATTTCTTTTCAGAACATGTGATGCACCGCACATGCCTCGTTTAGCGTGGCATTTTCGTCGTAAATAAACGCACGCCAAGGGCGCGCGTCGTCCGTCGGGGCCGAACCGTGCGGTTTATATTCTGGTGCCGGAATCGATGACATCCCCAGCTGAGCGGCATCATCGGCACGTAGTAGCGGTGGCGCACGTCCGCCCCGCTGACCCGTGGTGACGTTGGGACGGCTGCAGGTTTCGGCACGACCTCTGGTATTACGGGCAACCGTCGGCCTTCCACCTGCAGACGAGGCGGCCGTGCCGGAGGCACCACTAGGCGCGGACATACAGGTATCCGCAGCATATTGTTTAATTCCTGCTCGGCGACGAGCAGGTCGCGCTGCGCCCGGGTAAGTAGTTTCTTGTATATATTAAATAACGACGTGTTCGTTCGGATTGACTAACGAAAACTGGATAATATTCTAAATTTAAATTATAATTTAACCTTTCGGGGGTTAAATTTTTATTTTACTGAAGAGGGCATCAACCCTTGTTTGCTTTTAATATATAAATATATGTTGGTTTTACAATGTCATTATTGCGCGATCAAATTTTTTACATTTATATAAAATATTTAGTATTATATATTTTTTTTTTTAAGATTTACTTTATTAAAAATTAAATTAACAATTAAGTAAATCAATTCTTAATAAAAAATAAATTCATTTACTTTTTTTATATAAAGACTTAATTATTAAAAATTAAATCAATAATTAATTAAATCAATTCTTAATAAAAATAAATTCATTTATTTTTTACGTTTGATTTTCATAGAATTAAGTTAATCTTAATCTATTTTTACTATTTAAAGTTAATATTTAATCTATTTATCTTATATCCGTTTATATAATAAAAATACAATGTGCGTAAGACTGTGGTGCGTTATAATATATTAATTTAACAAAAGATTTATATATTTTTTCTTCTCTTACAGTATTAATCCAATGAATCTTCGGAGTCGATGGCGGTGTAGATACCTTCATCTTCCAACCTAGCGGCGACTCATCTGGCTGCTCCACGATGTAGTCGCCAGTTTTCTCGGCGACGTTCCTGGGCTGCTGGACTTCTTTGATTCAACAGGATGCGAAATCCTATTTTATTAATTTCTGCCATACCAAAAATGATGTCCACGGACTGGTCTGGGATTATGGCGAAATTACTAATTCTTGTTTTTTCTTTACAGGTGTACTCCACCTCAAGCGTGTATGTGGACACAACGTGGACAGGATCAACGGTGTATAACGGGTCCCGTTTAAGATGGAGAACCGCTTCCCCGTATACACGGTGAGCACCACGTCGCTCAAGTATCCTGCCGATTTCTGCTGAAGCCGTTGTCATCAGTGACCCAGTATTGATGAGTGCATGGAATGGCAGTCCATAGTACTTGATGGGAACACTGAGTTCCAAGAATTGACAGCAGAGCTCTTGTTCGACAGGGTGCTGCATGTTGACTGAACTCTTGGGCCTCTGGTCGGCCCTTATATAGTGGATTCATGGTGGTATCTTATCTAGATTGTTATATCTTTTACGTAGATCCTTAATTTGAGTAGGCTTAATAATTTGACCTTTATTATCTTTCAGGTCGTATATAACTGGCGATACCTTCCTGAAAATAGTATACGGACCCAGATATTTTGGAGCTAACTTTGCGTTAAACGCGTCTACTTTGTTTGATAATTCGTGTGATCATTTATAGACATAATCGCCGATTTCCGGGTTCCATTTTCGACGGTTTTGATCATAGTAATATTTTTGTTTTTGGAAACTCCGAGCTAATTGACTTTGTACAAGTTCTATTGTCTCTTGTATTTTTTTGATACGATTCTCGGCTGTAATATTACAATTTTGACCAAATTTTTGGATAAGAGACTCGGGTGATCTTAATTCTCTCCCAAAATTTATGTAAGCGGGTGTAAATCCCGTTGTTTCGGACGTAGCGGTATTATACGCGAACTGTAGCTCGTGCAAATAGCAATCCCATGTTCGATGATTTTTCTCTATGTATTGTGGAATCATGGTTTTTATTACTTTATTTGCTCGCTCTACTGGATGACACTGCGGCGAATACGGTGGTGTTTTTCTGTGAGTTATTCCGGATTTTGACAGCATTTCCGTAAATTCTTTCGACACGAATTGTCTTCCGTTATCGGGAATTATAATTTTCGGGCATCCGAATCGTAGGATGACTTGCTGTTTAACTGCCAGCGTTATAGCCTCGGCAGTCGCTTTTCATAAGGGTTTTAATTCTACCCACTTTGTTAATTTATCCTGCATGACTAACAGCCAGGTGTTCAATTTTGTTGATCTTGGGAGTGGTCCTGAAAGATCAACGGCCACGATATCCCAAGGCTGTTCGACTAACGTCGCATGCAATTTTCCAGCCGATGATTGTTGTTGAGATTTAAATTTGTGACAATTCTCGCAATTTCTTACATAATTTGTTGTCATCCGGAGCATTCCAGGCCAGTAATAGCTTTTGGATATCTTAACGAGAGTTTTCGAGATTCCCAGATGACCAACATTAGGATCGTTATGTACTTCGTTTAGTACTCTATGTTGTTCGGATTTCGGTACACAGATCTTCCATTGCAAATTCTCACTCGTATCATTAAAGTCTAATGTGTGTAGAATATGCTCATATAATCTTACATTGATGATACAAAAATCGGGGTAGTTTTCAGAATCACTCCACATTTTTGTATATTTTTTCGTACCAATCTGCGATTTTAATTGTAGTTGCTTCGACGGCTAACGGCTGTCGAGATAGAGTATCGGCTAATAAATTAGCTTTACCAGGACGATATTTAATTTCGAAATCGTACTGGCTTAATTCAAGTGCCCAGTGGGCTAAACGAGCGGAAGGAGTCTCTATGTTGTTATGCCATTTTAGCGATTGATGGTCGGTGAGTACAATAAAGTGATATCCTTCGAGATAATCTCGAAATATCCACACACCGCATTTAATTGCTAGACATTCTAGCTCAGTGGCGGAATAATTTTTTTCGGCTGGGGAGAGTGTTCGACTTGCAAAGGCAATGACTCGTTCATTGTTCTCATACGCTTGAGTAAGCGCAGCTGCCAATCCTTCTTTACTGGCATACGTTTGCAGGATAAACGGGCGGCTCCAGTCTGGACAGGAAAGGATGGGTGCGTTTCCGAGAAGCTGCTTGATTTTGTCAAACGCATCTTGCTCGGTTTCTCCCCAGGTCCACTTAGCTTTTTTTCTAGTAAGTCGATGTAGTGGTGCGGCAACATTCGAGATATCTTTAAGGAATCGTCTGTACCACGATATTAGACCCATAAATCGCTGAATTTCTTTCATGTTTTTAGGTGGTGCTAAATTCAGTACAGAAGCCACCTTTTCCGGATCTGTTTGTAGACCGTTTTTGTTTACAATATGTCCTAAATATTTTAGACTGAGCGATCGAAATGGCATTTATCTGGATTGGGCTTTAATTTCGCTATTCTTAAACGGTTGAAAACTTCTTTTAATTTCTGTAAATGCTCCTCAAACATAGACGAGACTACTATGATGTCGCGTAGATATGCTAATGCATATGGAGCCATTTCTGGAGTCATCACTCTGTCTAAGAGTCGTTGTAAGGTAGCCGGTGCTGAATGTAGGCCAAACGGCATTACGTTGAATTCATAAAGTCCTTTTCCGGCGACGGTAAAGGCAGTGACAGGACGGCTTTCTGTTGTTAAAGCTACTTGCCAATATCCATTTTTTAAATCTAATGTGGATAGATATCGAGCTCCTCGTAGCTTGTCCAGTGTCGCATTAATTTGTGGCAGTGGATAAGCGTCTTTCTTTGTAACTTTATTTACCTTTCTGAAGTCCACACAGAATCGTGCTTTTCCGTTCATTCTTTTTATAATAACGACTGGTGAACTCCACGGACAGCTTGACGGTTGAATTACGTTTTCGCTTAGCATTTTATCAACCTCCTGATTGATAATTTCTTGCATGGCTGGATTTCTTGGTCGATATTTCTGTTTGATTGGTGTTTTTCTTCCACGACGATTTCATGTTGTAGGAGCGGAGTAGGACCTTTGATAAAGTTACCTTTGTTAAATTTATCTGTCTCTGTTTTTAAAAACTTTTCTAATCGCTGATGTTCGGTTGGATTTTAATTCTGTAGTCCGTATGGTGTTCCAATTGTACATACTTGATGTATTTGATCGTTTGCTGATTTGTTTATCTTACAGTTTAAATTAATAAATATTTTTTTATTGGTCTTACAGTCCAATCAATTCAATCCAAAAATAAAATAAAAATAAAAATAAAAATAAAATTTGCATTGTTAATTTGATAGCTTTGAAATTGTTTTTTATTTCTTAAACATTCAAATTTCCTTTTTAATGTTTGTCTATTAATATATTTTGTCTTAATAAAATGTTTGCTTTGACCAAGAAAAAATTCATGTAATTCATTTCTTTCTATATTTTGATATAAATAATGTTTAATCTGTAATAAATATCTATTTAAGGAATGAATCTGAATATGTAAATCTCTAATTTCTAAATTAAGTAATTTATTTTTGAAAAAGAAAATATTCTTCTTTAGATCATAACAAACATTATTACTATAAACCTACAAAAAATATTCGTCATGAAATTTATTATTAATGTGTACCGGAAATATATTTGATTTCTTGCATCTAATAAGGAATGTAAGTTTTTCTTTAAGAATTACAACTTTTAAATTCATTTTAATCCATTTTGAACAATAATCTTTAATAGTACTACCATATTTACAATAAATTTCTCTAAAATAAATCATGACATACCCCCTTAATTTAAGTTAAATAGACCTT
Organism: Sycobia sp. Sy_11; assembly: GCA_018907035.1. Classification (NCBI taxonomy): domain Eukaryota; kingdom Metazoa; phylum Arthropoda; class Insecta; order Hymenoptera; family Epichrysomallidae; genus Sycobia; species Sycobia sp. Sy_11. The sequence continues at coordinate 3,352,294 of JACCIC010000023.1, forward strand.
TCATTTTAAAACAATTGAATTGTACTTTTGTCGACTGCCCATATACAAATTAATAAATATTTTTTTATTGGTCTTACAGTCCAATCAATTCAATCCAAACATAAAATAAAAATAAAAATAAAAATAAAATTAAAAAATAAAAATAAAAAATAAAAAAAAAATAAATAAATAAAATAAAAATAAAATAAAAATTAAAAATAAAAATTAAATTAAAAATTAAATTAAAATTATAATGACAGTCAGACTGTCCTTGTTTACATTCACCCCCGTAGACTTATCTGAAAATAAAATATTAGCTGAAAAAATTCCCCGTTAGTAAAGTGCAGTCTGACTGTCCCCAACACCCTTACCCAATTAAAGACCTGTCCAACGTTTCGAGCTCGCTACGGCTCCTCATCAGGGACTAATCTAATCCTTATATTCTAATCTATATATACCCATCCCTACCACCAAATTTAGTAAATTAAATATAAATTCCCCCTCTACACAAATTGTCCAAAACCAATCAAATTAATAAGGAATGATAAACACTGTCCAATCTACCAGACTCTAAAATTAAATTCACATTATTTCGATTCCTGGAAATGTGAATACTTTCAAGACTCTCCCGCTTATACTTATTATTAATACCATGTTCCAAAATATCCACATTCACAAAATCAAAAGAATGTAAAAACTTTAAACAATGCTCTTTTAAACCAGTAGTAATATGTGAGCTACGTAAACTATATTTATGCTCATAAATTCTCTTTTTTAAATATCTACCTGTTTGTCCAATATAGTATTTTTCACAATCCATGCAATTAATCTTGTAAACAACTCCTCATTTTAAGCATAAATCATCCTTATCTTTGCAATTATTAAACAATCTACTCAAATTATTGCTATTTTTAAAGAAAATTTGAATGTTATATTTCCGAAAATATCTTTTTATACTTTCAGATAATCCTCGAACATATGGTACGACAATAATTTTGCCTACGTTAACATCAATTCCTGCACTATGTCTATTTTCGGTATTATAAATGTCAAACAATCTCTGAGCAATTAATCTATTAATAAATTGAATTGGATAGCCATTATTAATGAAAGTCTCTCTTACAATCTGTAAATTATTTTTTCTAAAATCTTTATGTGACAATTTAATTGCTCTGTCAATGACACCTTTCAATGCTCCAATTTTGTTTCCGAATTGGTGGTATGAATTAAAATCCAAAAACCTACCTGACCAGGTAGGCTTTCTGTACCAATTAAGTATTCCCTTATTATTACTACATCTAATTTTATTAATGTCCAGAAAACTTAACTGACTATTAACTTCAACCTCCCTTGTAAATTTAATTCTGTCCTGTACAGAATTGAAAACATCCACCATTTCATCCACAAAAACTTCCGGAACAATTGTAAAGATATCATCAACATATCTCTTAAATATCATTGGTTCAAAAAGAAATTTTGACAAGGCTATACTTTCCAACTTACTTGGTCAGGTAGGTTTTTGGATTTTAATTCACACCACCAATTCGGAAATAAAATTGGAGCATTGAAAGGTGTCATTGACAGAGCAATTAAATTGTCACATAAAGATTTTAGACAAAATAATTTACAGATAGTAAGAGAGACTTTCATTAATAATGGCTATCCAATTCAATTTATTAATAGATTAATTGCTCCGAGATTGTTTGACATTTATAATACCGAAAATAGACATAGTGCAGGAATTGATGTTAACGTAGGCAAAATTATTGTCGTACCATATGTTCGAGGATTATCTGAAAGAATAAAAAGATATTTTCGGAAATATAACATTCAAATTTTCTTTAAAAATAGCAATAATTTGAGTAGATTGTTTAATAATTGCAAAGATAAGGATGATTTATGCTTAAAATCAGGAGTTGTTTACAAGATTAATTGCATGGATTGTGATAAATACTATATTGGACAAACAGGTAGATATTTAAAAAAGAGAATTTATTAGCATAAATATAGTTTACGTAGCTCACATATTACTACTGGTTTAAAAGAGCATTGTTTACAGTTTTTACATTCTTTTGTTTTTGTGAATGTGGATATTTTGGAACATGGTATTAATAATAAGTATAAACGGGAGAGTCTTGAAAATATTCACATTTCCAGGAATCGAAATAATGTGAATTTAATTTTAGAGTCTGGTAGATTGGACAGTGTTTATCATTCCTTATTAATTTGATTGGTTTTGGACAATTTGTGTAGAGGGGGAATTTATATTTAATTTACTAAATTTGGTGGTGGGGATGGGTATATATAGATTAGAATATAAGGTTTAGATTAGTCCCTGATGAGGAGCCGTAGCGAGCTCGAAACGTTGGACAGGTCTTCAATTGGGTAAGGGTGTTGGGGACAGTCAGACTGCACTTTACTAACGGGGAATTTTTTCAGCTAATATTTTATTTTCAGATAAGTCTACGGGGGTGAATGTAAACAAGGACAGTCTGACTGTCATTATAATTTTAATTTAATTTTTAATTTAATTTTTATTTTTAATTTTTATTTTATGTTTATTTTTTTTTTTTTTTTATTTTTTATTTTTTATTTTTATTTTTTAATTTTATTTTTATTTTTGTTTTTATTTTATTTTTGGATTGAATTGATTGGACTGTAAGACCAATAACAAAATATTTATTAATTTGTATATGGGCAGTCGACAAAAGTACAATTTAATTGTTATCTTACAGTTGTTTAATATTATATGGATTTCAAGTTTTTTAAGAGTATCCATACCTAAGAGCATAGGATGGCTCAATCCATTCATTACTAGAAATTTTGTTGGAATCTTTTTCCTTGCACATATATTGGTCCATAAATATTTCTTCCAAGGATTATTTCTGAGCCATTTGCCAAGACTGCAATTCGATTACTTGGTTCAGTATGCCATCCGAATTTCATACAAACTTCACTCAGTTGTTCACTCACATTGGAACTTACCGATTCCGTATCCAAAAGGGCTGACACTTCGTAATCGCCGATCATCAGTCTTACAAAATGTCTGTTGTCGGTTTCTATTTGTAATTGTTGTTGTTAGGCCAAGCTAGGTTCGGTGTGGGCTCGGCCCTCCTGGCATTTCCTGACGGGTGGCATTTGCAATCACGGGTATACACATTATCACGACCGCAATATGAACAAAAGATTTTTTGCTGGTTTGTGCACTTAAAACGATCGTGACACTCAGTTCGGTCGTACACTGAAGCAATTTTATTGTTAAAATTATGTACTCGGATCTCCGGCTTTCTTGATTTATATTCTGGCGTGGAAGTGTGAATTTTCGTAATTTTCTGTTTCTCACACTGTTTTTTGGTTTCCAGATGCTCTTCTACGTGTTGGACGATATCTGACGTTGTGTGACGTCATCACGACGAATATGTAATCTTTATTCGGCGAGCATATTGTAGTACATCGTTTCGGTTTTTTGTTCTTCCGTAAAACCTCCTCGACGTATCATTAGTGTAATTAATGAGTTATCGAACGTACGGATGTCTTCATTAGATTCTTGTACACGGTTCTGGATTTGTCGATCAAGATTTCGACGTTCGCTAGGTGATAAATAAAACTTTCTTAACCCTTCTTCTAATTCCGAAAACGTTTTAAAATTTGAGGCATAACTCCTATGCCACAATTGTGCATCACCTCGCAATAGTTCCGGAAATCCATTCAAGATTTGCTGTTCGGATAAATTATATGCTCTTTTTAACTCATGGATCCTTTCAAGGAAAGAGTGTAGGTTTTTGCCATCAAAGTGACAATTCCACTTTCTCATTTGGTCCATCACTTTGGCGTTGTCTTGTGCAGCCGACGGTTGCTGCACATACACAGTAGCAGGTGGAGTGCTAAAAGGTGTGTTTGCAGCTGGGTGTGCCACGACTGGACTGGACGTTGATGCAGCGGCTTGTTGATTTAAGAGTTGCACGCGTAATTGACGAAATTCTTCCTCAATTTCTTCAAGATCTTGAGTTCAATTTACATCTTCGTCGAAGTCTTTTTCATCTTCTGGTTTGTCGAAAAAGAGCTCCGGGTGAGCCCGCACATATATGAAATTAAATTTCGTCGCAAATACGCTTTTGTACCTTCTATAGGTAAATTATTTTTAGCGAGTTCTCATTGGATCTGCTCTTTCGTCACTTTATAGATCCAGCTCACACGCAGTTTTGCCATTTTAGCAAGATTTTAATTTTATACAAAAAAAAAATATACTGTGTAATATTTTTAATTTTTTAATTTTTTCTGGAACGGAGAAAATAATTTCTTTTTATATTATTTATAAGAAAACTATTATTTCAGTTTTCTATTTTCAAACGATTAATTTTAAATAAATTTCGATTTGTATTACTTCGTGCTTCGACTCAACCCGCCTTAGCAACTAGTCGCTCAGCCCGCCACTAGGCTCTCTTCACACAAATCGGAAAATACGGTTTTTCATAAACAATTAAAAAAATTTCAGCTTAAAGAAATTATTCTGCAATTTCAGAAATAATAAACTTTATTTAAATTTAAATTTTTCGGATTTATAATACTAGTCCCTGTTCGGGCGCCATGTAACGTTCCTGTCTCCCTCGGGATAGCCTACGCGGTATCTTTCCAGGGTAGTTTGAGAGGGGAGGAAGTTGTTCGGGATCGGATGGCGGTTTCAGGAAAATAATTTTACTAGAACACAGTATATTTTTTATAACAGTAACAAATATTAATTTATTGAAAATGAAATCACTCCTCTATCTACAGGATTCTGCAACAAATAAATAAACACAAAAGAATTAATACGAAAGTAAAAACTAGATCTATATATATTTTTCTTAACCTAATTTCGGGTTATTTTCCGCGATTTCTCTAATATCCGGTGCTATTTACCGCACGGATACCCGGTGTTATTTTGCACGCGGGGAACTAACGAAACGAGACAGGTTGATTTTAAAAATAGGATAGAACAAGGTAAACTTAACTCCGCTGGTCTTTTGAGGAGCGCCTCGCAACCAGCATCAAGAGCTAAGGGGAGGATTTCTAGTCGGGATAAGTAAATTGCTGGTCTTTTGAGGAGCGCCTCGCAACCAGGATCACGTTTACTTAAGGATAGGTCAAATTATTAGCCGTCTGTCTTTTGAGGAGCGCCTCGCAACAGAGATCAAGCTAATAACTTCGGAAAAATAAGTAAATGTAAGGATAAGTAAACTGCTGGTCTTTTGAGGAGCGCCTCGTAACCAGGATCACGTTTACTTTAGGAGAGGTAAAATTATTAACCGTCTGTCCTTTGCAGAGCGCCTTGTAACAGAGATCAAGTTAATAATTTCGGAGAGGATTTTAAAGTAAGGATTATTTCGAGCTCTGGAAAAGTTCTAGCTCCGGGAGGAGTTCGTGTGAAACAACTTCGGGGCAGTTGGTTCACCGGACGAACTGTCAATTTTGCCTTTTGCAGGATCTTTTATAACAACATAATCGGATAATCCCATCGCCGCTCGTTTAATTTCGGACGAGGCGCCGAATTATAATAATTATATTGATAATAATAATAATTATCATAATAATAACAATCAATAATAATTATAATAATTATTATTTTACATTTTGTTATTATTTGCAGCCGGTGTGCTGCGCACAGTAATAGTATACATGTATACAAGTTTATACATATATATATATATATATATATATATATATATATATATATATACATATATATATATATACATATTTCTATATTGTGCATACATTAAGTTATTTGAATTAATTAATTTAATTAAATAAAGCGGGTGCATTCGTTTTCGGATACCCGTTGTATATACTGGAATTCGCGCGTTCGCTACATTCGTTGCGGCTCAGGCTGTTCAGTGAGAGCGTACAGTAGTGTGCGTGCGGCACGTATTAGAGGGGATAACCGCCGCCGGTCTAATACATTGAACGCGCTCTCTCTTGCCGCGCGCAGTGTATCCCCTCTACGGCATACTCTGTACTTAACTTAGTAGTAGAGAGAGAGAGAGACTAGATATCGCGTTCTCTCTCTACTTGTTCGAGTTTCGGCAGTTGCGACGACTACCTTCTCCAGTAGTCGTCGCGACCTTTGCCCGTTTTTCGGTATTTATTTCGCGATATTTAATATATTAGTTTTAATGTAGCTTAAATATAAACTATTTAATGTATTATTAAGGTGTTATACATCTAATTTCGTAGATGTTTATACTGTACATTCACGAAAATAGATGTAGTCATCGTTTGAAAGAATAACTTTTATTCCTTTTATGTGTGTGCAGTATATTCGTGTAGTGAATTTTCTCTTTTGATCGAACGAATTTGCGCGGTCATGTTTTTGGCAGTCGCAAAAAGAGTAAAAGAAAAGGTTTAAAAATATCTAGCTAAAAAAAATATTGAAAAAGAAAGGAGAATAATGAGAATTAAAGGTTAGAATAAAAATAAAAGTTGAAAAATAAAAGTTCCAATTATTAAAGATTAAAAATTAATAATAGTAATGGCAAATTAAGATTCAAATTTAGCTAAGAATTAATAATAAAAATTAGAATGAAGAGATAAAAAAAAAATACTCTTAATAAATAAGTTAAAAGTTAAAAGTAAAAAAAATATCCAGTTTTTAAAAAAATATATTAAAAAAAGAAAGGAAAATAAAGAGAATTAACAATGAAATAAATAAAAAAAAATTAAAATTCATAAAGATTAAAAATTCGGAAAGGACAAAAGGAATGAACTTAAAAATCAAAACAAAGAATAAAGAATAAAAGAGAAGTTACAAGTTAAAAGAGAAGTTAAAAGTTAAAAGAGAAGTGGGAAGTAGAAGTGGGAAAAGGAAATAGGGTATACTCAATAAATAAAGATTTCGTTTGCGACGGCCAAAAACATGGCCGCGCAAATTCATTTCGAACAGAGAATTTATTATACGCATTAAATTTAAATACTTAAGATGGTGTTACATCTAATTTGGTGGATGTATTTTACATACATACACGGACTTAGATGTATAAACGCCACAAGAAGTAATATCGAATATCATTAGAAATAATATATTAAATATATTATTTCTACAATTATAAAATTAAAACTCGCGTATACACAGAATAAATACCGAAAACCGGGCAAAGGTCGCGACGACTACTGGAGAAGGTAGTCGTCGCAACTGCCGAAACTCGAACAAGTAGAGAGAGAACGCGATATCTAGTCTCTCTCTACCACTAACTTAAGTACAGAGTATGCCGTAGAGGGGCTACACTGCGCGCGGCAAGAGAGAGCGCGTTCAATGTATTAGACCGGCGGCCGCTATCTCCTCTAATACGTGCCGCACGCACACTACTACACGCTCTCACTAAACAGCTGAGCCGCAACGAATGTAGCGAACGCGAGAATTCCAGTATATACAACGGGTGTCCGAAAACGAATGCACCCGCTGTATTTAATTAAATTAATTCATACCAACGACTTAATGTACGCATGATATTTAAATATATGTATATAAATGTTTAAACTTCTACACATGTATATTATTACTGTGCGCAGCACACCGGCTGCAAATAATAACAAAATATAAAGCAATAATTATTATAATTATTATTGATTATTATTATTATTGTAATTATTATTATTGTTAATATAATTATTATAATTCGGCGCCTCGTCCGAAATTAAACGAACGGCGACGGAATTATCCGATTATTTTATTATAAAAGGGCCTGCAAAAGGCAAAATCGACAGTTCGCCCGGTGAACCAACTACCCCGAAGTTGTTTCACACGAACTTCTTCCGGAGCTAGAATCTTTCCAGAGTTCGAATATCCTGACTTTTAAAAATCCTCTCCGAAATTATTAACTTGATCTCTGTTGCGAGGCGCTCCTCAAAAGACAGGCGGCTAATAATTTTACCTATCCTTAAGTAAACGTGATCCTGGTTGCGAGGCGCTCTTCAAAAGACCAGCAGTTTACTTATCCCGACTAGAAGCTCTCCCCTTAGCTGTTGATCCTGGTTGCGAGGCGCTCCTCAAAAGACCAGCGGAGTTAAGTTTTTCTTATTTTTTATACCATTTAAAATCAACCTGTCTCGGTTCATTAGTTCCCCGCGTGGAAAATAACACCGGGTATTCGTGCGGTAATTAGCGCCGAATAATTAGAGACATTGCGGAAAATAGCGCAAAATTAGTTTAAATGAATATATAGATCTAGCTGTAGATTACCGTTATTAATTATTGTTGTGTTTATATTTATTTGTTACAGAATCCTGTAGATAGAGGAACCAGCTTATTTTTCACAAATAAATTAATATTTTTGTTATAAAAAATTATACTGTGTTCTTGTAAAATTATTTTCCTGAAACCGTCGTCCGATCCTGAAAAACTTCCTCCCCTCTCAAACTACCCTGGGAAGATACCGCGTAGGCTATCCCGAGGGTGTAGGAACGTTACACGTTTAAACTCTACATTTATTGAAAAAAATACCTATATGTGTGTACATAAAAAAGAAAAAAAAAGTTTTAGCTTCATTCATCCTCGCTCTCGCTATCCGAGTTGAAAAATAATTTTCTCTTCCACCCCGCAAGTCTCAAACGGCTGGGTGGCTCTCCCGATTCTTGGACGGGATTTGGGGCCGATATATTCTGATCGGTCGCCTGATCCCCCTTTTTCCGGCTCCGTCGCTCCTCCGCGGCGCAAAGTTCCTCGTCCGTCGGTCCGCCGGGGGTCACCGGGCAGCCGGACGGCTTTAGCCTACCTTTAGACTACCCCGACGCAGTCGCTTCGGCCGGGCCTGTCAGTGCAGCCGGCAGCGGCACGGTCAGTTGCGCTGCAGCGGGTTGCGACAGTCGCTCGTCGGCGGTCGGCGGCGGTGTGGTCAGGCCCGCTGCAGCAGGCAACGGCACGGCAGATAGCGCCAATGGTAGGTCGGTCAGCTTCGGTAAGGTGAGCGCATAGACGATACGAAGTCCTTTTGTCGTCCGTTGAGCGGCTAGGAGCGGCTCGCGTTGTCGCGGCTCGTGTTGTCGCGGCCGCAGTGGTTCGACGACGGCGCTGGCTGTCGCACCAATTGCGGGGCCGACTAACTCCGCTAGCGGGGGAAGCCCGTCGACGGAGGATAAGCCAGGGCGCCTTGCTCTCGCTGGTAAGTTTTTTTGTTTCCGAATGCAGGGGGTGGCAGAAAAACGGCTTCCCGTTTTATTGGCCGCCGCGCCGCGAGTTCCCGCAGATATCGGTCGTGGATGGGCCGATATATTCTCCAAACTGTGTCTTCTAGTTCCCGATCGGGAACGCGGTTTAGCCCTTTTCTTTCCTGGTTTTCCTGTTCCGCTTCTTATATTTGGCCTCGAATTATCAGGTATGTGAATAAGTCTTTCCCGTTTTTTTTTTTCAAATTTTGAGCCTTTATTGTGAAAAAATGGTTACAAATGAATTATTGAAAGTATTGGCCATCGCTAGCTACAACTTTTTCCCATCTTTCTGGCAACATACGAATCCCGTTGCGAAAAAATTCGACCGGTTTGGCCTCTATCCAGTCATCCACCCATTTTTTGGCTTCCTCGTAGGAATGGAAGTGCTGGTCAGCCAGGCCATGCGTCATCGATCTGAAGAGATGGTAATCAGACGGAGCAACGTCTGGACTATACGGCGGGTGGGGTAGAACTTCCCATTTGAGCGTTTCTAAATATGTTTTCACCGGCGAAACCATCTGCGAACACTTGAATCATCGACACAACCTTCTCCATAAGCCTCCTGAAGCAATCGATGCGTCTCGGCAGCAGATTTCTTCAAATTGAACCAATAAAGTGAAACTTCCCGCAAATGACGTCGACTCGGCTCAAATTTCGACATTTTCACGATATCAAAAATTTATGATGCGAAAAAATTTTAACTAATGTGTTAGTATGGAATTGTTGACATATGAATAAGCTTTGATTATGACATATGTAACCATTGAATACTCGCACAGTATTGGTGGCGCCATCTCTTACAAAAAACGGGAAAGTTTATAAAAACTTATTCACAATCCTAAGAATAAACGGGTCTCCCTTGCCGCCTTTTATGCTCTCTATTCCTCCGCTGTTTAATAGCCTTCCCGGCCACTAAAAAAATTAGAAACAAAAAAAAATTAATACAGTACCGTCTCGCCCTATTCTTCGCTACGCGAACCGGTTTAACAAGAACACGCGAAATTTTGACTAAAATACGCCAAAAGAAGCAGTACAAAAAGCGTCCGCGATCTACAGACGTATCCCGGAGCCCCCAATTTTCTTGCGACGTCCAGCCGAAGCTGGTGTCACCCCGGAAATCCTGACGGCGATTTAATGCCGTTAGTTACCGGCGAATTGCCCCCTTATTTTCGGCCAACACCTTCGCGTATTGAAGCCTAGGATACGCGGGGCGGATCGTGGATACCTTTATCGCGAGGGCGCGGCACGGCGCGGTGCGTTTCGACGCTGGTTAAGGCCACGTCCGGGTGGCTCTCCCAACGTGTCGGATTCGGAGCGGCGACGGTTCCGATATCCCCTAAGGGTAGCAGCCGCACGCTTTCGGCCTCCCACTATTGTCTTAGGCCATCGTGCTTATCTTTAGACGAGTCTACGAGTCCAGCGACAGCTTTCTGTCTCCTAGACCCGCGTCTCCTGCTCTAAAAACAAGCACGCGTATCGCGGAATGAAGGTTTTTTAAAAGAAAACTTAATAATATAGAATGCTTACTTTTATTCTATAGTTTAGATACACGGTACAAAGATTGTTTGGCTTGCTACAAACGCGATTGGCAGTCTGCTTTTCGCAGTCCAGCGGGCCCGTATTTATAGTCGGGGCGTGACGTCGCCGAAATTTTCTCCGCTGAGAAAATACATGGTGGTGGGAAAAATGAAGGGACGTTTTTTTATTATAGAAATATTATACTTCCCTTCATCTCGTACAAATATTATTATGATTATTGCTTTCTCTTTCTCTCGACAAAAACTTTTCATATAACTACATGGGACTAACCTAGGCGTCGTTGTGAATTATAAGCTAACTTTATTTAATATTTGATAGAAAATATAATTATTAAAATAATAATAATTGATTAACTATAACGCTAATATAAAATAACATACTCTTATGAACTATTACGTTTTATGATGGTGAATAGGCGTCAAAAATATGAAGATTAATACTAAAAATAATAATTGTAATAATCATGATACTACTAATAATAATGGTAAAAATCTTAAAATAACGATTCTGGTAATAATATCAAAAGAATAATATACAAGTAAGATAAGCATGAACGATAATAATTAACGTAATAACAATAATAATAATTATATAATAATAACTATCAAAATAAGATAATCATTCATGATAATAAATAAGTTTACATCATTAATAATAACAATAACAATAATAATAATTAACATTATAATAATAATTGTGGTTCGCAAAATAAAATAAGCTCTCGCGATAATAATTATAATTATTTAAAATTCGAAAATAAGGCCTTGAAGCAGGTATTATATTTTCAAATATTATTTCATTATATAAATTCCTTTTAAAATTCTTAGTTTTCTTCATAGTGTCGTTCTCGGTGATAGTTCGTCCCAAAATTCGTTAGCGTAAACAAAGGGGGAGGGGTCATAAAAATCGCATTAGCGCACCTTCCACTCGTCACGAGTTTTCCGTGGGGGAAAGTACGATCTGTGAGGGGGGGAGGAGAGAAAGCACTTCGGTTCGCGCCGCATTACGGCGGGCCCGCAGCCAGGCAGTCTCGTTTGGGCCGCATCTGGTTTTTATTGCGGGGGGGGGGGAGGAGGCGTGCGCAGTTCGTCACTCGACGCTGTCTTCACTTCTCCAGTTTCCAGGCACAGAAAGATTTTAGAATATTCTTCTTCCTTCTTGTACGTATCTTATACGTAGATATATATATATATATATATATATATATATATATATATATATATATATATATATATTTCTAGACAGAGCAATCGCGACGTTGCCAAACGCTCGCCCCTTTTCTTCTTTCTTTCTCTCAATTTCTATTTTACTCTCCTCCTCGCTCATAGTCCGCGTACATTCCGGGGCGCGAGAAATTACAAGAGAATGACCACTTGTGTAAATATTTACACGCACATCCATATATATGTAGACACGTAAATGCGTATACATGTATATACATCTATATATACGTTTATCTATATTTATATATATATATATATATATATATATATATATATATATCCGACATCGTTGCTGGACGCAACACTCTGTATAAAAAGTGGATCGTAAATGATGCATTAGCGCGCATTCCGCTTTCTTCCAACTTTCCTATGGGAAGATAATATCAATGGGGGAAGTAGAAAGTGGCATTTCAGTCCGAGTCGTAATTTTGGTGCAGCCAGTGCGCGTTACGGACGTGCCTGCGGCCTAGCTCATGAATATTTTTCCTTTATTATATCGCTGTGATTTCCTTCCGCGAAACCAGCAAGCCTGAATTTCCTTAAGGGAGTTCGCTAAAAGGACGAACAGTATACCATTCGAAGGTTGCGACGCGACCTAAGGTACCGTTAAGCAAGTCGAAAGACAGCGTTCTGAAAATCTTAGGGAAAACCCCTCAGTAGGCAAGTCCGAGCAGACAAGCGCAATGGAGGCATTGAGTTGAGTGAATGATCGATATTAGACAGAGTGATCGTGAGAACGATAGAGTGAGCATCGTGGCGCGTGTGCGAAGAAATTATAAATTCTTTGTTGTAATTCTTGATTAAATACAGTAGATCTAAATATATATATATATATATATATATATATATATATATATATATATATATATACGTAAGTGATTGAAGTTATTTATCCTGACGTATAAACGCCCATCCTAGAATCCATCCTAACAAATCAGAAGTGGGAAAGTAACAAAATAAAAGGAAGATGAACACTGAAGCTCAAGAGATATGCTTGCTGAATCAGCAGCTGCAAGTAGCGCAAGAAGAAGAGCAAAGAGCGCAACAAGAAGCGAGTACACAACGAGAACGTCGCTTAATGATGGAAGGGAGACTAGCAGTGGTTGCTAACGGAAGGTTCAGGAAATCAGATAGACCAACTGGTAAATGTAATGAAACAATTTAGGAGTACCAAATAACAGAGAGGCCAGCAGTATATAATGTGGTACCGGATGTGCAAAATATTATTCGTGATTTTCAAGGAAGTGAACCGCCAGAACAAGCTGCTGCATGGTTAAGAGATCTCGAAAATTCTAAAGAGATTCATCAATGGCCGGAACAAGTGACGTACAGTACCGCAAAAACGCATCTGATTGGAGCTGCTCACAAGTGGTTGATTATAAATGGTGCGGAAATTTATGATTATACGTCTTTTCAAGAACATTTCAAGAAGATATTCACGGCGTCGCGAGGCACCGTAGAAATGTTCGAGGCGATGGTAGCACGAGTGCAGAGAGCAAACGAAAATATAGAAGAATATTTCCACGACAAGGTGTTGCTGTGTTCGAAACTGAGACTGCCACTGCAGGAAATATAAAAGGAAGTAGTCTCTGGGCTATGGTCAAAAGAGCTAGGACAATTTATGTAGACACAGTGATATACGGAGATTGAATCCATGTATCAAGACATCCTGTCATACGAGAGAATTGAGCGAACGAGGAAGCAGCGGATTAGCGGCAACCGACAGGTTAACTGTCAACAGTGGCCGATTCAGCAACAGACAACTCAAGGGGTACCGACATACAACCTCCAGCAACAAGTGTTTGCAGCCCCAGCAGCGCAACCTACAGCGCTCTACAGCCAACAGCAGCAGAGGGCCTTCCCACGAACAACGAGGCAGCAGAGCGGTGGAAGCAGATTCGTCAAAAATATATCATCGGTAAGCGCACGAAGCGATAACATTAGCGTTAGAAAGTGTTTTAACTGCGAGTCGACCGCGCATACATCTTGTGACTGTCCAGCGCCGCGAAAGGCTATAAAATGTTTTAAGTGCGATAGATTAGGACACACCGCACTGGGGAAAAGATGCAACACGTAGATGCTTTGTCATGGTCACCGATAGACGACGTCCGAGAAGATTCTGAAAGAATTGGCGTCTTTTGCGTAGAAACAAAAAATGAGAGTGCAACAATTTTAACAATCGAAACACGCGAGGACGAAACATTAATGTTTCAGCGCCGCGATGATAATGTAATGAGAAGAATTAAGATATTACAAAAAAGATTCGAAAGACAGAACAAGAGACGAAATTATAGAAATAGAACATTATAGTTTAGTTAACTGTCTATTGTATAAAAAAATTGTAGAAAACGGAAGCGAACGTCCTTTATTCGTTGTCCCCCAAGCCATGAGAAAATCTATCGCCGTACGATTTAATGATTGCGCAAGTCATTTTGGCTTTGAAAAAACGTTAGCGCACATTAAAGAATATTACTATTTTCCACAGTTGCGAAATTACGTGAAATTACATATTAGAAATTGCATCGAATGTATATTAGCCAAAAGTAAAAGAGGCAGAGGTGAGGGAGAATTGCACCCCATCCCGCCGGGGAAGCGACCCTTCGAACTAACTCATATAGATCATGTAGGTCCGATTACATAAATACCGAAAAGAAACAAATACATTTTAGCAATAATAGACAATCTGACAAAGTTCAGACAATTATATGACGTTAGAGACGTTAAAGCGGTAACAACGATTAAAAAAATAGAAATTTTCGTAAATTCGTTCGGCGCGCCATTACGAATCGTATCTAATAGAGGTACAGCGTTTACCTCTGAATCATTTAAAAATTTTTTTCAAAAACACCTGTGTCAAGCACACATTAAATTCTAGTCTGCATCCGCAGGCAAATGGCCTGGTAGAACGGTTAAACGGGACAATTCTACCCGCAATGAGAACAAACGTCATTTCCTCCGGGGAAAATAAGTGGAATAGCAATGTGAAACACATGGAAAACGATCTCAATATCACAACTTGTACATCGACCGGCGTTCGGCCCTTTAAAGCTGTTTATGGGTATTTGCCGAGATTTAATGAAGTATTAACTCGTAGCTTAACCTTAGGATACGAAAAATATCAAACCCCAATCGAAATTCAAAAGCACATTCACAAAAAGATATTACAGGTACAAAAATTGTATAAAAGCAAATATGATAAAAATCGCTTAACAAACTTAAAGTATCAAGTAGGGGACATAATCTATATTAAAACAAACCCAATCTCAACCGGCGAATCGTGCAAATTGCAGCCAAGGTTCAAGGGCCCTATGGTCATTATCAAAATTTTACCTTCGGATACATATCAAATTAAAAAATTGGTAAACCCCGAATTATAATCTTATACAACTTCCGTACACATAAGCCAAATAAAGATTTTTAAGGAGTCACGATATTGAGAAAGAATATGATATGAATGTCGAAACTTCCAACGAAGTAATCTAGCTGGCATGCGCAGCCAAAGATAATGCAAACGGCAATATATATTCGAGTGGAAGAAATTCACGAACGAACATGAAAAATGAAAATGTAAGAAGAAGTAAGCGTGAGCATAAGATAACAAAATATTATGGTGTGTATTAACAGATATATAAGGTATACATCATGTAAGATTGTTTGTAATAAAATCACTTATATAATTGTATAACTGTTCATCGTAAACGAATGTCCTTAAATTGTTTTCATAAATAAAACATATTAATAATAATAACAATGATAATAATAACATGTAGTTGTTTGAGGACAAACAAATTCCAGGATGGCCGAATGTTAGAGATTGAATGCAGCGTGTTTTACTTACGAGAGTGTACGTACAGGTCGCGACGCGATTCTAAGGTACCGTAAAGCAAGTAGAAAGACAGCGTTTGGAAAATCTAAGGGAAAACCCCTCAGTAGGCAAGTCCGAGCAGACAAGCGCAATGGAGGCATTGAGTTGAGTGAATGATCGATATTAGACAGAGTGATCGTGAGAACGATAGAGTGAGCATCGTGGCGCGTGTGCGCATATCAATTATATATATATATATATATATATATATATATATACGTAAGTGATTGAAGTTATTTATCCTCACGTATAAACGCCCATCCTAGAATCCATTCTAACAATTGATTATAACATATGCTCTTGAATATAATAGTAAATCAACTAGAATCTTAAATAATCAGTAATAATATAAGTAGTTCAACAATTATAATCATAGATCATAAATACCTATTTTTCATTATAATTGTAAAAGTAATAATAATAATTAGTAATAATAATAACAATCGTAATAATAATAATAAATATAGTAATAATAGTAGTAATAGTATCAGGTATGTGAATAAGTCTTTCCCGTTTTTTTTCAAATTTTGAGCCTTTATTGTGAAAAAATGGTTACAAATGAATTATTGAAAGTATTGGCCATCGCTAGCTACAACTTTTTCCCATCTTTCTGGCAACCTACGAATCCCGTTGCGAAAAAATTCGACCGGTTTGGCCTCTATCCAGTCATCCACCCATTTTTTGGCTTCCTCGTAGGAATGGAAGTGCTGGTCAGCCAGGCCATGCGTCATCGATCTGAAGAGATGGTAATCAGACGGAGCAACGTCTGGACTATACGGCGGGTGGGGTAGAACTTCCCATTTGAGCGTTTCTAAATATGTTTTCACCGGCGGTGCAACATGTGGGCGAGCATTGTCATGTTGCAAAATAACTTTGTCGTGCCTGTCGGAGTATTGTGGCCGTTTTTCTCGCAGTGCGCGGCTCAAACGCATCAATTGTCGTCGATAGACCTCGCCTGTCATCCTTTCATTCGGTTTCAGAAGCTCATAGTAAACCACACCTAGCTGGTCCCACCATATACAGAGCATGAGCTTGGCGCCATGAATATTTGGCTTGGCCGTCGATGATGATGCATGGCCGGGTAGTCCCCATGATTTTCTTCGCTTCGGATTATCGTAACGTATCCACTTTTCATCGCCAGTCACGATACGATGCAGAAAACCCTTTCTTTTATGTCGCTGAAGCAGCTGTTCGCAAGTGAAAAAACGCCGTTCGACGTCTCTCAGCTTCAGTTCGTACGGCACCCAATTTCCTTGCTTTTGGATCATTCCCATGGCTTTCAAACGCTTGGAAATGGTTGTTCGGTCAACTCCCAATGCTTCAGCAAGTTCTTCTTGCGTTTGACAAGAATCTTCATCAAGCAAAGTCGCCAATTCTCGATCTTCAAAGATTTGCGGCCGCCCGGAACGCTCCTTGTCTTCCACGTCGAAATAACCGCTTTTGAAGCGTCGAAACCATCCGCGAACACTTGAATCATCGACACAACCTTCTCCATAAGCCTCCTGAAGCAATCGATGCGTCTCGGCAGCAGATTTCTTCAAATTGAACCAATAAAGTGAAACTTCCCGCAAATGACGTCGACTCGGCTCAAATTTCGACATTTTCACGATATCAAATATTTATGATGCGAAAAAATTTTAACTAATGTGTTAGTATGGAATTGTTGACATATGAATAAGCTTTGATTATAACATATGTAACCATTGAATACTCGCACAGTATTGGTGGCGCCATCTCTTACAAAAAACGGGAAAGTCTTATTCACACTCCTAATAATAAATAATAGAATAAATTAAACAGTAATGAAATAATAATTAAATAGTAATTAAATAATAGTATGAATTAAACTATGCATAGATCGAAATTTTTATATTTTATTCTGTTCCGGGTTTTCATCACATATTTTGAAACTCTCTGTTAGCTTGCATTCTTCAAAACCCTTGGTGATATTCGGCGGCCTCTCTAATTTCATGCTCTGTATACAAAGTTGATCATAAATGATGCATTAGCGCGCATTCCGCTTTCTTCCAACTTTCCTATGGGAAGATAATATCGGTGGGGGAAGTAGAAAAGGGCATTTCAGTCCGAGTCGTAATGTTGGCGCAGCCAGTGCGCGTTACGGACGTGCCTGCGGCCTAGCTCATGAATATTTTTCCTTTATTATATCCCTGTAATCTCCTTCCGCGAAACCAGCAAGCCTGAATTTACTCAAGGGATTTCACTAAAAGGACGAACAGTATACCATTCGAAGGTCACAGATATAAAATCGGGACGCAACTTGCAATCACAGTACGGTATAATTGTGGTACACAATACTTTAATCTACCACTAATATAGACAAAATCTTGCAGTGGTGAAGCATTGGCGGCGGAGGACTACCATAGACAAACTCTGTTGAAGCGAGCGAACATTATCTCTTTAAATAGCTGAAGATCTACTACTGATGGTACTAATCTTTGCATCAAAAAAAAGAGAGTAGGAGTGAATGCAAATTTGAAAAGGCAAAAAAGTCCAGAAGACATCAGAATTATTTAGTATTATATTAGGAGACGAACATAGTTTCTGAACTTTACATTTAGGTGGCGATATTAGTAATACGAAAAGTCAGATGGGTCTGTTCTGTTTCTTTAGTTTTGGCATTTACGATTAAAATTCAGTTAACAGACGCCATTATTTGTGTAAATATTATAATTTTTTGATCAGAGAAAAATGAATCGTGATAAATCGTTTTTTCAACATGTCTTTTTGTACTATAATAATTTGAAAAACTTATCGATTGCTTCAACAATGTTATGACAAACAAGTTCCATCGCTTACAACATATAATGAGTAGTTTCAGCGGTTTAGATTTGGAAATACCGATGTCAATGGCAAAGTACCTTCTGGACCACCGAAAAAGTTTGAAGTGAATTGCAAGCATTGTTGTACGAAAACTCCGCTCCAACGTAGAAAGTACTCGCTAATAAGTTAGAAGTCCGTGACAGAGCATTTGTCAAACGTTTACATCTGATGGGAAAGATTCATAAAGAAGGAATGCCATTATAAATAGATAGAAACTCGCGTCTTTTTTTTACAGAGTTTTGTGTGGCGTATTGTGAGTGGTGATGAGAAGTGAACCTATTATGACAATTGTAATCATAAAAAGCCATGGGTAGGCCCAAGTCAACCGTCCACATCGAGACCAAAACGGAACATCTACGGCCAAAAGGTATTGATATGTATTTGGTGGGATCAATAGGGTGTGCTGTACTACGAGTTGCTAAAACCGAATGAAACCGTCACTACCGAGGTATAAAAATGCCATCTGAATGATTTGCAGTAGAAATTGATCGAACATAAATCAGCACCAGAAGAAATAGACATAAAGTCATTCTCTTGCTTAGCCACATGTCGCGAAAGCCGTCAAAAACACCCTGTTGGAGCTCGAATGGGAACTCTTGTGGCATCCATCATATTCACCAGACATAGCGCCTTCTGATTATCACCTGTTCGGATCGATGCAGCACGACCTCCTTGATACATACTTCCGATATGTTCAAGAAGTACGTTGAGATAGACAAGAACGTACGTCTTGTCTATTGTTGTATTGCGGTGGTTTGTCTTTGAATTTGCGGCTCAAATACATTCATTCTCTTCGATAATTATCGTCTGTGATTGTTTCAGTCGATTTTAGCAACTCATAATACACTACGCCGAACTGGTCCCATCAAATACTGAGCATGACCTTGGATCCAGCCAGATTCGGTTTGGCCGTCGACCTGGAAGCATGGCCGGGATATTGCCATGATTTTTTGCGCTTGGGATTATCGTAATGAACCCAGTCTTCGTTCTCGGTCACAATGCGATGCACAAATCTCTTACGTCTTTGCCTTGCAAGCAGTTGTTTACAAGCAAACAAACGCCGTTCAATATCTCAGGGCTTCAACTCCTACGGCATACAATTTCATTGTTTTTTACGTGATGTTTACAAATACCTAAATTTCTTGTATGACATCTACGATCTATTTATTTCGACTATCATTTACCGCTACAACCATCTATTGCAAAACTACGAAAGTAAAGTTGTGCGTCTCATAATAAACTACAACGTGATTATAACTCCCTCGCGTACAATATGTATATAAAATTTAGAAGAAGTTTAGTGATTTAGTTAAGTAATAAAGTAGACGTAATCGTTAGGTTGAGAGAAAATATGGTGAGAAAACACAGTTATTAGGAAATAGTACATAGGAAAAAGTAGCCGTTAGATAATGAAATAATAAACGTTTAGAGAATCTCGGGTATCGTCGCGTGTACCAGTTATTAGCATAGATTAGGTAACATCAGTAAAATCTTAGAAATTAAACATTATATCTATTCACAGCGAAATATCTACGAGTCCTGTAGGGGACACCAGGGTTTTTAGGGAGTTCCAATCGGTGTCAAAATTATAATAAGCCAGCAACAACTTCTCTTTTGTACTAATAAGGCCCTTGATTTATTCCAAGTGAACGTAACTATCATTAGCTTATTACCTTTTTTTTGCTATCCACCGTTTTCATCCTTTCGTGTTGTTTTCCCAAATAATCCGTCTACCGGTAGTGCACTCGGCTATGTCGGTTTTGAGAGGAGTTCTGAACCTCCGAAGTCGGTTTATATATATATATATATATATATTATAACCGCATAAGTGCAGTTATCCTTATCTTCCAATGAAACATGCGTGTGTGCGTATGTGTGTATGTGACTTCACTGCCACGCACACGCTGGACTCGCCGGCTGCTGAAACGAGAAATGCGGAGAACGGACAGGGGAAACACGGTGTTGAATAAATAACCGAGTATTCTGTAATAATTAACATAATATTTATTAGCCCATAGATGCGCACGTATTACAGGAGAGTGCTCTGGCTCGTACGCTGACCACTCCTGGCAGGCTCTACGACGTGATATACAGGTGTACAAATGCATTTATACTTGATCGTTCACCGGGAACGATAGGAAGGGACCACGGTACTCGACACGGGAATACATACAGGTGTGAAGGACGCTGACGCGCTGTACAGCGATGGCGGGGTCTGGCTCTAGCCTACGTCTCTCTCGTTTACGGGAGAGAGTTATATAAGATACTTAAAAATACAACAGGATACTTGCCGGTGCTGAACGCTGAGCTATCCTCTCTCTTGGTGATGCGTGAGCAGCGTCCTTCTCGCCACATAGTCATCCCTCTCTCTCATTCACTCGTGCGTTTAGCCGCTCGGCGACCTCGATATACTGAATGTGGGCGCGTCAATCGAAATCGAACACCACCTTGATTCTACGATTATCGAGACTGGTACTCGTGACCACGAACATCAGATTGATATTACCGAGCACCTAATGAAAATCATTGATGCGGGGTATACACCAAATGAACGCAATAGCACATCAAGACTGAGCGCAAAACAAGAACCGCGGCGTGACGACGATAGACCGTGCTGTACCTGCAAGCAGCTGGGTCACTGGACAGATCGATGTCCCGATAGAAAACGCCTCCACTGCTACAATTGTGGAGAAAAAGACATCGCTACGTAAGACTGCCCGCGCTGTGGCCCCTACAAACACCAGAGAAATGCGTAAGGGGACAGGAAAATGGAGTCAGCTTTGACACCCCTTACGTGACGACTCCACAAATGGGGGCCAGTTCCATCAATAATGAAAGTCCAAAAGCCAGAGACGTAACAGATGCCTCCCCGAACACCACAATACGGAATGATGAAAATCACTTCTGAAACATTGAGTTAATGGGGAAGATATTCCCAGTTCTCATCGACCCGGGAGCAACAAGATCGTTTGTGGGTCCGGGACCAGAGAAATTATTAAGATCAGTAATCATACCGTAAGTCTCATATATGGAATTACCAGACGGAAAGCTCTGCGCTAACGACGGCGATATCATAATAATACTGACAATTGACGACGAATTACTAAAAGCAAATGTTAAAGTCTCTAAGGCATTAACATACGACATAATGCTTGGCATGGACATCATTATACAAATTCAGATGGCAATAGATTACGCCAATGCCACCTGACACACAACAAAACAGATCACCCGTCATTTCGTAACATTGAAATAGAATAGGTAAGACACCATCAACGCCATAGCAGCAGTCGATGGTGTAGCAACGTTAACTCAAGATGAGGTACAAAAGCTCGAAAAGGTGCTAAGCCACCTGATACTAACTCTAAACGGTACACTCCAAATTGCACGAATGCAACCGCATCATATAGATGTTCAGGGGCGTCACCTAATTAAACAGCCATTACGTCGCATACCGGGCTGGCTGGTTACAGAAGCACACGAAGTCGACAAGCTGCTGTAAGGGAAACTAATAGAACCATCTGAAAGCCCATGGAGCAGTTGTCTGGTCATTATCCCAAAGAAAGGTGGCAAGATTAGATTTTGCATCGATTACAGGGCGGTCAGTCAAATTAAGCGCAAAGACGCATAACCGCTACCTGACACGGATGTTATGTTGGGAAATCTAAGGAACGTAAGGTAATTGTCTAAGATAGACCTTAGTTAAGCCTACCACCAGATCCCCTTAGACGAACGCAGCAAAGAGAGTACCGCCTTCGCACTACCGCAAAAGGTTCTATAACAGTATACTCTTGCTATCCTACCATATGGACTGACTAACGCCCCAGCCACTTTCCAACGAGGTATGGACCTCATCTTCTGACCACAGTGGCGACATCATAATCGCCACACGAGCCTTCGAACAGCATACTCAGAAGTTAACAGAGGTGCTCGCCCGTCTTAACCAGGTGGGGCTTCAAATTCATAAGGATAAATTCAAGTTTTGCTACTCCGATGTTAAATATTTAGGCTATATATATATATATATATATATATATATATATATATATATATTTACGCAGATTGCACGGATCCTGAAAAGATCCGTCCAATAAGTGATTACCCGAGGGCAACGAATCTAAAACAGCTGAAGGCCTTTTTAGGAATGGTAGGCTGGTATGCCCGCATTATCCAATCACTAGCATACATAAAATTGCCACTAACAAGACTATTTAAAGAGCAGACCAAATGGCACTGGCGGCTGATGATGCAAAAAGGCAGCAAGATGCCTTTGAGAAACTAAAAATCCTGCTGCCGAAAGCGCCAGTGCTGGCTCGATCCACGCAAAACAGTCCATACGTGTTCCAAACTGACGCAAGCAACTACGCACTCGGAGCAGTACTTAGACAGGAAAATGATGGAGAAGAGCATCCTATTGCTTATGCAAATAGCATGCTGACTAAGGCTGAAGCAAACTACACCGTTACATAAAAATATTACGTAGCAGTCTTGTGGGAAGTTGTGAAATTCAGAGGATACCTGCTGGGCGAAAAATTTACAGTCAATACAGACCATAGCGGTTTCAAGTGGTTGTACTCGCTCAAAAATCCATCGGGCTGCCTAGCAAGATGGGCAACAGCACTACAAGCGCATAATATGGAAATCATACACAGAAAAGGAGCGCCCACGTTCTCACACTCACATTACGTACAGGATGTTCTTTCAAGATCCTCTCAAACAGATGAACCCCCTACCGCAACCCTCACGTCCCTAGAGAAAGACTCCTGGTACGAACGAAAAATGAGCGAAATTCAGAATCATCCAGACTGGACAGTCAGGAGCAATCGAATGCATAAACACCGCCCAAATACATTTTCAAACGCTATAGATGAAAGCCCTGACAATTGGAAACTCGTAATAACAGTTTGAGACAGAGAAAGGGTGTTGTATGAGTGCCACAACGTCCGGAAACTTCGGCGTAGAGAAAATCGTCCATAAAACAAGCCTACGATACTACTGACCCGGGATGACAAGAGATGTTTACAAGTACATAAAACACTGCCCAGAGTGTTAAATACAAAAAGTATCACAAAGAGCACCAGCTGCTCTAATGACCCAAAGAAATGTTGAAGGCCCTTGGACCTCTGTGGCAGCAACCATCATGGGACTTTTTCCGACCAGTAAAGGCCAACATCGATGCCGATATGTCGAATACTTATTTACTAAGTACAATGAAATCAGACCATTAAAAAAAGCCACTGGTCGGACGATCGCCAAGGCATTTGAAGAACTGTTAATTTTCAAATGGGACTGGGACCTATACCTGTCCGAATTTGCATTTGCAGTAGACACCCCGGTACACGCAAGTACCCAAGCTCGCCCAATTCAGGATTTTGGGCGAAACCCCAGAGAAATGCTAACGTGTAGACATACTCATGGACAGACCCAGCAGACACTGTCTTTAACACCTACAGACTGGCTCGACCGAGTAAAAAGATTACCAGCAATCCATCAGGTGGTAAGATCAAACCTCCGTACCGTCAGCACAAGACAAACCAAATATTACAATCAAGGCCGACGACATTTCGAAGTTAACGACATCGTCTGTCGACGCAACCATGTTTTATCATCGGGTGCCGACATATTTTGCGGCAACACTAGCGCTGAAATATATGACCCATGTCGTATCATCAGAAAGGTTTCCCCAGTCGTGTTCGAGCTAAGAGATAAATAAACAGAGGGGAAGAAACGAGGGCTCATGATTCTGATATTAAAAGATATGAACACAGGTGCCACAAGTAACCAGGCGAAAGATGCAGAGAGGCGTAGGCAGAGGAATACGCAGGTCGATAGCGACCGAAGAGTCGCACAGACCCGGGGACGCGATTACCCTCAAAGTTCTAATCTTCGACAATGAAGAAGCGAGGTAAGATTACTGTAACTTTATACGTGATACTTTTTTAAATTATTTTCTCTATCAACATTGGAACCGATTAGATACACACATCGAATCTTCGCATTATAACATAACCTATTAATCGACTATTACCTTTATTATCTCAAGTTTATTACTTATAATATTGCTTACTTACTCATTGCTATACATACTAAATATTTTTTATTAAAAAATTTTTATCAAAAACAAGTCGTTTATGAAAATACTCAATTAAATTTGAAGAACAATGGCAGAGTAATAAATTTCAGTCTGATTAACTAATGTAAAGCCTACTCGTCTTTTTTATTTTTAATGAAAAGTGTTTTGAAGGGGGGGGGGGATTTCACTGACAGTAGCAAGCTCATTGTAGATACAAACTTATGTAATTGATATGAATGTTTTGTCAACGGAAGACTTAAGAGTGCTTCATACCTCTGACGAAAGTTAAAATCGATTACAGCGCCTGATTTTTTATATGTTGCAGAATTTTATGGAATTTCAAAAATACAACCAATCCTGTTCTGTTTTATCGATTGTTCCAGTATTAAGTAGCCCAACTTGTAAATGCAAATTTTAAATGATCCATACAAAATTTATATCTTATAAGGGTATTGGGGATAGTCAGATTGCATTTATTTTATTTTCAGATTAGTCTACGGAGGTGACTGCATACAAGGACAGTCTGACTGTCATTATAACTTTTAATTTTAATTTTAATTTTTATTATTTTTGTGTATTGATGTATGAATGTTAATATAGATATGTATTGATATTGTTACGTATTGTTTCCGATTGATTTGATTGGACTGTAAGATCATGGCCAGCTCTTCCATTACGACAACGCACCAGCTCACACGAGTACTATAGCAACAGTCAAATTAGCAGAATTACGTTACGAATTACTTCCTCACCCACCTTATTCTCCAGATTTAGCACCGTCCGATTTTTTCTAGTTCCAAATATGAAAACTTGGCTTGGTGGTAAAAGATTTTCATCGAATGAAATGATTATGACTGTCACAAATGATTATTATGAGGATTTCGACAAAAGTTACTTTTTGGAAGGCTTAAAAAAGACTGAATACCGCTGGAATAAATGTATATAGTTGAGAGAGGACTATATTGAGAAATAAAAAACAATTGTTTAAATAAACTGTTTTTTCATTTAAAAGTCACGGACTTATCAAACTACCCTCGTATATATATATATATATATATATATATATATATATATATATATATATATATATATATATATATAATTTAGTATGTTTAGTTTTCTCGCGCTAAAATACCAACTGTTTACGTTTATGTTCGTGTGCCGGGGTAACGTATCCTTCATTTTTATTCTATGGAGCATTTATGGGGGATGCGCCTAAAATAAAGCAATGGTCATTCAGGATAGAATCAAACGAGCTTTTGACTAACAGGGTTGGTCCCGACTAAGAGAAGGAACTACTCTATAAAAATCCCCCTAATCCTACATCGGAGACAGTTGCGATAGGGGATGCATGGTTCCGAGGTCGAAGATGGGAGCCCCTACAACTCTCAGAGATATATTTTATACTGCCCGTAATTTGAAAACTTTGTCCACGGAATGGGATGCTGCAAAGTGGGAGACGAGGAGAAGGAGAAGAAGGTAGAAGGTAGAATAAGAGGCTGAAAGACAAGGTCGAAACTGCAGGGAGGGAGCCGCATAAAACGGACATGAACAAAACAAGAACCGGCAAAACGCCACTGATAAGGCTCATAAAGGCAAGTGACTCTAAGGTGATCACCCAGATGGCAAGCAAGGCAGGGCTACCGACCGGCTCTAAATCTGGAAGTAAACAAGGAAGCCCCTCCCCAGACACGGTCCTTGGAAAGCCAACCAGGGACTGCCTTGAGGTCGCAGCACGTATTGCGGACCAATACGAGATTATAAAAGCCATCCTCAAGACATCTGAGGATCTAGAACTGAGAAAAGACAGGCTGAAGAGCCTTAAGGAACTGATGATCGTCATTTCAGAAGTGGCCATTAGATGTGCTCGAGCGGAGGCCAGGTGGGAAGCCTTGCACGAGCTAACTGCAAAACAGAAAGCGATCAAGGGACTACGATATATGCAACTATGATCTCCAACAATAACTTGAATTTGACCGAAAGGCAGAAGGTAGAGAGCAGGCTGGTCACTTCAAAGGCCCAGGTTGCCAAAGCCACAATAAGGCCACGACCAGAGGTGGTCTTACTTAAGCCTAGGGATGTGGAAAAATATCTTCCACATAGGAAGTCTTGCAAAATGCTTTCAATCCCCGGCAGTCAAAGGTCCCGATCAGGAATTTGAGGGAGATCAGAAAGGCAACTAACGCGGGATTCCAAAAGATGAAAGCCACGAAGAAAATTATAGAGCTGTTCGATTGATGTGCCAACAACGAGCATGCCAAGGCTGATCATCTACGTTGAACCCTGAATTAAATATGATGAAAAGGCCTACAAATCGAGCCCGTCGAGTGTTGCAGAAAGAGCGTGATCCCGTTATGCAAAGCGGACAGGAAGGAGTATCTCCGTAGACTCAGACATACCAAAGAGATCAAATGACAAGACTTTGTCACAGTGAAGGATAATCAGAACCCTTGGAGCATAGCTTACCGGCTTCAAGTGGGTAAGCTGTCGATCAAAGAAGTTGCTTGCAACGTCTATCTGGATGATACCACCAAACGACGAATTGGATGAGTACTCCTACAGTAATACTAAACACTCTGTTCTCTCAGACAATATACAAGACGAAACGATAGAGCAAAAAGATATGAGGTACTTGACCAACACCCTCCCGCTCCTAGAGGGAGCGGATGAATTGCATCTCGATGAGTTGGATCCGGTCTTAGCCCAGATGAAGCTAAGTAAAGCCCTTTGCCCAGAAAGCTTCCAGTTCGAACAGCACTGTCGACAATCAGGCAGAATCTGATCCAAATATACAATTCGTGCTTGAATTCTTCGGTCTTCCACAATGATTGGAAGGTTGATAAATTCGTCACAATCCTAAAGGATGAAGACAAAGAATCAGAGGACCCTGCGTCCTACAGGCGCACTTGCCTATTGCCAATACTCGGTACAGCCCTTGAAATTCTAATACTAAACAGATTAAACAGGATTGTAGACAGTACGGCATCTCCAAAACAGTACGGCTTTAGGAGAGGGCGATTCATAGAGAACGCCATTGTTTCTTTGCGTAGGTCTGTAAGTGTATTCAGCAAAAAATTTGTATTAGCAGAATATTGTAGCAATTGTCTTGGACATAAAGGGCGCCTTTGACGATCTCTGGTGGCTCGCTATACTAATAGCATTGAAAAGAAAAGCATGCCCAGGGATTTCTATAAATTAATAAGAGATTACCTGAAGAGCCGTCGAGTCCTCATACGAGATGGCTTTCAGGAAGTGCAACTTGGGATCAGTAAGCGATGCTCGCAGGGATCCGTACGGGGCCCAATAGCTTGAATAAATGGGTAACATTATAGCAGATAACAGAATCATGTACTTGAGTACATGGTCAATAACTGTATCACGAGTATCACGGTTCACGTTGTGCAAATCGTATCCTTGTACTAGGAGCTGGTTTCTACTATCAAAGCGTTATCCCCCCTTCCCCGCATGGGACACCAGGGTATGAAGTATTTACATTTATGTAATAAGATTCTTATATGTAAAGTAAATAAAAATAAGAAAAATAGTATAAACATATCAATTTATTAAGCATTAATAATTAAAATAGTCGTATACTACGTATGACCTTCTTTATTTTTAAATTTAAAGGGTCAATTAAATTATAAATAATGAATAAAAATAATAATTAATTGGAGATTTGGAGGGGGCTTTTTGATTGTTCAGAAGTGATAATATCATATTATAGATATAATCTGGTATTAATGTGATCCAGATAGCTATTTATTTAGTTCGAATGTTTCTTATATGCAAAATAGTAAAAAATTAGATTGAGAAAAATATATAATTTTTACTTTAAATGAAAAATATAAAATTGCTTTCTTCTCGGAAAGTACTCATGCTGTGACCCGCTGTGACCCGCTCTGACCGCTGTGATTCCGATGGTATCCTCGAAAGATATCCACTTGAATCGATTCGCATTCTCAATCATTCGCGCGATAGCGGCTCCGGCGCGATATCGTTCTGCCTCTGCACCAAACTGGATTTTAACTCCATTAAAACTAGTCATGTAGACAAGTGCGCGCTAAAAACTCATGAAACTCCACTATTTTCTACACCAAGTAGCCATTCAGATGAATAATTGAATGCGGTGGTGGAGCTCTGATCGCGTTCACCGACGTTGTCCTTTCCATGGAGTACAGCGCTGGCTTAATTCGTCTCGAGCTCGAAAGCCCGCACCAATACTGCCACTTCAATTGGCTGAGACACAACCTACCCTGCAGGCGGTGCGCCGTCTCCAAGATATGTGTACTCAGAATCGCGGTGGTTGAAAGGCGGTTCGTATAAGCCTTTACAACAATAACGTCGCGGAATTCCTCAGAGTAGAGGAATTTCGCGACACACCGTTACTTGCCGCTTGACGTATATTATACAGAAACATTGGCAAGACGGGTTGTCCGTTGAGTCGCGGGTATATATATATTCGCGGTCGAAGCATCATGTGAGATCGTGAACATCATCCCCCTTCTCATACGCCTCGCTTCCTCCTCGTATTTATTAAGGAAGTCGCGCCTATATTGCTCTAATTCTAGCAGAGCCAGTTCGCAGCTAAGATGAAGCCCCACGTGCGGTACGCCGTTCTTCAGCTTCTTTATCTCCATGAGCTGCTCAGTTACTTGCCTTAGTGACATGACTGATGGCTCTTTTACCTGCAAAAAGACTGCGTTTTTTATTATTTGGTGAGGAACTGTCACACCAGTTGTTCGACAGTGATGGAGTTTCTCGGAAGATAGCCTACGCGCGCGTTGGTTTACGGGCTGTCCGGTTGTCTCAATGTAGTGGAACACCTCGCGTTCCTAGTGTTCGATGTCTTGTTCCAACCCCGTGACTTTGGGAAACTTAGATACGCTTGAAGGATCTAACATGTGTACCCGTAAACTTGTGTGTGAACACTCTCAGCTTAAGATCGGGTATTAGATGATATTTCTTTAGAAAATCGCTCCCGATTATCGGACTCTCAACGTCGGCGATGACGAAGTTCCAGGGTATCGCGCTTTCGAATCCTAATTCTACATTGATTCTGGCGATGCCGAACGTATCGATAGTTGAGCCGTCGGCTGCAAAGAGTTTTAACGGAGCCCCGGAATCGATCAAAAAAACTTTGACCTAGAAACGCGGTGAGTACGCCAGCGCCATGTGTGTCTCGGCATGGTTGCCGGTTACTCGTTTCCCGAGTCTATGTTTTTGTTGAAGAATTCCTCGTGGCCCTTGTTCTTACTGTCGTATATTCGCACCTGGCTACCGAGATTATAACGCTCCCTACACATATCATCGCGCATTTCAACCTGCCTCTGTTCCTTTCTCGAACCGTGTGCCAGGCTCTTATCCGACCATGTTGCGGCTGCGCGCGTGTGCCTAGCCTCCCCTGCATTGCGTCGGCTGACGCTACTAAAAGACCTGCGTTTCGTGGGGTATGGGTTCGCGGGACTGAACGCTCGCGAGCCGCGGCTCTCTATATTTCTCGCGTATATGTCGCGTGTGAGAGCCTCTATTTTCTCGTAGACTTCCTGTAGCTCTTGCATGACGCTGCACATTTGCTTGCTACCGTTAGTGCCCGGTATGCTCGTATCGTCGCATCTCTGTGTGGTTTTGAACTCGTTGTTCGCGTAAGCGGGTACTACATCGGTCGGTGCGTTCACGATCTGTATCTGTAGGAATGCAGGAAGACGCGTGCGCGAGAATTGTATGAACTTATTCATCTAGATCTGGTCTCCGGCGAACCGTACCATCTCGGTGAGGATTTCACTGGATCTCTATCCACAATAAATACCGCACGCATATCTCCCTATTTAATACGCTGTATTGATCCTCCTACGGAAGAGTTTACAGGCACTCAAAGAGGGTGTCGACCACCTCCGACCCAATGTGCATAATAAGCCAGTCGATATTCTCCGCGTCTTCCTAAATAGGAAATATCTGCAGCATCCTTTCAAAAGAGGAAAACCACCCGTCGCAATCCGTCCTTTTGAATCACGGGAATCTGAAATCGCACGGCCTTGTGTTCGGTTGCACTAGGTTCGCGATCGTGGTTGCGTTGTTCACCCGCTTCGTGTCTCGTTTTGTTTCTCCACTCATATACTCGGTTTATACAATTTTTATATGCGCAGATAGTGTCAGCGCTGCCGTTATATAGTAGCTTCTCTGCCTAACTTTTTGCATAGATGCAACTAGATTAGGTGTCGTTTCATTTCACATCTCGCCTGCAGGACAACACTGCATGTGGATGGTCGTGGTTCTCGCAATGCTGTTCTCGTCGGTGCGACCGGTGCGACGGCGAGTGCGTACCTAGGGGGTACTGCCACCCGCCTGACGCTTGGTGCTGCGATAGACGATGCCAATTAGCTCAAGAGCTCGATTACGTCCGCCGTCTTCAGCAAGCTGAAAGTGGGGGTCGGCGGCGTGTATTCTTTTGAGTGCGTACTGAACCAGCATGAGGTGCGGAAAAACGGCCTACCTTACATATTTTCGTTTTCCGAAATGGATAATAATATATTATTATTTAGCGTTCTCCCCTATCAGTATAGTCGAACGTACTGACAAGTTACACCTGCGCGTCGCGTTATTCAACCGCGTAATCGTTCGCGGATCGTCACTGGGTACTTTAACGACTTCGGGTGTACGACCAGTACGGTTATGCGCAAACTGCATGCCAACCGTTCGTGGCTACTGGTGGGTGCTGAATCTGCGAAGGCTCTGTGAATAACCGTGGTGCACGGGGGCGGAGTTGTAGCTTCCGCATATAGCTGCGCGACTCGATCGCTGAGCACTGTTTCCGGCGTGCATTCGCGGCATCTGATTTCCGGAAATGTTCGGTACCAATTCAGAGCAAACTATCGATGTGATTTTTTTTTTGAGCTTCGCGCTCTTTTTAACAGCTGTCGACGGCCCGAAACGAACAAACATTTTTTTAAACTTCTATTATACTTATTGAAGGAGTACGACAGTACCTTTTTCAAGATTCCAAACCATTACCTAAAAATATTCATTTATAATGTATTCAATATAATCTATTCAACGTTAATCATCGCAGCTCAGAAGCGCACCATTGAAAGATGCTGAAAGTAATGTAAGATAGTATTGTAATTCCTTTGTAGAGTTCAATACTAAATTTTTCGCTAGCCTTTTTAAACTTTGTGTGGCACCTACAATGCGTGAAAAGTCTTAAACGGGGCATAGAAGAGAGAGTCTGATTGTATGTCTAAAACTCGACTTATAGATTTTAAGTTCTAAAGGATTTAAAGTATCGCGATATTAAGTAAACATATAATTCTCTTTCATGTGAAAGATCTGGGCATCCGGATACTTATCCATGCAATATGAGGAGCTTCGTGAATGTCGGCAATGTTTATGGGTTCCTAGTTGTTAAACTTCTCCTATTTATTTAATACTTAATAGGCGTGATTGAACTTATCCATTTATTAAAAAATATTGCATACGATGTTATATTTCAATAGAGTTATAGATCATTCAACATTAGAATATGTTAAACAAGCATTGCCGCAATTCATTTCTGGCCCGCACTTATGTACTTGCCTTATTTAAAATTTAACATTGTTTAAAATAATATATTGTCTTTAATCTACATAAAAATTCGATTGTTCAAATACTCTTCACCTCTATCACATCCCACTCTTTTTATTATCTATCCCATTAAAATTGTTCGCTTACTTATAAAATTAGTGAAACAATGAAGAATTTTATTCAGGAACAACTTTAGATTTTATGAAAACTATTTTCTCATAGTTATCGATTTTTCTCAATTTAGTCATCAACATAGCTTATTAAATTAATATTCATTTGTTTCACAAAAAAAAATTGTATAATTAACTTTATTCACGCTTCCGTTTTCAAACACATACTAACATGTTATGAACTTTTTTATTTTTGTATTTACGCATTTCTCAAAATAATTTTTATTAATACTGGTATGTTTAGTGGACCTGTTTGTTTAGTGAATTTTTACTTTTCTTCAGATAATTTATAAGGCCATTTAGTCTATTAAGTAAAAATTAATATATATAAAATGTATATATATATATATATATATATATATATTTCATTATTACGTAGGCTGTTTTTAATTATAATAGAGAATCTAGTTCATTGAAATAAATTTATTCATTTGGTTCATTTAAAAAGGGCGATAAGTATGCCTTTATCTAGAACCCATGTCTCCGACGTCCATCCTCGATTTTCCATTCTTTATTAGAATAGATCATTGCCGCTCGTACGTCATATTGGTTATGTACGTTTTTGTCAGGTACCGACGAAGCTCCGATGTTATTTCAATATTCTGATACGTATTTTCTATAGTATTTGGCGCGCATAATTTACTATATTTAGATATGCAATTATTACAATTTGTTGCATGGTATTTTGACACTTTTTATTTATAATATTTTTATGTGATATGTTGGCATGCATTATTTACAATATTTTAGTGCAGATGCCTTACAAAGTTTTGGCGTGTAAATGTCTACCTCAGTTCTGCTAGAAAGGAGACAACCCAGAGACTTTCATATATGCTTTATTTGGTTCTCCATATATTCTCAAGGTAACTCTTTTACTCGAGATCTTAACGCTCTTTACAAAGATCATTATCTCTCGTCGCAGATCGTAACAGAGCCTAGTGGAACAAATAGTTTTCTGTAAGCTAAGGTGACTATAGCAGTGATCATCATGATACTCAATGAACCGCCCATGAATGCTTTTTGTTCCGACGTCACAAATGTGCACATATGTTCCTTGTTTCCTGTGCCATTGCAGATATAGTTTTCTCATGGTCTACGTGTATACACATATGCACAGATATGCATAATACTGTGGGCCATTAAAACAGAGTAAATATAATTTTTATTAACAAATCATGTTCCCCTTATAGCTGCTTTACAAATAATACAAAAACAGCTTTTATGCAAAAACAAACAATGCAAAATTTTACCTTTGACACCTAAGTTAACAGTATATATCGAGAAGAACCATCAAGTCTGTTGAGATACTGGCATTAGTCTTATTCTTAAGAATATGATTCAAATCGTTTTATTGGTTTGTATTTATATGGATTTTTCGCTTTGTCATTTATTATGATGAAACATTTTACAAATGTATAAAAAACTACTATAAAATACAAGATATATATACAAGATAAAGTTGTTCAATTGCAGATCATGTATTGAAGTGTTAAGAATAAATTTGTCCGAAAAAGATTGTATTTTATTTAGCATAAGTATTTTTTAAGGTCGATTATTTTGAAGAACCCTAGATCCATGGTAAGTATTTTTCGGAGTATTTGATTAAATGGTTCTCCATCCGTTGCATCTGTTTTCTGAAAATGGAAAATTAAAATTAATTTATGTAAATCCATGAAAACATTGCTTGAAAATCATTATTATTCTAATAAAATATGAAATTATATATAGTTAAATATTCCATTTTAGACTCATTATTCCTTTCATACCAGCAACTTAATTTATTATCAAATACAAGTCAACATCAAATTGATTACTAATGTTCATAACGCTCTTATTTTCGATATTTGCAGTATTGAAATTAGTAATTAATAATTCAAACATGTATTCTAAGTTGAATTAGGCATTCCTCGTGTTACTGAATCATAACATATGGAAGTTCTCAAGGTTCTGAGATTTTATTTTGAATTTGGAACAGCAGGTAGTAAATAATGCTTAAAAGATTCTGTTTTTATTAAATTCTATTTTTCATTTTTTTTTCTCTTTGCTATGGTTTATAAAATAAGCGAATATTTAAATACATACATTTTGATACGTATAACAATTATTATTAGAATAAGTAAGCCTTACATATATTACTGTAAGTAGACTAGAAAACACTGCAGTATTCTGAGAACTACCCATTCGGCTGGATGACTGAAATCTGAGTTTTTTCAAATACACTTCCTCCTGAGCTCGATATTGTTTACAAGCTCTAAGATGTACGTGGGCTGATCATGCCATAGATGCTGTAAAACTTCTCATAATTTAGTAAACACAATATCTGGTCTATAAGACAATATAGGAACAGATGCAGTCCCAAGAAAGGGATATACCAGAAATCGGGATTATAGTTCCGGCAAATAGTGAATAATTTAGTCCAGTGGTCGAATTGGCATCGATTTTGGGAAAGTATCAATTTCGTTTAGAAACGTAACGGCTAACTATTGATAAATATTTTGAAATCCTAAAAAACATTAAAAGGCGAGATATATTTGGATAGTCTATTGGAGTAACTCGGTCAGGAAGCCTCGTTGGGGTCACAACTCTCGAAAGGATTTAAATAATTTACAAAATGATGGGATATGACAATAGATTAAAGATGAGTGCTAGCGGATGCCATGTTTGCTAATACCCGACCAAAAATCGACGCGGAATTCTGTTTGTAGCAATAATGTAGAGCTGTATAAGAAAACCCTAGCAAATTTTTCATCTATTCAATGACATTATTTAGTAAAGAAAAAAATTTTTGTTTCACGACTATAACGCACCTGCTCATACGCCGGTTGCTGTGTTGGCTAACATCAGCGAATCATGATTGAAATTACATTCACATTCATGATATTACCAAAATTAGCTCGCCAGTGACTATCATCCATTCCTAATCTAAAAAATTGTTTTGTAGGAACTAAATCTCGTAGCAACGAGGTGATCCATTTTTTAAATGAATATTTTTAAGTACTTGACAGACTGCATTATATAAATGGTATTGGCAACTTACACATAATATGTTATTATTAAACGTTAACTAATAAATTAATCGTCTTTCGGTGCAGACTCTTCAACGAGGAAAAGGCATTTCTTTGCTTGTTTGAAGTTTGAAGGAAAGGGTGCTCTCTTGCTAACAAGAAATACCGCACCGAGGGACACTCGAGAAAGCCAACGAAAAGAGAAAAATTCTATTTCTTAGTAAAGCTCCTCTGAAAGCAATAAAATTAAAAAATATATTATTTAGAAGGCGCTCCTCGAAATAAAATCTGAAATTCCGCCGGGCATTCTATTATATCTATCCGTCAAAATTTGGATACAGATTCTATCTGTCAAAGTAAATAGAGAGATAGAGAGAGCGAAAATCGGTCAAGGCCGAACAACCGATAATAGGCTTAAGGATTTAAGTCGCGACAAAATACGCTGAAATATATATGTATACATATATATATATATATATATATATATATATATATATATATATATACATTTTAATATAATATCATTTACGAAATAGTAAATTATTATACGACGGTGGATTGATATGTTTCCGGCCTGACCAAGAAAATCAACGTTTTTCAGAATTTTTTTTATTTATCAATATAATCTCCTCTAAAGCCGATATATTTCTCATAGCGGTGTTCTAGTCTAGTAATGCCATCTCTATAGACTGATTCGTCAATTTCATCAAAATACCCATTACAGCTTCGATTACTTCTTCTTTGTCTGCAAATCTCTTACCGTCAAGCCAGTTTTTGAGGTTAGGAAACAAATAATATTCACTCGGGGCTTGATCTGGAGAGTAGGGAGGGTGCGATATCAATTCAAACTTCAGATCGTTGATTTTAGCCATCGCAAGGATTGACGTGTGCACTGGTGCGTTATCGTGATGCAACAAGATTTTTTTCTTCTCCAGATGATGTCGTTTCATTTTCACATAATGGCTCAAACGTTGCAATAAGTCTGCGTAGTATTGACCAGTGATAGTTTTACCCTTTTTAAGGTAATTGATGTATATAGCAGCTTGTAATTAATGTATATAGTACCTTATTCGCCGAAAAAATTGTTTTTGCCTTCTTTGAATTTTGTTCCTCTGGTCCAACCCACTAAAATAAAAGTATTTGATGATAGCATGATTTTCCAGCTTTTCCATTTTTACGAAAAACATAGAGGCGTCTTGTTCAGCGTGCTCTCAAACCTAAGCTAACATGGCGAACGGATTGAAGGATGCTACTAAAGAACTAAGGATGGTACTATAGAATGCCATCTCAAGGTAGGCCTAGTGGCGCAATCTCATGGTCAGGCCAGAAACTTATCAATCCACCCTCGTATTTTTTGTTCTTCTTTTATTTGTTATTGAGAGTCACTGAGAAATCGGAGTGGAATGATATCAATTATTATTATATTTTGTTTTAATTAAATTATTTATTAATTATTGACTAAACATTGTCATTATCACCAGATTACAAAAAAATAAAATTAGTAAAAGATTTATTGACCAAATCGATTCACTCGTCCCGACAAGAATCTCTATCTTCATAGGAACCCTACAAATAAAAATATAAAATCGCGAGAAGAAGAAAGGAGACAGATCGTTACATGGCGCCCGAAGAGGGACCAGTAAAAAGCGTTTAAAGCATGAATAACTTTTTTTTTAATAAATGTATTCTTGGTATTAGGTACGTTAAATCAGCCAATACTTCTCGGAATGGATGCATTCAGAAAATTAAATACAGAAATGCGAATAAATAATCGAATTATTTCTCAAACAAAAAATGCAACTCAGGAACATATTTTTAAATTAGAAGACGTTGGTTTAACGCACTTAAAAAAAAAAATCTGTTACCGTAAATTAATGCAATTTTAGATGGATTGTGAGAAGCTACATATCTATCTACAATTGATTTAAAGACTAGCTACTGGCAATTAGCACTTATACCAGAAAGCCGACCGATTACTGCATTCACCGTTCCTGACAAAGTGTTAAATGAATTCACTGTGATGCCCTTTGGACTAAATGGCTCCAAACTTTTGCATATTTAGATGACATTGTCATTATTTCAAAAACATTCAACGACCATTTAAAAATTTTAAAAGAAGTGTTTCTGCGCTTAAAAACGCCAAACTGAAATCAAACTTTGAAAAACGCAACTTTGAATGTCATGAATGTCAACTTATGAATGTCATGTGGGCTCCTCATGACATTCATGAAGAACGGTACGACGATCTTCTTTAGGCACGACTAACTTCCACGCATCCTGGTCATCTACTAAATCTTCGACGGCAGGATTGGGACGGTAGTAGTATAGTCGCTGCCCAACGACTTTCTACCATGGGAGGTCGGTCGGATCGCTCACCACTTTCTTACGAAGGCGCAAATACCAGGGATCTGGCACATCGGTGACGCCGAGGGAGGCGACTTCGCAGGTCGGCTCGTCTTCGTACAAACGAGAGAGGGCGTCTGGTACGCAATTCAAGGTACCTTTCCGATGGATGACTTCATACTCATATCCCTGCAATTCCAAGGCCCAACGGGCGAGTCTGCCCGTGGGGCTGCGCAATGAGTGCAGCCAACGAAGGCTGCTGTGATCGGTTATCACCTGGAAGTGATAGCCCTCGACGTATGGGCGGAATTTACGGACAGCCCATAGCACGCGCTCCACGCCATCAACTGCTTGCGTGAGCACGGCGCCTAGACCCGAGTCGCTGGCGTCCGTCTGGATGACGAACGTTTCTCCAAACGACGGTCGAGAAAGGACGGATGCAGATGCGACGAGCGCCCGGATTTGCTCGAAGGCTTGCTGTTGCTCTTCTCCCCAATGGTACTTGATGTTCTTCTTGGTTAATCGGGTGAGAGGCTCAGCAAGCGTTGCGAAGTTCTCTAAGAACTTGCGATACCAGGACGCAAGGCCTAAAAACCTACGGAGCTGCT
Organism: Sycobia sp. Sy_11; assembly: GCA_018907035.1. Classification (NCBI taxonomy): domain Eukaryota; kingdom Metazoa; phylum Arthropoda; class Insecta; order Hymenoptera; family Epichrysomallidae; genus Sycobia; species Sycobia sp. Sy_11. The sequence continues at coordinate 3,390,677 of JACCIC010000023.1, forward strand.
TCAGGTTCTTTGGTGCTGCGTAAGTCAAGATTGGTGCAATCTTATCCGGATCGGGTCGAAAACCGTCACGATCCACGAGGACGCCGAGGAACCGTACCTCTGCGAGTCCGAATTTACTCTTCTGCCGATTGATGGTCAAGCCGGCATCGGAAATCCGTCTCAGGATATGTTCGAGCCACCTGAGGTGCTCGTCAAAGCTCTCCGTAGTGATGATCACATCATCGAGGTAGGCGAAGGCCACCGGCTCCATTTCAGGGCCGATCAGCTTGTCGCTTAACTGCTGAAAGGTGGCAGGGCCACCAGCGACACCATATGGCATACGGGTCCATTCGAATAATCCCATGCCTGGAACCGTGAAGGCAGAGAGGTGTCGCGATTCCTCACGAAGAAGGACCTGATGGTAGGCGCTGCTGAGGTCCAGTGTGGAGATGTATCGCGTATTTCTCAGTTTCCGTAAGATTACATCCATGTAAGGAAGCGGGTACGCGCTGACCTTGGACACGGAATTCAATTTGCGATAGTCCACACAGAATCGGTAGCTCCCATCGCTCTTGCGAACCATCACGACGGGGTTAGACCATTCGCTGGTTGATCTGCGAATTACGCCCTGATCAAGCATCTTGCGAACTTGCGCATGTATTTCCAGCTCTATCTTCTGAGAGACCGGATAATAACGCTGCTTAATCAGCTTAGCATCGCCGACACCGAGCACTCGGGACAGCTGCGCAAGGTGTGGCCAGGCCAACTACAGCCCCAGCACAAGAACCGCGGATCAGGACCTGCTGTCCGACCTTTTTTCTTGTCACTGAGGGGCTCGTGCACCAGCTTTCCTTTGAAGGAGGGCTTCCTCTCCGACTTAGGTGAGGTCGCCGCTCTGGTCTTTCCTGTACGTGGCGACCTCGGGCGTGAATCGCGACCGCTCCTCTTCGGGATAAGGGCTGCGACGCCTGGCGCCTCTAAATCAGGTGAGGTGGCTCTAAAGCCAGCCTCTTGTAAAACTTCTCGTACCAAAGCTTTGAAGTTGGGCGGCTTCACGTCCACGGCCGCGATCCTTGGTTTCGGGCGCGATCGAGACGTGTCTGCCGCATGGAAGGCCACTTCGGGCATTATGCAGTGCTCGGGTGACGGCGGTGGCTTATAATTTCGCTCCGCATCGAGGACGCATTCGGCCTCTCGAGCAAGCTCGATTAGCCGATTGACGCTTGTAATCTTCTCCCGCGGAACTAACTTCTGTATCTCCGGGAGTAGATTATGGTAGATAAGGGCGAGTTGTTTGTCGTCTGACCATGGTTCTTCGAACCGATTGAGAATCGTTAACAAACAAAACACGTAGCCACGTGTTAGCTCGCGTTTCGCCTGTGTAGGCCGCTGCGCTTCGCTGATTAGCTCAGCTTGGAAGCGTCAATCGACGCCGTAGGAGCTCCGTCATGGCATTGAACATGTCCTCGTCCGTGAGCGGTGTCAACCTCCGACATTCCGCGATCCTCTGCAGAAATTCTTCTACGCTTTTCCCCTTGGCACCATTGAATCTAATTTTCCATTGGCGCACGGTCTTACCAATATCTGTGCGCTGGGCCACGGTGCTTGACAGCGTTGATTGCGTTATATTAGCGGCACTAAATATAATACAATATATTATGCCATATATATTATAAAATATATATATGCAATAGAGTATATAATAAAATACATAATAGCATATATAATTAAATATGCATAAATGTATAAATGTAATATATTCCTATATCAAGTGCGATCCCGAGATCGCGTTGGGCGCCATGTAACGGTGCGCGTGTCCGCCTCGAACACTAGGACGGCGGGCACGGCCGTTGCAAAAGGTGTGCCCGGCTGGGCTTAGCCCCGAAAGAATTCGGCAAAGGAGAAGGGCGGTTCGCGAAGGGCGAAGGCTCGCATGCGGGATTTGTACGGAATAAGAAGACAAAAGGTAAAATTAAATGCGCTTTAATGTCTCGCGGGTTTACAAGGCGGGCGCGCTAAGGCGCGTCGAGCGCAGACCGGGGATCGCGGCGACGGCGCGCGTGGAGCTAGGGAAGAGAGAGAGAGAGAGAGAGAGAGAGAGAGAGAAAAGGGGCTGCCACTTACAGCGAGTCGGAGCTCGTTGATCCCGCCGCGCGTCGTCGTCCAGCAGCAGCGCCTTTCTTCACCGGGAGCTACGGTGACGTCGCCGTCCAGAAACCCCGGGATGGGGCGGTTATTCCGCGGAGACGGCGTCGGACGACAGTTCGTCCGCTCGGGCTCGTCCTCGGTGCGTGTGTACTGCACACACCCACAATACCGTGGCACAACACGCGTGTCCAATCGGGTACACTCCCCGAAGAAGAGGTACGTGGTGAGGGGAAACACTCTAAAAATCAGTTCGTAATCAGTTTGCTGAATTTATCTTTCTATATTTCGGTCTTGGGATCCCCCGAATAATTCTCCGTTTATACGAAATATAGATACATTCGAATACATTTATCTTGAGAAATACTGGTTATAGAAATTCAGCGAATGGCAAAAAATGTATTTCGATAACTTTTGTTTGAAATCCTTTTTACAAAATTAAGTACACTAAAACAAAATTTGCTAATTTTAAATAAATACATTTCTTCAAATTGAAAGAACGAAAAATTTGTTTAAGGAGGCATCTCTAGTCTTTTTGCATAAGTTATCAAGATTTTTTTCTTGCAGTAAAATTTATTATCACACTACAATTTTTTTGATATTAAAAAAATACATATTGAAGTTTGCAATTTTTTTTTTTCATTTTTCATCCAATATGGTCCAGATATGGCTGCCACAACCAAGCTTTCCTTTTTTTGGCTGACATCATATCTTGACACAGGAAGCTCTGAAATGAAAAATTCAAAAAGCATATTAAAGCATAAGAAAGATAGATGTATCCAGGGTTTCGCAATTCACATATTAACGCATGACTCTACCGGTTAATACCTTTATAAGGAGATTCTTAGTAGTAGATACTTAGCTTTATAACCTTTATAATTATAAAGTTTGAACGGCAGAGATTTGTTCAAATTAAGTTGTGTTGCGCTGCCTACAATACTAGTATAACATTGTGTATATATATATATATATATATATATTATATAATACATAAGAAAAAAAAGGTAAATATAATTATTCTTTATTGCAATATAATATATATCAATTCGTTTACATAGTTGTAGATTACGAAAATGACGGTCTAACCAGTTAAGATACTACAATTCAATTTTATATTTTGTTTCAATTATACAAAAATAATATTTTTTTAAAAATATTTCTTTATAGCAAATAAATATTTTTCAAATTAAGAACCAAATATCTTAAAACAAGATTTTATTTTTCATACATCAAAAAATATTTACTATATATAAATAAACATTTCAGTAATTTAAATATATAAATGACATAGTTTCAATTAATGGTCTACTAATGGTAAATGTATAAACCATTTTTTAATTTAAAAAGTATGTATTTAAGTGCACTAAATTTTAAATTAAAGAAAATCTGCAGAGAAACTAATTCTAACACAATCGATCAATTTCCTTATTAATTGACAATTATAAAAAGAAACTAGATGTCTGCATCAGACATTTAAGCATAATGCTTATTATTTTTGAGAATATGTCCTAAAATCTTGCATTTTTTACACCTTAACAGAAACAGAATTAATTGAACGCGTTCTTTGTCTGAAATGTATAATTAAATATAATCTTCTATCTTGAAAATATTTAGTACAAAAAAATGTATATTTGAAGGTCTAATTGCTATAATTATATATTTCTATATTTTGAACCGCTGACTTTGGTTTGTCTTCTTTCATACTTAAAATATTTAATATATTATATTTAATTTGTAATTTTTTTCTGTTTAACAAAAACAATTATATTGCAACAAAATTGCTTTGATAAAATTAACATTGAGACAATAATAATGACCATTATCAGCAATTTATTTGTATTTATAAATTGAATAGATTTAAAAACATCTGCTAATTGTAGACTAAACATTTTTCAAAACATTTTTCAAAAATTTATTTGATTGATTGTCATATTTCTGGAGCATGTTATAGGTATAATCATATTTGACATATACCAATGTTATATATAGGAGACAGTGAGAGAGAGAGAGAGAGAGAGAGAGAGAGAGAGAGAGAGAGAGAGAGAGGAGAGATGAAAACTGTAGAAACCCCCAAGAGGATTAACAGGGATTGGATTACCCGATACGAGTGGGGCCTGCATACTGCATGTGGGCACGTTCACTCGATACCTCACTTTTCCTCTCTCTCTCACTCTTTCTGACCTGTCCCTGCGCAGGCATCGACACATTGTATGGGGCTTAGCTTAGCAGTCTACATATATATATACATATACATATACTTTCTTGAGATTGTAGTAAAGTAACTATTTTTTTGTCATTTATTTGAATTTGCAAAAAAAAATAGCCTATTATCCAATCCTGATCATGTAGAATACGTGGTTAAATTTGAAAGCGATTGTTACACTAGTTTTGGTGTCTATAAAGGACATACATATATCCATCTACTGATTAAACATTTATGAAGTAATAAATATTAATAATATTTATATATATGTTCCTTGTATGTTAATGTATATATATATTCTTCCTATACAAATTTTCGTGATTTTAGTAAATGAGAAAACACTAAGTAAAATACTTACTGTTTATATTATTTATGGATGCGATCATCGGTTTTCTATTATTATTATGTACTGAACAAATATGGTCTATTACCAAATGTATGTAATCTCAGCTCACTGTTTTACTTTCCAAACATACCTAATCATTCGTATATATTTTAAACATAATGTAATTTAAATGTTCAAAATATTAAATATTAATTATTATTACTACATTTTCTTATTGAATTGTAAGGAAATATTATACTTTTAAAATCTTTGAGGAGATTATTACGTTCTCTTATCTTTCTTATAAATATATAAAATAAATATATATTTCTGAGATATAAAATGAATAACAGTTGTAATTTTCAGTTATTACTTACCATGAAATGTCTTTATATGAATAAACAATTTATATACTAACTATATTTAGAAGAAGAAAAAAAGGGGAGTAAGGATACAGAGAATAAGTGGTTATGTATTAAAATAAAACACAAAATATCGCGAATAAATAATACAAACAAAACTAGCTTAGGCGTAAAAACCCTCACAAATTTGAGGGAAAAGTCCGAGCAAGCTGAAATTTTAGACTTTATTTATTACTATTATATAAATAGGCTTACGCAAGAAATTAATTTTTCGCTACTTAAACTAACGCAATGGTTAACCGTAGAGAGCTCTCTTACCGATTTTAATGCGTCAGAGAACAGCCCTGACAAATCTCGTCAATCGCAATTTTGTAACCAAATTAATCCGACCGAGCCCTTTCTCAGGGAGGCCGTTGACGGTGACGGTGATAGTAAACGGATGTCAATGCCCAGCACGTCACGGAGCCCTGGCGTCTCAGGTACAGGAACAGCCCTCGCTCCACAAGTACTTAAAGACAGGTTTGATGCTATCGCGGCCGTTTTCTTTGGCGCAGATTCGCTATTCGACGACCGCGCACTCGGGTGTTATTCACCAATCACCGCGAATACACTATCAATTACTCTCAAAGTGCGAAGTAAAAACTAAGAGGTGTGCACCGAAAACAGCAAGATATTTTGTATATTGTTTTTCTATTTTCTCTAATGCACGATGGACCGATTATTGAGAGACGTTTGTTTGCGAAGAGGAGCGACTAAAGACTGCGTGTATATTTCAAAATATATGGGCTCTGAAGTGCGCATATAGAGAAAGCTATATAGAAACGATTGAGTACCAAAGGCTCATAAATATTTGTCGCTCAAGATTTAGAAGTACTCCATCGACACAGGGCACAATGAAACATCTGTGTGACAGGCCACACGCGGACAGCTGCAACGCAGACTGTCATAAAACTGCGTCCGTCCGGATATGCAGTACAATAGATAAAATAAATTTATGCCTTTTATTTACATAGCGAACTTGAGTCTCAGGAAATTTGGCTTTCATATTAACGATATAAACAATAATTATATATATACCCATATACATACACATATACCTACACATACATACATATATACATTAGACTGCGCCAGAATGATGAAGGTCGAAATTTTTTTCGGCACAACCCAAAATATTCAAGTATATACTGTAATTAGAACTGGTTATTTTTTTCAGATTTTTAAATTAATATTTACAACTATTACCGAAAGCACGATTTTCTTATGGAGATTAAGATTGAGTAATTTTTATATTCATTTTTTTATGACATAAAATTATAATAAAGACATATACTTTTGGCTCCAGATTTATATATATACGAACTGTAGATACTCATTTTTTTTATTTAAAAAAACAATAATATTATAGGAATAATAACGTTTAAAAACCGTCAAAAATTCGCGAAAACAGCTATTTTCGATACCCTATTTTACCAAGTAAATATGTTTCAACTTGGCTGCTTAATTTATAACATGTAGTAGTAATTTACTCTTTAAAAATCGAATCGAAAAAGAATTATTCAATTATAATAATAAATAGGTATAAATAAAGTTTAAATGAAAAATTTTTCCTTCAAAAAGTAGATCAACTTGTCAAAGTAAGGTAATCAAAATTTTTATAAGGGCTGTTAAAAGAAATAGAAAAAGTGAAATTGATACTTTCCGACTACCTGGACTCTGACCCTTTTGCAGGTAGAGACTTGAGGGCACCCTAATCCTCAAAATTAGGATTAGCACCATATAATGAGTTATACAGTTAAAAATAATATATTTATAATTTAAACAATTTATAAACAATAAAATAATAGCAATATTCAACAAATTTTAACATTTAAAATGAAATTTGAATTGTAAAAATCGGTTAATATTAAGGAATTTAAATGTTAGATTCGACAACTCGTCAGAAATTTATTTTAAATGATAAAATATGTACATAAACAATTAGAAATATAGTTTTTTAAAATTCAGTTAATGAAAATATATAATAAATACGTTTGTTAACAATTATATAAAAATTTGTTTATTTCTAATTTAAAAGTTTGCACTACTAATAGTTAGTATATTTATAACTACAAGATTTATCAAGAATATATGTACATAACGATTTTTTTAAAGACTCTTTCGAACAATCTGTAGAAACTTTTCTATAATATGAAATTACTTTTAATAGAATATTGTTTAGAATGGTCATTTTTAGCTAAATGGAGATTATATTCGGAAATTAATGTAATGGCTCTCTCTGCTCGATAATTAGTTACTTGCAAACATTTTATATGTTCCAAATTCTTTTTATAATCAGCTCGTAACATCCACGTGCTGGAATCAGTTTTTAAAAATTCACAATTTAGATCTAATTTTTCAAAAAAAATTAGAGTTTTCTTTGTTACAAATTGATCTAATGTTGCATTTCTTAAAACTGTTACATCATGTACGATTAACTTTTTTTCATTACTTGCGTTCATACTTTGTCGGGAATGAAAAGCCGTTGCCATTTTCATTTTGCATTCAATATAAACACCGTCATCAAAAGAAGCTAATGCAATTAATTCTTCTTCAAGATACCATAAATGATTTTTGAATTTCTGTAAAATATTTTCTCGCATACCTTTGTTTAAATATTTTGCATTAATGAGATTTTGTATGAATTGGAAATCATATCTTGGAGCTACAGCCGGAATGGATGCTGTGAACCAACTTCTAATACAAATAGCCATAATGAAAATTCAAAAACTAAGTAAGCCTTCAATTTCTATTTCTGAAAATATTCATGAAATTGGTGTCGAAACATATATATTTTCAATGAATAAATTGCCCTAGCCATCCTTCCAGCATGATGAATAGCCCCTGGGGTCCGAAAATTTGCCTCGCACGAATCGGTTAAGGCCAAGAAATATCAGTACGAATTGTAGTAATTCCTTGTAATCACCTCGTAGTCTATTTCTATGATTCTATAAAGAAATGCTATTATAAATTATTCAAAATAATGAAATAAAAAATTTAATTAAAAAAATATATTTAATATATTTGTACTTACTTGTAGCATAAGTTTCGTGAATGATATTACTTCATTTTTATTTTTTAACGCTTTCATTACTTCGAGATCATCTGTTCCTTGTAAATAGTTATCTGCGTTTATTTTACTCCAGTATTTTTTGAAATTTTTAAATAATAGATCATCTGGTCCTGATGTACCGCCCATATTATACTCATACGCAGCTCTCAAAAGTATTTCCAGCACATGGTGGCGACATGCAAAATGTAGAAGACGTTTGCCTAATTTTTCCTCGATTAACGTGCAAGCTCCATTTTTTACTTCTGTATTTGAAGCAGTAGTATCAAAGCATAGACCATCCACTTGATCCAAAAGATTCCATTCCTTCAATAAGTCTATGACTGCTTTTGCCTGTGCTTCTCCGGTACCGTTTGATAATTTTGCATAACCTAACATTTCATTTATACCTTTTCCTGATACTATAACTGGCCTAATATCTATTTTTCTATTTAAATTGTTTGGATTTGATATCATTTTGCCGTCCCATTGAATAATGATTTGACACTAGAACAAATCTATCTTTTAAAGCTGTTGGAATGTTTTTGTTATGAATATTTCGGTACCTTCGTAGCGTTGTAGCACTTAAAATCATTTCATCAATTGAAATGCCACATTCTTGCGCAATAGCTGCTATTACTCGTGCTCCCATGCGACTGCTAACTTTGGCACGATCTAAATTCACAGTTACATCTGCAGATAACAACTGAATTTTCTTTGAAGATCTATTAAAAGCGTCTTGGTGTTCGAAGTTTAAGTCGTCATCACTGTCTTCATCAAAATTGTATGCATTTATAACATCTTCAATATTGTCATCAGCAAGTACATAATTAAATACATTTGACGAACAATTACTTCCATCTGAAAATTTAAAAACTAGCTTATAAGCAACTAATCTTTACAGTTATTACAGGGCTCAGTTTAAGTTAAATTATGTAAAATTTAAATGTAAAGTATACAAACAAAGCAACCAATTTGTTCTATAAGAAATTCGTTTAACTATAGTGGTCTTTCCTGGTGACTTATCTGAATCCAGTTTTTCAGATTCAGCAGACTTAATAAAAAAATCCAGATTTCTTTCGATTTTATTTCTTCTTTGAGCTATTAAGAACTTTTCTTCTTTTTCTGTCTCCATTATATCTATGGCATTTTGATGTGCTATATCAAACAAATTATCGAAAGCATTTTTAAATTCATGTTTTTTTTTTTGATTATCATTTTTTCGATATTTGTATCTATTTTCTTTTCTTTTATAAGTATCACATAAATTTATAATTTTCTCACAAATGTGCTGCTTATTTTTAGTTTTAATGCAAGTCTTATTCCAGAAAAGCATAATTTGTTCATAAATAATGAGTTTCGTTTCATTCAATGTATTTATCTTTGAAACATGATAATACAAGAAATATTTGAGCACTTGTCTATTCGACGGTAATTTGTATCCGCAAATCTGATTCTTCAGTTCCAACAAGACATCTAATACTATTGTTTTTCATTATAATCTGATAAAACTTCCAAAATTCTAGATTCCACTAATTAAGTTTATAGCACTCTTTAAAATATTTTAAAACAAACTACAGCTAAAATATGTAAGAAAAAAATTTGGAGTATAAAAATAAATTTGAATAAAATATTTCGTAAAAACCAGTTTAACTTGGATATAGTTTTTGGCACTAGTAAGCACTGTTGATTTTCACGGTAGCTGTACAGCGAAATGAAGTAATGTCTGTCCATGTCGAAGCTTGAGAGAAAACTATCTTACACTAATAGTGGAAGATGTAACGATGGTATACTTGGTATAGTAGAATAAACCTCTAAAATTTCCCTAATTGAAGAAAAGGTCAAGAACATAGAGACGTGGCAAATATACCATAAATCTATACGAAATACTGATAAATACATAAGTTCAAGGAGCTCAATTGCTGTGCCAAGCTCGACTGTTATTTAATAATATATTAATTTCATTTTAATATATTAATGTATTAAATGTATTCATATATTAATTTAATAATTTAACAAAAATAATTATATCCACATAGTGTTTAAAATAATTTGGTATAAAAAACTTTTTTTTAATAGTTTTTAATAAAATTTTTTTTTACTTATGACAGTTGTTTTAAAAAAACGTAATTATTTTGATTAGCTTTGCAGTCATATTACATAAAAAATAGATGTATATATAATCTATATTGTAACATGTATAGGTTAGTTCACCCTATACATGTTGATTATTTATATCTATTATACTTATAGATTTATCTCTCTCACACCCTGTGTGAGCGGATTCGGGAGTTAGTCGATCGCGGGTGTGTATTAGGTAGGGGTAGATTATTAATTATTATAATTTTATCAAATTGAATATAAATCTAAGTTATTTTCTTACTTAATTAATTAAATCTACTTTTGATTTTTTTATAAGTAGTAGAAAATATAGAAATATTCCACCCCCTTGTACCTGATCATTAATCCGTCTTTTCCTGGATTACGTATAATTTATCAATATATATTATTACTTATATAATTTCCTGGATAAACAAAGTTAAGTCTGAGGAAGAAATATCCGCAAAGAACTTACGGTCCAAGAAGATTGTTTTAAACAATTTCGGTTCGGGGTCCTTTGCAATTCTGTTAACGGTTCCTTCTACCGGGTGATTAATAATTAAGTACCCCGTTACAATATATTATATATATATATATTATATATATGTGATTATGTATAATATTATAATTATAATGATTTATTTTTGAACAAATATAAATAAATATAAATTATTATAATTATGATAGTCATCATACTAATCATGATTTTCAACAAGGACAGTCTGACTGTCATTATTATAAAAATAATAATTTGTATTAATTTATATTATTTTCTTATTATTTATCTTACATTTATTTATATTTATTTATATTTGTTTGAAAGTAAATCTTTATAATTATAATATTATATATCAGTTTGTATTATAATTATATATTATATATCAATACTTGTATACAATAACAATAAAAATGATCTGAATTAATATATATATATATATATATATATATATATATATATATATATATATATTAGTTTAATAATGCTTATTAAAGGACTGATAATTTCCCCCAAATGTTTAAATTCAATTTTATCAGGTAATTTATATAGAAATAATAAAAAATAAATAAAAATATATTATTGATTATATAAAATATTTCTTATAAATTTTATTTAATTATATATAAATTTATATGTAATAAACTTTTCAAATTAGAAAAAATTTCACATATATGTTTAATGTAAAACAGTAAAATTAACCGATTTTTAAAATTCAAAATGCGTTGAACTTAATATTAAAAAATTAAAGAATAATAACTTTAATTATTTATAAATATTAATTTTTTAAAAAATTTTAATATTTATTGCATTTTGCAAATTTATGGCTCGAAACCTAATTTAGAGGATTAAGGCTTAAGAGAGTTTTTCTGTCGGAAAAGGGTTGCTAGAGACTAATTTATGGCAGATACACCGGTTTCAGGAAAGTATCGTTTACTAATACCACTGTAAGAAATATGGTCCTTTTGTATTTCGAGTATTACATTTTATATACATTGTAAATTTAGCACTTGCACAGCGAAGTTGGTACATCAGGTAGAGAGTGAATGGATTTTGGTCACGGTTGAAGTCGAAACTTGCGAAATAGAGAAATGAATTAGTCGCGCATTTCTTATATATATATATATATATATATATATATATATATATATATATATATATATATATATACGCGCAGTTCTTTTTTCTATTTCACTCGGTCTCTCGCTTCCCCTACTTCGCCTTTTCGGCATCGTGCCTGACTGTCACATTGCTCCTCCCCTGAACAACAGCATGTACATGCACATGCTGTTTCTCCTTTTTTGCTTTGATCCAGATTCTTTAACGAGGAAAAGGCGCTCCTTTGCTCGTTTAACGATATAATTTTTTGTATAGGAAAGGGTACTCCCTTGCTAACAAGAAATACCGCAGCGATAACAAGAAATACCGACACTCGAGAAGGCTAACATAAAGTGAAAAATTCTATTTCTGAGTAAACGCGCTACTTTGTCAAAGATAAAGATTATATAATTGAAATGTATTAATGACAAGACGCTCCTAACATGAATATATCTAGACTAACGTAGAATAATAGAAAAACGTCAATAAATTGTCAAGATAGGGGAATTCATACAATTAAGGCAATATAAAAAAGGCGCGACGTTCAGGTTGAAAGATCAGGTGCTCCTGAATTATTTAAAAATTAATAATTTTATAACATTCAGGACAAGCCCTTCGGAATTATATAAAATTAAATATGATAAATTGTTAAAAAGCGATAGCTCCGGCCGTGTAAATAGACGAAGTAAATAGAGAGAGAGAGAGAGAGAGAGAGAGAGAGAGAGAGAGAGAGAGAGAGAGAGAGCGAAAATCGATCAAGACCGAAAAAGGCGCTTAGATTTATGATTTTAAAAACTAAGTGTGAGGACGCGTAATCGAGAATGGACGAAGTGCAAACGACGAGAGTGCGTACTGAGTGTAGCAAAAGGAATGAAGAATTAAGAAATGGAAAGCAAAACTATTCTTCATCCAGCCATGGAACCTTCCGAACGTATCATGGAGTAACACCATCCCACTTAATTACCTGTCGAGATGCCATCATTCTCTTCCATCAAGTCCGATTATTCCATCAGCCTTATTCACGCCAGCCCATAAGTTTATGCAGAGGAGGCATGAGGCAATTAAAACGTTCTGGCCCACATGAACCCGTTGGGTTTGTCAGGTCGCGTATCACGCAACTTTGTGCTCGGCGACATCTTAATCTAACACTATTATGTTGAGAACACCCATCGGATATGCCAGTAGAATACTGATAAAAGCAGATTTGAACTATACGGTCACAGAAAAAGTGTGCTTATCAGATATATGGGTGATGGAGAAATTTCAAAGACATGTGTTAGACGAGAAATTTATGGTCATCACATACCATATCAGCTTACAGCGGTTTCCAGAATCCAACGTTCTCTCTGGCAACATGAGTGATAGCACTAAAAGCGTATAATATGGAGATAATTTACAAAAAAAGGAGCGTTACTCCACGTACAAGACGCTTTTTCGAGACCCCTGAAGCCAACGAAATATATACTACCACAATTACAACTATTGAGAAGGACAGGCGGTTTGAGAACAAGATGAGAGACATATAAAAACATCCGCAAAGACGTCCAAATTGAACGGTCAAAGGCAGGCGCTTCTATATGCATCGCCTAAATACTTCCGCGGATACAATAAGCGCGAGTCCAGTAGATTGGAAACTAATTATATTATAAAACCACAAAAAGGAATATTAAATGAGTACCATAACATCCCGGCGTCTGGACATTTCCACGTCGAAAATATAGCTTAAAAAGTGGACCAGCACTACTACTGGCTTGTGATTAGGGGAGATATTCATAAGCATGTCATATACTAACCGGAGTACCAGATACATAAAGTATCTCAAAATACTCAAACCTGCCTAAAAGCGAAAAGAAATATCAAAGGCTTGTGGAAAATTGTTGCAGCAGATGTTATGGGATCCTTCTCAGCTACTAAAGGACAACTTAGTTGTACCCTTGTCTTCAAGGACTTATTATGAAATAAATTGAAATAAGACCATTATGCCAAGCCACTTTCCAAACCATCGTCAAAGCACTTGAAGAGCTGGTTATTTTTAGTTAAGATTATCCAAACTTCTTAATTAGCAATAATGGTATTTAGTTCACAAATAATCTAATGAAACTTAAACTAAACGAGCTTGGTATCATGCACAACTTTGTCATGTCATAAACAAAAAAAAAACGAAAGTCGCTCAGTTATGCGTTATTACAGATAAATATTTCCAGCCGCACCTAGCTGTCACTTTATTGGCCGGTTATACTCCAAAATTTTTCATTATTGCTGAACTTTTCTTTTCGTAGCAGTTCGGTACATCATTATGACTTTTGTGTTCGTCACATCATACTATCTACAGTCAAACCCTATCGAAAGAGTCAACAACGCCATAAAAAAGATGATTTTTATCGTCATCAAGATCGATTTTATCGAGATCACCATGAAACCATAGGACTTAAAGTCCCCTACTACACCCATGAAGCACATACTCAAGTCCCTTAGACACCCACTAGCTATCATATAAAAGCGATTATAATTCCTTTAAAATATCGTTGGAAACAGATCCTGTCGTGTGTATCAACGAGCCTATGCATCAGCCGCAGGCGACGATACATCCCGCCACAAACAATCTAAAAATATCTGCTTTGATGTATTTGAAGGTTGCACCACCATTTAACTTCACTCCTTCCAAACAGACACATCCATAGGTGTCTTTAAAACCGATGCCCGAATGGGTCAGGTGGCCAGCTAATTCAGAAGACTATTTCACCTGCCCACATCCACGAAACACTAATTTATATAACAGATGCGGAAGAGCGACGAGACATGTGCAAAATTACATGCCGTGCTCTGGTTGGGTGATTCCTGCTGCTTGGTCTTATAAGGAGGGAAGTGACTGTGGCGCACAGTTCTGTAAGCGGATGAAGATGATGCATCAAGTATCCAGTAGCGTGACCGAGGAAGTTTGTAGAACAACCGACAGTCACACAGACGCTATAGGAGGTTGCAGGCGATCTAGGTCTTAACATGGAACTGGTGATAATTATTATACCGGAGCAACGGTTTATTTAAATAAATAAACCTCACCCCATCGTCCATCATAAGCCTTATTAGTTAGAATTATTCCTACCGCACTGGCAGTACTATAACTTTCTCTCTATAACCACATCCCCGTGGTTTTCTTCAAACAAAGCTGATTGATTAACAAAGTCCGTAAATTTTTATAAGATTCCTTGCGAATGTCGAACTGTACGAGCATGGATTGGTAAGCTTCCGGCCTGACCAAGAGATGGCGCCACTAGGCGTACCTTGAGGTGGCGTTCTATAGTACCATCCTTAGGTAGCTTGTAGCTATAATTTCAGTCCGATCGCCATGTTAGTTTAGTTTAGATCGCCATGTTAGTTGGTTTGAGAGCACGCTGAACAAAACGCCTCTGTGTTTTTCGTAAAAATGGAAAAGATGGAAAATCATGCTGTCATCAAATACTTTTATTTGAAGGGGTTGACGCCGAAGGAAATTAAAGAAGAGATGGACTCAACACTGGGGACATCTTCCGCATCATATGCAACCGTTAAACAGTGGGTTTCCGAGTTTAAAAAGCATCGTGTGGGCACCTCTGCTGAGCCTCGCTCAGGACGCCCCATTGAGGTCACAACTCCAGATATAATCGAAAAAAACCATCAAATAGTGCCCAAAGACCGCAGATTAAAAGTGCGTGAAATAGCTGAGACCTGTAAGACTTCATATGAACGTATAAAAAATATTTTGCACCAAAATTTGTATATGGAAAAGCTCTGTGCAAGATGGATGCCGCGTTTGCTAACAGTCGACCAAAAATTGATTTGGTAAATGGATATTTTGAGGAGCTTGACGAATCAGTCTTTAGAGATGACATTACTAGACTAGAAGACCGCTATGAGAAATGTATCAGTCTCGGAGGAGATTATGTTGAGAAATAAAAAAAAATTCTTAAAAACGTTGTTTTTCTTAGTCAGGCCGGAAACTTCAAAAAAAAAATCAATCCAGCCTCGTAGTCTTTGATGCATCCCACAGACTGCTCACAAGTAACCGAAGTTCGGATAGATGTAAAGTCCTCGTCTGTTATCTTCTAACTGACCGTGTTTTTTCTTCCATCGAGAAAAAAGGCAATCTCACTCACCCCCCTCGAGCTTTCAACTTTCGCGCCAGACCGAACTTTGCAAGGTTGAACTGCATGTTTACATCCGGCTCTCGTTGCAAGCGAGAAGGTGCTCGATCGTGCATTTGATTACAACATATATAATAAAAAATAATTAACTTCAATGTTTTGAATAAATGAGAAATTTAATACATGAAAATGGTTTCTTTACATCACTTACAAAAAAATGTTCTGTTTATTAAATTTTTAATCCATTTGAAATTGATGAATAATGTTATGGGAAAATAAAATATCTAAAATATTATTCTTTAAAATTGATTTCAATTTGAAAATATTTGTTATTAAAAATAATGGTATTAAAAAAAGATGGTTCTTTAAATCCGCTATCATATATATTTATAAAATCAAATCTTAATAATAAAAAAGAAAAAAGAGCATAAAATGAACAAATGCAAGTTTATAATAATTTTTCAGTCCTATTCCATTCTGTAATCGGGTTGAAATGGAACAAGAAGTTGTAAATGGGTATTTTAAGGAGCTTGACGAATCAGTCTATAGAGATAGCACTACTAGAATAGAACACCGTTATGAAAAATGTATCAGCCTTGGAGGAGATTATGTTGAGAAATACAAAAAAATTCTTAAAAACGTTATTTTTCTTAGTCAGGCCGGAAACATATCAATCCACATATACCATTGAAGGACACTGTGATAAATGGCGACGTAAATTAAAAATCATACTAAGGGTAACCGCGATATAAAATGCTCGAATATATCGCCCGCCCGCTATAGCGGATATCTTGCGGTGTCGGCGGGCGGGGAGCACCACACGGAAAATCTCCATTGAAATGAGCGAATGATGGTTCTTTACAAAATAAGATACGTGCTTGGTTCACCAACGCTGCTCCCGACACAACCTGAAGTGGTAACCGCCAAAAGCGGCGCATATATTATATTTAAGATTTTAAAAACCGAGTATGCACGCGTGTGCATTGTTCAAGTCAAAATGCACAAAGTGCAAATCGCGAGAGTGCATGCCGACAGTAGCGAGCAAGAAGAAGAAGCACGGATGAAGAAACGACACTCTTTTCCACGTAGTTATGGAAGTTTTCGAATGCACTATAGAGCAATGACATCTAAACTAACTACCTGCCGATTCACCATCTTTTTCCCCGCCGAGTCCGATTATTTCATCGGCATTATACAGACCAGTCCATCAGCCGATGCAGAGAAGGTACAAGAACGTCGACACCTTCTGGCTCACATGGGTTCATCGAATTCAACGGTCCACGTCAGGCCGTTTCCCTAATAGCTTCAGCGAGAGAGAAAGTATATGTGTACTTATAATTATATTAGTATTCCGCAGCAGAATCGACTCGGAATTCATAAAATACCCTATAGAAAGTATAAATATTAGTGTGATTCAAGCTTTAATCAATAAAGAGAAACTAATCTTTTTTATATTAATACGTATATTCATTGTATTCCCCTTTCGTTTACTTCCATCCCTGTGCAGCTTTCATCGTGCTATAGCAGCTATACCATACCCGGTACTTAAAAAGTAAATTACTATAGAATCTTCACTCTTCTCAGTGACAGAAGTTCTAAAAGCGTTAAATTGCGTATATTCACCTTCGTGATGTCGGACATCAAAATCTTTCTGCAGTCTCTAACATAGGCATCGGCGATCTCTTTGATTATCTTTCTAAATAGACTAGAGCTCATCTGATGTTTAAAAAATAATATTTTAGTTTGACAAATATTATTACTTATCAGTAATCGAAACTTAAATGAAAGTTAAATATATGAATCCTTATTAATCTCCTTATCTACTAAAAATATAATTGATTTTGTAAAGTTGTTTTTTTTAACGAAAACAAACTAAAATTAATACGAAAAATTACAAATTACTGCCTTAAAGTACACAGTTCTTCAAAATTAATATCCCAGATATTTTACATCATAATTTTTTATGAATATTATACCAGATAACATCAATAGCCATATTGACATTGACTCTTATTCAAATTTGATTCGTAGTCATACCTAATATGGACAGGTTTGTAGTAGTATACATCTGAAAATAACTCTTTCCAACATGGTTTTCTTTCTTTTTCTGCTGCAGTTAGTGCTTCCATTACTAACGCTTTTTTTTGTACAATCAATTTTTTCTCTTTATCTTCATTCCAAATGTTCATTTTTTCTAAATAATTTTTCAGTCTGATAATTGGAGTAGTCTCAATATGTTCATTAACCTCTTCTTTAGATCTATAGGCTCCACTATCATCTGATGTACTGTGGTGGCCAACCCTAAAATAATGTTAAATAGAATAATATATCTATAAAAGTATAAGCTAAATATTGATTCTAAGATAACAGAAATCTACAATTTAATTTTTTCGATCACAAAAACAATTCATTTCATTTTTAGTTTCATATTGAAGATAATAACTAAATTCTGTATTATTAATATTATAATTTTTTTTCGAAATATTTAAAATAAGTAAATTAGAGTTATGAAATTGTAATATTTTATTTACACTAACTTATATAATAAGGATTTACTTTTCAATATTTGTATGAAACATAAAATTTCCGATTTACATAATGGCCGAATATCTTTACATATATATAGAATAAGCAGGAAACGATGAAGTGCTTTAGGATCGCATAAAGGAAGTAAAATAGTTTATTCAATGTCCAAAAAAGATTAAAAAACACAGACCAGTGCATATAAATAATAATCCAAAATTGACTGCATAATATTCTGATAATACATCTATATTTATCTGTATACATTGTGACCAGCCACATGACGCTCGGGTATACAACTCTGTTGGTGTATGTTAGGAATTTTAAAAAGCATTGAGGCAGTTGTCATACGAAATAAATAAGATATAATTACTGTATGTATATTATACTTAATTATTTATTATCATATTAATTATTATTGTTATTAATAATTTCGTATTTAACAAGGAAGTCAGAATACCAGAAAAATAATTTCTATTGTATAGAAATTCTATTCTTTTCTATTGTATAGTCCTCCGCGGTAAATACCGCCCAATTTTTCTAATTTTGGAAAAAGATGAAGAGAGAGATAGCAGAATGTGCGGAGACCAAAGAGTTCAACAAAGGACGAAGAAGTAATAGAAAGAGGAAATAGAGAACAGAGTGAGCAGAGAGATGAGAGAGCGGAGAAAGGAGGCGACAGAGTGAACTGAAAGAAAGAAGGAGAGAGAACGTGAAAGATATACTTATTTGGCTCATTTGTGTATTTTATTTAATTTAAGATTTAACTTTGAGAAGAGGAGTTTCGACTATTAAACATAGCGGGTGTGGAAAGCATCGACGATTGAGTTATGTTTGGTGATAAGAAAAGGAACGAATGGGGGCGAAGTTAATATTTAGTGTCTCCTCTCGAGGTCGGTGTTCCAAGTTGATATCATTTCGCATTCAGAGAAAATTTACTAACATTAGTTGTCTTAGTAATGATCATGGGTCGTTATATGGGTCGCAGTGATTAGGTAAGTGAACCTATATTCTAAATTCTTACTACTATGTTTCCTTAATAATTATAATATCTTCTAGCTTAATCCTAACTTATTATATTACTAAAGTGAATTACAAAATTAACGACTAATAATAGAATAGAAAAAGAATGCTAAGAGTAATAATAATATATAACTCTGTGTTATAGTATGATACACCGTTATATCTTCTAGTTTTACTCTTCTTAACGATATATTCTTCCTGAAGTTGCCTTATATAATCGTTTGCTATATGGGCGGTTTCTGCAATGGGTTTCGCTGGAAATATCGTCGCCGTAGTAGTGGATCTCAGCATTTTAGTTTTTTCTTTTGATAACCAAAACACGAAGTAACTCTGAGAACAGGAGCCTCGACTAATAAACATGGCATCTTCTGCGAGGTGTAACAGTCGTTTGAGGGTCTCCTATATATAACAAAGAATTAAAAGGTCAACAGCGAACTCGTCTCCAGAAAACACGACCAGCAGCCCGAAGAAATCGCAAACTATTAAAACATACGCGTAGGTATTATACAAATTATATTTGTCATATTCTTAAGAGTATATATTACATGTATACAAAGTATATTGCTAAATGGATAAAAGAATCGCGAGTTTAATTTGAATGGGTCATTATTTCTATAAAGTTTGCTACCCGTGAGAAGTTTGGTAAATTAATAAATCTCATGTAAATATAATTCATAGATAATGGCAAAAAGAATGATAATACTAAAATAATAGTAAAATATCGTTCATAATGTTAGTAATGTTAATAAACTGGTTGATTATGTAATTAAAGATTTAAAGTAAAAAAAAATTAAAAGTGAAATGCTTTTCTTACAGAAATTCTGATAATATTCCGAGTATTGCTCAGATAACAAAGGTCCCATATAACTGTATAGGCTTAATCTAGAATTATACGTTCGATCCACGCATCAGAACCTCAGCGCCGAAAGATGTTTATTTAATTGGATAAACTTCGGTTTCGAAGAAATAACAGCCAGATGCATAGGGTTTGGGTTCCCATCCATCCATATTGAATGAGTCGCGCATTAAACTATGTCTTTCCCATTTTCGTTTTTTAAGTGTGTATATCTTTGTGAACTAATTTTGTCCTCTTAGAATCTCGCATACGGTCTGCGTCAACGATAAGGATTAAGCTATATGAAAGTTTAATGAATAAATTCATGAGCATTTCTTGGCTAAATTTGCATTTTTATTGCGTTCCATTCTATTTTATTTTTGTTCTATTATTAATAATTATAATTAAATAAGTTAAACCATAAATAAATAATTAAATAAACAAGGAAAAAAATTAAAAATTATATTATATTCAAATGTGAAATAGACCTGCTTATGAGAAAGATTTTGAATAAACGATCTTCGCTAAAGGGTTAACTCACATCCTTAGGCAAATTGATTGATGCGTTCAATTTGAATTTTGAGAATATAAAATTACGTTTAGCTCGCGTAAAGGAATTTTGTGAAGCATATCCGGATTTACACGAGGATTTAACAGATTGGTAGCCTGATGTGGATTATTTTCTCGAAATAAAAGAAAATCAAAATCATTATTTTGATATTACTACTCATTTAAAGACGATAGAAGTACACCGGCACAACAAAATCTTAGCGAGAATGTAGCTTCGAGGCGAATCGAGCATGTAAAAAGTATCAAGCATTGTCTAAATTTGACGGCTACGTAATTGATGCGCGACAATCTATATTAAAATTACAAAAATTTTTGTATCTAAAGAATTCTCTACAAAGCGAGCCTTGGCCAACTTACACATTTACGATACTAGTCAAGAAAACTATAAAAACGCGTGGAGTTTACTCAAAGAGTTATATGACAGGAAACGCGTTTTAATTTTTAAACCTATGAACGCGCTTTTTGATACAGTGCGGTGGGTTCAGGTCACGTATAAGGAAGTGACTAAGTTAGTAGATGAAACAAAACAACGCGTGAATCACTTAGAGTTACTTGGTATTCATCTAAACTCGGCACTATTGATTAGGTTTTAAACAAAGCTCTGCCTACCTCAGTGCGAGAAAAATGGGAAGAGATTCGACCTCTAAGAAATGACTATGCTAGTTGAAGCATGAGGTTTTATTACTAAAGCTGCGCATCTATTCTTATCACTTGAGCACCCCCCATCACGATAATAAAAAAAACACATTCATATCGGCGGGATATATCTTTGAGTAAAATACGTAGAAATGATTCAGGAGCTCGCGCCTTTATTACTTTTATAAGTAAAGACTCTATTCTATGTACGGGGGCGCGACATAAACTATTTAAATGACCTGAGTTTATAAAGTCAAATCTTAATGACAGATGAAAAACCGTAAAAAAGGTGGGTGTTTGTAAATACTACCTGCATATACATAAAGATGATTGAAATTGGAAACCCTAACAGTAACAAACGTAACAGATTTCATAATATTAGGTTATGAAATATCTCCCTTCCGCCTTTTGGTCTTATAAATTTCGCGGCTATGTACAAAGCGCTACAGAGCTCGTATCTAGCAATACTATACATCATTTGAAAGGTCTTGACATAACATACAAAACGACGCTATGAATAATTAGTTTGGATATTGTGTTCAAAAGTTATAGACGTGTAAACATAGAGTTCACTAACACCGAAATTCGCGCTATTTTAAAGTTTTCCTTCTTCAAAGGCAAATCCGCTAAAGAAACGTTCCGTAAGATTAATGGTGTTTTGGGGGATGACACGCTATCACTTCGAACCACAAGGGTATGGTTTCGACGATTCAGAGCCGGTGAAAATGACACCATGGATAAACCAGCCGGCGGAAGATCTGTGTCGACGAATACCGATCAAATCATGGAATTTATCGAGTTAGACCGACATGTGGCATCTCTCGATATCACCCAGGAGATGAGAGTTAGTCACGAAACCATTTTAGATCATCTGCAGAAGGCCGGATACAAAATAAGATTGATGTCTGGATGCCGCATGATTTGACGCATAAAACCTTCTAGACCGAATCAACAGCTGCGATGTTCTGCTGAAACGAAACGATCTCGACCCATTTTTGAAGCGGATGGTGATTGGCGACGAAAAATGGATTACGTACAACAATATCAAGCGAAAACGGTCGTGGTGCAAGGTCGGTGGACCATGCCAAAATGTGGCCAAGGCGGGACTGACGGTCAGGAAGGATTTGTATGTTTGGTGGGATTGGAAGGGGATCATCCACTATGAGCTGCTCTGATATGGCCAGACACTTAATTCTACTATTTACTATGACGAACTGGACCGCTTAAAGCAGGCTATCGAACAGAAGCGTCCGCATTTGATCAACAGGAAAAGGGTAGTAGTGTCCATCAAGACAGCGTCAGACCACATATTTCGTTGATGACTTGTCAGAAGCTAGGGGGGTTTATCACCTGTTTTACAAGTGTTTATCACCTGTTCCTGTCCATCTCGAACGCCCTTGGTGGTGTCAAATTGGACTCAAAAGAGGCTTGTGAAAAGTGACTGTCCGAATTCTTCGCAAATAAGGGAGGGGTGTTTCTACGAGAGGGGTATTATGAAGTTGCTGTCTAGATGGAAACATATTATCGACCAACACGGCGTGTATTTTAAGTAAATCCGACCACTCTAACACTTTTTATAAAGCATTGAATGAAGAACAAACAGCGGAAGGAATATATTTGACAACCTCATATAGTGTTGCATAATTCAAAAGGAATGAAAAAAAATTATTTGCCGAGAATTGTAATGTGATGCGAGCTGTATACGATATCGGTAATAAAAAAGAGTGGATGAGCTTTTAATTCCTCAACTCTAGCCTTCCGATCACAATTAGTGATGAGTGATATATTTCATGAAACAAATAATCAAGAGGATTTTCGACAAGACCGTGAGCTGATACAAATATGACAGCACATTTTGTGATGGAAGAATTCGTTAAAAAATTAAAAGTGTCTGTCCGTGCCGGCCTCATACCTATAGGAGCTATAGATGGTGTGAGTACTATTTCTAAAGGCTCTATCGAATTGTCTTATTTTTCTATACATAATGAATTTAATAAAATGCTCACGTTTTTAGTCCTTCCAAAAATAGCTGGCTATACTTATTTGCTGGTGCTGGAGTTGTTGTTGCAGGCGTTGTAATTCGTTTTCCATGTCTTCTATATCTTTAGTTATGTCGAACTCTGCATTATAATCTTCATTATCAACGGGTTTGTCTTTAAATAATTCGGGATGAGCGCGCACAAAAGCAACTAAACGTTGTCTCAGTGAAATAAGAGTACCCTCAGTAGTTACTCTGTGTAACTCTAATTCGCTCTCTATTTCTGCCTTGTTCAATTTATAGACCCAAGATACTCGTTTTATTCGGCGTAAAAAAAATAAATTAATATGGTATATTTATATTAATTAATTGATTAATTAAAAAATTATCAATATAAATCAATCAACAATTAGACTAGTCAATAAAAATCAATTATTAATATAGATCAAAAAAAATCTTTATATTAATTAATTTGTAGAAGTTTCTCAATTTCTAATAAACAAAATTTTATAACACAACTGAGTAACTAATGTAGAAAAAAACGGTATTTTTAACAGGATAAACTTTTTATAATTATTATTAACAAATTATTAACAATAAACAATAAACTAATTTTTTAACGGTAGTCCCTGTTCGGGCGTCATGTAACGTTTCCCTTTTCCCTTCGGGATAGCTTACGCGGTAGCGCCAGGATCGTTTTGAGTGGAAAGGGAATTTTAGACAGGATCAGGAGAAAAATTACATTTACTCAATTGTGTTCAGAAATAAACATTTATAACAAAATAAAAATAACCATACAATGAATAAAAATTATATAAGAAAATTAAATGAGTTTCTGGCTCCGAGCTCTCCGCTCTGCAACAGACAAGACAGAAAGTTTTATATTAAAGTCTTATATTATACCTTATTACACTAGTTGTCGCACGCTGCTTATTTATAAACGATAATTACAATCTTAATTTCAACGGACTTAATATAGAAATTTCGCACACTATACTTATACACACTATTACTGGGGCTGGGGGAGTTTGGGGAAAGAACGTAGCCTGCTGGTCTATTACACCCAGGATCAGAGCTTTGTTCGTGTATAGAAATAAGACCGCTGGTCTTTAACGGAGCGCCGCGTAACCAGGATCAAGTCTCACCGGGAAAAAGAGAGGAGTTTTTAGTGAAGCCGCTGGTCTTTAATGGAGCGCCACGCAACCAGGATCAAGCTTCACTAGGATTCGGACGGGATAGTAGAGCCTGCTGGTCTTTAACGGAGCGCCGAGCAACCAAGGTCGCGACTCTACTATTCAGGATTTTCGGACAGGCAGGATTTACTAGAGCTCTGGAGGCAGGAGAGCTCTAGGGAGCTTCTTTCGGCCGTATCGGCGAGAGAACTGCTTTTGGGGCGAAAAATTCGCCCTTTTATACACGAAAAATTAGTCGATCGGGTGTTTACGCCACCGTTCGACTAATTTCATACCGAGCCGCCGAAAAATAATAATAATAATAATTTTACAATATAATAATAATAAATAATTAAACTTATATTATTTTTACGGATAATTTGCTAATTTGACTTTGAGAGAGCTTGTACTGTTATATTCTTTTCAGCGTAGTTTGGTTCTCTCGGGTTATTGTTTATACTAACAATAATAAGAATAATTATTATTATAACAAATTATAATAATAATAATAATTGTTAAAATAATAATTCAAGTGACATTTGCGTCCTTGGCGACGCTCGTATTAGATATAAATTATATTATATTAGTTCTGGCTACGTTTTCCTTGATTTAATTATTTCGTGTTATAATAATATCCAGGTATAATAATACCTTTGGTGATGATATTATTACAATAAATTAATCCATTTAATATTAATTAACGACAATAATTATTATTACTAAATAATAATAATTACTATAACAATAATCATCCTAGTAGTAAATAATAATAATTCTTTTAATACTAGGCAATAATTAATTTATTATTCATCGATTATAAACATTCAAATATAAAGCTTAAAATAATTAAATAAAATAATTGTGCATTATAATTATTTTACTAAAACTACAATTAATTATATATATTTTTTGTCCTTTAGGACGTTCTATATATTCGTTTATTTTCGTATTCTAAAAATAGATTTAAAAATAAAATATTTTAAATGTGGCGACAAGTGTATTTGCTGTCTCCCAAGTTCGCTGGCGCGGGACACCTTTTCGACGCTGTCTACCGCGCGGCTGCGGCTCTATCGCAACGCGCGCGAGTTCCCCTCCGCTCTCTCCTGTCCTGCGTTCGCGAGGCAAGTATATTTCATACGCGCAATAGTCTTGTTTTGATTATTGCGCGTTTGACCGCTAATCGGCAGCATTGCCCGATTATTTCAATTTCGGAAACTTTATTTGAAATTCGAAATTAAAATTTTGCGTGTATTAGGCTGTATGGAGAATAGAGCCTGGTCGTCGCAATCTAAGTTCAAATCCCGGTCTCGACCGATTGACACAAGTATCGCTGTAATAATGTACATGTGCTTTGTTTACAAACACATCGAATACCTTAGTCGCTGATTAGCACCGATATATGGAAGCATAAATAGAGTGACGTTAAAAAATATTAAAAAAAAAAACAAAAAAAAAATTTATTTTAATGGAATAGGAAATATAATTAGATTTTTTATGTTTTTTTGAGACATTCATTTTATTAATAATATATTTTTTTATAATATTATACAATTTATTATATTGATATTCTTATTACACATCGTAAACCTTCGTCGCTGATTAGCACCTATATTTGGAAGCATAAATAGAACGACGTTAAATAACATAAAAAAAAGAAAAAGTTATCTAATGCGACGACACAGGTTCGCGTGGTTTTTGACGAGTCGACTGAGACTAATACGGATTTAAGACTGAATAAAACGCTCACGGTGGGCCCTTTAATCCAACCGAAATTGTTTGCACATCTCATAACATTTCAAATATTTAAATATATAATAGCAGCAGGTATGAAAAAGATATATAGGCAGATTCTAATTCATCCCGATGATAGATAATATCAATGTATTTTTTTGTTTCATGAAAACCATATTTGTATTTTTCATTTAAACACCATAACATTGGGTGTTTCAGCTACTTCCTTTTGGTCGATCCGAACCTTGAACCAATTAGAGGACGATGAGGTCGCCAAATTCTTTATCGCGACCAAGATAATTAAACACAATCTATATGTAGATGATTTGATTACGGGCGCGAACTCGTTTGAAGAGATTCTATCGATTAGAGACCACTGTGTCGAATCATCCCCACGCGCTTCATGGTTTAAATGAAAATATGTCGCCACTACATTAGTAGTGGATTTCAGCTGTTTAGTTTTTTCGTTTGATCGGGTTGCGGGGAGCAGTCTTTTCTAGAGTTCCCAATTTTCCCAATTTTATGTACCGATATGTTATACGACCCATATGTATCGCTATTTTCTATATCACGATTAACTCGTGTGTGTGTGATCTCCGAATAGTATAATGTGCTTCATTCCTATGGAGTTCGGTAATGTGTTTCGTTTTTCACTATCTTGGCAGTATAAAAATCACGGCGGTAGCTCTAACATCCTATATACATAGGGAAGGAGTTGGTGTGGAACAATAAATTAGGGTTTTGTTCTTGCTGATGTCAACCGACTTATCCAAAATGTCTAAAATTACGGGTTGTGCGCTTTGACTAATGACTTGTTCAACCTCATGCAGGGTTTACTCCATAGTATTTTGCGCTCTTGGTTGCACTACTATCCGCTGCTCAGTTTCATTTCATGTTTTGTCACGGTGCTGTGATATTCGAACATAACTCTCTTTATCGCTAGACATAGCCTCTTTATCGATAGACGAAACTATCGACGAAGCTTATAAACTTAGCTATCAATATATATATATAAATTCAATGCTACAAAATATATACATTGCACTAGCTGCAGCAATAGAAAAAAGGCAAGCACGTGTCAATGTAAAAAATGTTGATAACTGACACGTATTATACTTGTGACTATATAAGTGGGTAGTTTTGTCATCTTTATATCTAGCTAAAGTAAATGCTAATCGATTTTATACATATAAAATATTGAATTTATCTTAATTGGAATTATATAGAAATATTTAAAAATATTGAATTTTCAGTTAAGAGAAAAGATATAGTTACATTTCAAAGATATAATTATAATATTCCAAATTTTATATGTTGAAAAAGAAGGAAATGTCTATCCCCATGTAATAGCTATAAAAAAGTTCCTATATCATAGTTATAACAAATAGAAAGCATATGAATATACTTATTATACAAGATAACGACAGTGATGAAGATAGTAAAAATACAAGCTTAACTCATGATATTCTGCAATCTTTTTATCACTATCTTTGTATTAAGAATTTATCTCATTTGATAAATTCATAACTGTCAAAACACAACGGAAAATGCACTTTTGTGATCAATGTCTACATTTTTTTTATCCGAAGAAAAAGTAACATTGCATAACATCGATTCTCAATAAAAATTATTGAAAAAACAGGTGAACATTTTTTCATGTAAGGAGTGTGTACCATTTGTTATATATGAACATTTTTAATGTATATTAGAAAAAATAGAAAATTATAAAAATGTATAGTATCAGTATAAATTTTTACAATCTGAATACCAAAGCTATACAAGTATATAAAGAAATAGGACTATCACGTAGTGAATGATTCATGCAACAATTACGAGCATTTTCAGTAAAAATAATACAAATATATGCAAATCGAAAATCAATGAATCGACTTACAGATATTCAATGCTTAAACTATGAAAAAACAGAATTTGGTCATATTTGTGAAAATGATATAAGTGCGAGATACAAAAGTTCAAGATCATTGTCATCTCACAGAACAGTAATTATATGTTAGAGCTACATATTATTAATTCTTTAAAATTTAAAAATCAATTACTGATATCGAAGTACTGCACATAATTTATGTAATTTAAATTCTAATTATTACATAATCCGACTAGTTATATTCCACAAATGTGAAAGGTGGAGAATATCTTCCACAAGAAAATAAGGAAAAATATATCTCATTTATAAAATACGTAAAAGGCATAAACATCAATTTCAGATTTATTGGTTCATGCTTTCATTATTGAACATTTCGATTCATGCCTTGTTCTCACAACAAATTAGCCTCATATGTAGAAGAGCATCATATTTGAAAAAATACTTTTAAGAATGATTTTCGAACAAACGGTCAAATTAAATTAGTTAACAGAAAAGGAATCTTTTCAATTAATATATATCATCCTTTGATTTAATACTTCAACCATTGCTGATGACGACTAGAACTATGCTAGTGTGGCAAAAATTTAATATTAAAACTCTCGGTGATTATTCAGATTTATATTTGAAAACATATATATAGCTTCTTCTAGATATATACGAAAACTTTCGAAACAATTGTCTCGAAGCTTACGGTGTTGATCCAGCAAACTATTATACCATTCTGGTCTATTATGAAATGTTCAAATATACAAAATAAAAGTAACATTGCTTGCTGAAATTAATATGCTATTAATATGTTTATTGTGACAGTTATTAGAGATGGTGTTAGACAATGCTCTAATCAATATGCAAAAGTAAATAATAAATATATGAGTAGTAAATTTTATTAGAAAAAAGAAAATACATATTTGCTCCATTATAATATAAATAATTTTAACGACTGTGCTATGACATAATGTCTTCCTTACTGAGGCTTTGAATGTGTTCAAAATAGAGATGGTGAAGCCAGGTTTCTTAATATAGCAGAAGATTATCCTAGTGGATATATACCAGAGTTCAATTTACAATATCCTGGAAATCAACATGATTCATATAGAAATCTGTTTCTGTGCTCCGAACATATTGAACCTTCAGGAGATAAAATGAAAAAATTATTAACGACATTCTACAAAATCGCTATATTTTACCTTATTGAGCCTTGCAACGAGTATTAATATGGCGTATTCTTTTTACAGATAAAACATAAAGTATTAAAATTTAACCAGAAATTTTATTGGTTTACAATGCTATACAAATTATTTTACCAAAATTTGAAAATTCTTCTTCCCGTCTCAAATAATCCTGGATTATTACCACGTAAGCCATCCCGAGGGAAATAGGAACGTTACAACGTATCCCAGAAAAATAAGAAAATGGTTGAGCTAATGAAGCATGAATGTAATGGGAGACTTTTACAGAATTTATTGGATTGTGGAATAAAATGTATAGTATGAAAATTCAACGAGGAAACTAAATCAAGAAAGCCAAGGATATTAAAAGTATAATAAAGAAAATTACAATAAGCTTCGAAGAGTCGAACAAAGATTATAAAGAAGACAACATACAACTAGAGACTTTATCTTTTGAGGCGTGTATTTCAAACTTTAATTGTAAATAGTAGAAAATAATTATAAAAAGCATTTTTTTTAAATGGTTTATAAAATTATTCAGATGAATTTGAAAGCATTGATCCATATTGCAAGAGGTGATGTTCTTATAGAAAAAAAGAATATGATTACAAACTATAAATATATAAATACAGGAATTATATGATTAAAAAATCATGAGAGTTAATACGAAATTATGATGGAAAACTGTGGTAGAGCTTGATCGTGCATTTCATTCTTTTTTATCTAATCGAATTTCCAAGGCTTTAATAAAAGATGAAAGATTTTTCAACAATATGGGAGAGTATCTAAATAAATTTAAATTATTTAGAAAACCTTTGGGTGAATCTTAATTTTAAATTTATGACAGCATAATGTATAAAACTGTGAGCTTAAAGTATAAATAGCTTGCTTATATATAAATTCAATTACTATCCTTTTATCTTTCGATACAAAATAATCGTACATAAGCAAAAAGATAGTGGAGTAATTAATAAGATGCTTAGCACCTCACCTATTGAACTACACGTCCTATGTGATCAATACTGCAGTTATGGGACAAAATTGAAAATAAACGTACGGCTTGTAGTAATCCTAGAAGAAATTCTGTTCATTCTGTTTTCAAAGAACAGGATATAGAGTATTACAAAATTTCAACAATAAGCAAGTTACGTATGCTAATGATTGAATTCTCGCAGACAAAGTAAGGTTATGTTTTAAATCAAAGAACGAAAGTATTACTGATAAGGCTACTAAACTTGCGGCCTATAATGCAATGAAATTTAAAGTAAAGTTATGAATGGGATTGAAGAACATTGAAAAAAATAAATAAATCTGCTGCATATTCTATAATTCTAAGTTCAAGTTCTCAAATAATAGTTCGTTCTGAATTAAAAGGCGCTCGCAAGGCTGTTAAAAAGGCGAGCGGTAAAGACAATGTCAGATATAATAATAATATATATAATATATATAATATATATAATATATAATATATATATATATATATATATATATATATATATATATATAATATATATAATTACAAGGATATTACCAATGCTTCAAAACTTGGCTATATCTTGGCTTATCATTTTCATACTTGTATTTCTAGGTTTGAGTGCAATTGGAGAATTAGCAGAGGGTGTTGTTGAAATAGGAAAAGCTGTTCATGATGCCAAAATGGCAGAGCAATACTTGTAAGAAAATCGAAGACAGAAAAAAATAATGGAAGCAATTGCTCTTTATTTGAAACCTAACAAAAAGGTTATTGTTTTTACGTAGAAGCATATAAAAGATAAACTAAAGTTCTACTTAAAACCATATAAAGATAAAGGATCAAAAAAATGTTTCTTTGTAGAATTACCAACACGACCATTATCTGACATTGATTTAATAAAATATGATTTAAGCTAATGGTCCCCAGTAGTATAGCTAAGAGAGTTCTGGATCACCGGAACTAATTGTGAGCTGACGTCAGCAGGTGTGACGTCACGCGTTCCTACGCGCTGCGCCTGCGTCCCCTAGCGTTATATTCTTTTCTCTCTCTTTCTCTCTCTTGCAGCGCGTAGATTTCTTTGTCATTGCAGGGTGCAGTTGCACGACCTCACCTATCACCCTAATATGGAACAGAGTAAAGGGAGCGAGAGCTATATAGCTTTCTCTCTCTCTCTCTCTCTTGATACCATGCCTTTGTTTAGCCTAGTAGTCAACACTTTGTCCCATATTTCAGATCAATAACTGAGGACTTACTCCTATATTATAATCCTCTTCACTGATTATCAATATCTCTTTTTAACTATACATAATAAATTTAGTTTCTTATTATTGCTCTTATGTTATAATTTACATTGATTGAAGTGGTTTAAGGAATTGTACACAATATGCAGTCCTTTTCTCTATCCTAATGCTATAAGCGCTTGAGAATGAGTTGTCAGTCAATAGTCAACATTTGATAGTCCCATATTTCCGATCAATAAGTTAATACGATCGCATGCGGATGCAAGAGAGAGAGAGAGAGAGAGAGAGAGAGAGAGAGAGAGAGAGAGAGAGAGAGAGAGAGAGAGAGAGAGAGAGAGAGAGAGAGAACTATATGACAATGAATAGACAACACTTTTGTCTCAGTGTAAGAATCAATAATCAGAACCGGGGTGTTTATGAAACTTACTCATCTCTAATACTCTCCATTTATCTTCATTTTTATATTATAGTTTTATATATATATATATATATATATATATATATATATATATATATTGTAACATAATTATAAAATATATGATGCATAAAATCAAAGGATCCATACTTAGAAATAAGTAAAATATTCACCAATTTTTTTTTTAGAATTAATTTACTGAATTCAGAATTACAAATTTATTAATGAAATAGGAGAATTCTATAACACGTGCGTTTTGGTAAGCGTAGTACAGAGCAGCATATTCAGGATTTGTAAATCAATATGTCCTGCGTTTTTTTTTTTTTTTTTTTTAACAACTAGATTTATATTTCATTAGCTTATCTTATATGACACACATTATTACAACAATGCCTTGGTCATTATTCAGGGTTCATTCTTTGATCTAATTTTCTCGAGAGCTTTAAAGTGAATTTTTAAAGACTTTATTTTGTATCTTCATTCATAATTCTTCTACGTTTCCTCAGCTCTTGTGACGGTGGCGTTGGATGGATTTCTTTCTATACGCATGGATTTCTCTCGTATAGATTAGAATTAGTTTGAGCAGTGCTGGAGAACGTTTCTGTAATAATTTTTTTTTCTTTTTTTCCTCTATTTCATATGCAGGTATAGAGAAAAAAGCTTTCTCTACACAAGGCCGACACCTCAGACGAAACTCTGTTTTCGAAAGCAATACAACATCAATAAAAGGTTTTTTCGTCTTCATTTTCTAGTTTAGAAATGCCTCAAGTTTAATTTTACTTGTATTAATTATACATCACAAATAAACCTGTTTCATTAATTTCTTGTGATGGCGGTGGACGATGATTTTCGAGAATCCAAGATTTCAGTAGATATGCATTCTGTACTGTACATATTGCTTTAAAGCATAATGTATAATGATTACACATAATGCATAATGGAGGACACTTTAAGTCTTCGATATTTTTAACATTGTCCGAACATATTTGCAGGTATCTTTTTTTTTTGAAGAGCTTTTAGATAGATCGTACGAGCATTTTTTAAATAATTACTTATTTTTTGTACTATGTCTCCATATGGTATATTACCTGAACTCCATGGTAGCCCATGATAATTACGTTCTAACTAGCGATTCTCACGATTCTCTTTCTCAGAAAGGCTACACCATTTTTTCGGTGCTTGAAACAAATAAATTCTTGGCGCTTCATCTTCAAGAGAAATTATTGCAACTTCTTTCAAAATAAATTCATTCGAACAGCTCTTGAAGCCTTGCACGTCTACAATTTCTTTTCGTTTTACGATCGCTTTTATAGGTAAATAAATACTCCCACCATTAAAACTACATACGTATGTGCAATTCATATATTCTATAGATTAGTTTGAAGTTAGATTTTCTGTAAACTATTATATGTAATCGCTATATGTTTTTCCTTTAAAGCAACAGTCATCTACTTTCTTGGTAAAGGAAAATTTTTCATCACAACAGTTGTACATATTGATTTTGTAGCAATGTAGACAGTGTGATTTTCAATCTTGAAATATTCGAGCTTTTCTAACTTTATCGCAATTACGAAGTAGCAAGTATAGACGGTATAGATTTCAATCTCGAAGTGTTTCCAGTTTCGCGGTTCTTATATTTGTGTGATTAGTTGTTATCTGATTTATGGGTGATATTTATCTACTAACGTTATAGTAAAAACTAAATTATAGCGGAATAGTTGTTTTAAAAATATATATTGTTTTAATTATATTTTCTTGAAAAACGAAATAAAGAAATAAAAATTGTTGAATGTTGTGGAGCATTATGGCATTCCTCAAACATTATCAGGATGCTATTCAACGGCTTCAAGAATCCTGTCTGTTTGCATCTAGACAAATGGTTGACAGAGAAGATATTGTTCGATGGCTAGATTATGCGTCTGCAGCAGTTATATCGATAACAAATATAATGAAGCAATCTAGAATTGCATCTGAGAAGCCTCGATGTATTAAACTTGTGAATCATTTTCAGAGTGTTTATTGCAAATTGAATTGTTACGTTCAACAAGGTGGCGACTTCTCGCAAAAGGAGGACAAAAAGGTAACTTGGAGTGATATTCAGTCCGCTTTTAACAATTACATAAAATCTGGAATTGTAACGATTATCAAACATCAAGATATTCGTACATTTTTAGATGATGCATTTAAATTGGTTGAGAATCAGATAAAAATATCGTTACAAGATCATTCATCACTTAAAATGAATACGGTTTAGTCTGCTGTGAATATTATATCAAAAAACTCAGAGCACATAAAAAAATCAAATATTTTAGTTTATTTTATTATTTATCAGATAATAAAAAACAAATATGTGAGACCACGAATTTGAAAGATTGGTATGCAACGCACGTCTAAGAACCCATAGAGCGTGATATGGATGAGTTTTAAGAGAGAGATTCTGGCTGTTCGTTGCATTCGATTATTAATTTACCAATAAATATTTATAAATTTAACCCAATAAAAGGTAGTTCATACATAGCATTACCTGAAGTAATTGAAAAAAACATGCATGTGTTAATATAAAAAATAACGATGATCAATGTTTTAAATGGGCAATTTTGTCTGCCTTCTTTCCAGTTAAAGTGAATAGTAATCGAGTTTCAGCATATAACAGATAAAGAAATAGGACCATTACCTGCTGAATGGTTCACACAACAACTGCAAAAGTTTTCAGTAAAAATAATAAAAGTATACCAGAATGCAAAGCCGATGAATCGACTGACAGACATTCAAACTTTAAACTATGAAAATTTGCAAAAAAGATTTTAATTGTACAGATAATAAAGTTCAAGATCACTGTCATCTTACAGGACCATAAGTATATTTTAGAATTTCATGTTAGCAGTTTTATAAAATTGAAATATCGATTTCAGATACAAAGGTCCTGAACATAATTCGTCTAATTTGAATTATAATGATTCCAAAGTTATACCTGTTATATTTCATAATTTATCAGAGTATGATGCACATTTATTTATTAAAGAACTTGAAACAAATTTTGAAGGACGTGTATATGTTCCCCTGGAAAATAAAGAGAAATATATATCATTTATAAAATATATTCAAGAAATGGATATTAGATTTAGATTTATCGATTCGTTTCGATTTATCCCTTGTTCTCTTGATAATTTAGCGTCATATTTAGAAGAGCATAGTATTTTAGAAAATACTTTTACGAGGGACTTTCGATCAAACGAGAAAATTAGATTAGTTAAACGAAAAGGTGTCTTCCTATATGAATATATTTCATCGTTTGATAAATTACAAGATTTAGAATATCCAGAAAATATTCATGATTTACATAAAGATTTGCCACTGTACTCGGAACATATTGCAGCACCAGGAAGTAAAATGAAGAAACTATTAACTTTATATTATTCAGTACAGAGCATTGCAACAAACAATTAAATATAGCTTATGCTTAAAAAAGATACATAGAGTATTAAAATTTAATCAAAAACCATAGCTTAAAGACTATATATTGATTTAAATAGCGAAAAAAGAAAAAAAGCAAACAATCAATTCGAAAAGTTATTTTTTAAATTTTTAAATAATGCAATTTATGAAAAGACAATAGAATATGAAAGGAAAAAAGTAGATGTGAAGCTAGTGCATAAATGGCATGGGTGTTATCGTACAGAAGCACTAATAGCAAGTTCAAATTTTCATAATTGTTCAATTTTTGATGAAAATTTCGTTGCTGTACAGTTACAAAGAACTGAAATTCAGATCAGAAAACCTATTTATGTTGGACTGTCTGTATTAGATTTGTCGAAAACAAAAGTTTATAGATTTCACTATGAATACATGCAAAATAGAGTGGGTAGTAACTGTAAATTATTATATACAGATACTGATAGTTTGGTATATGAAGTAAAACACATTAATAGGTACGATTTGATGCCGGAGAACATTCATAAATTCGATACATCAGATTATCTGGAGAATAATCGTTATAAAATACCGCAAAAAAATAAGAAAATTGTTGGACTCATGAAGGATGAATGTAATGGCAAAATTTTAACAGAATTTATTGGATTGCGGAGTAAACTGTACAGTATGAAGATTCAAGGACAAGAACAGATTAAGAAAGTCAAGGGTTTTAAAAGTGCTATAGTGAAAACTACAATTAATTTTGAAGATTATGTTCATTGCTTGGAAGAAAGAGCCATTATCCATAGAGATCGATATACTATTCGATCGAGACTTCATATTGTACATACAGAAAAACAAAAGATAATAGCTTTAAATCCGTTTGATGATAAGCGTTTTATAGAAACGGGACCAACAGATACTCTTCCATGGGGTCACTACAACATACGTAAACATGAACGTGCATTAAATCAAGGAGGCGCTAGAGAAATGAGAGATGACAATGCAAATAAATAAATATTACAACAACCCTTAACGGATCAAGTTGCAATGAGAATACAAGGAGACAAGGACAGTAGTCACTTAGTAAAACAGTCGACTAAACAAGTTATAACATGTATTGGAGACAAGGCAAGCTGCTCGATTTTACAGGGGTCATCAGAACTAATCGGAAGAGAAACGAGGAGTGGACAGCGAGAGAGCTTACATAAATGGCGTCGAGCTCAATCGATATGGAGGGGGAAAATGGAGGGGATATAGACCTGATGGAGGGGGAAGTACGACCAAAAAACGAAACTGCAGAGAGAGATCAGTTATTCAGTGTTTAGTTCTTGTTTGTAATTGTTAGCAAGCAGTATTTCGTTCAAAGATAATCATATGTAATGGAACATAGTTCTGAAATGACTTCCCTGGTGTTGACTCTTCTACTCAATTAATTGCGCAGCTAACGGCTGTCGATTTCATTTCGAATTTTAATGAAGACTACATTCAGCCAGACAATTCACCAATTTAGGTGTGTATTGTTTTTCTTTCAATTTCACTTGTACATATTACTAAATAATTTTAAGATAAAAAGTTTAATAATTTATATTATTTTACAGATGGATTTGAAAACGTTGAATAATATAGCACGAGGTGGTTTTCTACCCACAAAAAAATTGGCGAATTAAGAAGAAATCAAAATTAGATGATCTCAAAAATAAAAAAAGTTAACACTAAATTCGGATGGAAGTCAGTAGTCGAAATTGATAGTGAATTTCAGTGTTTTTTACCGAATAGAATTTCTAAGGCGTTAATTAAAGACGAAAAATTCTTCAATAATATGTGCGAATATGTAAATAAATTAAAGTTACTCATAAACTCTATGGATGAAGATAATTTTGAATTCATCACAGTATAAACACAAAATATATATATATATATATATATATATATATATATATATATGTATTTGTGTAAGATGATATATCACAGTCTAACTATATGTATAATGTGAAATTAAACAACATTTTTTTTATCATAACTATAGCTGTGTTTATTTATTCTCGTTGTATACAAAATTACTTTACATATTTTGAGAACTATCAAATCCAAGCCACTTGACAAAAACTTTATCTCCTCGACGTTTGAGAAATTTTTCAACGAGATAAACATCTGGATAATTGTTAAGTAACAGTTATTGTTCATAGAACGTTTCAAATTCAGCGATGGTTTCATTTTTTTTATAATCTTTTAAATCGTAAGTTATTGGATTCGTTGCTGCAACCCTGCAGATGGTGAAAACTTCTGTAGACCAGTTTCTCAAAACTCTGCTTCAGATTACTCACTCTTTCTTTATCTCCAACCTTAAATCTATTAATTTTTTCCCCCTTATTTTTGCTCTGTTAAATAAGATTCTTAAAATTTTTGCTTTATTTGCAGATGTAACATCTTTTGGCTTGACGCCGATAGTTCTATGCTTTGTCGCATTATAACAAGTTATTAAATTCGGGAAAATATCACTCCACTTATAATATTCGCGGAGACTAAACTGTATCCACATTTTTTCATTCAAAGTACGATTGAAAAGTTCGTATATAGATGGTTTGAGATAACTATATGTCGAGTATAGATTAATTTTATTTTTTCTGATTAGTTCTTGAAACTTTGCATTGTAGAATTCTTTGCCTCTATCTGTATGTAGATTTTTTGGTATACGTCGACGCTTGAGAATAGTATTTAAAATCCGTTGTCACGTCTTTACCACTTTTTCGTTTCAAGGATATAGCCCATGCAAATTTTGATAAGCTATCGATGACTGTAATCATGTATTTGAATCCTTTATTTTCTTGAGCATAAGGTTGCATTTCAACAAGATCTGCTTTCCATGTCTCATCTATATCACGTAATTCAAATTGTCGTCGAATATAATTTCGACGAGTAGGCTTATGAATTTCCATCAGTATTTCCATTTTTTCTTTCTTTGAATACTTTATTATGTGTTTTTCCTACCGCCTCAATAAGTTGTTTTATCTTGTCATTAATAGAAGTCAATTCAATCCTAGTTTTCAATTTATACGCATTCAATGAAGTCTTCGATTCAGCAATTCTTTTTTCCAATTCTTCTATAGATGGTGGTATTGCTGGTAAAACATCGATTTTTTTATTTACCTCGCTCCAAAATTTTAATAAGTTTGACGTTTCCTCTTGCACATGAGTTCTTAATGTATCCAAATCAACTGCATCAGTGAATTTAACTGGTGATGCAAGATTACACAGCCGTTTATTTTCCATGTCATATTGACTATCATAAGTAAATTTAAATCCAACGCCAGGTGGACCTTGGCTACCTTCAGTTTTTTCAAGCTTACGTCCGAACACGTCGACACTCATTGTTAAACTGGTTAGAATATTGTGATTGTGCATTAATATATTATACCAGCCTCGCGCAACTCCTCAACAATAGAGTATATTTCATTCGTGTGACTTTGATTTCCCGCAGATCTTTCAGCCAACAATACTCTTAATCGATTTACTAACTTATTCGGATTATCCCAGTATACATAGTTTAATGGCATATTTTTTTGCACAATTTTAAATCAGGATAAAATACCTCTACATTTTTCGTAAACATCGGTAAAATAAATTCTAAAACATTTTTATTTTTCATTACACGCATTCCTTGCTTTTTATTATAATCTTTTTTATGAGTATTCGATGCTTCGAGAATTTTCTGATAAGTTTGACGATCGTTATTGTTGATAAGTTTTAGATTTGGTAATTTCCGAAATAATAGTTCCAATAATCCATTAGTGATGGAGTATTGTGTATTATTGACTATGATATTGCTGTTGGTGAAATTTATCGATAAATTTCCAATCATAAAATCATTATTTTCCTTATGTACTCCATACACAAAATCTAGAATTGTATGGCGATTAAGATCCAACATAACTAAATATTTTTCAAGATTTTTATGATCTTGCTCGATATCGCTCTCAGCTGATGCAAAAGAAGTATTAATTTCATCAGTGGTTTGATCATTCTGCAGAGTGTAATCATCACTAATATTAGCCTTAGTATCGTAATTACCACCGTCAGCATCGGACAACGACTCTTTAATTTTTTTTTTCCTCATTAAAGGTAGATAAATTGTTCTTCTCTTTTATTTTAATATTTGATACATCAGATGCTTTTGCAATCGTAATGAGTTTATTCAGAGGAGTAACAATTGGTTTGAAGGTTTCGTCTAATATATGTTTTGCGTTCGCTCGATCATATTTTAATAATTTATATTTACGTCTTATTCCTTTGCGTGACTTTTCCAGTTAACGCAATATTGTTTTTTCTCGATGATAATCGACCATGTTGAGTGTTCAACTTTTAAAACTATAATATTCAGTATATTTATTTTATGCTGTTGCGTCCAGCAACCATACGTGTATTTTTGAGGCAGGTCAAATCATACGACGCGTCATTGCGTATACTTCCCGACAATTTTGAAAATGGGGGAAGTAAGCAAC
The DNA here is from genome assembly GCA_018907035.1 of Sycobia sp. Sy_11. Classification (NCBI taxonomy): domain Eukaryota; kingdom Metazoa; phylum Arthropoda; class Insecta; order Hymenoptera; family Epichrysomallidae; genus Sycobia; species Sycobia sp. Sy_11. The sequence continues at coordinate 3,430,658 of JACCIC010000023.1, forward strand.
GGAATCGAGAAAGAGGAGAAGGCGATACGATATTAATAAAGAGAGGGAGCGAAGGAAGTGCAAGAGGTATGGCAACGCTGTTTGTACGCCGAAAAAAAATATATACGTTGAATATACAGTCTCCAGAAAATTCCAGTATAATCCCTGGAAAATTTTGGAGACGTATAAATGCTATACAAGGATATTCGCCAATGTATATGGGCGACTAACTGCGTAGCTCGCGCCTTCCTCCGCCAATAAAAATCCGACCAGATGCGGCCCGAACCGTATAGCTAGATCGCAGGTCCGTCCGCAGCGTGCACTGGCCGCGCCGAAATTACGACTCCGACCGAAATGCCCTTCTCTACCTCCCCCACCGATGCTATCTTCCCGTAGGAAAGTCGGAAGAAAGCGAAATGCGTGCTTGTACGTCATTTATGGCTCCCTTTGTATACAAAGTATTAAAACCGAGAGGCCGCCGAATATCACCAACTGTTTTGACGAATGCAACTTAACAGAGAATTTTAAAATATATGATGAAATCTCAGAGCCGAAGAAAATATTAATTTGAAGAATATTCCAGAATAAAATATGAAAACGTCGATCTATGAGTAATTCATTCCTACATTTATTATTATTATTAGAATTGTTATTATCATTAGTAACGATTATTATTACTTTTACCATTATAATGTAAAATATATATTTATAATCTATAATTACTACCGATTATTTAATATTTTGTTGTTCTACTATATACTCAAAAGTATATGTTTATAATCAATTATTATTATAGTTAATATTATTATTATCATTATTATTACTTACGTATTTATAATTTTTTCAGAGTATTTAAGATTCCAATTGTTTTACTATATTAAATAGTATATGTTTATAGTCAATCATTATAATTACAATTATTATTATTATTATTATAATCGTTATTATTATTACTTAAGATCTATAATTACTACCTATTATTTAAGGTTCTAATTATTTTACTACATTAATAGTATACGTTATAATTAATGACTATAATTATTATTATTGTTTGTCTATTATTGCAAGATATGTGTTTGTAATCTAGAACTAGTACTATTAACTAAATTATACTACTACGTTGAAGAATATCTTCATCAAAATATTTTATATGTTATACTATACCAATCTTTATAATTACTAAATAGCAAATATTATCTATAATGTTTAATATGGATGATAGATATCATTTATATTTATTATTATTATCATTATTTCTCTACACGTATCATTATTTAATAACGTTTATATATATATATATATATATATATATATATATATATATATATATATATATATAACAGAAATAATCCTTTTAATTATCCTTTTCAGTTTTATTTTGAAAAAAAAAAAATATATATATATATATAGAATTAAGATAGATTTAAGCAATTTCTAAGAGATGAACGAAGGCTGCTTTGTCTTTACGAAAAGCCCCCCTCAATCTCCCCATCACAACCAAATTTTTCGTGGAGAAAATCTCGTTTTGCGTCGTTTTCCTTTAAATCCGCGAAGCACGCGCTTAACTTTAGGTCGGACTTTGCAGTCACCGCTAAAGTTTAGCGCGAATAGCTAGCGAGGTGGACTGGAGGCCGAGGAAGCTCGCGCCCCTACTACCTCCTAGAGAATATCAGATTCGTTGCTGCCCTGATATTCAACCGGTCGTGTTGGAGCTGCCTCGAGTGTGGCCCTCACGAACGGCGAAAGTACGCGAACGCGCCGCAAACGATCGATCTCGCGATCCGCTTCGCGTATCCCTGGCTTCATCGCTAAAGCGTGTCCAAAATACTAGGAGGCAAACAGCGGAAGACAACGGCATTCAATCGCCGTCGTTACGTCCGTGTGCCACCAACGCTGTTGGGCGTCACAATGCTATATTTATAGCAAAAGAGTCAAACCCTTTTCTATATCTACCATAATATATGTTTTGATCTTTATCAATGACTATAATAATAACTATGCTTACTATCATTCCAACAAGTAGAGCATATTTTTTAAATTTATTAAAAGACATATCTCAATTTACATGATCGAGATACATGTGTTTTAAATTAACCTCACCTTGTCGAAACCATGTAAATAAATTAACATTATCCCTTACAAGATGTTTTGGAACGTGTGCATATGATTGAAAAAGATAAAAACAATCAAAATTCTTATGTCTACCCATGCAAAAGTAAATTTTAACATTGTCCTGTTTCTCGCAAGCAATATCATCGAAAATCATAATAGAGTTAGGAAGCACGCTGTCACGTCATAATCAATAAAATTAATTAGTATCATTTTATCTTTCGAAACAGAATGATCGTCCATAAGCGAGAAGGTTGTGGAGTATTTAATAAGATACTTAGTCAATTACTTATTGAACTGCACTTACCGGATTATTCATACTGCGGTCCTGGGACAAAATTGAAAAAACGGATGCTCGCGGTGATCCTGCGATAAATACCTTTGATTCCGCTTACAAAGAACACGATATAGCATACTCCAACATTGTTAACAATATGTAAGCTACGCATACTGTAGATCGAATTCTCGCAGACAAAGCTCGCTTGCGTCTTAAATCAAAGAACGTTAGTTTGACCAAAAGGCTGCTGCACTTGCCGTTTATAATACAATGAAACTTGAAGTAAAATTAGGAATGGAATTAAAGCAGAAAAATAAGAAACTGTCTGGTAAAAACAATAAATCAACCTAGTTCGCTCTGCATTAAAGGGCGCTCGCGAAGCCGCTAAAAAGGCCGACAGTAAAGGTCATGTGACAATTTCAAGAATATTGCCACTTCCTTAAAAACCTGGCGGTGTTTTACCATTTCTTATACGTCTATTTGCTGGTTTGAGTGCAACTGGAGCATTGGCAGGGGGTACTATTGGAATAGCAAAAGCTGTTAATGATGCAAAAGCAGCAAAGCAGGAGTTGGAAGAAAATCGAAGACATAATAAAACAATGGAAGCAATTGCTCACGTCTTTATTTGAAACCTCACAAAAAAGGTTATGGTCTTTACCTAAAACCATATAAAAGTAATGGAAGAGGTCTCTACTTAAAACCATATAAAGGCAAAGGCTTAAAAAAAAAGTTTCTCTGTAGAATTGCCCGAGCGATCTGTATCTGACATTGATTTAATAAAATATGCTCGTATTTTAAAAATTTGCACATTTCGTCGTGTATTTATACGTAATGCTGCCCAATAATGGTCCTCGTTATAATGAATCAGGTATTGTAAACCTAGATGATGCCAGTGGACCTGTGACTCATTGGGTTGCATATCGAAAATAGAATGTTATATTTCGATAGCTTTGGTAACTTTAAGCAACCCTTATGCTTTAGTGATGCTGAAATTATGTATAATTATGAAAGATATCAGGATTTTAATACATACATTTGCGGTCATTTAAGCCTGCAATTTCTATGTAATAATCTTCGAACTAGTTCTATATAATATCAAACATCTTATAAAACGAGTCATTACTAACTTAACCATGATGAATGAATCATTTACTTTGACGCTTTTTGGCACATCATCTATTCTTGAACCTCAATATTTTCCTCCTATTGAGCTCTCATCCAATAAAAATTATGTTCTCGGTTTAGTCGAGCTTTTAACATTTAACTCGGTTCCCAATATTGATGAAAGCAACAACAAATTTTATGTTGATAAAGAAGAAATTACACTACCGACCGGTAGTTACGAAATTGAAGATATTGAAAATTACCTGAAGGAGAGATTTTCTGCTAAAGTTATAATATTAAGTCTTAAGCCTAATAACAGCACACTTCGTAGTGTTATTGAGTGTAGTGATCAAATCAATTTTGAACCTAAAGATTCTCTTGGTAAACTCTTGGGATTTCAAGAGCGAATTTTGAAGGCAGGTATTCGACACAATTCTGATTTACCAGTAACTATTCTAAAAATAAATTCATTGAGAATAGAGTGCAGTATTGCACCTTGTGCATATATACATGATCGTCCTGTGCACACAATTCATAAATTTTTCCCAGCAGTGCCATCAGAATATAAGATCATTGAAGTACCTTCACATGTCATTTACCTTCCAGTCGTCTTCAAGTGCATAGATCATATAGAATTACGCATTGTCGATCAAAACGGGAATCTTATGAATTTCCGAGAAGAGGTTATAACAATTACATTACACGTTAAATAAGTAGCTTAGAGAGCGATGGAAATTATTTACCACGCTCCTGGATATATTAATAGTCAGTCATGTCAGAAAATCATCAGTCTTCCTCTAACTTTCAAACAAGTCAGTCGTCTGAGTAAAGTAAGAAAAAAAAATTAAAGTGTTATCGTCTTTCTCGTCAGAAGATAGTTTTGAATTACAAGCCAGCAGTCAAGGAGCTTACACCTCAAAACATTCAATTCCTAAAAACTATAGGTATAAAAGTCATCGCTCCTAGTGGAATCTAAATTGTATTTTCTTCAACTGTATGCAAAGAAATGGCAGACGTTCTAAGTACAGAATCTCCCGTCGCATTTGATGATAAATTGTGCATTATGAGGTTCACGCTCATCAGCCTTACACATCAACTAATTTTAGTAACAGCGATGAAATTCGTATACCTATTCAACATATATCTATTCACACAAAAAAAATGATGGTGCAAGGTTGCAAAATACTATATTTTTAAACAACGCTATCTGTTACTTCTTTGAGGATATTCGATATGAATTGAATGCAAACGAGAAAAGGAGAATAACTATAATTTTTCTCCTGTTGTGTGCTAGCTGCTACTATAGAGAGTTAAAGATATATAACTTTCTACCTTACAGAGTACGATTTTCTGAATCACCGGAAGATATCCACAACTCTTATAGTTTAGAGTGTACCGTTTTTTTAATCTCATAGAGAGAGTGCGCTATATACTTTCTATATACTGCCTATCTAATTCAGTTGCATGCTAGAGTGATAGAAAAGTATATAGTACAGTGTACTCTCTTTAGAGGAGATAGGGACCACCTAACATAATTTGATAGAAAAAACGGCGCGCTGTAAACGAAGACAGTTCTGGATCACCAAAAGTGATCCAGATATCTCTTAGCATATCTACAGAGTTTCATTGATTCGTAGAATCAAAATTTGCACGTCATTGTTTAAAGGGAAAAACATTGTTTAAATCGCAGATGTTTCTACAAATAGAAGACGGTTAAATTTACATTCTGTAACTGTAGTTCTCGAAAAATCTACACAATCTTAAATAATAAAGCTTCTAAGTTTCATACTCGAAAGTTATGATTTATATAAATGAAACATTTTCCTTATAAACTTTATAGGAACGGGCCTGGCAAGTGCATACCTACTTTTTGAATAATAATGAATTATCAGAAAAAAAAGCAAAGAGTTTTCACCTAAAAACATCGATGATTCAAGATAATTAACTCTTTTTTATGAATCCACACGTGGAACAAATGATGTGAAAAGAAATTCGGCTATTGGTAAATGACCTCATTACTTTATTAAACTGCATTTCCGTTAAAACTATTTATTTATTATTCTTTTTTAGAGTTTTTATTAATGATTCATTTGTGATCCATTGTTTTAAGACGTTAGTGTATGTATTTTTGTCTTAATCTAAATTGTTCTAAAATAAATCTTTTAGCTCGTCAAACTCGCCTAATTATGCTATTTTATATAAATTTATTGACTTTAATCATTATTTTAATTAATTAATTATAAATGTTTATCAAGCTTGTTCTATATATCTTATACATCGAATACATATACAACGCATTGACAATAGTTTACACATACGTACAGAATGTATTTTATACTTATATAAAGTCATAATTGGGCTTATAGACCGGGAGCCAGTGACATATTTTGGTCACCAATTTATCATTAGCCGAAAATCAGTTTAAATGATTCCTTTGAATATACTAAAGAGTGAAGCGATCGTCCACTGCGGCACCTAATCTGGATGTAGGCAACACTAGGCCTACATTCAGATTTACCTTTGTAAAAATGATAAAAACCAAGTTTTAAGGAATAATTTTGAGCTTAGAAAAAACTTGTTCAAATAAAAGTAGTAGATCCTATTGAAATGAATTTTTTATGTTCTATCCATCTTTCCTGTAAAGCTAATAATTATCGAGAAAAACGAAATTAATAATAAGCGTTTTCAGCTACTATAATCATCCCGACTTACAGTCGATACGTCAGGGATCTACACCGCTGCTCAAATGATGCAACGATACAAGTACTTTTTAATTTGTAATTTTGCTTATAAAATTCTAGTTTCAAAGCAAAAACATATAGCATGTAAAACATTTATTGTATATAGGTCTCCAAATTTTATTTAAAACAATATTTAACAAACTCTCGACTGTTTTATATATCGCGATTTATATGTTATTATATACAAAGATTTTAATGCTTTTTACCATAACATTCGGAGAACTTTGTTATTCATTTTTTTAACTTGATTATCACAAATGTATTTAAGCTAGAAAAATTTATTTTGCTAGCTAGAGCTCTTGAACTTATTAGAAATACATTTTCCTATTATATAATAATATCTTAGAGTGGCTTGGAAGGTGCTGTATGTAAATGTGGTTTCAAACTTACAAAAAAATTTTATATTCGATCACTCTGTCAAAGAATAATATAACAGATAAATATGACAAAAATTATTGAAATGACAATAAGATTCTGAAAAATTTATTAGGTGATTCAATGACAGTCCACCACACGAGATATCTATCGTGTTCCAGGTTCCCCGAAAGCCCGTGCTATAACTGCAATTTTACCCATCAGTTGTCAGTTATCCTCGTAAAATTATTTTTTTATCTTGTTCTGCAATACATATAAGTTTATTTGCAATAATATTTAGGACTGCAACAATTTGGAATTGAAACTGCAAATTTTCAACTACATTTGAAGCACGCATTTTCGAGTGCACTTTACTCACGTTTCTGTTATATAGGCAACGTACTTTTCATTGCTTCAGCGGACATACATTCCAGATTGTTAAAATGATTTTGTCGCATGCATTACACCAGTATACAATTATCTAATTATTATAAATTAAAGAGTCGTCTATATTATTGTAATAATTTATACATTTTTCTGGAGAAAAATTCTGGAAAATTTAAAGAAATAAACTAAAGGTATGTAGATATATCACTACCATACTTCCATACAAGAAATTTCCTTCACCGTTATTGTATTTTAGTATTTTGGCTTTGTTTGTAATGAAAAATTTATAACAATTAGGAAAATGTTTTTATAAATAATTTTTGAAGCTTTCGAACATCAATATTATACATCAAATTGGCTGAATTACTACTGAAATAGTGAAAGGCATTAAAAACTTTGTATATAATAACATGTAAATGACGATATACAAAACAGTAGAGAGTTTGTTAAATATTGTTTTAAACAAAATTTCGAGACCTACCTATAAAAAATTTTTTACATGCCATATATTTTTCCTTTAAAACGGGAATTTTATGAGCAAATTAAATAGTACTTGTATCATGTATGATCTGAGCAATGAGATAGATCCCTGACGTATCGAGTATGATTTGCATTGATAGCAGCTCGAAATATTCATAATTAATTCCGCTTTTCTCCATAATGATTCGATTTAGAGCAAAAATGGATAGAACATAAAAAATTTTTTCAATAGGATCTACAACTTTTGTTTGAACAATTTTTTTTAAACTCAAAATTATTTCATAAAACCTGGTTTCTATAAATTTTTTAACATTTTTACAAAGTTTGGGTGACTAGTGTTGGAACATCCAGATTAATTAACGCACCGGACGATCACTGCGCTTTGAACATTGAAACGAATCATTTAAACTAATTTTTGGCCGAGGATAAATATATGACATAAAAATGTCGCTGGCTACCGCACTATTACGAGTAAATGCTAACCAAGATAATATTTTACCACTTGCGGGAGTAGCAAATCACCAGGCAAGCCGTATGTGTACTGTAACATCGAGCTAATAATGACAATAAAATATTACTAATTTTAATAATCAAATAAAAATATAAACATTAAAGTATATATATTTATATACATATATATATATATATATATATATATATATATATATATTTTAACCCCGAAATCGGGTTATTACTTACGGTTCACTTGCGTGTGTGTGTGGGCTCTTCCACGCTGCTGGTCGTGCACTCCGCTGAAAGGGGGCGAGGAACGAAAAATGAACCACGCGGGTGATTTTAGCAGATTATTACAATATTAACGTTTATTATCATTAGCGATCTATTTACAATAACAGTCCGGTACGTACATATGGTACTGGTTGCGGGTTCCGCGACGCTACATCAATTATTTATATAATTATGCACTGATTCAACATACACGGGGACAGGGGAAACGGAACGGGACGCTCTCGATACGAAACACGTGGGAACGACGGTATAACATTACATACTATAGGCTAACAAATTACTTATACGCGAACGCATTTACGACAGTACAATATTATAAAAAGGAATTACGATACTTATCACTTGGCTGCGCGCGATATATACACATTATTATGAACCGCAAAGCTATATATTCGGTAGATCGGGACGCGCGGATGCGGCGGTGGGCCAGGACCTAGCTATACGCACACGTGAACATAACAATAAAAGCAAAAGGCTACTTGCCGCCGACGACGACGATGCTGTCGCTGGCGCTCGCTGATGCTCGCCGGTGTCAGGACGACCGGGCGCGCGCTCTCTCTCTTGCTCCTGGCTGCTAACTTGCGCGGTTCCGCGTGGCTGCAACTGATGGCGTAGCCGCTGATGGCGTCGCTGGCTCACGACGGCACACGTATGATAACGCGTACACGCTTCCTCGGAACTTTCGCTCACGGTCCGGGGCTGATGCGAGGATGTCGCCGCGTGTCCTCTCCTCGTCGACACCGGTGCGCTCGCACGGAGTTTGCACGAGGGCAAACTTGTAACACGTTACCGCGAAAGGCGCAAAAACTGCGGCCTTAACTTTACGATTCGCAAAACGATCGCGAACGGAAAATACCACGGTATTTTAAAGCGGAACGAAATAAAGGTGCATCGGGGACGAAAAGAAAAAGGTGTAAATGTAGAACTACGAACGACAAAAGCCAACTCAAGAACGCGAATTGACGAAGGTCCAATCAAGAATGCGAAGTTCGTTCCGAACTTCTTACTTCCTATAGCGCTTCTAGCGCCCTCGCGGCTCGCGCGTATCGTTTCGCGGACACACCCGAACACTCGCGGTTTCACACGAGCGCTCTCACCTACAGCCGCCGTTCGGGCGGTTACAATTTATATATATATATATATATATATATATATATATATATATATATATATAAGTTAGAGTTTTTGTAGAATAAAAGTAAAATCTAAACTAAAAAAGACTAAATCTCATACAATATATCATCATCTTATTTTTGGGCGAGGGAAACAACTTCGTCATACCTGCCTAAATAAGGCGTTGACTTGCGCAAGTTCATACGTCAGAAGCGTATGTTTTCCCGACGAAGGAACTTTAGATACCGCAATATATACATTAGCAATGCGTTAGTGTACAATTTTTAATGTTTAATTTGCGGTAAAATCAGTACTTTTAACAATTAAACCATATTGTTAAGATAATAAATAGTTAGCATAAAAATTGTAACAAATGTTTCTAATAAAAATTATAAAAGGACACTAATATTAAGGCTAGAAATAAGAACAATAAATAACCAATAAAGTAAGCCATAAAAAGGAGAAGCAGAGAGAGGGATTGCGGATGGTTATAGAAAAATCAGGTTTATAAAACCCCGATTTTTCCACAAAAAGTCACTCCAGAATCAGTATCAGAGCAGTCAGCAGCACTCTCTGTTAAGGAGCAGTCAGTCAGGAAGCCAAGCAGTAGTCTCAAGGAAACTCCGGAACGTGATATCAGCATCTCTCTCTATCTGTGTTGAACAGTAGAATATAAAGTAAGAAATAAAAATAATTATATTATTTTCAATTTCTCTCTCCTCTGTCTCGCTCTTTCCGTTAAATCCGGGGAAGTGATTGGTCCTCCTACATGGTTGGACTATACAAGCCCCTTTCTTTTTTTTATATATATACAAATAAACACATATATGTTCTCATATAGGGAAATAGATCGGTAGGCCGAGGCGAATACGGCTTTCCATTTGAAAGATAAGGAATTCGTATTCAATCGAATAAAGCTGATGTGCACGAAAGGGCGAATATGTCCAGTGTGGACGAATGTGTCCAGCACTCTTCATAGATTAAAATTATGAACTCAACATAATATTTAATTTAATTAATTTAATTAATTTATTAGGAGTGTGAATAAGTCTTTCCCGTTTTTGGTAAGAGATGGCGCCACCAATACTGTGCGAGTATTCAATGGTTACATATGTCATAATCAAAGCTTATTCATATGTCAACAATTCCATACTAACACATTAGTTAAAATTTTTTCGCATCATAAATTTTTGATATCGTGAAAATGTCGAAATTTGATCCGAGTCGACGTCATTTGCGGGAAGTTTCACTTTATTGGTTCAATTTGAAGAAATCTGCTGCCGAGACGCATCGATTGCTTCAGGAGGCTTATGGAGAAGGTTGTGTCGATGATTCAAGTGTTCGCGGATGGTTTCGACGCTTCAAAAGCGGTGATTTCGACGTAGAAGACAAGGAGCGTTCCGGGCGGCCGCAAATCTTTGAAGATCGAGAATTGGCGACTTTGCTTGATGGAGATTCTTGTCAAACGCAAGAAGAACTTGCTGAAGCATTGGGAGTTGACCGAACAACCATTTCCAAGCGTTTGAAAGCCATGGGAATGATCCAAAAGCAAGGAAATTGGGTGCCGTACGAACTGAAGCTGAGAGACGTCGAACGGCGTTTTTTCACTTGCGAACAGCTGCTTCAGCGACATAAAAGAAAGGGTTTTCTGCATCGTATCGTGACTGGCGATGAAAAGTGGATACATTACGATAATCCGAAGCGAAGAAAATCATGGGGACTACCCGGCCATGCATCATCATCGACGGCCAAGCCAAATATTCATGGCGCCAAGCTCATGCTCTGTATATGGTGGGACCAGCTAGGTGTGGTTTACTATGAGCTTCTGAAACCGAATGAAAGGATCACAGGCGAGGTCTATCGACGACAATTGATGCGTTTGAGCCGCGCACTGCGAGAAAAACGGCCACAATACTCCGACAGGCACGACAAAGTTATTTTGCAACATGACAATGCTCGCCCACATGTTGCACCGCCGGTGAAAACATACTTAGAAACGCTCAAATGGAAAGTCCTACCCCACCCGTCGTATAGTCCAGACGTTCCTCCGTCTGATTACCATCTCTTCAGATCGATGACGCATGGCCTGGCTGACCAGCACTTCTATTTCTACGAGGAAGCCAAAAAATGGGTGGATGACTGGATAGAGGCCAAGCCGGTCGAATTTTTTCGCAACGGGATTCGTATGTTGCCAGAAAGATGGGAAAATTTGTAGCTAGCGATGGCCAATACTTTCAATAATTCATTTGTAACCATTTTTTCACAATAAAGGCTCAAAATTTGAAAAAAACGGGAAAGACTTATTCACATACCTGATAATTATTTCATTATTTAAATTAATTTTATTTTTATAAATTTCAAAAATATCTAATGATATTATTTATCTTATAAAGAAATAGAATAGAATTTCTAATTAAAAACCAATGATTGAAGCCGGTATAAGACATCAAATATTAGTATTTTTAATTAATTGCTTCCTGCTAAATTTTAGATATTAGGTAAGTAAAGGAAAATTTTTTAAAATTAATTTATTACGTATAATTTTTAAGATGACAAAATCGAATCAAAAACAAACTTTACTATTACTTTGCAATTTTTTAAAATTGTTCGTTTCCATATCTTATGATTTTTCTTTTATTAAATAACAACATGATATTCTAATATTATATAAATTTTAATTGTTACATAAATTGTTCATTTATTAAGCAGAAATATGGTTCAAAAAAGCTAGTTTCTACCTAGTTTTAGCTAGTTTTTAAATGTAGTTTCTACCTTTTTCTTAATTTTATTCACGTTCACATTTTGTATTCTAAGATTTACCTTGTTTCTAGCCACGATGATCAATTCTATTTTTACTATCTAATATCTGGCCTTGAACATTTTATTATTTAAACTGTGGAAAACAACACATAAAAATACGTTAAATGTTACGAAAGGGAATTGAATTAATAATAAAAACAAATAAATAATGATCTTGATTCTAAATATTAATGAAGTGAAAAATTTTCATTATATTTATGAATTTTCACCTTCGAGTTCAATATTGGATTTTTTCACCTATAAACTTTGTAAGAAGATAATGTTATTTATAGGGATATATATATAATTACATATATTATGATGTATGTATTTTTGTCTTAATATATTACTGAATTTAGAAAATATTTTACTTAAAGTTTTCATAAAATACACAAAAGATTTATAAGTTGTAAATTTCTTAATATGCTAAGACCATATATTACTATGTTTCCCTTTATAACAGAGTCAATTAAGAAAAAGTACAAAGAATTAAAAGAAAATAAAGCAGATGTTGCAAAAGTGTTTAATAAAACTTTTAAACCTTTTGTTACACCTCTGAAAAAACAGGTCAATGACAGAGAAGAAGAAAAAGAAGAAGGAGAAAAAAGGAAAACAAAAGTAGACGATGGAGGATTAAAAAATATATCGAATATTATATTCATGAGGATAATGAAGCTAACACTAATGACCTTTATGATAAGTATGATAATTATGATGAGTCATACAGTGGCCTCAACGGAACTCTAAGGGAGTAATTATTAGATACATCTTTTGATATAGATGTAAGTGAATACGAAAATGTGAATGCTAATCAACGATATTTCTCAATACTTGAAGAAAATCCTAATTGTGGGCTGGATAACATATTTCGAATAAGAATCGAAGGTGATGTTTTGAAAATTGGCGATTCAACAATTAGGATTACAAAAGATCCTGTAAATGTAAAATGTGTAAATTAATGAAATACAGTTGGCTTACAAGAATTACTTTTTAATAAAGAACCCAACGTTATGCATATTAGTAGTATATAACGCCTACGGAGACACATAACAAAGCCCCCTCTTTCCCCCCTTGGCACCAGCCCGAAGCAAGAAAATACCCCCCTTCTCCAGTGTCTGGAGGGTGTCCTGAAATCCAATGTTAATAATTAAAAATGTTTTTATTACTTTTTAATTGCTTTTATTGGTTTTTAATTGATTTTCTTGTTTTTTTACTGCTTTTTTTTATATATGAAAATGTATATATATATATATATATATATATATTGTAACGGTGCGCGTGTCCGCCTCAAGCACGAGGACGGCGGGCACGGCCGTTGCAAATCTGTGCCCGGCTGATCTTAGCCCCGAATGATTCCGGCGAGGGAGAGGGGCTGTTCGCGAAGGGCGAAATATCGCGTTCAGGATTGCGCGTGAGGTAGGGCGACTAATTGAACACACTCGAAATAATAAAATAAAAATAATTAAAATTTAAATCGGCTTTAATAGCAATGATTCGTACAGCGCCTATATGCGAGGCGTGCGGGACGCAGGCCGAGGGTCGCCGAGGCGACGGTGCGCGAGGAGTTCGGGAAGAGAGAGGGAGAGAGAGAAAAGGGGCTGCCACTTACATCGAGTCGGAGGTCGATGATCCCGCAGCGCGTCCTCGTCCGGCAGCAGCACCTTTCTTCACCGGGAGAGGCGGTGACGTCGCCGTCCAGAAACCCCGGGATGGGGCGGTTATTCCGTGGAGACGGGGTCGGACGACAGTCCGTTCGCTCGGACTCGTCCTAGGCGCGTGTGCACTGCACGCACCCACAATACCGTGGCAGAACACGCGCGTCCGATCGGGTACACTCCCCGAAGAAGAGGTGCGTGGTGAAGGGAAACACGTGGAGCACGAGTCGTGTTCCCGTACACGAGCAAACACGACACCGTAACAGCAAAAAAAAATTTGCGTGGAGCGAAGGCCGGTTACGACGCGTGTTCAAAGCTCGCGGGTTTCTCTCTGTCTAATTCTTCGCGCGAGTGGCCGTCTCTCCCCACTCCCCGCTCTCTCTCTCTCTCACTTACCTCTCCGCCGGTGTACTTGTGCGTCGGCCTGTAACAGATCAACATTTATACATGGAAATATACAAATACATATTTACAGGCTACGGCTAGAGAGAGAGCAACGGGACGTGGGAAAGCAAGCGCACGTAGTACTTGCGTTCCCCGTCACAATATATATATATATATATATATATATATATATATATATATATATATATATATATATATATATATATATCATATCATATCATATCATATCATATCATACTAATTTATAATGACAAAGCGTGTTTTTGTTTATATACGATAACCGAAAAAACTAATGAACTGATTCTTCTGAAATTTGGCATATAGATTCTATATTATCTTGGGAAGGACATAGGCTATTTTTTTTATTGAAAATCATTTTACTTTCATCAATAAATTAAGTTAATGGTTTTAACAATCAGTTTCACCAGCGTCCACTAGGAGGCGTCTTGAATCACGAACATCAACTCAATGTAGTCGGCTTAAAGTATTAATGGGACAGGACAGCTCAAGTGAATGTTCATATCCAACTTTGGGATTCGTACCCTAAAGAAGGTGTGACGTTAGTCAGTATTATATGTTTTGTTTTTCAGATTAATTTGCACTCACACCTTATGGATATCTTTTGATTTTTGTAAATTTTATTTTCTCTTACGTGGAAAAATCTCTCTCTCTCTCTCTCTCTCTCTCTGTGCCTTTCTTTGTTCTTCTCTTATAAATTGGTTCTGCCATATCATGCTGAATATAGTTTGTGACGACAAATTATATTTTTTATAGATTATATTAATTTTAGAATTGTGACAGAGACTACGTTTTTTTTAGTTTGAACAAAAGAAATGATGGCAAAACAGGGTTTTTTACCAACCTCAAAACTATATATACAAATATATTGTAACCAGTCAAATTGCCAGTTCTCGGTGAAAACCGAGTGTTCGCGTGCGATATCGAAAATGCGAAAAGCGCGAGCTGCGAGAGTGCGCGACCGTAGCGAAGAAGGAGGAAGCACGAAGAGAAGAACTTCTTCACTCCCCCGCTACCGAAGGGCAAGGTTGAACAGAGAAAGAGAGCACCATCCAAATTATTACCTCCATCTCGAGCCCTATTTCCCGCCGGTGTCCACCAGCTTCTCGATGATTCAGCAAATTCAACTCTATATCCTAGTGATATCTCGAAGCTGCCCGATCGTTGTGTCATCGCCCCTACGGTCAGAAAAAAGCGTAGAAGGAAGGCAGGAAGCCATCGCAATTGAAAAGGAGAGATCGAGAAAGAAAGAGAGAGAAGAAAGGGAGGAAGGAAGGAAGAAAAAGAGAAGCACTCGGAACGAGAGGAAGCGACAACGGAGCTCCGTCCCGGCAAGTAACCTTTTGTATGTATTATATTTAAGATAGTGCGCGTCCCCACGACTAAGCGCGCCATGATCGTACGGCCGCTCGGCGTCCCCGCGCGTTAGACTGTACGTCGTCGCCGCGCTATGAAATTATTTATATCCATCGTCGTTGTCATTGTTAATAAATAAGAGCGATTTGAATAAATGATTTGTTAATTCCACAAGTTCGCTTCGTGTCATTTTTCCGTTCCCATATTCGCTTGTTTCAGGTCTAGCGCAGCAGGCACGCCGCTCGCGAAGAGCACGTAAGTAGTAGGTAACCTGCGCGTAAGTACGCGGTTACAAATGGCGTCCAAGCAGTGTGGCCCGCATAAATGGTGTGTCGCGGCAAAACCAATCTACGGACGGCTATAGCGCCCCGCGCGACCGCTTTAAAATACACGCAAAAGTATATGAATGTCAAACACCGTCCCACGCAGTTTTCCCCCTCGTATGAGATTAGGAAAATCGGCCACTGGAAGTAGAACGAAAAATGGAAATTACGAAATGCATGCGCATGTGGCGAAGTGCGAAGTGTGGCCATGTCAGGTAGCTGCGCACGAGAATGCGCAGTAGCACCACCGCGTACAGCATGCAGTAAATGTATGTAGGAATTTCCCCCTCGCAAGCTAGATGCTTCCTCCTGTCAAAATTTGATTGAAAAAACTAGCATAAGTAATAATTAATTCAATATCATCCAGCTTCGTTGTGTCCATGCAGTAACGTTATGCTTATATATGTTATATATAGTGTTATATATAGAATTTCTTTTTATATAGATAGTTAGTATATGCCCATATATAATATTTTCATTTATTATTATAAATCTTCATTGATTCACTCATTTTCTATATTTTATTTATATATCTAATACTAACATTTTATTAGTCACATATTTTTACCATATTAATTTTTATTGAACCTCACATATCTGTATTTCAAAAGAAAAATTGTGCGTCTGAATGATATACTTGTGACTCTTTCCCTTCTGGTCCAGCTCACTAGCTTTTAGAAGTTAGTGGCAAATACCTTTTGCATTTTATCGAGCCACCCCCGATACTAAAAAAGCAGTTTGAAAGCATCGTGCTTTTCTCACACTAGCAGTGATCAGCTGAACAGCAGCAACTGACAGCTGCTATATGAGTGCACCTTGAAGGTTCGCAAGTATGTTATAAAAAAGGGAAATGATGCACATTTTTCGATTGTGAGATATGTATGTTGTTCAGCAGAGCAACTCGCATCACAAAGGCACAGATCACAAGGATTCTGATAATAATTTATAGTTGTCGATAGAAGAAACCTGTTAGTAAAAACAGGCCTTCCACGAGCAATGTGTATATTGCTTAAGAAGCAAGCTTCTTGCTTGAAATCTACCTCCTTTTACTAATTGGCAGCTTGAGAAGCAAGAGAGTAATCGTCACGGCAAAAAGAGTCAATAAATGGTATATTTATTTGTTTTATATGTAACAAAGGTGTTTTAAGTACCTGTTTGTATACACATAGTGCCAGAAAAGAAAATACCCAGCATAAGTCCAACGAATACACGCCTTTTTGAACTAATTGTCAGTATATTTATTGAAAACAAAATCAGTGAATGTGCAATGACTGTAACATATATTAAAAGGTTAATACCTGTCTGCTACACAAGGCAGTATACGTATAACCTATATGTCAAGTGTAGTGCATATAGGTGGGAAATTAAAATCACAAAAAGTACATAAAAAGAAAAAGGAATTTTATAGTCCAGTAAAGTGCAAAAGACTCGTATAAACCACAAATGGTGGTAATGAAATTGGGAATTATGTATAAATAATTACCAATTTTGGTAAAAATACTTATTTTACACTTAAGAGTATTTTACACCATACGAGGGTCTCAGTGCTTTATAGTGCGCTACCAGACAGAACTGATTCTACATACTGCTCCTTTTATTGAAAAGTATTTTTATAATACGTATTGTAATAAAGACAACGAGAAACTGAAAATCAATAAATAGTTGATAGATTATTAACAATTGCACAGCATGGAATCAGCGTAGCTGTCATGAACAGAAGTTGTATGTGTTAAAATATATTTTATTATAAAGAAAGGTCTTAAAATAAAAGTGATGATCGAAATCAAAACATCATGTATTTTTGTATACATTTTCGTATTTTTGGTACAAAACGTGAACGACTACAATAAGTATAGACGATAAGCTATTTATAAAAGTTCTCTCTGCAAATAAGACAATAGTTAAATAAATAAACAATATTGAAAAATATAGAACTCATGTGGTAAGTCTGCTTATATATAGAGGTGAATGAAAATATGATACGTTTACACAAGATTGGAAAATTCTAACAGTACGAGGCCATAGAAGAGATATATAGAAAACTTACAATTAGGATAACAACTGTTTAACAATAATAACAATATAAATAAATTTGCTACTAAACAAAGTTTTAGACAATATATAAATAAGAAAAATCAACCAAACTCCAAAGTCCTTTCTTTCTACTACCGAGGAACACTACATATTGCTCAGTGTAGTAGCTAAGCTACAATTATAAAACAAATAGTTCACAGATAATAAATAATTTCATAATTAATAATAAATAATCACCACCAAGATATAAAGACAAGGAAATTATTGAAGCAGGAGCAAAATCAGATAACCTAAAGGCAATAAGGACCAGAGAAAATACAAACAACCAAAATAATTAATAATAATAAATTTATAAATAAATAAATAAATAAATAACATGCCACATGAAAAAAGAAGTCCACAATAGAGTTCACATTTAAAATAGCAAGTCAAAAGGCCAACGAGGACATAAAACTCATTTATTTAATAACAAACAATTAATATATAATAAACAAATAATTTATTAATAATAATAAATAAATAATTTTTTTGCATGAATAATCAAAAAAAAATTCTTTTTTTAAATTTCCTCTGATTTTGGAAACGCAAGGAACGCAAAAAAGATGCTGAATTCAAATTATTTCAACTCACACATTTTTTTTATCGCTTCAGTTTACTAAAAATAATTATTTTCTTTCATCAGCAATAAACAGTTAACAACTTTTACAATTTCTCACTATAACAGTATCTAAATAATACATATAATAATATCACAAATTAATAAATACTACCAATTACTTTATAAAAATAATCAATAGAAAAAAGAGAGAGAGAAAGGCGAAGTAAATACTTAGCTGACATAATAATAATTTTGGAATTTGTTTCAAAAGAGAAATACAAAAATAAATACAATAAAATAAGTTTCATAAAAAAATAAAGACTAACAATACGATATTTTAATAAAGTAAGCTAATAATTTAAGAAATTTTTATCTTTAATTTAATAAACTAACTACGATATAAAACAAAGATTGATAATTATAAGCGAAAATAAGTCGAAGTAAAGGTAGATACTTTTATCGAACCTATAAAATTTTAAAATAGACGTGTGTACTAGTAAATGCAACAATAAGTTATAAAAAACAAGATTTAAATCTATAATTATACAATAAATTATATATAAAATAGATATATATATATATATATATATATATATATATATATATATATATAATTATATAAACTATACCTAATCAATATATATAAAAAAAGAAAAAAAAATTCTTTTTTATTAACGCCATATATACTTGGGTAAGATGGAAGCAAAGCCATCAAAGCAAAAAGGCTAAATAGTCTCTTCACAGAAATGCCGCCAGAAAGACTAACACAAGAAGCAAAACGATACAATATTAACACTAAATATAATGTCGAGGCTCTTCGAGACAGACTCGTTAAATTTGAGCTACGACAACTTTTCAGAAAGAGCGCTGCTGAGTGAAATGCGATGGACGATGAGGTACATCCGGATATTTCGGATATCGGAGGTACTCAACTCCACGAAACTGAACTCGGCAGAGGAGATAAAGGCTAATAGAACAGCAGCTGTTGATATAGAAACACGGAATACGGCTGCTCAGCAGCCCCCAATAACAAACAAGCACGACAACGCCACCATGGGGTTTTCCCACCAATACTCCATTTGGAGGTTATAATATAGGCCCATGGCCTCATCATCACCACCGGCCCATAGTACAAACCTGCACGGAGCGGAGGCTATGCCTGCACCTATGGTAAACCCTTGGTATACCCTACCCGGACCATGAAACGATCCCCATAGTGCTTGGATGAGACAGTATGCTGCAAACATGCAGCACTGGCAGCAGCAGCCAACTACCGTACCTGCAGAAGGTCCAGCAACATTACCATCACCCCGGCCAAATGAAATCCCACATCCACAGAGCTGTCAACAAAACAGGTCATATGATAGCACGTACCTCAAAGAGACACGAACAGGACAACTTCTAAGACAGTGGAATGTGAAATATTCCGGAACGCCGCAAGAGGATATGGAGGAATTTATAGAGAGGTCAGAAGAGACCTGCGAAAGTCTCAACCTCCCGGCAGAAGACATATTAAAATTGATACCAGGTATCTTAGCAGTTCAGATTATTGATTATACGTTAAGGTTGGATGAAGAACTCCGGGAGAGGATACAAGGTCCTAACGAATCGATCGATTCATATCTAATAAGTATGCGAGCACTGCTAGGTAAAGTGTCGCCACGATTATCGCCTGAAGCGCAATTAGATAGTGTTTATAGAAATCTACACCATACATTCCTCAAGAAAATCGATCGGAAAGACTTCAAAACAATAGATGAGTTAAAAGTATTAGGACAACAAATCGAGCTGAAAAGAGAGCTGGCTTGTCGATACAAAGAGCTACCAGCCCTAGAAAACTTCCTGCTGAATCCTCTTCGTCATATGGACGTCCTATTGGATAATCTGCGTAACGCTTGTTATATTTCTAAGATAGACTTGAGCCAGGCGTATCACCAGATTCCTCTAGATGACGATAGCAAGGAAATAACTATCTTTTTAGTCCCACAGAAAGGGCTGTTTCCGTACACCCGAATTCCATATGGGCTGAACAACACCCCTGTAAGTTTCCAGCGCGGCATGGATGTCGTGTTCGGAACGGAATGGCAACCGAGCGTCTTTGTTTACATGGATGATATTATTATCGCCAGTGATACGTTCGAGCAGCATACACAGCAACTAGAAGCGGTACTAGCCCACCATGTTGGGCTCCGAATTAACAACGATAAGTCTGAGTTTTGCTGCTCAGAAGTACATTATCTGGGTTATGTAGTAGACAAAGACGGATTGCACAAGGACACCGACAAGTTAAAGCCCGTCACGGAATATCCGACTCCGAAGAACATAAAGCAGCTGAGACTTTTCTCGGCATGGTAGGGTGGTATGCCCGCTTTATATAATCATTATGTGACGTAAAAGCACCACTCAGTAAGCTTCTACGAAAAAACGTGAGGTGGCACTGGGATGAACCCTAGGAAGACACCTTTAAACAACTGCGTGTTTTTCTAACGCAAGCACCCGTGTTAGCCCGCCTCACATAGAATAAGCGCTACATACTCCAAACTGATGCCAGCAACTACGCCCTCGGTGCCGTGCTTAGTCAAGACACGGATAACGAAGAGCACCCTATCGCTCATGCGAGCAGGGCATTGACTAAGGCGGATATCAACTACACTGTTACCGAGAAAAAATGTCTCGCGGAACTCTGGGCCGTAGAAAAGTTTAGAGGCTAGCTGTTGGGCGCAGAGTTCACGGTGATCACAGATCACAGTAGCTTAAAATGGCTACCTACGTTGGAAAACCCTACGGGCAGACTAGCAAGATGGGTCACAGCGCTACAAGCCTATAACATGTCGATCATCCACAGAATAGGCGTATTAAATAAAGTGCTAGTCGTGATCTCAGGTCCACCTACCACTGACAAATCACCAACAGCTACCATCACCGCTATGGAGCGGAACTATTGGTACGGAAAGAAAATGAAGGAGATACAAGAATGCCTAGAATAACATCCAGACTGGTGTATTAGAAAAGACATCCTCTTAAAACACCGCCCGAATGTCTACTCGGACATCCTATGTCTGAAGAAGACAACTGGAAGATCGCCATCTCTTCCAAGGACCGGGAACGAATCATGGTCGAATGTCATAGCACCCCGACATCCGGACATTTTGGTGTTGCAAAAAAGGTTACGAAAGGTCTCCCGAGATTATTACTGGCCAGGAATGAGACGAGACATCTACAGCTACGTAAAGCTCTGCCCAGAATGTCAATTATACAAAGTCAATTATACAAAGCCATGGACAAGCGTGGCTACTGACATAATGGGCCCATTCCCTGCCAGTAAAGGTCAAAATCGATACCTACTAATTTTCGAGGACCTTTTCACCAAATACGTGGAGTTTCGACTATTGTGGAAGGCAACGGGTCAAGCGATAGTGAAGACACTAGAAGAGCTCGTTGTATTTAGTTACGCCAATAAATTAGTAAAATAACGGCTCGACGAACTCGGGATAGTACAACAGGTCATAGCGCCATACCATCTGTAAGCGAATCCGGTAGAGTGGGTAAACCGCACGTTTAAGGGTATGATGTCCATCTTCGTAAAAAAAGACCACAAAGTCTGGGACATACACCTACCGGAGTTGGCATTTGCCATGAATACATCGGGGCACGCAAGCACAAAGGCTTCGCCGGCCTTCTTGAACTTCGGCACAAACCCAAGATGACCGAGTAACCGTCTCGACCATGGGACACACTTACCCCCAATCTAACGGGTTTAACACCCGAAAACGTGGTCATCTACCTAGACCCGCAAGCGACCAGTCAAAGGACACAGGAGTGTCAATGCGACTCCGACCACGAAGGTGAAACCCTAAATCTGGGTCAAATAACCCGAGCCCTGGACGGCATAAACGAGCCGGGGAACCTGATAGCGTTCAGCCCGGACTCGACCCAGAAGATAGACATCGGGGAAGTAAAATCAACAAGAGCGGTTGACGAAAGCTCATTTGCGCTTTATACCAGCATCCCTTCATCTGATGACCCAGTAGAATCCTGCCAGCCACCCCTACCACCACCAACGAAGCAGAGATAGGAGAAACCTTGCTTGACAACGATATCGTCTGTGAGCGTCTGCAACGAAGTAAAATTACGACAAATGCACAACAATAAGAGTGCGACCGTCCGCAACGACGTTAAACTACGGAAAACGCAGAAGAAAAGAGCGAAACTTTCTGGGACCGTCCGCAACGACATAAAACTACAGAGAAGACACTGAAAGAACAGTGCTTTCATCCGGAACGACGTAAAACTACTGATACCATCGAAGACAACGATGGCGAGCGTCCGGAACGACGTAAAACTACCAACAATGCAGAAAATGACATTGTCTACGACCGTCCGGAACGACGTGAAACTACCAACACCATAGAAAACATAGATGGCGACCGTCAGCAACGACGTCAAACTACAGAAGCTAAAGATGAGCACGAAAAAGAGAAGGAAGATGTCTGTCGTTGCAAAGACGTGAAACTACGATACCACCGCGTAGACAAGAACTCAGATGTCCACATAGACGTGAGCCAATGAAGTACGCACAGAAAAGCGAGAACCTACAATAAGTAGAAAACACAGCAACATCAACGCTGAAAGAAGGGAATAATAATGAGCAAACCGAAGGCCATAGTCCGCAAAGACAGAAAACTAGAAAACAGAAGGAAACGGACGGGATATATAATCCATTTTCCGGAAGGTATGAGAACTTGGGCGATACGATCGCAGTAGGGTATAAGTGCGACGGCGATGCGTCGCACAGGACGGGACCGCTTGAAGCGTCTCGCAGACGCATAGTAGTCCACAGAACCCCAGAGGACGTTATACTGTACAGATCGGGTGTCACATACGATCTAGCAGCTCCTTACCGTACCGGCAAAGTCCAAAATGCCATAGGAAGAAAGAGTGGAAGCAACTAATGAAAGTCGGAAGACCAGAGCCCATCGTTTATGTAAGTACCCCGGAGGATGGCGATGTACAGCGGGCGAAACAAGCGTAACGCATACCCGGAAAACGAAGACATGGATGGGCAAGGTAAAGTAATAATCCCGACAGTATATAAAGAAAACCATAGTCCCTATGAAGAAGGAGCCTGTACCGGTAAAGAGTCTCCAGAACCCATTCCGCGCCCAGCAATATCAACCCCTTGCCACGATGACGATTTGAGATTAAAAAACAAAAAAAATTTCAAGCTATTGCGACAACGCAAACTACGAGCCCCGCCGCCAGCCTTGACGAGCCTATTGCCTAGCAAATGGCGACGCAGAATTCCGCCACGGGATCCCCAGGTATCCTATTGCTGATCGCACTAAAAGTGACGCCCCCCGAGGACTTCACACCCCCCAAGCGTCCACATCTATCCTATCCAACAAGGCACCTCACCAAACAGCAGGCCGGGATACCGGATGATTGCTGGAATTGCGGTGACAGCGGACACAGTTATTCCAGCTGCTCACAGCCACGAAGCAAGTTGTGCTACCGCTGTGGCAGTATGACATGAAGGATGTACTCATATGTACATTCTGTCCCGTGACAGCGCCTGCTGCCGCCTCGTCTAGGAAGGGGGAGGGGGTAGGCGACAGCATAGAACAGTCGCCACATGAAGATGAAAAGACGACGCCGCAGACGTCCATTACTGTGGCAGAGGAAAATAAGACGCGTGAACAGACCCAGCCGAAACACACATCAGAGAAGCCGATAGTCGCGCCAGTCCAAGCGTAGGAGAATGTGGGACAGAACCTGCAGGAAGGTGCAGGTGTGTTCGGTCAGAACGTGCAGTCGGTCAGGATCATCATGCCGGGTGCGTCGGTCTATATAACAAAGCAGATGACCCTATAATATTATTCAGCCCTCATTCTAGCATATATCGCAGCGACCCCTTCATGTCCCTTATAGCGCGATACCAGCAACACAATACATCATTCAGGAATCAAAATCGCGACGAAGTAGGTCATGATACGGGAAACCGCGACGACGAGAAATCAGCACACGCGAACGCGGCAATAGTACGATGGCGCACGGCTAGCGGGCGAGTAGTAGCGCCAAAGAAAAAGAGCATACAATGGCTCCTTATAAACAGAACGCTACTTGCCTGGTCCCCCAACGCTGCCCACCGACTGCTGAGAGGCTACGCTAAAGAGGTGTCCTAGTTGGTGTCGGAGTTGCTCCAAAAGAGTACCAGCAAGGAGAAGACAGAATCACAGAAGGCAAACAAGAGTCGAGCCCCACACAAAAAGAAAAATATATTAGAGATATCGCCTTCGTAAAGGTGTAGGTTAGTTTAGATTAGCAATTAGTTCGTATAACTAGGATCATAAGGCAAGCTATAACAAATGGCGATTTGGCGATTATTTTCTCTAGATGTTGGGAGTAGTTTATAATATCTAGGTTAAGCTCGTAGATGTCATTTTAATTCTTTAGATGTTAGGAGAAGTTCATTGTACCTAGGTTAAGTACGCAGTAATATTAGCACTAAGCTGATGTATATTTTACTTTCCATTTTTGTTCGTTTATCCTTAACTGATTAAATATATAAATGGCGCGTATAATTTTCTTTTTGTCATAGATAGAAACCCGAAAATTTATAAATGGCACTTATGATTTTTTTGTCGTAATTGGAAAGAAATTACGAATGCCCCCGAAAGGAATTTATAAATGGCGCTTATGCTTTTTGTTGTAATTAGAAGCCCCCGACTGAAAATATAAATGGCGCTTATGATTTTCTTTGTAATTAGAATAAGAGTTCCTTAATATTATATAGAAGCACTTCCGAGACCCTCGACAGCGATATACAAATTTCAGTTTATTTTCCTTTTATTAAGCGAAGCCAATAAAGTTTTTATTTCGTATTTCGAGCGATTCCGATCCCAAATAACCCTTATCATACCCGTATTCCTATCTCCATCCCCAACAAGAACGTTAACTCCCGTGAACGAATGCACCTCACACGTCGGTTTGGAAGGGGGAGTTTGTAACCGGCCAAATGTCCGGTTCTCGGTGAAAACCGAATGTTCGCGCGCGATACTGAAAATGCGCGAAGCGCCAGCCGCGAGAGTGCGCGACCGTCGCGAAGAACGAAGAAGCACGAAGAGAAGAACTTCTTCATCGCCCGGCTACCGAAGGGCGAGGTTGAACAGAGAGAGAGCACCATTCAAATTATTACCTCCATCTCGAGCCCTATTTCCCGCTGGTGTCCACCAGCGTCCGGTTATTCGATAAATTCAACTCTATATCCTAGTGATATCTCGGAGCTGCCGGATCGTTGTGCGATCGCGGTTGAAAAGGAGAGATCGAGAAAGAAAGAGAGAGAAGGAAGGAAGGAAGGAAGAAAAAGAGAACCACCTGGAACGAGAGGAAGCAACAGCGGAGCTCCGTTCCGTCAAGTCCTTTTGTATGCATTATATTTAAGGGAGTGTACATCCCCACAACTAAGCGCGCCATGCTTGTACGGCCGCTCCGAATCCCCGCGCGTTAGACTGTACGCACGGCATATGTTCCCCGTTCCAGTCCCTGCCATTTCCCCGCGCCCGCGGAATCCGCTCCCGAGATAATATGTCGTCGCCGCGCTCTGAACTTATTTATATCCAACGTCGTTGTCATTATTATTAAATAAGAGCGATTTGAATAAATGATTTGTTAATTCCACAAGTTCGCTTCGTGTCATTTTCCCGTTCCCATATTCGCTCGTTTTAGGCTCAGCGCAGTTGGCTCGCCGGTCGCGAAGAGCACATAAGTAATAGGTAACCTGCGCGTAAGTACGCGGTTACAATATATATATATATATATATATATATATATATATATCGTGACTTCTGCATAAAAAGGCAATGTCCATCGTCTGCTTAGAAAACATGCTATTCGCCCATACCATTTTATATACGCACTATGTAATATATATTGTATGTATATTATACATACACATTTTAAATACGGTTTCTACTGAGAAATATTGTATTGGCGTGTACGGGCGGTGGATTACGATATCCCGTTGCCTAAAGACGATTTATTAGAGCAGTTGTGTGTTCGGATTATAGAATGCGATGTCTAGGTGTCTCTGAGTGATTTGTATGGAGAATATTGTATTTAGTTGATAGAAAACGATGTCCCGGTATGAGGAAATCAACTTATATGGGAAGATTCATGTTTGAGATGGTAAAATACGATATCTAGGTCTTTCTGAACGACTGCCATGGGGAGTATTGTGTTAAGTCGTTAGAAAGCTATGCTAGCTTTCTCGGGACGACTTCTATTGGGACTATCGTATTTAGTTGGTAGGAAACGATGTTTAGGTATGTCAGGTCAACCTATTTTTGAAGTGGACGCTACATTGAAGCAGCTTTTTATACAGAAGTGACGATAGGTAAATTACGCTCAATTATTTATAGAAACATAGTTTTTTTTTATATAAAATACTTTTTACTTAGATATTATTGAATTATTTATGAAAATATTTAGAACATCGGATTTTGGAGCTGAGATCTCTATACTTGATTTCACATAATTCCTAATGTTGTACTTATGAAGATAACGGTATTCTTTATAAGCAGGAAGATCGTTATTTCTGAGTTTTAATTCTTTTGGTTTCTCTTTGAGTAGTTCTTTTGTTAAAAATCTCGACAAAAATTCTATTATACTGTTTACGACATTAGAATGCTCGATCACACGTCTAAAATGAGCGTTGACGCATTCGCGAGCTTGCAAAATACTTTTGAACGTTGTTAGTTGTAAAGTCAAATTTGGTGTTATTTCGTATTTCTTTCTTTTGCATACAGGTTGTAGTTCTTCTTCTTCTTCTTCTTGTTCTTGCTGATTTGGTTTATTACAACTCACATCTGTTTCAATATTTCCTTTTTTTTAATCGTTGTTCTTCAATATTTATTTCTCTGGAACCGTACGCCATTGTGAAGGACAGAGCATGATTTTGTAGAAAAATTTTTGTCGGCTTTCCAAATTCTTCATAAAACGTATATGTATTCTTCAGATAAGATGATATAACATCTGTGTGACAAATGAATATTTTCCGGCTATCATCATCAAAATTCACACAGTTGAAGTCATCACTGCAGATTTTTACAACAGGTTTACATAAGCCATTAGAAAACTCTAAGCCATTCGCGATTCTCTTCGAGCCGAATTTATACATATATTATCATACCATTACGAGTTTCGTATGTTTCTAAAATTGAGATAATTTGATAATAAAGAAAAAGCAACATTTGTTATATATATAAATTTTGAGACTACATTAAAATTTACATTACTTTCAATATATTTATGATGATAGTTCATCATATTATCGTGTTTGTAGAGGATCACAGTATGCGAAATCATTTGTTTAATATTAAAGGATGAAGCTGAAAATGATGAAAATATTTACTAGTGCTCTCTGTTGATCGATAATCTAACATGGGAGCAGGAATTAGCTTACCATCAAGTAATAACTTTTTTCTCTTTTATTATAATTATAGGTTAATAACGTATAATTAATGTTCCAGATATGGAGATCGTGCCCATTAAAAATTTTATTTAAAGTGCAAAGGTTCTTGCACAATCCAAATAACTTTTCATAATCTTCCATATTATAATTCTTACTTCCTATTAAAAATATCAGTAATGGACTCCTAGTTCGATTAAACCTCTTAACTTTGAATAAGGGTACATTTATTTATTTTACTAAATATGTTGAAGACAGCCACATCAGTTTTAAATTCATCGACTCATTTAGATTCATTAACGCTCCTTTACATACATTAGCGTATTTTAGAGACAAAATCGAAATTCTTTTTTTAAAAAATGAATAATTTACAGTGGAAACATTTCAACTTTGAAAAAAAATTTTTTTGCTGTAATTGCTTAGACTTGAGACAAAACTGTCATCAACATTTTACATTCAATTGAATGTACACAAAAAAATTTCATAAATTAATCGATGATTATATTACTGATAATGATTATGAGTATGCTAAATGTGTATGGATTACATTCAATACTTTAAATTTAGGTGGATATTTAATTAGACGATTGAAAGATTGTCAAAATAAAAAAAATTTATTTATATTTATAGGCCAATATGCAGATTATGCTTAAAAAACTGATAACTCTGCTACTTTTAACAGAATTATTGAATTTGAAAATTTGAAAATTTTTGGTCTAGTTGCATTAAAGTCAACCGGATAAATCCTGCTCATTATTACACAGCACCGAATGTAACATGGATTGCCATGCTAAAGTTTAAAAAAATAAAATTAGAATTACTCACTGATCGTTAATGTGAACGGCTGGATGATGCAACAATATCTTCTATAATATATTAGGAGTGTGAATAAGTCTTTCCCGTTTTTTGTAAGAGATGGCGCCACCAATACTGTGCGAGTATTCAATGGTTACATATGTCATAATCAAAGCTTATTCATATGTCAACAATTTCATACTAACACATTAGTTAAAATTTTTTCGCATCATAAATTTTTGATATCGTGAAAATGTCGAAATTTGAGCCGAGTCGACGTCATTTGTGGGAAGTTTCACTTTATTGGTTCAATTTGAAGAAATCTGCTGCCGAGACGCATCGATTGCTTCAGGAGGCTTATGGAGAAGG
Source organism: Sycobia sp. Sy_11 (assembly GCA_018907035.1). NCBI lineage: Eukaryota > Metazoa > Arthropoda > Insecta > Hymenoptera > Epichrysomallidae > Sycobia > Sycobia sp. Sy_11. The sequence goes on from JACCIC010000023.1 coordinate 3,459,767, forward strand.
TTGTGTCGATGATTCAAGTGTTCGCGGATGGTTTCGACGCTTCAAAAGCGGTGATTTCGACGTAGAAGACAAGGAGCGTTCCGGGCGGCCGCAAATCTTTGAAGATCGAGAATTGGCGACTTTGCTTGATGGAGATTCTTGTCAAACGCAAGAAGAACTTGCTGAAGCATTGGGAGTTGACCGAACAACCATTTCCAAGCGTTTGAAAGCCATGGGAATGATCCAAAAGCAAGGAAATTGGGTGCCGTACGAACTGAAGCTGAGAGACGTCGAACGGCGTTTTTTCACTTGCGAACAGCTGCTTCAGCGACATAAAAGAAAGGGTTTTCTGCATCGTATCGTGACTGGCGATGAAAAGTGGATACGTTACGATAATCCGAAGCGAAGAAAATCATGGGGACTACCCGGCCATGCATCATCATCGACGGCCAAGCCAAATATTCATGGCGCCAAGCTCATGCTCTGTATATGGTGGGACCAGCTAGGTGTGGTTTACTATGAGCTTCTGAAACCGAATGAAAGGATCACAGGCGAGGTCTATCGACGACAATTGATGCGTTTGAGCCGCGCACTGCGAGAAAAACGGCCACAATACTCTGACAGGCACGACAAAGTTATTTTGCAACATGACAATGCTCGCCCACATGTTGCACCGCCGGTGAAAATGTGAAAACATGGCCTGGCTGACCAGCACTTCCATTCCTACGAGGAAGCCAAAAAATGGGTGGATGACTGGATAGAGGCCAAACCGGTCGAATTTTTTCGCAACGGGATTCGTATGTTGCCAGAAAGATGGGAAAAAGTTGTAGCTAGCGATGGCCAATACTTTCAATAATTCATTTGTAACCATTTTTTCACAATAAAGGCTCAAAATTTGAAAATAAAACGGGAAAGACTTATTCACTTACCTGATAATTTGAAATGGATTACAAGATTTGAGATTTTCAAGATAGCTATATTTTGGAAATATATTTAGAGTATTCGAAAGATGCGCCAGTAAACGCATAAATTTAATTTTTTGTCGTTGTTTCTATTATTTTTATAAATTATAACGACTTCGGGTATCAAAAGTATTCTGGATTCTTACAATCTAGACGTACTAAGTCACTAAATTAAAAAGAGTGATATGTGATACATTCTCACAGTTTAGAACAAGTAATATTTTATGGATTAAACCTTAAAAAAGTAGAAACAGTTTTCAAATTTAATAAAAAATCCTGGTTGAAATTATACATAGATTTTAATGCAAACATAAGAGCTAAGCATGAATTTAAAAAAATTTGTACAAATTAACGGACTCTGTAGTTTTTTGCAAAACTATGGAAAATGTAAGAAAACGTGTAAATATTAAACTTGTCAGTAAATGGGATAAATTATGTCAGTAGATAGGCTATGGGCATTCTAGCACATGGGCATTCTGGCACACTATCCCTCCCTGAAATCTGTGCTTTGGCCCTGTGGGTATTCAAGCACACCTCACCCCTTGAAAACTGTGCTGAGGCCCCCTTCATATTGTAATGTATAGAGAATGAGGTCACTTCCCGAAACGATGCTGCTCTCGCTATATTATATTAGATAAAGAGAGAGAGATAAGAAACAACTCGTTTCATCATTTCCATTCATTAAATTTGAGCAGAGTGATGTTTCTTCAAGATAAAAATTTATTATACGTGTGAGAAAAGCGAACACCGTTGATGGTTATCTATTATTATAGAAAATTTGTGCCCATATACTGTATACTGAAAGCGAGTTATTTTTCTTTGCCGGTCCCACGCCCTACATCCTCTCAGTTTCGATCGAGGATAATATCGATGTGATAGTAAACGCGAGTGACTATGGAAAACTAAAGTGTAAATGTCTATTTTGAAAGAGGTCCACTTCTCGAAAAAGCATGGGAAAGGGTCCGAGTAGAAGCGAACACTTGTGCAACTGAGGATGATACATCAATCAGTATAATCCGCTTACCGTTATAATGCGCTTGTCGGGGATGCACGTGTTAGACACATGCACCTCTTGACAGACTGACGAAGGTGAACTCATCAATTAGGATAACTATAACCAAGATGAATTTCTTTTTCTTTGTAACTCTCTAGATTTGTATCTTGTCGATTCCGCCAGAGTATAACATCCTTGTGATTGAAAAGAAGGGAGTGACTATGGAAAACGATCGTATAGTTGTTCTATTTTCGAAAAAGTACACTTCTTGGAAGAAGCATGTGAAAACGGGTCTGACGAGAGACGAGCACGTGCGCCTCTTGACAGACTGACTGAGGTTAAATCATCAATTAGGATAATGCGCTTTCCGTTGATGGTTATAAATGACTATTGTTATAGCAAACACAGGAGACAATACGATATACTGTAACCAAGATGGTGTTACAATACATGAAATATTTCAAGTCGATGGACTTGTTTGGAGAGGATGAGGAGGAGGAGGAGGATGCATGACCGACGACACTAATTCCGGTTGTCGCAGCCTCGCTTACAAGGGCTGTAACGCCCTGTTTTGAACCGAAGATAAGGAGATTTCCAGGTTCTCTGACGGACTGGAGAGCGCTGTATCGAAGAGCGCAGGACATGACGCAAGCCATTCGTCAGGCAATAAAGTTTGCCGAATTGTTCGACAAGATAGATGAAGGTAAGTAAAGAAAAATAATGATTATTTAAAAATTGTTTTATTTTAAATATATGAATATTTAATTTTAAAATATATTTAAAATTTAATTTTAATATACTAATATTAATATTTATGATTTTGTTTATTTATTATAAGAACGAAGAATGGAAGTAGTCGGCACAGCAAACGGTCAAGGATCCGATCAGGAAGGAAGGAGAGAAGAAGCCGTCCGAGAACGCCGAGGATGACGACAACGACGACACAGCACTACAGCCGCAGCCCTTGCATGTGATACTCGAGCTGTTCGAGCGTTGAGGAAATCAACGCCGTACCTCCCCTAGCGCAGCCAGGGCAGCCAAGGATCGTAAAGGACATTAGATTGGAAAAAAAATTGAATTAAATTGAATTGAAAAAAAAATGCTTTTATAAAATGTATGAAAATAATAAAGAAAATTATTGTATTTTATAAGAAACAATAAAAAATGTACAGAAAAGTGTATGAAAATATAAAAGAAAGTGTATTATATTGCAAAATAAATAAATAAATAAATAAATAAATAAATCATGGGAAAAAAACAAAATTATCATGTTTGAACATCCTTTACCATTCCTCATAGAATAAAGTACTTATTAATTATTATTATTAATTATTATTATTATTATTATTATTATTAATTATTATTATTATTATTATTATTATTAATTATTATTATTATTATTATTAATTATTATTATTATTATTATTAATTATTATTATTAATTATTATTATTATTATTATTATTACATTAATTATTATTACATTAATAATTTCATTATCATTCATCTAATTTCATTAATCAATACCATTTATTTCATTCTTATTATTAATTAAAATTAAAAGAGTTTTTGTATTGAATATTAGTATATAAAAAGATTAACGTATTTATATAATTAGAAATAAAAAATCAAAAGAAATATTTCGAAGATGTCTGGAATTACCAAAGATAAAAGGATGACATGAACGATTAATTTATGTATGCTCTAATGTAGTGTACTTGAAGATGCGAGCAAATGACAAGGTGCAAGCGAAGCGAAACGCGCAGAAGTACAGCCAGATCACCAACGAGAAGGCCACGAACGAGGGAGGGGGGGTTTGTTTTATTAAAAATTTTGATATTAATTTTGGGGTTAAAAAAATTTTTTGAAGGTATATTTCTTGGAAATATACAATTTCCAAGAATTTCGTGAAAATTCTAGGAAATTGTGTATTTCCGAGAATTTTTTTTTATTTTTAAAAAATTGATGATATGAAATTTTTTTCATTCATTTAAAAATTTTTTTTTATTTATTTACTATTTATTATTTTATTTTATTACATTATTTCAATTTTTTTTTGTTTTTCATTATTTTTTTACTTATTTATTTTTTTTTTTTTAAACTAGTTCAATATTTTTTTTTTAAATTATTTAAAAACTAAAAAATTATAAGAATAATATAATATAAGACTTTATATTATATTATTTATAATTTATAATACAATAATATGACTAATTGAAATAAAAATAGCAAAGATATTCAAGATATATAGTATTTATTAATATAATTTTTTTTTTACAAAGTTCATTTTACAATAATGCTATTTTTAGTCAATTTCAGCTCGTCCATACTTTCCACTCAAATAATTTTGCAACCATGTACGCATTATTGTGACATTCCGTATCGCATACATTGGTATACTTCGGATGCATAATGGATGGTTGTGGCAAATGACATTTTGACCTTCACTCTGCAATGTTTGCAATAATAGACAATGCAGCTCCTCCACATCAGATATAATTTTGGAATTAGAAAAAAAGTATGAAAAAAGTATGAAAAAGTATAAAAAGTATGAAAAAGTATAAAAAAGTATGAAAAAGTATAAAAAAGTATGAAAAAGTATAAAAAAGTATGAAAAAGTATAAAAAAGTATGAAAAAGTATGAACAATGTATGAACATTGTATGAAAATATACTCTTCCATAAAGTTTACTTTATATTACTTTTTGAAATATATACATGAAATTAATATAAAGATGATTGTAAGTATGCAAATTACTTAAATATTTGGCAGAATGATTGTCAACCATTCCTTCTTCTCTCGTCCCTTCACAGATAATTTTTTTACTCCTGTACAGCATATCTCCAATGTTCTTTCGAGCCTATGGTATGGAATGTCACCAGTATCCCATTCAAGCCCATGGTAATTACGCTGCAACCAGTGAACTGTTTTTTTTTTCATTCCATGACAAGTCACTCCGTGGAAATAGTGGCTTAAAGATATATACTGTAGGTAGTGCACCACTTTCCATACCTAATAAGCTAAATTCTTTCAAAGTGAAAGTTTGCGGGCCTCTTGACTGAAAACCCTTCATTTCGCAGAAGAACACTTTATCTTCTGGACACTTCAGAATATTTTTTCTAAACATTACTTCGTATTTCCTCACTCTAGCCATTTGCAGTTTATTTCTATTTATCTTATAGTTAGAAGTGATGATTAGGAATGTAAGTTCTATGCTTATGCATTAATATTTATAATAGTTCTCTCCCTCCTCGTGAAATGAGAACTGTTCTACAATTAGCTGAGAAAAAATAAAATAAATTCGATTGAATGAATGAAGATTGCATTTTTTTTGGTTGGTTACAAGTCAATTCATCCCCTCTATTCTTAGAGAAAGTCACTTACGATTGGGTTTGGGAGAAGAAAAGCATTTGTACTTTGGGAAAGGAAGTAAGGGTAGATATTCAGATGGTCCTAAAACTCTACACACCCTTCCCGTAGGAAATCACGTTTATGATTGGACGTTGAAGGAGAAAGGAGTTGATTTACTAAAAGGATGATATTTTGATTGGATTTAGTCAGACAATATTCCTCTTTAGTCTACATATATTCTTCTCATTCTAACACGATATTGAATGTTTTCTATCACAGGCTTGACATTGTGTTTCCACTTCTGTTTCCCCTTCTCCTTAATTTTCATTTTCCTTTAAAAGCGAGGCAGTTTCTTGGAGGAACACAGTTTCTACACCACAGTTAAGTAAGTTCAGTTTCATCTTTCTTATTTTTTTCTATTGCCAGTTATACAAATGTGAATAAAGACGCAATATTAAGTGAAGTCTGATATATTTTAAATATACTTTTTTAATATATTTTATTAGTTCATGTTCAAATAAAAGTAAAATGGCATATCTTTCGTCTGTCAAATTTTAAGACAAATAACTTCGTGATATTTACGACCGTGTCAGTGAATTGAACGTAATCGAACTCGACAATTATTCAACAATAACTGAACAGTCTTTGTTAGAGCTGAGAGAAGTTTGAAAAGAACAAGGTCTTTCTCGAGTAGAAAATCAAAAATGTTTAACATATCTTATTCATTTATCATGTATACAAGCAGGATTTCGGTTCTATCTTTATACTGCAGCACCAATTGGAGGTAGTCTAATCCCTAACGAGTTAGCTAAGGTTGAATGGTGAGATGTTCAATCAACTTTTAAAAATCGAATAAGGACTGGTGACTTTTCAATGGTCGACCGTTTGCCATATATGTCGAAAACCATTTCTGGATGAGCAACTGGCAGTGCGCGATCACTGTCATTTACCAGGAAGGAAAATTTAATATAATATAATAATTTAAAATAATCTAATATAGTAAAGAAAAAAAAATTATTGTTACTAAATTAAAGTAAGTAAATGGGAAGTATAGGTAGTAAATGGGAAGTACAGGTCAGCAAATCGAAGAGGAGGGGAAGGATTTGTGAGGGGATACGAGTCCAATGGAAAAGGAGCTCAAGTAGGTGTGACTACTGGGAAGAAGAGAGGGAGAATACAATCGGTAATGACATTCGAGTCACGGTAGATGTACATGCAGAATAAGAGAGTAGAGATAAAGTAACTAATGAAAATGAAGTTATGCGTGAAAGAAACACGCTCTATAGCAGTCAAGGTGAACCAATAAGCATTGAGTATAATACATCTGACGCACTAATTCACGAATGGAATCCTGAAGAAATTTTGAAAGGCTAGGAAGGGGTAAGCTCAGTTGAAGCCGAGGGAAGGGATGTACTCCGTGAGTCAATGGAAGGGGCAGAAATTATGGTGGGGAATCCGCTATATGAAGAGATGGAGGATGACGAGCAGTTGAAGAGTTTGAGAATTGTCTACCATCTCCAAAGAAAACAAGACTAATCTAATAAGGTAAGATTCGTAGTTAATTTTCTCTTTCAAAAAAAATTCATTTTTTTACTATGATAGAATTAAAAAGAAAAAATTTTTTTTCTTTAGAATGAACTTAGCTACTATCAACAAGATATCTGAGAGCGAGTTCTTGTCGCGGAAGAAATGTACAGAATTGGAGAAAAATCAGCAGTACATTGTGACTGCTCTTAAGTAAGTCTCTACAAGATATAACACCAAAGTCGGTGCGGAGCTGGACGATAACTTTCAAATGTTTTTCCCGCAAAAGATATCTTCGGCATTATTAAAAGAGGAAGAATTTTTCATAAATATGGCTAACAAAGCAAATAAGCTTTGTTTATTTATAGGGTATCAGGGCGGTAGTTGTTTTAAGTTTAACACTTCTACTTCTTAAATATTAATAAAACACTTATCATTATTTATTTGTAAAAAAAATCAAAACATGTATAACTTAATTACATAAATAAATATTATAATCATAATACACTGTCTTTTAGATTTACTTTGTAACTAGTGACCTTAGAACACATATCCATATATTTTACTTATATATTGCTTTCATTTAATGTCTTTTTTATTTATCCAACTATTATGCCCACTATTGAATCCTAACCATTTAACATATACGCGGTTACCACTCTTTTTTAGTACTTTTTCTACAAGATAAATTGCAGGATACTTAGTCTTTTGAATTTCAGTTTCATAAAAACCCCCCGATATATGTTTATCGTAATAATCATTAAGGTGATAAGTTACTGGATTGGTTTTTATAACTCTTGTTATTTTAAAAATATCTGTAGACCAATTAGGTGTGTAGCCTTTGCCAAAAATATTTTTTATTTTATTTATTCGTACATTATCTCCAACACTATGTTTCGATATTTTTCTTGGCATCGTCTCAGTTGAGAAACGCTTCTTCACCTCCATTTCGTTTTCTTGTTTTACATTTTTAGGCTCAATTCCTATTGTTCGATGTTTTCGTGAATTATAAGCCTTGACTAAGTCCGACAGAATATTTTATAGTTTCCTTGCTTATAGAATTGAATCGACATTGCATTTTAACGTTCTACTAAAACGTTCGCATCTGCTTGCATGAAGGTTACTGTGTGAGGAGTATAGGTTTATCTTATAATTTTTCATGAGATTCTCAAAATGTGAATTGTAAAATTCTTTGCCTTGATCAGTTTATAAATTAGATGGCAGTCTTCCTTCTTTGAAGATTTCATTCATAGCCAAGCTGACGTCATTGTCATTCTTTGTCTTTACTGGCATAGCCCATGCAAATGTTGAAAATATATCAATAACTATGAGTAAGTAACGAAACCCTTTATTCTCCTTGCAGTAAGAAATCATTTCTACAAGATCAGTTTGCCACGTCTCGTCTATTCTACGGATATCATATTTTTGTCGCTTATATCAACGACGTGCAGGTTTGTGTAGCTTTTCAACTACTTTTTGGCGTATCATTTTTTAATTCATTTCTATTTATTTTTTTTATAATTTTGTAATTCACTTTGTACATTAGCAAGACCAGTTTTAAGATGATCATATAATTCATGAATATATTTCAACTGAGATTCCATTCTCGTTTGATTGTTATCATATTTCTGCTCTTTGCTTTTAAGTTGATTATATAGGACATGAAGAGTATTAAGTTGAGTTTCCACTATCGTTTGATTCTGGCCGTGTTTCTGTTCATTGATACAGAGATAATGCAATCTGTATTCCACATTAACTCAATGTAAATTAATAGATTCATAAGGAAATCCTTGAATTTGATTTCCACCTTCAGTTAATTTTCTTCTACTTTTTTATCATTTATTGTTCAATTTATTATTTATTGTTCAATTAATTTAAAGATTGCAATAATTTTAGATGGTAAGTAAACTATTTCTTTCTGTAGGATTGTATTCAACGCCTCCAAGTTGACAGCATCATTTTTTTCAATAGGATCTCCTACATTACAGAGACGTTTAGCTTCTATATCACAATTCCCATCTAATTTAATATTGAAACCGTTGCCTGGAGGACGTCGACTACCTTGCGAGCCCTCCAAATTTCTTCCAAACAAGTTAAGGCTCATAATGCTACTGAATAACAAAAGAGAGAGTGCTTAATATATATACCCTACTTCACGCAGTTCTTCATTAATTGATTGGATTTCATTGCTGTGATTGTTATTTCCAGCGGATCGTTCTGCAATGAATAATCTAAGTCGTTCGACGAGCTCACTGGGATTGTCCCAGTAAACTGTATCTATCGATGAATTTTGATTTACTATTTTATACTTAGGTATGACACATCCTCCATTTTTTTTTCTTTACGATTACTTTTGGTGCGAAAAATTAGTGAAATAATATTAAAATATTTTCTGGTCCTGGAGGAGCGGATAGACTCAGCTTTGCTATGTTTTTTTCGGTGAGCATTTTTTGCTTCCATCATGTTGCGATAATTTTCACGATCTAATGAACTTATTATCGTTTCATCAGGTTGTTTTTTGAAGAGTAATTGCATGAATCCATTAGTTCTAGGATAAGTTACATCACGCACTTTTACTTTTTTATCATCAAATTCAATTTCAGAATTGCCAAGCAATTATCATCAATTTACATCACCTTGTCGGTAAATTACTAACATATTAATATTATCCCTGATAAGATGTTTTGGTATATGAGCATATGACTGACATAAAAACAGTCTACACTTTTATGTCTGCACATGCAGAAAAATGCTCTGACGTTATCCTGTTTCTCACAAGCTATATCGTCAAAAATCATTATTAAATTTGGCAATGCTTCATCTGGCGGTGTTACAGATTCATGTTCGCTAAACAGCAGATATGTAACGCCTTCAATCTGCTCTAAAACATTTTTGAGAAATTGATACTTTGGCTGATTTAGCGACCTTGAATAAACATAGACTTTTTCGAATCTAAGACCATTTGGATGTGTGATTAAAGCTCATAAACTATTTATTTTTCCACAGTTTGACGGACCACAGAATACTGCTCTTATACGATCTGGTAATAAATCTCCATGTCGCTTTTTCCTTTTCTCATTTCCAAAATTAAAATTCGTGATAGGAAGTTTGACACTCTGTTCGGTGAAATCCATGTTGATGTGACAAAGTCAAGTTTACTATTAAGTAAAGATAATATAAAATACTTGTTTTATATTTTCTAAGATTAGTTATAAATTAACAGCTGAAGATGATTGTACACAAATTTCGGAAACAGGTGAAGCGAGGGAGTGGACTGCTTGATGGAGTAATCAATAATTTACCTATCTAAATGCATCTGCCTGCTTATCAATATTGTTGTCCCGGAACTAAATTAAAGAAGCGAATGAAACGAGGTGATCGAGGAATAAATCCGATTGATCAGGCTTGTACAGAACATGAGATTGAGTACTCTAATAAAAATAATAATCGTAAAATGACTGATTTAAAGCTTGATGATAAAGCTTGGCAGTGTGTTAAAGCCAAAGATGCTAGTCTTGCTGAAAAAGCGGCTGCTCTTACTGTTGTAAGTGCTATGAAATTAAAGGCAAAAACTGGAATGGGACTAAAGTTCAGCAAATTAGTGACTATAGTAAAAAAATCGTTAAAAGCAAGTAAAAATTCCCGCAAAATTATTCAGTCCGCGTTGAAAGGCGCCCGTCAATCTCTTAAAAAATATGGTGGTAGGAAAAAAGTTATCTTTCCACGAGTTCTACCCCTTCCATTCAAAATAGGTGGAGTGCTTCCATTTCTAATACCACTGTTTGCAGATTTAAGCGCAATGGGTGCTCTAGCGGAAGGTGCTGCTGGAATAGCTAAAGCACTATATGATGCTAAAGATGCTCAAAAACAATATAAGGAAAGTAAGCGACGCAATGAGACAATGAAAGCGATTGCTATAGGCAAGGGCCTCTATCTCCAGCCATATACACGGGGAATGGGATTATATTTAAGGCCGCACGGTTATGGTCTAGTAAAAAAAAAACTTCGATTTAACTTTGCCAAATCGTGCATTGATTGACTATGATAATTATAGCACACTTAATCATTATAGCACATAAACATACATTCGATGGTATACTGGAATGATTTCAAACCTTGACCTGGTGTTCTCTTCGAAAAAAATCGCGGAAAAAATTAATATTAAGGCTAAAGAGGACACTTGAGTTGCCTATCACTTTTTCTTAGAAGTCTAAATTGATGTAGCAAAATGCATATATATTAAACAATCCTTTCGCTTAACGTCGGTTAGAACAAAATGGACTAAAACCTTCCAAACTATAGAACAAAAATATAGTTTTTTCCTATCGAGCGAATAGAATAAAAGTAAAAAATAAAATAAAAGTAAATGATCGAGTACATTGATATCTGGTGCTCTGGTGGGACTCAGAGCCTCATAAGCATAAAAGATTGAGAACTGCTTCTTTTAAACAATGGAAATTTTCTAAGAATATTATATAGAGTATAAAAGAAATATTACATTAGCTCGAAAAATCTTTAGAATGTAAAAAAAGGAAAACTTTCAAAACTTCACAAAACAAATTGATCATAGAAATAATACCAAATTTTCTTAGAACAAGTATAAAACCTTAAAATACAAATGAATAAATACAAAACCTTCTCTCCACTCCGACCCCCAACAGGATATCAGAAACGTTGAAGAAGCTCTAAGTAAGATTTGCCCTTCGTGGTGTAAAACCTGAGTGGTTATCTTATTATATAAAAAATCAATTTTGAGAATCATTCTTACTCATTCTTCATGAGGCGTTGACGGCATCGATTATAATATTATCCAAAAACTTCCTATAAAATTCAAACTTATATTACTAGATATTTTTAATCAAATGTATATTGCAGGTCACTCTCCGACTGACTGAAAAAACTCGTTTGTGTATCTTATAAAAAAGGCATATGTTTAAACTTTCCGACCTATTAGCTTAAACTCCTGAATGTGTAAAATTATTGAAACCATGTTAAAAAATAAATTTTTATGGTGGTTCGAATTCTCAGGTATTCTGCCCAGCAGTCAATCCAGTTTTCGAAAAGGGCAATCTACTGCGGATAACCTAATCAATTAAATTCTAAATATAGACGAAGTATTAAAAATAACTTGCTGGCAGTATTCCTTGATGTAAAAAGCGCTTTCGATAATGTAAATATCAATATACTGTTATAAAATTTAGCCAATATGGGATGCCCCAAAAAACTTATTCAGTTTAAAAAATTTATTATGACTGAGAGATTAATCTATACTGACATTAAGGGAATTCACCCGCGACTTGCTCATAAAGACTTGCCACAAGGGGGAGTTCTCAGTCCTTTACTTTACTGTTTATATATTCGACAAATTTGCGAGAAACTACCGAAAAGTCTTGCAGTTTGCAGATGATATCGCGCTGTACTGTAAACGTGTTTCAATAACTTCGTCCAAAAATCTCCTGGAAAAATCTATATGGAGCATATCAACGAAATTAGAAAATTTGGGGCTTGAGGTCTCTCCGGAAAAACCTGTTTTCATTCATTTTGACAAAAAGCGGATTCTTCCTGGTAGTACGCAAATCCGTATAAAAAATACAATAGTTCAATCTAGTAATGCAGTGAAATTTTTAGGCTTAATCCTAGATTATAAACTTACTTTTGACGAACATATTCACTATATTAAAAAAATGTCTAAAAAGCGTAAATTTAATAACATTTTTACGAGGAATATCGTGGGGATCGTCTCCTGAGACACTAGGTACTGTTTGTAAAAGTTTTGTACGTTCGGTTGTCGACTATGGTTGCTTTTTATACCTTCGATCTTAAAGTAAAAAAATAAATGATCTTGAAAAACTAGAGTTCGCTGCTATACGACTATCACTAGGCTATAGATCAAGCACGCCTACTAACATCCTACTAGCTGAATCAAAAATATCATGCTTATATCGCAGAGCTGAATATTTATGTAATAAATATACTTTTAAGATATTATCAAACACGCAACTCATAGTATATAACATAATAATTCGCATCTCTGACATATTTTCAAAAAACTTCAATAACAAATTTTCAAGGTGTATACTCAAAATATGCATACATGATGTTACTAAAAAAAAAGAAATTATAAGTAATTCTCACTGCACTATATTCATGCATTATTATGAAATTTTAAAAACTCATATTATTATTGAAATTACTTTTGGACAATAGCTTAAACAGTCTCAGTAACTAAATTAAATAATCAATATACTCAAGATAATTTATATGCCATATATACAGATGGTTCCAAATCTACTCATTCTCGTTCTGTTGGTTGTGCTCGTTATTGCGAAAAGCTTAACATTCCTATTGTCTAGAGCATCAATAAAGAAGCTTCCATTTTCACAGCAGAATGCACAGCTTTAAGCGAGCCTATCAATATTGCGGTTACATATCTAAATAAAAACTTTATTATTTTTACAGACTCGCTCAGTGCCTTAATGACACTAAAACAGCCTTCATTTCATATACACACTAATCCCATAAGTCTTGAAATTAGATACAAAATACATAGATACTTACAAAATTCGCAAAATAAAAATATAAATTTTTATTAGACCTTGCACACATTGGCATTGCTGGTAACGAAATAGTCGATAACGTCGTCAAATTTGCAGCATTATAACCATCTTCTATCTCTAGTAAAATACCATTTTCAAACTTTAAAGATACACTAAAAACGCAAGTAAAAGATAAAACTCTTACTGAAATTAAGCGTCAAGGCGAGTACAAGGATAAAAAATACTTTTCAACTTTTTTTTTTTCAATTCAAAAAATATTTTTAACAGTAGTAAAAATCTTCCAAGATAATTACAAGAAAAATATTCCTCGAGAAATAATTAGCATAATTAATAGATGTTATTCCGATCACTACAATCTTGCTTACTTGTTCGCAAAAATAAATGTTGTACAAAGCACTGCATGTCAATGCGGACATGAAATACAAGATTTAGATCAGCTATTGTGGCAATATGAATTGTACGAAAACTCACCATCTTCATTTCTTTGTAAACTGGCTAACATTAATTTGGTCCCCCCTCTCTGTAGTCCAATCCTACTAGCGAATCCTACTACAGCTATCTGTAGACGCTCTAATTTGCTTTCAGATAATAATTAAAACAGCATAATAATGTAAATCAATCTAAAATATTCCACTCTTTGTAATAATTGCTGTAGCAATATAATCTTACACACAGGTTCAATTTGCTTCACGAAAAAAGGGCTTAATCTCCATCAAACCGAGATATAGTGCAATTCTTGAGGATACTGGCTGACGAGAATTCCACGAGCTGGATTAACTCGCAGATGAAAACACCTACTTTGATGTATCCATTTCATTCAATATGAACTTTGGATTTGCCGAAGATTATTTCAAAATTGCACTGAATGCTAAACACGAACTTGTACACACTGAATCAAAGATTGAGCATGTCGATCGAGATCTACAATGATTTTGTCCAGATCTTTAACAAAAGAACTACTCAACGAGAAACCAAAAGAATTAAAAATCATACATAACGATCTTCTTGCTTTTAATCAATACTGTTTTATTCATAAGCACAACATTGAGAATTATATTAAATCAAATATGGAGATATCAGCTCCAAAATTCGAAGTTGTAAATATTTTATTATCTGAATTATATGCTTATGCATTTCCCATGATAGCTGAAAAAGTTAATAAAAAATTCGGTGACGTTTAAGAATTCTAATACTTTTAATGCCATGTATATATATAATAAATAAATTTTAAAATTCATTAAAGTCAAATTTTACTATACATTTATATCACATTGGCTCTATGTATACAATCTTATCCTACAAAAACATAAAAACTTTTGTCGTTTATTAATTTATTCGTAATAATTTGCAGCACTTTCTATTTAATAAAAAAGGTATAGTCGGCACAAACATTTTTTTATCTGTTTCATATATACTATTTTATTTGTTGATTAATATTAATTATTTAGATCAAAACTAAAATTCAAGTGAGTTAAAGTTTTTCAAAACGTTTACAACGTTATAAATTTTTTTAAAATATGATTTTTTAAAATTTATAACATTGCTAGATGGTACATAATATCATGTCAGTACTTTACGTGAAATGCGTTGAAAATAATAAAGAATAAAAATTGTTTGCATCAATACTTTTATAAGAATATATCAGGTATGTGAATAAGTCTTTCCCATTTTTTTTTTCAAATTTTGAGCCTTTATTGTGAAAAAATGGTTACAAATGAATTATTGAAAGTATTGGCCATCGCTAGCTACAACTTTTTCCCATCTTTCTGGCAACATACGAATCCCGTTGCGAAAAAATTCGACCGGTTTGGCCTCTATCCAGTCATCCACCCATTGTTTGGCTTCCTCGTAGGAATGGATGTGCTGGTCAGCCAGGCCATGCGTCATCGATCTGAAGAGATGGTAATCAGACGGAGCAACGTCTGGACTATACGGCGGGTGGGGTAGGACTTCCCATTTGAGCGTTTCTAAGTATGTTTTCACCGGCGGTGCAACATGTGGGCGAGCATTGTCATGTTGTAAAATAACTTTGTCGTGCCTGTCGGAGTATTGTGGCCGTTTTTCTCGCAGTGCGCGGCTCAAACGCATTAATTGTCGTCGATAAACCTCGCCTGTGATCCTTTCATTCGGTTTCAGAAGCTCATAGTCAACCACACCTAGCTGGTCCCACCATATACAGAGCATGAGCTTGGCGCCATGAATATTTGGCTTGGCCGTCGATGATGATGCATGGCCGGGTGTCCCCATGATTTTCTTCGCTTCGGATTATCGTAACGTATCCACTTTTCATCGCCAGTCACGATACGATGCAGAAAACCCTTTCTTTTATGTCGCTGAAGCAGCTGTTCGCAAGTGAAAAAACGCCGTTCGACATCTCTCAGCTTCAGTTCGTACGGCACCCAATTTCCTTGCTTTTGGATCATTCCCATGGCTTTCAAACGCTTGGAAATGGTTGTTCGGTCAACTCCCAATGCTTCAGCAAGTTCTTCTTGCGTTTGACAAGAATCTCCATCAAGCAAAGTCGCCAATTCTCGATCTTCAAAGATTTGCGGCCGCCCGGAACGCTCCTTGTCTTCCACGTCGAAATCACCGCTTTTGAAGCGTCGAAACCATCCGCGAACACTTGAATCAGCGACACAACCTTCTCCATAAGCCTCCTGAAGCAATCGATGCGTCTCGGCAGCAGATTTCTTCAAATTGAACCAATAAAGTGAAACTTCCCGCAAATGACGTCGACTCGGCTCAAATTTCGATGATGCGAAAAAATTTTAACTAATGTGTTAGTATGGAATTGTTGACATATGAATAAGCTTTGATTATGACATATGTAACCATTGAATACTCGCACAGTATTGGTGGCGCCATCTCTTACAAAAAACGGGAAAGACTCACACTCCTAATACTATAATCAATAACCTATCTATAAATGACTATTATACAAATATAATTGTGTTTTTCAATTATAATATTAAAAGAAATTCTGTGAAGAGTTGTTTATTATGTGTCAGAGTGAACAAATTATCATCAATTAGTTTAATACTCCCTACTCTAACCGTTTCTCACCTGTCTGTAATGCCCTCTACCGTTGATTTTATTTTATATTGATATATATTTTATAAGAATTGTCAGTCAATTCAGCGATTTTGAAGTTTGCGTATCGTACAAGAAACATGGGATCACCGATTAGCCAAGTTCTTGGACCCCAGGTAAAAGAATTTTAAAAACAAAAGAACGATAAAGGTAACATATTAGATATTCTTACTTTACAAATTATTTTCGAAAGATAATAGCAGTTAAGGCGAAAGAACGTTTATGAACACTTATGAAAGATATTTCCATAGGAGCATGGCGCGATTTGCTTCAACCTCTTTATGTCTCTATTGTATTTCCTTATCAGAGAGGAAATAAATATGATATGGGTTCTTTCCTACTTCGACGCCGCGCAGCTTTCGTGAATAAAGAGTGCTACGTGTGGACGGGTCTTTATTAAAAATTTAGTTAATCTCTACATGTAACAATTAATGATAAAGTACGAAAGAAAAATTTTAGGTCAAATAAGTCGAGCTCGCGGACACTGGTGGCCAGTAGACAGAGTGGGCGAGCCTCGATTCGAAGATCCGCAGAAAAGAGAGAGACCGATAGACGGCTGCTATCAGACCAATGCCGGAATGACTCTCTGTCTCTCTCTCTCTCTCTCTCTCTCTCACTCTCTGTATACATTGGACGCGTGCATATATATTTTAACTGCATAATTGCAGCTACTCTTACCTTATGATGAAGCGTATGTATGTGTGTATGTGTGTGCGCGTTCACTGCGAGGTACATGCTGGACTCGCCGGCTGCTGAAACGAAGAATGGGGAAACGGATAGGTGAACGCAGTTGTCTATAAATAACCGAATATTCAATGATAATTAACATGACATTTATTAATACGCAGAAACGTAAACATTATAACGGAGTGCTATTGCTCTCGTTCACTTTCGGGAGAGAGTTACATTCAATATTTAAATGTAAGTCCTCTCTCTTTCTCTCTCGCTCGCCGCTTGGCGTCCTTGATGTGCTGCACGCAAGCCCGTCTTGCAGATGGGTCGCTGGCGGTCGGGAGGCTAGGACGGGAATAGACTTGCCTTGACGATGCTCGTGGACTCGATGTCCGGGGCTGAAACTTGTAGATGAGAGAGATGTCGAAGGTCGGGACGATGTCTGTGCAACATGTGGAAGCAGCTATTTTATCTGAATGTCGGGAGGACATCCTTATGTTGGGAGGAGAAAAAGAAAAGCGCTCGTTCCTTTTCAACCCATCCTCAATCGTTCACTGTGTGCGCATTCTCGTGGTTCGCGAGTGCGATATTCGCGATTGATCGCGAACACTCGCGGTTTTGTACGAACGCATAACACACGACCGACAAGGCGCCCATTACAAATCCCCTTCCCAAAAACGATGTGGGGAAGCGGTGCTCGCGATTCCTTTGGCTGTCGTGTTCCTATCGTGCGCAGAAGTTGCGACAGTAACTGTTAGAATGATAATGCGTATCGGAAAAAAATGCGGAAAATAGATTACCTGCGAGGAGTAGTTTGTACCGTTAATAAAAAGTAATTGTCAATTAACACCCACTGATGTTTTACATGAGTCGTAGATTTTTCGCTGGCTCTATATAAATCCAAGTTGTATGTATCAATATTACTTTTTTCTTTTTTGAATCGTAATCCTACTCATGAATTAATATATCAACGCGAACGCTAAAAGCATTTATAACTAACCTAAATGTCGCTATCGACTATGAAACTATTTATTAACTGGAACTGACGTTAGTACTTAATTGAACTATTCTAATTATATTCTACTTATCCTATGGTTGGATATCGCTGACTTAAATCTAATATATACGTTGATGCTAATGTCTTCTGCTTGTACTCGCTGGCTCGGTTGCTCGTACGTTTTGACCTTTCTAGGTATGTGTTCGGCAAGTACATTACGTTGATTTTCGCCTTCTTCTTTCTTTGCCACTGTGTTCGATGCTCAAATATTTTTTGTGCTTGAATACTGTGTTGTCATTTGGATCTGGCACAGCGTTAGTAGGACGGGCAAGTAGCCTATTATCGTTTCCACCCATTGTTCGCTCTTCTATTGCCTTTGTCCTCGCCCATCGACTCTGTGCCATCGCGGCATTTCTTTGCTCGCGAAAAGATAAAAGGTTTGTCATTACTTCTAGATTGCGTTTAAGTTTCCTGTTCATCCCATACGTGATTTTATTTTACTTGGCGATCTCCAGGTATCGGACGTCATTTGCTCTGTTTATGTACTGTTTTCGCGGTAGGTAAGGAAAGTCACGGGGACACGATAGGAGTAAATGCTGGCTAATCTTCTCTGCGGCCATTTATATATTGCTACTGGCCAGATTAGTTTTCTACTTCCTCAAGTAGACTGTTGAGCCTCGTATATTAATCACGATCGACTACTGGCCTCCTACTGCACCAGCTACTTCCTGTAGCGTATGGGCTACAGTGGGGCATTTATCTTGCCGATGCACATCTTCCTTTTCTGAAATTTTCCGCGTAACTCCTTACCATTTTCCGCGCAACTCCTGACGTGTGTCTTTAGGCTCTTTGCCGACTGCGCCCCGCGGTCGCCCTCCCTCTCCAAAGACGATACGGCAGGGACTGATCGCTCTGGGCAAGTTATACATGTGTGTACGTTGCAATATGCCTTGCCACACCTCAAAAAGAAGCGTCTGTTTCGAGAGTGTAAGCATGCGGAGAATCGATGTCAGTCCGCTTTATAATTCCATCAACCGACTAGCGTTGCTGCTCTATTCTCATTCGGCATACTACCTAATCCTGGTAGTGGTCATGCTGATGGTGGTGGATGTGGCCGTAGTGCGGGTACAAAATTGAGGGCGGCGTGAATTTTAAAGCCATCAGGACAGGCGTTCCTTTTTCTGAGCTAGCGGTATGGGTCGTCGCCGTTGGATGGCTCATCTATACCCGTTATGGGAGTAGTACTTAAATAGATCTTTGGGGGCTGGTACCTTAAAGGAGTTAAATCTCTTTCGCTGATAATCTTCGTGGCTGGAATTTTTCTCTGTGCATCGAGGTATAAGGGGACTGTTCGTTTCCGGTGGCCTTTCCAACACCGGCGGTTTGGTACTTGTATGGTACAATAGTTTTCTCTTCACCTTCTGTCTTCTGAGTACCTTGGGATTTGGGGTGAGCTTTCCAGCGGCCTGTCTTTGGAGTTGCAACTGAGCGCATGAAGGCATAGCGATCGTCGCGGTACAGATGGACCCCACCGTCTTTTGGCATGCTCACATACACTATTGGGCAGCTGGCTTCTTTGCGGGTTGCCTTTTGATGTGGGATTTCCGGCGGTAATTAGGGCTAGGCTAGAACGATAGGGAGGAAATATATCTTACTTGTCTACCAGATGAATAGGGATGGCATTTTGCGGGTTTCTATGAACCACTAGTCTTCTGCGAGATGTCTCCAATGGTCCCGTTTTATGAGCGTCGCTCTCCGTCTCGTCGTCTATCTTTATCTTTCTCTCAAGGTTCTCATAACTGTGCATAAATGGGTTGTAGATACAGTGTTGGATGGGTTGTAATCCGGTCTCTTTCTCTTTTTGTTTTTCTTCTTTTTTTTATCTTTTCAATCTTCTCTTCTATCTTCTCTTCTTTCTGCTTCTGCTTCAATATCTTCTTTTTAACTACTTTTTTCTCTTCTTCATCCGCGTCTTTATAACTTTTCTTATTTTTTCCGATGTTGTTATGGTTTCTTCTGATGTTTATGAAATTGTGGTAGTTTCACGTAATTCCGGATGCACTTCTTCTATTACCTCTGCTGATGTTGTGGTAGTTTTTTACAAGGACTTACATGTGAATGTAGCACGTATATTTAAAGAGCCCTCCCCGCACCCCGAGCGCGCGCGCGTGCGGCAAACAATGACCACCTAGGCGTGTATATATATTGTATTTGTATTTTAATGCGTTACTATAAGACTTTATAGATAATAGCTTTTGATGCCGTGTAGCTTTGCCGGGGATTACTATAATTTCGGAGTTGCGCTTGATCTCCATTTAGCATATGTATACATACATACATGCATACATACATACATACATACACAAACATATATATATATATATATATATATATATATATGATGTGCTCGCGCGTGTAAATGCGCGCGTATGTAAGAAATTTCTTATGCGAGGGTTGCGCGGTAATGAATGGCACTTTTGCGAAAATCGCCGATATGTGGTAAAAAATATTTTATGCACACGCATTGGTTCTGCATCACATCGTATACGTGTTACATATTTTCAAGCATTACATAATTTCAATCATCTCAAATGACGCTGCATTTTTGCGGTTAGCGTACAGGTCTCCTCTACAACTGCATTCTTACAGGATATGTATAAGGTGCACCCCTATTTCGTGGCTCAGCTGGAAGTATCCACTGATCACAAATACTGACAAAGAACGCAACCTCACCTCCGCTACTGCGAAGTGCTTTAGGGTTGAGAACTGTTATAGCCACCCATGCATATGCCCGTTCACATATACCATTCTCGTTCGCTGTCCGAACCTCTCTATTCAGCCAATGCGCTGGTATGGCCCCTAGGGAAGTAGGATGTCTACTCCTCTTTCCACACATTTTGATTTTATTTCTGGAGTGACCCTGCGCGGAAGTTAACGTTTAGCTGCGAAGCGCAGAACAGACTCACTTTGATTCCTTCGTGCACTAATGTTCATAGTCCGTGGAGTTTATTACTCTCTCCATAATAACTTTATATGGAGAATACTTGATGTCCATCCATGATTGTGGAACTTTCTGGCCATTTTGCAATTTATACATTTGAGTTGCTGCTCTTTATGAGTACAATCCTTGCTGCCATCGCCATCGGGGGCGCAATGAGTATAGCCTTTTTCGTTCTTGCAATACTTGGAGATGTGTTTGTAACCTAGGCACTTATAGCACCTTGTTACTCTAACGTAATCCTGGATTCGGCAAGGGAGCCATTCCACAAACACTTTCTTCCTCTCCAGTAAAAGTTCACGCATATTTGGTGTAACTTCCACCACTCAGTTATTTGTGTTATCGTCTTTTTGCCTGTCTTGAAGGGGGCTGAAAGAATCCTGCGAATTCCTCTGCTGTTTGAGCTAGGCACTCATTTTGCTCATAGACAGCTGATGTCAGATCTTCCGGGGCCAGATCTCTCGTATACTAACATTTTCGGTTTATTACAGCTCAAAAAAGTTTTCGATGTTATTGCAGGTTCTTATTTTCTCTAATCCGGTGGGCCCTCGTTGCACTACCTTATAAATTTGACAGTCGGGACAGTGCTTGACATACTGATGTGCATCTCTTCGCATTCCAGGCCTATAGTAACACTGGCTCACTTTATTTAATGTCTTGTCTGTGCCAAAATACCCATTCTTTGGTCTGTCTTGGTACTCACGAACTACTTGCTCACGATCTCCTAGCGGTACTACCAACTTCCAGTCCTCTTGACTGTCGCCTAGTATCTACGTGAGTACGTTAGGGATGTGTTTGTATGTTTTGTTGTCCATGATTGTCCAGTTGGGGTATTTATCGCGTTGTTGGCGTATTTCTCTAACTTTTTCATTATTCCGTCTGTCTCTTTCTACGTCGCGAGTGTGGTAGTAGATACTTCAGCTGGCTGGGTGGGACCTAGAAAGAGCGTCAGGTACATGACGTAGAGCTCCCTTACGATGGACAATGTTCATGTTATACACCTGCAGTGTTGTTGCTCATCTCGCTAGACGGCCTGTGGGGTCCTTCAAAGTGTGCAAATAATTGAGGCTGTTGTGGACCGTCACCACCGCAAATTTCTCGCCAAGTAAATATCCATGAAATTTTTCCACAGCCCACAGGACGGTTAAGAACTCCTTCTCGGTCACAGTGTATTTCGATTCTGACGCTGTTAATGGTCTGCTCGGGTATGCCATTGGATGTTCCTTGCCTTTATGCTCTTGACTAAGCACTGCACCTAGGGCGTAATTTCTTGCATCTGTCTTCAGAACGTATGGCTTATGTTGGCTGGGGCGCGCGAGTACTGACGATGTCGATAAGATCCTCTGCTAACGATGCGTTAGCATGCGTTAGCAGGATCTTGAGCTTGGTAACGAAAGCCTCTCGAAACCATCCTGCCGCGCTTGTCTCCAAAGCCATTTGGCGCTATTCATTTCGTGAGAGGCAGCTTAACTCTCGCCAGATCTTGTATGAATCTAGCGTACCACCTGACATGCCTAAAAAGCCCCGTAATTACTTCAGAATGGTCGGCCTCCGCTTTAAGTTCACGAATGTGCTGCTCGAAGCTCTTCGTAGATTTTATCCTTGGGGACGAAAACATACGATTGCCACTCTGTTCCGAAGATGAGATCCATACCACTGAGGAAAGAGGCCGGGGCAATCATTAGTTCATATGGCAGCCTTGCATACTGGAAGAGACCTTTTTGCGGACCGCAAAGGCGACAACCTCTTTGCTGCTCTCATCTAACGGTATTTAAGGCAGTAATCTACTTTAGACCCTTGCAAAAACGCTATTATTGTGAAATTTTTCGGAGAATGCTATTGATGATATGGATGTAGGATTTGAAATGCTTAATAAATACACTCTTGAAATACATAAAAAATTTTTTTTTATTTATTTTATACATTTTTTTTACATGTAAAGTATGGTCAAAGCCAACACCTCAAAGAGTATCTACGTTATCGTGGTCGTAAAATCTTGACGACGGATGGTCTGAAGCAAAAAAATCAAATAGTTGTATGTTAAGTATGACTCCAGAAAACAATCTAACTAGAATATTTTATGTACATGCAAAATCAACAAAATGGCGGCTAAAATACGAAAGAAAAAAAATTGCTTTTTTCCGTCTTTTTTGCAATAAAAATATAGTTAGAATTATAATTTTAAGCTGATTGTAGTTAGGATGGTTGATAGAAACATATGACTTCGGTTCAATAGTTTTTTAGTTTTCACAACAACGGTTTTTGTAAACGCTGAGAAAAAAACGCTTTTGAGAAAAACGCCTTTAAAGATTTTGTAAGTGAAAAATTGTAGAAAAAATTAGCCTAAGCTCAATCAGCGATGCCTGGGCCATACAATATCTCAATTTGTTCCAGGCGAGTATTTTCATCTAATTTGTCATGTTTCATCTAAACTTTTTTTGAGTTTTGCTCTCCTTAGAAGCCTCAGTCGAGCAGCGCTTCTCTCGAACGATGCGCTGTTGGTCGCGCATATTGCCGAACTGCATGACGGTTTGGCCGATTTCCAGGCCCATAATTTCTATTATTTTCAAAAGCGGGCTGAATACTTCATTAAAAATACAGGCAACAGTGAGGCATGCAATTTTAACGATTTTTTTTCAATTATAGACATGCTTCGGTGCCATAGCCCAAACTGTTGAGTTGAAACGTTCATTGTTATTTTAAGTGTTTCTGCCCAAACATCTCTCCAGCAATTACGTTTTTGTTAGATCTTCGTAGATTGGTTTCAGCACCTCTTGTACGTCACTAGTAACAGCAAGACGATGTTTATAATTTTATAAAGTGTTCTTTGCTTCGGCGTTCTTATACTTGAACTAGCTGTCTGAATAGTACGTATGCTGTAGTTTGAAGTCTGTTGAGATTTTGTGGTAATAGCCGGCCCAGATCTCATTTCGCATGCCTTCTACTGTATTTGAATTCTTTTCAATTACAAGACTATAGTTTTTAGATAACTCCTTCGTGAATTTGATACTTAGATCAGCAGTCTTTACTTTTTTAATCACTACTTTTGGTTTCTTCACAAATTTTTTCGGTGCCGCTACTTTTGTCTCCGGCCTTCAATTTTGCAGTCTCTTATAAGGGATATAATTTTGAGAAGCAAAGTTATATATTTTGATAAGAATATATATAGGTGTAATGATTTACAATAGGGGAACAGCTGCTGCCGTGAACAAGGCCAGATAGATTGCTAATCCGGCGCGCGCGCTGGGCGGGTCGGAAAAGCGCGCTCAGCTAAGTGCGTTCGAAAGGTGAAAAAGTATAGTTAAACTACCTGAATCTTTCTAAAATTTTGAGCTAACATTCTTGATTATATTTACGTTTGAAAAATGGAAAAAAAATTTTTTTAAAAGTTGTAAAGTAGAATATTGCCTTAATGCTTCTGATTGATTGCGAACATCAGTTAGTTTTCATCGTATTAAGAGGTCAAGTTTTGAGCCAAGTAAGCGTCATTTTCGGAAATTGTTAATTTACTTCTTTCATTTAAAGCAATCTGCAGCTGAAGCACATCGGCTACTCAGAGACGCATATGGTAATAAATTGAGTGAGAAAAGTTGTCCGGAGTTCTGTCGCGAAACTCTTCCTCTAGCCATAGAGAGGAATAGATTGGCCGGAATGGATAGCGCAAGGTTACTTTGAATTCGTGTAATGAGCGCCAATTCTTTTAATGCGGCTTGGCCCATATTCGTGCTGATCCGCCCAGGATTCCTGATAATCACTTTAAATTATCTGTTGCTGGAATATCTAGGCTACTCGTTGTCTCTTCCAGCCCTTGAATGAATTCCTTTACGTCCTCTCGAGGGGCCCCTGTAAGCTGTACACGCGACTGTCGTAAAAACTGTCCGGCGCGCGTTTCTTGGAGGTATGTGTTCTCGAATGATTGATTCGAGGTTATTTGTCGGGTTTTGGGGGCGCTTGCCGTATTTGTAGCGCTAGCGTTGGCAAGCCCGAGTACGCTGCCGGTTCGGTTGGAGTATTGCCAAGTGCGGATATGGCCACATACCTAGTACGTACGGTCAGCTGTTTTCCATAGCGGTATCTCCATGTTTCCTGCCAGGTCCGTGCGATGACTAGGTGGTAGTATCCACGGTCTATGGACTAATCCGGGGCTGTTGGTTGTGGGGGTGGTCTCTGTGACATCGTGGAGGCCATATGGCATCGTCCCGTTAGGTTTTGATCTCCTTCCTTGGTGTATAGCTGTATTGATGGGCCGGAAGGCGTTTGTGGTAAGTGACCTGCCTCGAGGGCTGACGAGCTTAAGGTATTTGAGATCTCGGTGATATTGGGATGGTGCTGTCCCGGTCTTCCATCATGCTCCTGTCCGGCGTCAGCCATTTGTTGCTGATCCATTTTGAGATGGTCAAATAAAGTGTTACTTTCTTTAAAATTAGGGAGTTTTTATAATTATAATATAATTAAACTATTTTCTTTAAAATTAGGGAGTTCTTTTCCAAGCTCCTAGAGATCTGCCACTGTACGATTTTTCTATGTCACTTCGAAGACCACTCGTCTCTTTATTTATAATATGGATTAAAATTCTTCTATGTATATTTTCTTCTTATTTAAATTTTTCTTATATTGTTTATGAATAATATTCGTAGTGTTTTTTATTTATTCGATGTTATCGATCTGTTACGTATTTACAATATATTGTGTTATAGCAATGTATAAGGCCAGAAGTCTTCAAGAGAAAGGACGAAGTTCGTTATTTATTGCTTATTTTTTAAAGAAAAAGAAAATTTTTTTTCAGTCTAAAGAGTATATATTTCCTCCTTTGTCATTTATTTATACCAATATTTTATGTGATTTATATTATCTGTATTATTTGTTAACAATAATTAAATATAATTGTGTTATAATTTCTAATTTATAATATTTTTTAACAGCCGTGATATGGTTATTCCTATACCACTACTCCTGCATAAATAAAAAGAAACATAAATTGGTTGATTATAAATTGGTCTGCTTTAAAACCTTAGTATTCTTCAAGTCGTTATTATAATTAGTTTTTATTGTTTTTATCATTGTCTTTTATGTTGTTTTTATTATTATAAAAAAAGGAATGTCTGTGGTATTTGTACAAACAGCTGCTGGTGAATATTTATTGTTAATATTATATTTATAATTTTTGCTTTTGTTGAATTTATTGTTAATATTGCTTATGTACGTTGTTACTATTTCAATTATTTAATTATGCCATTGATGGCATAATTATTTAATTATGCTCCTGAACTGATCTTGCTTATCATTTGCCCTTATTAATTTTCTATATTTATTTTTCTTATCTCTACTCTCAGTCTACAAGTTGTCCAAAAATAGATGAGCAAAACGTAGAATCCTCGCTCAGTGTGATTACCTTTAGATTTATTTATTCACAAATTATTAATAATTTATGAATAGTTCTGGATTTAATGTCTATAAATGGACAACTTTTCACTATTCAAATTAGTTTTACAGATATTGGAAATTCCCATTATTTCTTACCTTTCTGCTCTTTTCAATTTTTCTGTACTTGTGAGCATATGGTGTACAGGTTATCATTATCATTCTGCTCCTATGAGTGCAATGATGTTAATAACTTTATCCGTTTTGCTTCACTTTGATCATCATTTTTCGATTAGGGTATTATTATTATTGCTTCTGTATATATATATATATATATATATATATATATATATATAGTAACCGTACCAACTGTCGGTTTCCTAATATTATTGGAAAAAACCGAGCGTATGCACGTCTATGTGCAAATAAGATACTGTGCCGAAAGAGTGCACGAAGAGCGCAGCGCATGAGGAGATCCAGAAAGGCAGCAAAAAATGCCTTCCTCGCGCTTCAGCCGTCAGACAGAGCAGTCGAGTTTTGTTATACCGTATTCGTAGCCATTCTCCGTAGCCTTCAACCCCGATCTGAGTGGGGCCGTCCGGCAGCTATACTAACGGTCTGAATATACAGAACTCTCTTCCGGCTACATCCATCGTCGTACACTCCGAGAGGGTCGCCGCGTGTGCAGCACGCGCCACCAGGTAGACGCCGCGCAAGCCGTGTGAGGTAACAGCACGAGAGGGAGTGCGAGAGGACGCTGCGCAAGTCGCGCGATCCAGCAGAGTGAAAGACAGAGAGAGAGAGAGAGAGAGAGAGACAGAGAGAGAGAGACAGAGAGAGAACGCATCGAGAGGAAGCCATCGACAGCATCTGCGTCAGCTCAGGGCAAGTAGTGTTTGTATTTTAAAGTTAAAGAAATGTGCGCGCCCCCTGTCGCGGGTGTCGTAGACTAGTGCGCTTATGACCGGAGCCGCCGCGTGAATTCCTCACGGTTCTTTTCCTCGTTCCCCGTGTGCTTGGTTGTAAATCTGTATATCGTGGATAACGATGTCGCGAAACCCGCTCGCGGTAAGTCACCGTGCGTGTACCCCTGTAATGAATTGTATGTAACTAAATATCATTTAGTGTGCTTCTATTCCATGTACTCATTTCCATGCCCCCTTTCCCTTATATATAACTATAGCTATAGCTGCATAACTATAGCTGCTGCAAGAAACAGCGACCAGATGATATACGGATGCATATCCAATCACACGTAACTAGGTAAGAATACATGAATAGATTACAAATGGCTCCCAACAACGTGGCGCCCTCATCGTCCTGATATTAAGCAAGAGCTAAAGTAGCATTTTCTCTCCATCCACCGCATTTACCGTCGAAAGTGAGTTAGCCTCTCCCTACCGAAAAAAGCGCGTATAACGTAAATCTTTTTAAACGTAAAAATTCTGTTTTGTATAATAAAGGCGTACGTAGTATCGTATTCGCGTCGAAATCGTATTCGAGTAAACGAGACAGTGGCAAGTAAGTCAGAGCGGACATTTTACTTATGCGCATAAGAGTGCGCATTGGTTTCAGCTGACAGCTGAAAATAATATAAAAAGTTTTTTTTCTTTTCACTGCCTCTCGAGTCCCAAATGTTCTCACCCCTCCCCCGCGTGTACATGACCTTTTTAATAAATAATAGTGATTAGTTGTAAATATATTATAAATATAATAATAAGATATAAAAGTACAACATATGATAAGTGCTCATGTATTATGTGTACCATACAGTGTATGTTTCTGAAGAGAATGTACATTAGCATCCCTTTTTTGTCCTGCTATTGAAAAGCACGAAGAAAAAGAAAAAGATATCAACACATTAGCTTACAAATGAAGGATTTTATACGTGAAGAATTGCACGTACTCAGACACATTCACTGAATATAAATACCAGAGGGCAAGGTACTTTCCTATTTTTTGCACAGTGAGCACAAATTCTATATTCAATTCAATATTCTAAATTCTATATTCAATTCAATATTCTAAATTCTATATTCAATTCAATATTCTAAACAACCATTTTGAAGAATTTAGTGTACTTGTACTAAGTTTTAAGAAATACATTAAATTTCTATGACCCTTTCTAATTACTTTGAAAGGTGTGCAACATGGAATGTGCCCCCTGATCAAGGGAACTAATATAAACATAAGCGAGCATACATTATAATAAATAAGATATTAAGACTGTTTACATTGCCAATCTGTTTGTCATATATTCATATTTCAATATTTGCATATATATATATATATATATATATATATATATATATATATATATATTTCTA
Source organism: Sycobia sp. Sy_11 (assembly GCA_018907035.1). Taxonomy (NCBI): domain Eukaryota; kingdom Metazoa; phylum Arthropoda; class Insecta; order Hymenoptera; family Epichrysomallidae; genus Sycobia; species Sycobia sp. Sy_11. The sequence goes on from JACCIC010000023.1 coordinate 3,488,578, forward strand.
ACATAATATACGTCCTATCATCATTACATGTACACATTATACAAATTGAATGTATTTAAGTATTAAATATTTCTACCATTATTATTATTTGAAATTATAACTTAAAATCAAGGAAATTTAAGCCCTCGATACTCTCTCTCTCTGTCATTTATGTCTCTCATGTCCCATTGAAATATTTTAAATAATTATTAGGAGTGTGAATAAGTCTTTCCCGTTTTGTGTAAGAGATGGCGCCACCAATTCTGTGCGAGTATTCAATGGTTACATATGTCATAATCAAAGCTTATTCATATGTCAACAATTCCATACTAACACATTAGTTAAAATTTTTTCGCATCATAAATTTTTGATATCGTGAAAATGTCGAAATTTGAGCCGAGTCGACGTCATTTGCGGGAAGTTTCACTTTATTGGTTCAATTTGAAGAAATCTGCTGCCGAGACGCATCGATTGCTTCAGGAGGCTTATGGAGAAGGTTGTGTCGATGATTCAAGTGTTCGCGGATGGTTTCGACGCTTCAAAAGCGGTGATTTCGACGTGGAAGACAAGGAGCGTTCCGGGCGGCCACAAATCTTTGAATATCGAGAATTGGCGACTTTGCTTGATGAAGATTCTTGTCAAACGCAAGAAGAACTTGCTGAAGCATTGGGAGTTGACCGAACAACCATTTCCAAGCGTTTGAAAGCCATGGGAATGATCCAAAAGCAAGGAAATTGGGTGCCGTACGAACTGAAGCTGAGAGACGTCGAATGGCGTTTTTTCACTTGCGAACAGCTGCTTCAGCGACATAAAAGAAAGGGTTTTCTGGATCGTATCGTGACTGGCGATGAAAAGTGGATACGTTACGATAATCCGAAGCGAAGAAAATCATGCGGACTACCCGGCCATGCATCATCATCGACGGCCAAGCCAAATATTCATGGCGCCAAGCTCATGCTCTGTATATGGTGGGACCAGCTAGGTGTGGTTTACTATGAGCTTCTGAAACCGAATGAAAGGATCACAGGCGAGGTCTATCGACGACAATTGATGCGTTTGAGCCGCGCACTGCGAGAAAAACGGCCACAATACTCCGACAGGCACGACAAAGTTATTTTACAACATGACAATGCTCGCCCACATGTTGCACCGCCGGTGAAAACATACGTAGAAACGCTCAAATGGGAAGTCCTACCCCACCCGCCGTATAGTCCAGACGTTGCTCCGTCTGATTACCATCTCTTCAGATCGATGACGCATGGCCTGGCTGACCAGCACTTCCATTCCTACGAGGAAGCCAAAAAATGGGTGGATGACTGGATAGAGGCCAAACCGGTCGAATTTTTTCGCAACGGGATTCGTATGTTGCCAGAAAGATGGGAAAAAGTTGTAGCTAGCGATGGCCAATACTTTCAATAATTCATTTGTAACCATTTTTTCACAATAAAGGCTCAAAATTTGAAAAAAAACGGGAAAGACTTATTCACATATCTGATATTATTTCTTTTTTTGTGAGTCCCCTGATATATAACAACATTGAAAAATTTAGAAAGTCCCTTTATGACATATAGTATTGAAGGGAATACACATTACATACAGTATTGAAGGAAATACAAATTATTCTTCCGACTCTTATAAAATGTCATATGCAAAATGATGTCTCGCAGCACATACCATTAGGGAGAGCGTCCTAACCTATATGTACGCTCAATACATGCCACATAAATTTTTTTTTTGAAAGTAACAAAACTATAGGAAGGGAGTGGAATCTCTCAGACCAGTAAAGTTTATCAAGTTTGTAATCACCACCATAAACTTGGAAATCAATTTCAATAAATTTTGATAAAAATAAAAAATTTTAGTCTAAATAACTTAGTGGCAATTTTTTCAACAAGAACACAAGCAGAGTACATGGAACTGTTTCGACGAATATATTATTGAAGAATATCTGGCTAAAATACGAACAACAACAAAAAAGATAGATGTGACAATTTCATATTTACTACAATAACAATATTATTAATAATAACCATGATACTTGATCATATTGATGTGTCCTCACTGGTACATGCACTCAATACAGACAACTCAGAAACTAAAATCGCCTTCATAGCAACAATTAAACCAGCATATTTTTAGCAACAATTATTAATACTAATTAGGGTAACAGGTAATCTTTATATTACAGGTTTCAATAATTATTTCTTTTCAGATATTAGAAAGCAGACATAGCCTATATGTGAAATATATTGCACCATAGATATTGAAGAATTTTAAAAGAGACAAAACAAATAGAAGGAAGTTTTCACTTCTGAAAAATTCTGTAAGTTGTATAGTAAAACCACAATGGTCGAAATTCGTTTCAAGGAAATTTACTAAAAATTAGAAATTTTTAGTAATAAACAGTGGGATACCAAACCATTAGTCGATGAAGCGGAATCAACCATTATATTACTTCTTTGCAAAATATTTTGGCACGTATGAGATTGTTCAAAGGCATGGAACAGTAGGAGAGAATATAAAATACACAAAATTTTTCAATTCAATAAATAAGTAATGACAATAATAATAATGACGAGGGACACCATCTAAGCATATAGAGGTATTTTGAAGAAGAGAGAGAAAAAGAAGATTAACATGCAAGAATAATGAAAATTTACAAAACTATTAAATGTACAAGTCATAAATAAATAATTAAATAATAATAATAATAATAATAATTATAATAATCAAAATTATTTATAATAATCAATTATATATCAAAATTATTTATAATAATCAAAATTTTTTCTTCTAAATCTGGAAGTTTTCTTTCAAAATGTGATACATATAATACAATATAGAAACACATCCATAGAAGTGAAACGAAGACAAGATTTAATTACAATAAATCAAAATAGAATAATAATTTCAACATCCAAGAGACTGTTATACTGAAAGTAAATGGATAATATAGAAGACTCTGATATAAAAGAATATTCACAACTGAAGACCTCGCATAATTGATTATTAGATGCAATCCAATTATTTACTTATAAATTCTAGTATTTTGATGAAACGATTGACATGCAATAACATAATAAATTAGACAACAATAAATAAACTATTTTTAATTATACATAATTATAATAAATAAATATATCCAATAGGAAATACATAAAAATAATCAAACAACCAAAAAGAAGCAATAGCAGATTAGAAGAAAATAAAGTTAAACTAAATAAATAATTATTAAATAAAACTGATTAATAAAATAATACAATAACAATTTTTTCTCTCTCTCCTCTTTTCTATTCTTTTAAAGAAGAATTTCTGAAACTAAAAATTTCTTTTAATTTTTATTATACAAATAATTAAAGAAGCAATAATAATAATTTTTTTTACAAATATTCTCAATAATAACAATTTCTTTTACAAATATATAACATTTACAAATATTCTCTTTTTTTCTCTGTTACCAGATAGTGATATACTACACAGATAAACAGTTGAACTAAAGACGTGCATATGATAGTAACTACATGTAAATAATAAATTTAGGATATTTTAAATAAATAATAAAATTTTAAATAAACTATAAATAAATAAATAATCAGAAAATTTTACTCAAGACTAGTAGAAAGCACAATACATTTTAATGTTACGGTATTTTATAATAATCCAATTAAATAACAATTTCATTCCTTCTTACATTAAACCTAAACTGAGATAATTTTTTATTATAAAGTTCCTCGCGAACAAAAGACCTTTGAATAAAAGTTCCAAAATTTTTTTTTACAACAACGAACTTGGAATGCTTATAATATTTATTAAACTTATCACCAAATTCTTTTTTTCGGAATATCCAAACCAAGATTTTTTCTTTTTTCTTATTTAATTACAAATGGTGCTTGTAATTCTCATCGTTTAACGGAATTTCAAAAAATTTTTTTTGCAATAACCTTAAACCTCAAACTTATAAATTCAACACACACTAATTACTACCGCTGCAGTAAAATAAAGCAAATAAATCATCTTTATTCAAATCAGCTATTTTTACTAATTAATAATAATTTAAAACCACTTCGGAAATTTGAAATACACTAACTGAACTATTTTAACTATAGCAAATTATAAAAGTGTAAATAATATAAATTAGAGAAAATGGATCGACCACAAACATCAAAAGCAATGAATAACGATGAGGAAAACAAGCTAAATAACCTTTTCGCAACAATGCAAAAAGAGGCTTTGCTCTGTGAAATAAAACAACGACATGTACAATTAGACGAAAATCCAACAATAATGAGAGATAGGCTGATCTGTTTCAAAATATGGCGCTTTTTTGGACCAGCAGCCGTCGACTGGAATGTCGATAAAAATAATATCCCCGAACTTGAATAGCCTGATCTCACTGAGATTTCAGAAGCCCTAAGTTCAACAGGACTTGAGCAACAGAACCGCGACAAACCTGAAACGGCTGCAGGAAAAAAACAACACCAAGAGCAAAAGACAAAAGACTGCAGAACAGAACAACACCGTACTAACAATACGGCGCCTACAAGGCCTACACCTCCAAATAATGCCCCCAACCCTGGATACCCCATGGGACCATGGCCATCACCACCAGCACACAGCATGGATATAGGAGGAAACAATGATATTATCTAAACAGCTGCAAACCAGCGGCAATATCTACGAGGCGCATGGCCATACCTAGATCCGGCGTTTTTTCAGCACTATATCGTTACGCCGCATCCAGGAAGGATAAATACGACACAAGTGGCTGATGATAATATACATTATCTCAGAACCACTACAAATGATCGATCATACACCTGATCAACAGACAACACCTACCTAAAAGAAACAACAGCAGGTCAGCTGCTTAGACAGTGGAAGGTTCCGTTCTCAGGAGCTCCACGAGAAGACGTAGAGGAGTTTATTGACAGATTTGAGGAGACAGTCAAAAGACTAGATATTCCAGAGACGGAGATATTAAAATTAGTACCAGGAATACTATGTGAATTGGCAAGGATATGGGCAAGACCCATCCAGAAAAATGGAGAAATCTGTAAGATTTCAAAGCAGCCCTCCACGGACAATTTAGGCCAATAGACTATGCGCTGCGACTCGAAGAAGAATTAAGGGATAGAACAAAAGGGTCGAAAGAATCCATCGGCTCCTACCTTCGAGGTATGAGAGTGCTGATCGACAAAATGTTATCAGCACTTTCTACTAGTCGCAACTCGATAGGATTTATAGGAATCTCAATTAAAAAGACAGCAAATTAAAAAAGACAACAACTCGAATTAAAAGGAATGGAAAAATCGATACGAAGAACCTCCACCCGTCGAGACCTGTATGATCAGTACAGCAGCGTCTTCGCCATCTGAAAGAGCCAGCAGACAGATATTCACGATCGCCAACACCGGATCGATAAAGACCGACGTATAATATACGAGCATCACCGAACGGAAGCGAGCGATATGACGCTTGTGCATGGAATAAAAACAATGAACGCAAGGACAGAAACCAACAGCAGGAATCGAACCACGGCGTGATGACGATAGACCCTGCTGGACCTGCAAGCAGGTAGGCCACTGGGCAGATCGATGCCCTGATAGAAGACGTCTCCACTGCTACAATTGTGGAGAAAAAGACGTCACGACAGGAGACTGCTCGCGCTGCGGCCCCTACACACGCGAGGGAAATGCGTAAGGGGACAATAAATTAGAGTCAACCTTGACACCCCTTACGAGAGGACTCCACTAACGGGGTCAAATGTCCGCGAAAATAAATATCCCAAAGCTAAGGACGTAACCGATACCTGCCCGAACAACACAATACGGGACGAAGAAAATCGTTTCTTTCTAAATATTGAACTAATGGGAAAAATATTCCCAGCTCTCGTCGATCCCGGAGCAAAAAGATCATTTGTGGGTTCGGGCCCAGAGAGACTGTTAAGATCAGTAATAACACCATCTGTCTCATATATGGAACTGCCAGACCGAAAGCTCTGCGCGAATGACAGAGACGTGGTAATATCATTAAAAATCGATGGCCAATTGCTGAAAGCAAACTTCAAAGTCTCGAAGGCACAGCCATACGAAATGATCCTCGGTATGGACATTATCGTAAAAATACAAATGATTTCGCCAATGCCACCTGGCATACACCATAACAAATAACTCGCCATTTCGTAACACTGAAAAAGAATAGACAAGAAACCATCAACGCCATAGCAGCCGTTGAAGGTGAGCGACACTAACCTAAGAGGAGGTGTAGAAGCTCGAGCAGGTGGTAAACCACCTAATACCAGCCCCGAGCGGTACACTCGCAAATACACGAATGCAGTCACATCACATAGATGTGCAGGAACATCGCCCAAATAAACAAAGGTTATGTCGTATACCCGACCGACTGCTTAAACAAGCACGCGACGAAATTGACAGGCTGCTGTCAGAGGGCTTTATAGAATACTCAGAAAGCTCATGAAGCAATTGTCCGGTAATTGTCCCAATGAAAGACGGGAAAATTAGATTTTGTATAGATTGCCGAGCGGCGAATCAGATTACACGCAACGATGCGTATCCACTGTCATACATGGATGTCCTATTGTAAAGTTTAAAGAACACAAACTACGTGTCTAAAATAGACCTTAAAATAGAATTCTAAAATAGAATTCTAATCTAAAATAGAATTACGGTCGGTAACTCTAGGGTGAAGAGATTAGAAAGCGTACGATACCTTGAAATCCACTTCGGCGAACCTCTTGCAATCGGTTGCCATTTGAAAGCGGTACAGTCCAAATGTGTGGACTTGTTTAACAGGATTGGACACCTGGCAAGATGGGAATGGGGCCTTAAATTTAAGGCGCTTAGTACTATCTATACCGGGCTGTTCACACCTGTCGCTACTTATGGAGCGGCAGGTTGGCACGATTTGATCTGTGTTGAACAGCAACGCAAGTTGGCAAGAACTTAAAGACACGCGCTCATTAGAGTCACCGCGGCATACAAGACCACCTCAATAGACTCCCTACCAGTGATAGCGGGAAAACTCCCCATCGTGCTAGAATGCAAGTGTAGAGCGGAACTATATGCTAACCGTAAAAATGCAGCATTACCTGAAGACTAACGTCGAGCCACGAGAGAGATATAAGAAAGATATCTTGATGACTGGCAAAGGATCTAGGAATAACTCGACAAAAGGTAGGCTGAGACATTCTTACCTACCTAGTGGCAGAGATAGGATCAAGGCAGACTGGATCGGGCCGTCGCGATGGTTAATCCAGTTCCTCACTGGGTATGGGGACTTTAAGTCATATCTCTCTCGCTTTCATCTGAGAGAGAGCGATACATGCACATGTGGGGAGGTGGACACACCAGAGTACGTCCTGACCGTCTGTCCTAAATATCAGGAAATTAGGATCAGGTTCCACGGAGATAACAATACCTCTATTGAGGTAAAAGCTCTGTTGAGCCAAACATACTATAAGGCGTTTGAAAATCTGGTAAAAGAGCTCTTACAGGCAAAGGAGTCTCTTGAAGCGATACAGCATCTGCTTGAAGCAGATGTAATAGGGGAACCTGAATAGGTAGGTAGAGAACTGGCAATTGTAAATAGGAAAATATACACAAGGATCATATGCAAATAATAGAAATTTTATAAAGCATATAAACAAACATAGTGGATCGGCGCCATACACAGGTCCACAAAACTGTAAATGAAGATACCGAACTAAATCAAAATGTCAATATATTTAAAGATAGGCAAATCTAATTTCTATATTCTATATTCCTAGATAAGCAGACCAGCACTATACACTGGTCTGCATACTGTAAATACCTAATTTAGCAATTAACCAATGCCAGGCTATACACTGACAACCAACTCTAGTCTGAATATACAAGGTGCAATCTAAGTGATTTGGAACCCACTATAAACTGTAGGTCCACAAAAGATCAGCGATACTGCAAAGCTCTGGAGCACAACCGGCCGATAAAGCGAAAGCTAGATGCGGCCGGGAATGTTTATGTGTAACAAAGCATTACTGAGCGACCTTTGTTTTTTTTTCTTTTTGTAGATGAAAACGGTCTGCGCGAGGCCAACAAACCGAAAACAACTGAGGGCCTTTTTAGGAATGGTAGGCTGGTATGCCCGCTTTATACAGTCACTAGCAGACATAACTACTGATACGACTACTTAAAATGAACATCAAATGTCACTGGGGGCAGGCCCAGCAAAACGCCTTTGACAAACTAAAAATCCTGCTTACGCAAGCGCCTCTACTAGCCTGACCCACGCAGAATAGCCCATATATTCTGTAAACTTATGCAAGCAACTACGGAATTGAAGTAGTACCTAGTCAGGAAAACAACAGAGAAGAGCATCCTATTGCTTACGCAAGTACGACACTGACTAAGGCTGAAACAAACTACACTGTCATAGAAAAAGAGTGCCTAGCAGTCTTGTGGGCAGTTGAGACATTTAGACGGTACCTGCTAGATAAGGAATTCACAGTCATTATAGACCATAGCAGACTTAAGTGGCTGCATGCACTCATAAATCCAGCGCGTTACCTAACAAGATGGGCAACAGCAGTATAAGCACACAACATGGAGATAATACACCGAAAAGGAGCGCTCCATCACCTACCATAGAGAAAAACTCCTGGTTCGAGCGCAAAATGAGCGAAATACAAGATCATCCAGAAAACTACCCAGACTAGACAGTCAGAGGCGACCGAATGTATAAACACCGACAAAATACATTCTCCAACGCTATAGGCGAAAGCCCTGACGACTGAAAACTGGTTATATCAATTAAAGATAGAAAAAGGGTGTTATACGAGTGTCACAACACCCCTACGTAAGGACACTTCGGCGTACACAAAACAGTGTACAAGACAAGCCAACTGTACTACTGGCTCGGAATGAGAAGAAATGTGTACAAGTAAATAAAGCACTACCTAGAATGCCAAATACAGAAATTGTCGCAAAGAGCACCGGCCGGTCTAATGACCCAAAGCAATATCGAAGTCCCTTGGACATCTGGCAGCTGACATCATGGGACCCTTCCCAGGCAGTAAGGGCCAACACCGGTACCTGCTGATTTTCAACGATTTATTCACTGAATACATCGAAATCTGACCACTCGGAAAAGCCACAAGACAGGCAAATGCCAAGGCGTTGGAAGATCTGGTAATTTTCAAATGGGGATGCCCAAAATACCTAACCACGGATAATGGCACAGAATTTGCCAACCATTTGCTTAAAAACGAATTGGTCGAAATAGGCATAATTCACCAGTCTAAAGGCTAAACCGGACAGTAAAGATGATGATTTCGATCTTCATCAAGCACGACCACAAGGACTGGGATCTCCACCTGTCCGAATTTGCGTTTGCCGTAAACACCTCGGTACACGCTAGTACCCAAGAATCGCCGGCATTCCTTAATTTCTGACAAAATCCGAGTGAAATGCAGATGTATAGACACACCCACGGAAAAACCCAGAAAATCCAGTTTCTAACATCTGCAGACTGGAACGGTTGAATGAAAAGATTACCAGCAATCCACGAGCTGGTAAAAAACAATCTAGGCACGGCCAGCTCAAAACAAACAAAATATTATAACAAAGGCCGACGACAAGAAACTTTCGAAGTTAACGACATGGTTTATCCACGCAACCATGTGCTATTTTCCTAGTTTTCAGCAAAATTAGCGTCAAAATACATGGCCCCATCTCGTATGATCAGAAAGATTTCCCCAATGGTATTTGAGCTGAGAGACATAAACAGCGGGAAAGAAACGAGAGCCCACGTTTCTAATATCAAAAGATATCACCCTCCTAACATCACTCCTGCTTCGTTCACAGGTGCCACATACAACAAGGTGAAACATGCAGAAAGATGTAGGCAGAGGCAGAGGACTACGCAGGTCGATAGCGACCGAAGGATTGCGCAGACCCGGGGAAGCAATTACCCTCATAGGCCTAAGCCTCAACAATATAGAGGTGAAGGGATAAGTCCCATTAAACGCGACCACAACTACGATGCAAACGCGTCTGGATAAACCCAACTTAAACACGTGCCTCGAGCTGCGAGCCTTAATAGATGCCCTAGAAAACCCAGGGGCTGCAAGCAGCGGAACCACAGACCTGATTGCGTTCAGCTCAGACGTAACATAGGAGATTACAATAGAGGATGGGAAACCGATGACTATTATTCCGGGAATTAACGTGTCATTTACTTTGTTCCTGCTGGATACGAGCGTGCCTCCACTCGACGAAACAATCTCCCATAGCCCTACCGATGACATCGAAGAATCCGATGGCGCCCGTCCGGAACGACGTAAAACTACCACAACACCAACGATAACAACACCCAAAGAAGTGATAGAGGAGTTAGCTCAAGAAGAGCACGACCGTCCGGAAAGACGTAAAACTACTACAACAACATTTGAAAAAGTGGTAGAAGAATTAGATAAAGAAACAATAGAGGAGGAAGCGACCTCCCAATGAGACCCTTCAACAAACATGAGTTTTCCCCCATACAAGGAACTGCGCTGCCCTTCGAAGAAAATCCCGAAGAAGACGGATTGGATCGATAATCCATTCAAGAGGGTATATGAGGGTATATGAGGATTTAAAAGACACGATCGCGGTGAACAACGAGTCAGACAGCGACTTTTTCCAGAAGATGGGACCGCTGGAAGCGTCCTGAAGGAAAATAATAGTTCACCGACGTCCAGAAGATGCGATCCCGTATACTTCGGAGTATCAAATAAGATCTTTAAGCCCACTCCCCTACTGGCCAGGCCCAAAATCCATCCAAGGAATATCCCCAAGAGGCAACCACCGCAAGCGAAGGTTGAACCTATAGTGTACGTGAGTACACCTGAAAACGGCGAAGTCCGGCTTTATCGTGGCGATCGATGCGCTTTTATGCGATCGGTCGCAACGCAGAAGACCGGCAGGGGGAAAACCCTGCTCAAAAACATCAGGTGCTCCAAATACACAAAACGAAGAGAAAATCATCGTAGCCACAAAGTACCGAAATGAACACAAAGTCCCCGATGACGAAGGAGCCTGTACCGGCAATAACGCCCTATCGCATCCATTCGAACACACCCGGAACCAAATGGAACAATGCCGAGAGAGAAAGTAAAAAAGGATATAATCTATTCAAGGTCTCAATGGACCCAGTCCCCGTCGCAGGTTTACAAGACCCACTCCATAGGCCAATGGCGACGCAATATGATTCTGCCACAAACACAGCTTCAGGAGAAACAACAATACCGGCACTCATGGAGCTAACAGTCTCGCCAACCCCTAATTTTGTGCGTCCCATACGGCCGCACCCATCCTTTCCTACCAAGCCGTTGCCAGGATTCGGCAGCATAATAGACGATATAATAGACGAACGACAACATAATAGACGAACACTCTTCAGTAGACAGCAACGGATCTACCGGCATCGATCGGGAGGTGCATTTCGCCTGCACCTGATTGCTGGAATTGCGGTGGACTAGGGCAAGGGCATACTCCGCCTGCCTACACCCCTACAACCGTAAGTTCTGCTACAGGTGAGGCAGAGCAATCCAAGACGTACACACTTTTACGTCCTGTCCAGAGCGAACAGCCCCTGCCGCTACGTCTTGAGAGGCGGAGAGCGACCACGACACTCAGTTGCGAAAGAGAATAAAAACGAAGCGTCAGGATGCAATAGATAGCACATAAGAAGAGGACATGGCGGAGCGTAAAGAAGAGCAGCCTGATGCAAACCCATCAGTCGCGCACAATGTAGCACAGACCATAAAAGCAGTCACAGGCGCTCTAGCTCAGGGATCGCAACCGGTTATGACAGTCATGCCGGGAGCGACAGTTAATATTAACAAATAAACGATACCCTCATCGCCATACCATGTTCCGTTTAACTAGAATCACGCCTACCGCGCTAAGTTCCCTATCGAAGTCCCCTAGCAAAGTCCACGTCAGAGTAAATAAAAGTTCCGCGAAATTTAGTCAGAATACATATGGCGACGTACCGAAATTACTACACGGGATCATAGGAATAAAGAATGCTCATACAGACACATGTTCATACACAGACGCTTACTAATTCCATCATCACTAGCGTGAGAACTTTACAAGTGGCGCAGCGTTGGCGGGCGATAACGAATTGATTTGACCATTGAAAACCATTGAAAACGAGCAGACAATGGCTCACCCATAAACCTACTTGCCTAGCCCAGCAATGCTGCCCAGAAGCTAAATACGAATTATTAATCATCCACTAATGGTCAAGACCATTCCAGCAACACCCAGAAAGGCAACCCGAAGAAGACGACGTCAGAGTCGCATAGTACACGGGACAGAATGAAAAACAACATTGCAGAAGACCACGCAGACTTTGACAAGACGAATAATAGAAGAAGAAGACGAACACAAGAAGAGTAAATTTAAATGAACAATAGTTTTTGGAGTAAGACTCATAGAATAGAATAGGACTAGGAAAAAATATATATAGACTTTGAAAACGGCAAATAGACTAGTTGAGACTCAGAGGATAGAATAGAATAGAATACAATAGATTAGGATACGCAAAAAAACATACGAATAACACATAAATACCTTTATGTTATACGAGACCTAACTGATCGAGAGATCGCTTACCCCGAGCGGACGAGTATTTTTCTACTTTTATGTTCTTTTGATTTACCGCGCGCATCGCCAAACCAATTCCCTCCGCCACTTACTCCTTCACGATACGCTTCAGCACGCAACTCCAACGTGCCCCGTCGGTTTTGGGAGGAGTTCGTAATCGTATAAACTGTCGGTTCCGTAATATTATTTGAAAAAACCGAGCGTGTGCGCGTCTATGTGCAAATAAGATACTGTATGTGCCGAAAGAGTGCGCGCAGAGCGCAGCGAGTAAGGAGATCAAGAAAGGCAGCAAGAGATGCCTTCTTTGCGCTTCAGCCGTCGGAAATAGGAATGGAGTTTTGCTATACCGTATTCGTCGCCATTCTCCTTAGCCTTCAGCCCCGATCCGAGACAGGCCGTCCGGCAGCTATACTCACGGTCTTTTCCGGATATATTCATCGTCATACACCCCGAGAGGGCCATCGCGTGTGCAGCACGTGCCACCAGGAAGACGCTGCGCAAGCCATGCGTGCTAACAGCGAGAGAGAGAGAGCGAGAAGACGCCGCGAAAGCCGCCCGATCCAGCAGAGTGAAAGACAGAGAGAGAGAGAGAGAGAGAGAGAGAGAGAGAGAGAGAGAAAGCAGCGAGAGGAAGCCATGGACAGTATCTGCATCAGCTCAGGGTAACTAGTGAGTAATGATGACCGGAGCCGCCGCGTAACTTCCTCGCGTTCCTTTTCCCTGTTCCCCGCGTGCGCGATTGTAAATCTGTATCTCGCGGATAACGATGTCGCGGAACCCACTCGCGATAAATCACCGTGTGTGTACCCGCATAATGAATTGTATGTACCCGTCGTGTAAATAAATATCATTTAGTGTTCTTTTATAAGTTTCATGTACTCATTTGCATGTCCCCTTTCCCTTAGCATAACTATAGCTGCTGCAAGAAACAGCGACCGGATGATATACGGATGCGTATCCAATCACAGGTAACCAGGTACGAATATTTGAATAGGTTACAAATGGCGCCGAACAACTTGGAGCCCGCAGCGTCGTGATATTAAGCAAGAGCTAAAATAGCATTTTCTCTCCATCCCCCGCATTTACCGTCGAAAGTGAGTTAGCCTCTCCCTACCGAAAAAAGCGCGTATAACGTAAATCTTTTTAAACGTAAAAATTCTGTTTTGTATAATAAAGGCGTACGTAGTATCGTATTCGCGTCGAAATCGTATTCCAGTAACTGAGGCAGTTTTTATTTTGTTTGTGGTCATTTTACTTGTGCTCATAGGAGTGCGCAGTAATATAAAAATAATATAAAAAGTTTTTTTTCTTTTCACTGCCTCTCGAGTCCCAAATGCCCCCCCCCCTGTACATGAGCTTTTTAATAAATAATAGTGATTAGTTGTAAATATGTGATAAATATAATAATAATATATAAAAGTGCAACATATGACAAGTGCTCATGTGTTATGTGTACCATACAGTGTATGTGTCGAAGAGAATGCGCATTAGTATCCCTTTTTTGTGCTGCTATTGAAAAGCAGAAAGAAAAAGAAAAATTTCTCAGCACATTAACTTATAAATGAAGGATTTTATACGTGAAGAATTGCACGTACTCAGACACATTCACTGACTGTAAATACCAGAGGGCAAGGTACTTTCCTATTTTTTGCACAGTTAGTAGAAATTCTATATTGAATTCAATATTCTAAACGATCATTTCGAAAAATTTAGTTTACTTGAAATAAACTTTAAGAAATACGAAATTTCCATGACCCTTTCTATTTACTTTGTGTTTAACATGCAATATATGTGTGTAACCGGGTAAGAATACTTGAAATTGTATAGGTTACAATATATATATATATATATATATATATATATAAATAAATATATATGTATATAAATAACGAAATATATATTGTAACCGCCAATTTGATGGTCGCGCGTTACGTGTACGTAGAAATACGGTCGATATTTCACTCGCGAACCATGAGCGTGCTCTAACAGCGAACGATTGAGGAAGGATTGAAAAGGAACGTGCCTGTTCCTTTTTCTCGTCTCGGCCTTCAGACAGAATAGACGATTTCAACTGTTGATCAGATATCGTCCCGACCTTCAAAATCTCTCCCATCTACAAGCTTCGGCCCTGGAAATCGAGCGGCTTTGAGGTAGTTACAAGCCCAGAGCATCGTCAAGACTAGACGACTCCCGACCTAGCATCCCGCGCTCCAGCGACTCGTTTGCGAGACGCGCCCACGTCCCGCACATTAAAAACGCCAAGCGGCTATATGTACGAGCGAGAGAGAGAGAGAGAGAGAGAGAGAGAGAGCGCGCAAGTAGCATCTTACATTTAAATATTGAGTGTAATTCTCTCCGGAAAGCAAGAGAGAATTAGATAAGAGTCAGGTCCGGCTGTCGATATGTAACGCGCACGTCCGCGTCCTGTGCGTCAGTCTACATTCCCGTCCTGAGTACCGTGTTCCCCACCTATCCTTACTGGTGAACGATCGCGTGTTAGTATATTCGTACTTCCAGGTTTCGCGTCGCGGAACCTGCCAGGAGTGATCGGCATGGGAGCCATACCTCTTCGTTATTATGTGTATGGTTCTGCGTGTTAATAAATGTCATATTAATTATCATTGAACATTCGGCTATTTATTGACCATCGCGTCCCCTATCTGTTTCCCCATTCCGTATTTCAGTAGCCGGTGTATCCACCTCGTGGATACATACATACATACGCTTCATTTTAAGGTAAAAATAGCTGCATTTATGCGGTTATAAATAGCGCCTAAGACGTAGAGCCCGAATGAATGTAAATGCGGCACGAGTCTAAAAACCTTTTCCCCCCAAGTAAAACGTTCGTTATATCTTCCCCAGTGCAAAATGCATAGCAGGAACCAAATAGCCGCACATGCATACAGTATAGCGGCCATTTTAGATAAATGTTTCTCCCCTCCCCCTCAGTTCCCTAATGTTGTTCATAAAAATTACAATTATTTTATAAATAATTGAAGAAATCCCTGGGTAACGTTTCCCCCATAGAGTAGACACATTTTGAATGTAAAGAGATTATATGTTCATTATATTATTTTATTTATATGTACAATTCATAAGCACTAGTCTGCATAAGATATAATTAATGTAGCTGAAGCAGAACAAGAATTTTTCATGTTTTCTCACACTTCCTGTGAGAAATAACAAATAATCAGTAATAGTATCCTAATAGAAACATACCTTTTATAAGTAACGTTTTTAAGTATTTGTTTTGCTTTCATAATAATCAAAGTGAACTTAGCATTCCTTGCTCTGTTTCAAAACAGAGGTAAATATCCACTTAGCAAATTTTATAAGCCATATATGAGATTATTTGCACGTAAACACATTTTATATGTTTGATATTATTGAATACACATTAACAATATACAGTCACACACACACACACATTTTTCCATTGTTTTAATTATAGAATATGATACCATTATCAAAGATCAATACCAAGTGTGGTAATCGCTCACGGTGGTGAGGATAATGGCATCATAGTCGAAACAACGGTTTGAGAATAAATATTCTTAAAATTGTAAAACTATTCAAGTGTTTTCATTTATAATTTGCATTATATTATTAAAACATGATTCACGAAATGTACAGCGAGTCTTCAGTTAATTATACATTCATTTTATTTCAATTTCAACAATTCAATTTATGTTTAATACGAAAATAGATAATATACACACACACACACACACACACACACATGTATGTATATATATATACACACATATATATATATATATATATATATATATATATATATATATATATATTGCTGTTTCCATTATATTATAATATGGTTAATAAATTCGTCCAGATATACACTTTGCTCGCGACTTAATGTTCAGGTCCCTTGAGAGGAGTAATTTCCTCTGAAATTACTTGCAGTTATTATAAGATAATATATAGCGATATAGATAATAATCAGCGATATAGATTTTGAAAAGTCCTTTTGATCAGGAAGGCAATAGGTTCGAATGTACACCAGCAACGGTGGAAAAAATTTTCAGCCTGATAGGTTGAAAATGAACAATTTTAAGAAAAATAACTTGTTATTAGAAAAGTGCTCCTGGCACTTAGATAGGACCAGCCCTGAAACAGTTAGATAAGTTCTTTTTTCCCCTTTTTACCAATTTAAATATTATAGATGTCTGGATGTATATATGTAAAATTCAAAATTATCTATATTTCGGTTCACTATTTCATAGATATTTTGTTTACGTATTTCATATATTAAACTATCAATATTAGGATATACTTCAGTAATTTACAATTATGTGATAATTGTTGCCTCATATAACTGTAATTAAAATCATATACTATAACATTGGATAAATTAAGGACACAAAGTAAAATATGTATTGGTTTGTTCATGAATTTAAAATGGATGTGTCTGTCTTCAACGAACTTAGTAAAACAAATAGATTTACGCTTATTCAAAGATAAAAGGTTTAATCGACCTAGGAATTCATTACTGATATCTTTAATAAGGAAGTAAAAATTATAATATGAAAGGTTATGAAAAATTATTCGGATTCTGCGAGAATCTTTGCACTTTAAATAAAATTTTGAAAATTTTTTAAATTAATAAAAAATAGCACGAAATAAGCTTCCGAAGCGTCAAGGTCTCGAGTTGCGACCTTTAAAATAGAAATTATAATATTTATTACCCGGGTGTCACCTGGTCTGGATAACCTGACGAAGTTCGTCGAAGATAACTAAATCAAAATGTGTGCATCTTCCACAATCCAATGTAACGATGCCAGATTGAGTCTTCCACTCAGTACAGAAATTGCTGCGGTTTTTAGGATATTTGTCCTCCTGCAGAATCCAATCTTCATTTTTTGTGACGAGCCATCGTTTGGCACATGGTAGTAAAGGATTTTTATAGATTTTTATCATTTTCTTGGCACTTAGATTGTCCATAAAGAGGTATAAAGTGCCGACATCTTGCTTTAAGAAGTAGCCTCAAAGATGCGCCGTTTAGTCTTTTTGCCATCTGCTCCAGAAGTGTTGTTTCAGCTTTTGCATGTGTTACCATACAGACAGCCTATTTGTTGCTGTATTTGTAAAGTATTCTGCTGGAATATTCATCAAAGAATCTTCAATTAAAAAATGTGCTGCATTGAATGCGAACATTTCATTAGGATATCTTCATAATTCAACTAGAGGAGGTAATTTAGTATAGATTCAAACTCAATTATAAAATTATTAAATTGGTGAAATGTAAAGAGAGAGTCACCTATAGACCGATATAAATACGCTATGAATTGTTAAATGCCTGCCTCCCATAAACCTTCAAGGTGAGGTACTCTTTGTTATAAAGGTATTTTAAATATAAATAAATATATATATATATATATATATATATATATATATATATAATATATATTAGGTTGTCAAATATCGCCCTTCCGCCTTTTTGTCTTATGAATTTCGCGGCTATGTACAAAGCGCTACAGAGCTCGTATCTGGCAATCTGGCAATACTATACATCATTTGAAAGATCTTGACAAAACGACGCTATGCATGATTAGTTTGGGTATTGTTCACTAACGCCGAAATTCGCGCTATTTTAGTTTTCCTTCGTCAAAGACAAATCCGCTAGAGAAACATACAGAGACTAACGGTGTTATTAATGTATAAGCTAGCCGGCTGAAGACCTGTGACGAGGAATACCGATCAAATCATGGAATTTATTGAGTTAGATCGACATGTGGCATCTCGTAACATCACACAGGAGATGAGAGTAGCCACCAAACCATTTTAATCGATATGCAGATGTCTGGATACAAAAAAAGCTGGATGTTTGGTTGCCGCATGATCTGGCGCAAAAAACTTTCTGGACCGAATCAACGCCTGCGATGTGCTGCTGAAACGGAATAAACTCCACCCGTTTTTGAAGCGAATGATAACTGCAGACGAAAAATAGATCACATACGACAATAGCAAGCGAAAACGTTGATGGTCCAAGTCCGGTGGACCGTCCCAAACCGTGGCCAAGCCATGATTGACGGCCAGGAAAATGTTTTGATGCGTGTTTGGTGGGATTGGAAGGGAATCATACACTATGAGCTTCTCCCATATGGCCAGACATTTAATTCTACCATCTACTGTGAACAACTGGTCAGCTTGAAGCAGCCTATCGACCAGAAGCGTCCACAATTAGCCAACAGGAAAGGTGTGGTATTGCATGAGGACAACGCCAGACCACACACTTCGATGATGACTCGTCGGAAGCTACGGAAGTTTGGACGGGAGGTTTTATCGCATCAAAATTATAAAAATCAGATTATGTCTGAATATACTTTGCTAAGAAATAGCGTGTCTTACTTTTTATTAACAGCGTGTTTGATATTACGTTGTATAAAAAGCATTTCAGACAAAGTGCGTTTTTGAATATTCTTGTCAATATCTAATATATTTACATTATCCCAATTAAAAAATTGTTATTTGTTATGTTCGCTAATACGATCTTTTAACTTTCGCTTAGTTTCACCTGTATATATTGCATCACAATTTTTACAATTAATTCATTTTTTGATCCGATAGCGGTTAGCGGTAGCTCTGTTATCTTGGAAAGTTTCAGATGACTTTCATCAGAAGAAACCCACTGACTTCCGATTAACCAAGTGTATATTTGTATAAATCCCATTTTTTAAAAATTTTAAACATGGAGATTAATTTATTCTGTTAAATAAATTTGCTATGTGGTATATATTCTTCCTTTCCGAACAGATTCTCTTTCTCCTTTTTTTATAAATTTATTAGATTATTATTCATGGCGAATTAAATTTTGAAATTAATTATTATTTAATTTTTTATATTAATATGAATTTAATTCACGTAAAATTAATATGAATCTAATGATTAAGTTACTAGTATCACTCTTTCCCCCTTTTTTCTCTATAAATCAAAAAGAAAAAACAACAATCTGCTTTTTTTTTAATTAGCTTATAAATGAATGTTTTTTGTTTATAAGCGGATCTATAATTGTGAACAAAATATTATGTAAAAAAAAAATTGTTATAAATGTAACAACCAATACTACAGAAAGAAATTATTATAATATAAAGATAAAATATAGGTATAAATAAGTTTGTGGTATTGGAAGAAATTTAAATTAGTACTTATTGGTTCATAATTTAATTATTAATATTAAATTAACATTAAGTTAATATTAAACTAACATAGTTATTGTAACGGGGTACTTAGTTGTGAAACACCCGGTAGAAGTACCAGTTGACAGAGTTGCAAAGAACCCCGAACGGGTTAAATTGTTTAAAACAATTTCTTTAGACCGTAGGTTCTTTGCGGATATTTCTTCCTCAGAATTACCTTTGTTTATCCTTGAAATTATATAATTAATAATATATATTGATAAATTATTGATAATCCAGGAAAAGACGGATTAATTATCAGGTACAGGGGGGAGGAATATTTCTATATTTTCTATTGTTAAAAAAAAAAATCAAAAGAAGATTGATTTAATTAATTAGGAAAATAACTTTAATTTTTATTAAATTTCATACAATTATAATAAATAATATGCTATACCTACCTAATACGCACCCGCGATAGGCTAACGCACGAATCTGCTCACAGAGGGTGTGAGAGAGATAAATTCGTAAGTATAATAGAAAAACAAAGCAATAAGAGCGCCACCGTACGAAGAGCAAGATGAACTACTGTAGAAAACTGTGTACGCGCTTGTTGCTCTTACTGTTCTTAATCTACATCAGTAACTCTCTGTCTCTCTCACACGTTTTAACGATAATTTACAATTATTTGGGAAAATCAAAGAAACAAGTAGAGACAAATAACACTCTACTGAAATTCGAAAATATAAGAAGTAAGGAAAAATCCACCAACCCTTTTATACGACGCGCGAAATAAGAATGACCCAACGATGTTTATATGATAAAAGTTGGCTTGTGGATGACTTGCCGGTTTATTGCACCTTTCAATTCTTCGGCAAAAACTTCTACTTGTTACCACTTCTATTACTTCTCGAAATTTAACTTTCTAAACAGTACCTCGATTTATCAATTTATTTTTCTTTTGAACAACAATGGCCATGTATTTATTTTTTAGAGAATACTAATTTGTCTACTAACTATTACCAAGGTATATATTAGACTAATGAGCTATATATTAAAATTTTCTCTATTCTCCTTCTCTCTCTCTTTTTACCTTTTTCCCTCCCTTTTTTCCTATTTGTTGAAATAATCAACATGTATAGGGTGAAGTAACCTATATATGTTACATTATATTATATTACTTAATTAAAGTTAGTTATATTACATTTAATATAATAATTTAATAAATTTAATAAATCTAGTATAATAATTTATAATGACTGAATTTAATATAATTATTTATAAGAAAATGTTCTAAATTTTAATTTTTTTTCGGACCTAATTATATTTTCTTCTTTATCTATGAATCGTCTATTTGCTTATAAATGTCGCAATTCGTATGCGATTGTATACTTTTTTTAAGATTTCGCTCCTTTTATTCTATCTTTTTTATTACTTTAATTTATTACTGAAAATCATGATTTTTTGATCATGATTTTCAATGATCAAAAAAATTATAATGTTTACATAAATGATGGCACGTTAACTAAATTTTATTGGTAAATGACAAAACTAAAAAATAAGTACTAGATCCGATGCATCTGACTTTTCATACTACTTATACGGCCATCTAAACGTAAAGTCGCAAAATAAGTTCGCCCCCAAATATAATTTTAACTCGCAACAGAATTAGGCTCACACAAATATGTTTTACTTCGCTCACGATTTTACAATTGAATGACCTATATTATAATAAAACAAAAACTATAATCGCTGATAAGAATTCGTAATCCGCAATATATTTATGAACCGCTAACTCACTCTTGCATTGTCCAATTGCACTGTCATGGACGCCATAACACCTGTTATTCTCGAGGCAGTTAGGTCATCTTTTGTCGTGTTGCTGACCGCACAATTTCTGCATACCCGTTATTTTCAATGGCGGGGCCGTGTTGTCATCTCCGCTTCCGCAGAGCAAACAATTAACTATTGTAGGAACGTCACCAATAACCCATGCAGCAAATGGTGGCAAAAACGTCCCTTCGTCTATTCGCTACTGCTGCTGCTCTGGAAATTTTATTATTCACTTTTATTTCACTCCGTTATCTTCGCACTTTGCATACAAAAAGGAGTCGCGAGAGAAAGAAAAACTAAAATAGATTACACAAAAAGATTTTTTTTTTGTAATTTTTTTGTGTTGCCATCTCCGCTTCCGCACAGCAAACAATTAATTATTGTAGGAACGTTACCAATCACCCATGCAGCAAATCGTGGCAAAGATGTCCCTTCGTCTATTCGCTACTGCTACTGCTCTGGAAATTTTATTATTCACTTTTATTTCACTCCGTTATCTTCGCAATTCGCATACAAAAAGGAGTCGCGAGAGAAAGAAAAACTAAAATAGATTGCATAAAAAGATTTTTGAGTATACCGCGCACATGGGACTTCGATAGCGAGCACTTCTATATTGAATTCGCTTTCCTTTTCTTCTTCTTCTTCTTCTTCTTCTTCTTCTCGAGACGATTAGCCAATCACCATTCTTCATTTCGAGTTCGGCCACTGGGCGACAACTGTCTTGCCCGTCACGGCTGAGACGGATGTGGTCCGTCGATGATAACCTTGAACTTTTTCGACATCCGCATGCCAGTTTAAAATGAATGCTTACAGTATACCTATATAGATATACTGATTGTTATTTCCATGCGATATCGCCGCTGGGATGTGGCCTTGCTTTGAGTGGTTATAGTTTGCATGGCCGTCTGCTGTTCGAACGCCGCGCATCATCACCTCATTGTAATCCACTGATTCTTCAGTGGTTTAAAGTTCCTCATTTGGACGGTTTAGTAACGGTGCCGTGAGCTGGTCTCATTGGATTCTCCTTGCTTCCTATTTCTTCGTGCGCTAGTCTTTCTACGGTATACGCTTGTTACTTTTCTGCCGTCGCCATCATTGTAGCTGCTGTTTTGTATTAGGACACGGAACCGTTCTTCCTTACACGTTCCTTTTACGTTTGTTTTATTTTTGTCTTTTCTTCTCCTTTGATTTCCTAAACTGCGCTCATCTTCTTCATGCATCTTCCTTCCTTAGAGGTTATATTGTACTCTCTCTCCTACTCTTTGTTCTATATGTGTATACTAAATAGGTGAGTGCCTTATAATTGAGCACTTTTATAGACACTTCCTTTTTATTCTGCTGAGGCTTCTTCTCCCTTTATGTGTATACGTCAGATCTGTAGGAGTTAATATCAATCTTTACGAGTTTATTTAATTATTTATGTAATTATTTATTATTTCATGCGCTTATGTGTTTCTTCCTTGTTCGTACACCTTTTTTTCTTTTCATCCTACGGTCTTTCTTTAGAAATAACTTATTTAAATTAACTTTCATCCTACAGTCTTTTTTCAGAAATAGTTTATATTTCTTTTGGTTTGTTCATTGCCTACTTCCCTTCTTGAATTAGTCAGTCTTATTTTGCTATATGGATTCCTATATGCAACTCCCTTTTAGGTACATATAGCCAAAATCTGCTATATGTAAACACTTGTTCTTTATATTACTTTAACATGTTTTGTCTTTTCTGCTCTTTCTCGTTTTTTTTTAGATTTAATTTATTTTAATTAGTACATTTTGCAGGTGGCCTGTGGGCGATACTCCCATTTGAATTTTTCATTACAGACTATACGGAAAGTGATAAAATGTACCTTTTTAATTTTATGACTAAATCGAAAAAACATAAAATATATGTTTTAATTACAAATCTAAAAACTCGTATAATTCTCTAAAAAAATTATTGTACAATTTTTGTTACGATAGAATACTCCAGATAACGAATATTAATATTGGAATCCCAGAAAGAAGAAAGCAGCTTTTAGAGTTACTACCAAATAGTATACGAGCAGTGTTCTGCGGTCTATCAAACTCTGAAAAATTAAATAGCTTATTAGCTTTGATTACTTATCCCAATGGTCATATATTTGAGAATGTATACGTTTACTCAAAATCGTTAAATCAGTCAAAGTACCAATTTCTCAAAAAAATTTTAGAACCAATTGAAGGCGTTATATGAAGATTTAAATGAAAACAAACAAATTAATTGAACTAAACCTATTCTGAAAATCATATACCAAATGTTGAATAATACTTGATATGTTGTACAAGGACAGTTATCAACAGCAGACTGATCCACGCAACTTACGTACAGAAGTTATGTTCCACCCGCTCCAATTTTTATGACAATACCTGGGCGTCGAGTGATCCTAGGATGGATGTCCGCGCAGTTTCGGTATTCAATAAATACATCTGCATATCATACCGTCACACCATAACCTAAATTATCGCCTAAGAAATAAAAGGTGTGAGAATTTCCAAGGGAAGAAACGTTTTCCGAAAAGATTCCTATACTACATACATATCTGTCGTTTATGATCATGAATATGTAATATCACTATATGAAGCATTGTCCGATTTAATTATGAATTTTGATATTTAATTTTGATAAACCAGTACTATGCTTCTATATCAAAACATCTTATCGGAGACAATATTAACATGTTAGTAATTTAGCGTCAAGACGATGTAAATCTAACAAACACCTATGATAATCTTGTCAATATTGATGTGACTTTCAAATTTCATCTGAGTTTTGGAACAATGATAAATATGGATTTGATGTTATTGACGAAGATAGAGCGATGGATAATGAGATACTGAAAAGTTGACTTTGCACTAAAAAGAAATTTAAAAAATCGAAGTTATGTAGGAAATAGTACATAGGAAAAAGTAGCCGTTCGATAAAGAAATTATATAAAATTAATTTATATTATAATTTCTTCCAAAAATGTTTTTGGTTTGTCCCTGCCACTGTTGCAACTACTACTCTGATGTGAAGTTAATTCTCGGGTTTTTTTTTACTGTACCGCGATGTTTTCTTTCCAGCTGCTTCGCATATATATTTGTCAGGTTGGTGGCATCTGTGACTAAAAATAATCTGTGAATAAGAATAATAATGATAATAATCTGTGAATATAAAACATATAAAAAAAAATATATAATTAAATAAATAAGTCGTTAAAAACGGAATTAAATATATAATTAATTAGATACATAATCAAATATATGATTAAATGAACTAACAAAGAAACAATGAATTACAACTTACATTTAAACGATCGCATGGATCGTTCAGTTTTGAGGGAGTATTTTAAATTTGGCTCCCAATTCATTTCTTTCAATTTGTCAAGGGACTATGAAAGGCTGCTTGAAATCTCTCACCTTTCGGAGCAGCATTTTATGCTCTCCATCGATTTATGTCATACTTTCTGCGGCTACGGTGGCAATCTCTTGTGTTCTTTATTTTATTCCAAACTAACAGAGGGAGGAAAGCTTTTCCATAGCTTAAAAAATATCCTTAGTTGCTCCTTTATTTTTCACAAGTAAAAAATTGTTCTCATTCGGTGAGTAAATTTTTCCTCTTACTTTTTCCGTTCTGATTTTCTTCTTAACTTTACTAATAATATGAATCTAATATTGAAAATAATTCAATTCCGTTCTCACATAACTATTATATTTGGATGTACTCTTTATCCGTACATTAAAAAATGTATCCATCATTAAACAAAAACGTATCCATCATTAAACAAAAAAATAAAAAAATAAAGTCAGTTCAAAGACGTGTGGGACATATCATTAATATCATAGACGTTCATTCCATTTAGTCAGAAATACAATATATACTGGTCATTATCAAAAATTACTTTTTCCAAATGCATATGAGTGATAAGGAAATTTTTTTCTTGTTGTTGGTTTACTTCATCGATCTCTACCTCCCTCTCTACCCCCGGGTTTCTTTTTTCTTTACATTTAAGTGCAAATGGGCATATGAATGATGGTTTACCGATACTCTATAGGTACCACAAAAGCTACAGACTATATTCACGTTTTTAGCTCTCACACTTGAATAACGTCTTGAAGAATCCCTTTACACGGGTCTTAATAGGATTTGGCATTACAAAACATGAAAGTCAGGAATTCGTAAGATGTCTCTGACTTCCTGTAGAAATAGATACTTAATACGAGGTCAGGCAATTAAGTAATTTTATTTCTCGGCCTGTAGTAACACTGCGAACCTGTAACGCAGCTACCGTAATAGTCTATTATATATATAACATAATATATATATATATATATATATATGTATATATATATATATATAAATATATATATATATATATATTAGTATATATAATATTGTAGCTATATATACTATATAATAGTCTATTAATAATTCCTACTCTCTCGATTGAGAGAGTAGGAATTATTGTAGTGCTTGTCACGAAAATGGAACAGAGAAATTTAGAACAACGGTGCGCGAAAAATTTTGTGTGAAATTCGGCGACTCTGCGACAGCAAGTTATAAAAAAGTACTTAAAGTGTATGGCAGTGATGCCCTGAGTCATAATCAGGTGCTTCCGTAGTATGCCCATTTTAAAAAAGGAGCGGCCAATTCAAGTGCGAACCAACGCAAATGCGCAGTGTGTCTGCGCCCTCATTTGTCAAAACAGGCGACTAACCAATCGAATGTTGGTTCGCCATGAAAAAGCTGTGCGCAAAGATGGTACAAAAGAACCTTACAGATCACCAAAAAGCTCACCGAATGAATATAGCTCAAGATTGTCTCGAGCAGGTTGAAAGTGATCCTACTCTTCTCGATCGAGTTATTACTGGTGATGAAAGTTGGTTCTTTCAATATGACCCCGAAACTAAACGATAAAGCTAACAGTAGCTGTCGAGAATAAATTTTGTTTTGCGATTCCGTTGTTAATTTAATATTATTTATTTATTTAATTAGTTAATTAAATGCCAAATGCGTTTCGTTTTATTGCATGTACATGTGAAATTTGTTATATGTATACAAAGAAAATAAATAAATAAAAAGTTAAAAATAAATTTATAATGATTAAAATATATGTTTAGAACGATTTATTTCCTTATAAAGATGAGAAGAATGAACTGTATTTTGTTTTTGTTTTAAATCGAAAAGTGTTTGCAAAACGAAAATATTTATACATAAAAAGTATAAGAGCTCCATATAAGCATTCAAAAAGGAATTTATAGTGATAAAAGGGGTAAATTTAGTTGATCCGCACGTTGCTTCACTACGGGCTTGAGTTGAGTTGAATCAATCTGAAGTCCTCTTAGGCACGCTTTTGGGGTCGACGCTACCGTCGACTTGAGGTTGCATTTAGACTCTAACTGGAAGAATCTATCTCCGCTGAATGTACGAGTCCCTCCTGCACAGGAATACCGGAATACTTACTTCGGGGTGCACTTATATCAATCCTGGAAGCAACTGGCGTGTGAACAACAAAAGAAAATAAAAGAAAGGAGCAGAAAAACAACGAACGTTGCTTCGCAAGAGTCGCAAGAGATTTTAATCGGCAAACACAGAATAGCGCGTTTTGATTTTGCAGCCAGTCTGGAACAGCGCGCTTCGTAAAATCGTAAATCTATTATTCTACTGCAATGTGCTTAGAGCATTACGAAAAAGGGCGCTCAGAGTACGTCCAGAAATCGCGAAGACTTAGGTTTTTAAACGCATCGCAACGTTACCACAACCACCCTATTCACTGGATATGTCACTCTGCGACTTTTTCCTATTCCCCCATTTGAAAAAATTCGTCAAAAGGCGACATTTTGACTCCGTTGAACACATCCAAGAATCGAGAAATATAAAAATTGTTTAGATCGAAAAATATAAACATTGGCAGTCAATAGGGTACTTTATACACGACTATATGCGTCTGGGTATAAAATTCTTTCTCACGTGCTTCTTAATGGAATTCCTGCTTATAATGTATCAAAGATGTATGGCTTTTCAGATTTCTTTATTTTTTAACTAGTTATTTCTATAGTGTAGAAATTTATAAACGCAAGCTCAATTGGAATCATTGCCAATAATAAAGCCGCTAGTAGTTAATTGGATTCTATTCGTAATTAACTGGCACGTGCCTATGGAACTTCTTCTTACTTCGGTATTTCGAATTGAATCCCGGTTTTTCACTATGTAACATTCAAAAAATAGGAAGATTTCGCATGAACCTCTTAGTTTGAACATATATAATATGCAATATACAATATTTCACTATATTATGAGCGAACGAGGGATGTTTTTGTATCTCATTTTCTCAATACGAAAGACAATCTCGACTTGAATTACTTTCGCTTTTTGACATAATTTTGAATAACACAGAAAAAAATTTTTAAACAAAACAATCACGCAGTAGTTATAGGTACGTATAATAAACATCAAGGTGTATTTTTCACTATTCTAGATCTTGTGCAATTCGAAAGGAGAAAGATCGAGTAAATCAACGTTATTATATATCCGTTAGAAGTTAGACGGAATTCTGATACGTTTACTACCACTCCTCAGCTCAGTAGGGAAATGACGGTTAAAAGTACAAGTAGTATTTCGTTAAGTTGATACTTTTAACTTATTTTCTTCAAATTTCATATTCGCTAAATATCGTTGATGATTTTATCGGAAAAATTGTGAAATTGTTCAAGTGCTTGAATGGATTTAAAATATATAATAAAATTCGAGTGACATAACGTATTTCAATTTATCATGTACTTAATAGCTCAATAAGCGAATGTCACTATATAATTTTCTATGATATATGCAATTAATAATTCGAAATCTCTTATTTTCAAACAATATTCTTTTCCCATAGATAATTTAATTATCTTTATATTATAACATCTGAATGGTCTTAGCAAGAATCGTGAATCTAAGAACCGGCCGCCTTACTGAGAAGTCCATCAGGTAACTGTTTTCTTCAGATTTAAAACTTCATTCTTGCATTGGTCCTAGAAAGTAAACCTCATACTTGCCTAAATCGCATTTCAGATAAATATTGTCGATAAATTACATCGCAAAAATTGTAAATTGGTTGAAATGTATTATAATAAGTTTTATTTATTTAATAACGCTCGACCAATTTTAATTTAATATTAATACTGCTTATAAATATGATAATATTTATACTGTTTTTCTATTTAATATTCCCGGATCTATCCATTCGAACAAATGTTTTTATTTTTAAGTTGGTAGTACTTTCAGGATTATCTGTGCCAAATTTCACGCAATTATCTTCATTGATCATACAGTTACGCATGTGCTTTTTGAACAAAAAAAGTTTTTTATAATGTCTGAAATTACTCAACAAATGCATTACATTTTGTGATGCATGAAATATCGATATATATATATATATATATATATATATATATATATATATATATTGCGACGAGCACATAGTCTCGCTCGTATTATATTGTATTGAAATCACGAAGTCGAGCGGCGCGGCTCGGGGCAAAGCGCCAGCAGCACCGCGAAGATGTACGAGCGCTTTCGGGCCTCAGGCTGTTCCTCACTCATAAATCAACGTGATGCTCACTATTATATATATATATATATATATATACATATATATATATATATAAAATATAATATTAAAATATTAAAACATCCCTCGTTCTCTCGTAATATAGTGAAACTTGTATGCATTTTATCTTCCGATACATCTGAAATGAGCAGAATATTGCAGAACGCCTTTGATAAGAGGTTAATGTCAAGAGCAAGTGGTTTTGATTGGCACAAATTGTGCAAAGGAGGTCGAGAACGTGATGAAGATGATCCACATCGAAGATGACCAACAGTATCTACTTATAGGTTACACGTCGACAAAATCAAAGAATTGGTTGTGTAAAAATGTCGACTGACTGTTAGACCGTTTGCTGATATTGTTCAAATTTCAAATGAGTAAGTCAATACCATTTTGAAAGACATTTTGTGCCTGAAAAGAGTGAAATCTCGAATGGTACCAACACGTCTCCATGTTTTGGAAAAACAGTAACGTATGGAGATCTGTGAAACGATGCTTTCGGTCTATCAGGATAAGATAGAACGCAGAATAATTGGAGATGAGACTTGTCTCTATGCTTACGATACAGATACAATCGATCAATTGAACGAATATCGTGCCAAAGGAGAGCGGAGACCGAAAAAATCACGCCAAAGTCACTCATAAATCAACGTGATGCTCACTATTTTCTTCGATTATCTAGGTTTGGTTCATTATGAACTCCTTCCAACCTGCCGAACGGTTACCAAAGAAAATTATTTGAGTATTATGCATGGTTTGCGTGAAGCTCTTCACTTTTTTTGCATCACGATAATGTACCAGCTCACACTGCATTGTTTTATCGCGAACATTTCGCCAAAAATTCAGCCAATATACTTCCACAACCATCTAACTCGCCTGATTTAGTACATTGTGACATCTGCATGTTCAGTAATCTCAAATGCCACTTTGGGGACGGTTTCGATTCGTTAGAAGTAATAAAAGCCGAATCGAAGACGGAACTGATGGCTATTCCGGAGTACGAATAAAAAATTTTGTGAAAATTGGAAAAAGCGTCGGTATAGTTGCTTGGACCCGGGGCGGATTATTTAGAGCGACATGAATTACATTTAAAAGAATAAAAAAAGATTTCAAAGGTTATAAATAAAATGCTACTCATATCCGTGCACGGTAGTAATTAAATTTGGTTCATAAATTACAATGCAAAATTATTTGCAAGTTTTTTTTTGAATTACAAATATTTTTAAAAAATCCACTGGAGCAATTTAAAACTTTTCATTCACATTCATGGGCTTCATTATTATATAACATGGATAATCATACAGAGCTAAAATAAAGCGATATGTATTAAAATCCGTGATGGATTTTGAAGAATGATGATGTAACAAGCTAATATACCTATATTAGCAACACGTTTCTTTTTCCAGACAAAGTTCAATTTGATGCAAGAGATTGACTGAGAAGTTGTATTTGCGTGGTTTTATTTGTATTTTATACTCTTAAAATGATTATAGTCGTACAATGATTATGTATAATACATATGTACAGATAATATTAATTATCATATCACAGATAACATTAATTATTAAGTTCTACACATTTAAAAGTCACAATATTTAGCAAAACACAAATTTCTGCAAATATTCAATAAAGTCGAAACATGATTAAAAATCTTCGTATTTGCGTGCTATATAATCATTAGCAAGGTGTCTTTTGTATTATTAATAATATTCCATGATACTTATAAAAAATAGATAGTTATATTATTTTTACTGAATAAAATTCGCAAATAGAAATTCAAGCTCAAATATGTCTAAGCTATCCAAATTTTAAAAAACTATGAATTCAATAACGTACTGTAGTAATATAGTTACACCAAGTTACTGTGCACATTTTCATATGTTGTTATTTTTGGAAGCTATTGATTTTAGTCTAAACGAAATGGATAAAACATCAAGCAATTAAAATTGTAGTAAGTGATAAAATATGGTCTTTCTTTGCTCATATTGTTTCCTAACGTTCATTAGCGGTGAAGGGATATGTTTATACATATATATAGATATGCTAATAAACAGTATTGGTGTCAGAGATTAAAATGAGTATTAGATAAATTCTTATGAAGTTCATAAAATAAAGAAGTTGAACGTACATCTATTTGCTAAAAATGGGACTATCGAAATGTTTCCGTGGTAGACAAGCTTATGTTCAATGTACAAATAGTGATTGTGTAAATAATAACGTGAATAAAGATGGTTTACGTACTGACCCAGATAAGATCAAACCGGTGAGCGAATACTCAGCTCCAATACCTCAAAATTACCTTCGAGATTATTAGGAGGCGAATTTCGTTTCCGACGTTCACGTTTAGTTGGCGATATAAGTAGTACGAAAAGTCAGATGTGTCGGATGTAGTACTTAGTTTTGTCATTTACCAATATAATTCAGATAACAGGCGCCATCATTTGTATAAACATTATAATGTTTTGATTATTGAAAAATGAGTCATGATAAATCGTTTTTACGACATGTACTTTTGCACTATTTTGATTTGAAAAAAACTATAACAAAAACTTATTGATCGCTTCAAGAATATTATGGCGAACAAGCTCTATCACTTATCACATGTAAAGAGTGGTTTCAGCGATTAAGAAGCGGAGATGCGAGGCTGATGTTAATGACAAAGACCGTGCTGGACAACCGAAAAAGTTTGAAAATAGTGAATTTCAACCATTATTGGACTAAAACTTAGCTAAAACGCAGAAAAGCTCGCTAATTTGTTAGTATTATTAGTAGTTGTACACTAATAAACTGCGTCAATTAAACCGACAACCCGATAAAATCGCGAATTGTGAATGGCCTTTTGTTCAAACAACACCCCAATCCATCAACAGAGATATAAGGACATGACACAGAGGATCGGAAACTACCCATTTCCTCAAAGGATAACGAGCGAGTCATCAATGAGTCTCATAGTACACCCACTGTAGGACACTTCGGCGTAGAAGAAACGTACTATCGATTCAACTAGCATTACTGGCCAATCATGAGATTAGACTCGTACACATATGTTAAACAATATCGTGAGTGTCAAATTCACAAAGTCTTACAGAGAGCATTCACAAGACTGATAGGCAAGTTTAATCTGGAAGGTCCATGGACTACAGTAACGGTGGATGTGACGGAAACGTTTCCATCTCGCTAAAGATTGCATAAATACTTACTATTATTTCAACAATCTTATATAAAGTCCGTAGAAATAATAGAATAATAGAATTAGCGACAAGTTCGAGGCTTTATCGAATGATTTACCGGACGCTCGTGAGAATAAATCCGTCGATTTTCCGGTCACTACCGCCCGACGATATGTAGAACAATCTAAAGAACGAACTATTATACAGTATACGACTACGCTAAAACATATGTTTGACCGAATCATCCGCGAGATAGGATCAGGTAATCAGAAACCTTTAGTTTACTTACAGGAAATGCTCCAAGAAGCCGATAACCATATCCCACGTGAGACGATTGTATTGTTATGGAGCTCCGTACTTCCGAAATGTATACAATGCGCTATCCGCAATGATGACGATCAGGCGCCCGGTTACTCCGATATACTGCGGCACATGCATAAGTAACGTTCGCAGGAATATAACATTACCCTCACACTGGTACGCTTTTGGAGGGACGTATTGAAACTAAAACGATACCCCCAAATTCACGCTGAGTAAAAACCCGCGAAGGTACACAGTGATTTCGAACAGACTTCAGTACTCTCCGGGAAATACACCTCCGAACGAAGTTGAGGCTACAAGTAAATCCAAAAGCATACGCGAAATGAAACCTAGGAAAAATTCGAACATGAAGAGGTCCCCGAATCTTCTAAATGAATTCTGTAAAAACTATTTCGAATATGAAATAGTGCCAAATACGGCAGTGAAAGTTGCGCCCGCTTTGCAGAATGCACGACTCGAAGGGACTCTTAGCGTAAAACAAGACAACCGAGCTTATCTGTCTTATAGATACCGACTAACGTCTCAGTCACTTCGGTAACAGATGAGACAATCGAAAGCAATCCAGAAACACCGAAGCTTTTAGTGGCGAGTGGTTCACTCGTCGATAAATACGAGACGGAAACAATTTTCACCGACTTTGAATTCCAGGCAAAACTTAACCCTAGAATTTTATAGTCATCACTGATTCTTGGAAGCGATTTTCTGGAGTAGTATTACATCCTTGCAGATTTAAAGCTTAAGCTACTTTATTGCAAGGACACATAGAAAATAGTGAAGTGTACCGTTCGCATAGTCTAATGTCACTCCAGAAATGCTATCGACCTCTCCAGTCCCTACGCGTCGATTCTAAATAAATAGCCCCGCGTGCTAGGCACAGAACAGGAGACTAAGGTGGTATACCGTGGTGTTTACCACAATAATAAAACTGAGAGTCCGCCCCTTAGCCAAAGTTCGCGACGACTGAGGCCTGAAAAATTGCAGGCCGCGAAAGATTAATTCTAATGCTGCAGAAAGGAATTATCTGGCCATCCCACTCCATATGATTTGAAAAAGGACGGGGATTGGCGTATGTGTGGCGATTATCGGAGATTGAATACTAATTCCCGTAACAATTCCCGACAAATATCCGCTTCTATACTTGCAAGATTTTCCCAAACCTCTATAATTGGAAAACGATCTTCTCGAATCTAGATCTGCATCTCTGTTACGGTGGCGGATATGGAGAAAATAGCAGTATTGACTCCTTTCGATCTGTTTGAATTTGACGTCATATCCTTCAGTTTGAAGAGCATGGCATAGCTATTTCAACGCTACATGGAGAATGTATTAGGCGGTCTTTCGTACGCCTCAGAGCATGAATTCCTTGGACACACTATTAATGTCATTGATTTTCAACTGCCCGGTGAAAAAATTGCAATCATCCGGGAATTTCCCAAATCCTAAAACGCAACGGGACTCCGGCTATTATCTTGCATCGATTCCGCACATAGCTTTTCCGTCCAAAAAAGCCGACATTCACCTAGCAACATAAGTATTGGGTATTGCTACGGGAGTGGCTATTGCTATCGACGCGACTATTGCCTCGGATATTGCTATAAAAGAGCGGCGAACACGATCACATACTGGCCCGACACAGGAAACGCCGTCGCCGACGTGTTATCGCGGATAGAGACTTCTTGTATTTCACCCATGCTTAATTAGAAAGACGAGTGAAGTGCGCTGGACAATCTACCTAAGATCGCACTAGTAAAAACTCTCCTCGACGTTCTCCGTCTTCCAACATTATTCGACGCGAAAATCCGTGCGCAAAATTAAGAAGAAGTAGACGAACTACTCCGCATACTCGCGGACAAAAAACATCCCCTGCTCTTGAACCAATTATAGTTGAACGATTCCGGCCACATGCCGTTGTACTGCGATATACAGGGGAACACTTTATGTCCGTATATCCCCAGGTGCGAGAGGAGCTCATAGCTCTCGTCTATGACAATTTACACCCGGCCTGACAAAGTCACCGACAAGTTACTGCGTCAACAGTACGTGTGGCTGGACATGTCACGCCACACAGCCGACCGGTTCCGTCATATTTCCTCGTGCCTGACTCTGGTTCGAACATGTGCATATAGATATTGTAGAACTGCTTCCAGCTACAAGAGGCACCAGTATTTACTCACAATAGTAGCCAGATTCATTAAGTCGCCCGAGGCTGTAACACTCCGGGATATAACCGCCAGGACCGTGGCATTCATATTTTACAATACCTTGAAAACGATGTTTGGATCGCCACCCAGAATAATTATAGATCAGGATACACACTATCAGGTGCAATTATTTAAGGAGCTCCTAGACTTCATCGGATATGAAACAATTAAGACATCCGCATATCACCCCGCCGCGAACGGCATGGTTTTACACTAGCACGGGGACCTGAAGGCTGTTTTAGCAGACAGAAGCTTCACTTTTGAGAGACAAGCATTCCCGCAGACTGAACTTTGGACCGGGCAGGAAAACGAAAATAGGATCCCCTCTTCTCACGAGCCATTGCGCCTAAATGTAGGTAGCATAGACCAAACATCCTGCCGTATAGGCTAATACATGAGAAGCACACTATACTAGAGGTGTGGGAGCAATAACAACTTTGAGAGGCCAATGGGCTCAAGTGTTAAAATTGCGAAAATTTACCTGCATGAATTCGAGAAGCCATTTAAAGAACGACCCCACAACGAATCAATAATTCTGATGACATCGATATATAATTAAATACCTCGCGAAAGGACCTTCCGGGAGTACAATTATAATTAACTATAGACCCGTGCTCAATTTATTCTCATATAATATACGAATTCATATAAGAGTAAGAAAAGAGTATAGATGATACTTGAATTTTACGAACTCGAAAACCTAGAGATCGTAGAAGTCAACAATACCGGCTCAAATACGATAGCCGTTTTTTATTGAGTTTACAGGATCTTAACTACTTCAGCGGTAGTGCAGTGTCCTGCATACGTCAAAGAGCTGAAGATTGTTAATAAGAAAAACAGACCGAGCCCTATCAGAATTGTCCTACTTATTAATTCAGAGATCCGACGATCAATGATGAATATCCGGGACCCAATAAATTTTTATTTTCAATAGATCCGCGAATCGTCACTTGTTTGTACTGTTACCACATTTTGAAGTCGATAACAGCTAACCTGTCATAGCAACATTTTTTAACTTACCAGACTGTATTAAAGGTCTGACCCGCAGATATTTAGATTCAATGAACCCCAATTTGACCAGCAAACAGAGAAGCTAAATTCAACCGTAGTTTTGAGCATACTTCATGCGCATAAAGATAAA
Organism: Sycobia sp. Sy_11; assembly: GCA_018907035.1. NCBI lineage: Eukaryota > Metazoa > Arthropoda > Insecta > Hymenoptera > Epichrysomallidae > Sycobia > Sycobia sp. Sy_11. The sequence continues at coordinate 3,524,601 of JACCIC010000023.1, forward strand.
GTGCGACGAACCCCAGTTAATCTCGCGATAGTCTATATAACAACGTCGACATAGCGCCAGCTAACCTGGTTGATATTTCGGAATATTTCAGGACACCTGACTTAAAGTTAGGTAAGCTTGCAATATTCTCGATAAATAAGTTCGCATGCAAAACTTACTCGCCCTGGAGATCTCGGACAATAACTACTTCAAGGGAGGCCCTCTAGCAACGAACACCGTAGCAAGTCTGCATACTTTGAAACTCGTCGAGAGCAAGACACTCCGAGCTTTCAATTTCTACCAATTCCTAAACAGCAACCAGATACTGAAAACGCTTGTGATTAGGAATTGTTTATCGATTGACCGCGAAACTCATTTCTCGTTCGTTCTGGAAGCCATATTTTCTGGCTAAAACCCGTCAGAGAGAAATATCATCTATTATATAATTATTATTATTAATACTAGTTTAATTTCTCTCCATGATGTCTATATACCTGAAATAATTTTTAATTGTAGTAAGCGGTGAGTTCATGGTAATGCCATTCCTAATTTTCATATTAACATCAACGTTTCTTCAATAAAGAAGAAACATTACAAATCTATATTAATGCATTTTGCAGCATTTCACTTTTTCCTGAATTCATAATATTTTCGTCGAAATTTGATGAATGTATAACCATAAATGCTATTGTTATCCTATTTGGAGAGTATGCTAACTGATCACTGAAATATGTGATCCTAGACTTTTAATGCTACAGAAATCAATTAGCTTACTAACTGACGTAATTAGATGCATTCAAGTTTGTAAATTAATAATTATATTTGAAATGTTTCTATTTTAAACTTTGTATGAATTTCTATCTTTTTTTTTTTATGTTATTTAACGTCGCTCTATTTATGCTTCCAAATATCGGTACTAATCAGCGACGGAGGTATACGATGTGTTTGTAAACAAAGCACATGTAAATTATTACAGTGGTGCCTGTATCAATCGGCCGAGACCGGGATTTGAACTCGGATCACCGAGTTACTAGTCCTTCGCTCTAGCGATCGAGCCGTCGTAGGCCTCTGAATTTCTATCTTATATGGAAAGTCAGAAATGTATGTTTTGTAATATATGTATATGTTGCAGTAATTGATTCATATTACCTATTTATATTATCATTAATTGTCAATTGGCTATTAATATTCGACTTGATTCTTCACTATTAATCATCTTGATTATAGGAAAAAGTTTGGAAGAGTAATCTAAATCTATTTATATAAATTTTTTATTATCCTTCTATAGTCTAAATTTTATAAAATAAGTTTTGCGCACGTGAGCGCTGTTCTCATTTATCATTATTTACAATTATTTTTTGAAATATTTATGCACAGTATATTATTATTAAATAATTGTAAATAATGATAAATCAATGTAAAAAATGATGATCACGTAAAATCTGCTTCACAGGATTGAAACTGCAAAAGATAATGAAAAATTACTGCATATAGTTTTATTAGATCCGTTTAGTCATTTTGATGAATTTATTTTTTTAATACATGGAACCCGTTCAAATTTGGTCATAAATTTATATTTTAAAGACATTTTCTTAGCATTTTTGACTAAAAATGAGTAAAAAATATATTATTTAATACAAGAAAAGTAGTTAATATGTTCTACTTCGATACACTTCGATACAACAATACAATTCTTTTATAACCATTTGGTTGTGTTTGCTTTGAATAAGATTAATTACATCGAACTGATGAGAATATTCAAATGGAGACGGACACACTTTTGTTTAAGTGTATGACTGCTAGAGCTTTTTTCCTAATTTAATATATATGGAGAGAGGATCGGTTAGGGGATGAAAGAAAACACGGAAAGTATATTTAGCAAACACAACACAACGACAATTTATTTGACACGAACGTCGTATAAACGTTAACGGGACGAGAAGAACGCGTGGCAATTATGCGTGCTACGTTGATGCTACTTGCACTCCAACTGAACGCGAGGTGCGCTTGTACTCTCGCATTCCCCCGCAGCTCTTAATTGTATCAAACGGTTATTCTGTTTCCAGTCTGAACTCGTCGAACACAAGCATCGCATGTCGCCACAGCACCTCCTTGCCAGTGTGACCGAAAATTTTACATAATATACATTTTACAGACAGTTCTTACGGAGTCGGCTTCTTTAGTCACCATTGCTCCTCGCGTTTTTGTGCAGTTATTTATATATTAGGCATTTCGAGGATCTACTAATAGACCGAAATGCGAAAGGAAATCAACACCTATTGTTAGCTTCTCGCCGTGAGAAAGAATGAACTTCCACGTGAATACCGTCGCATTCTTAGATTTAGACGCACGGTAATTTATCCGTACGTCGCGATAGGCGTGCGGTTCGCCGTGAAATGTTTGATATCAGCTTCCTTCCTGAAACCGAGTATTTTTACTCGCGGAAAAATGTATATATCGGCGTCTGTGTCAATAAGAAATTCCAATTTAGTAGTGCAATCCAATAATATTCCAATAATTATAAAATTTATTCTCTCTTTTAAAATTTATAATGATATTAACTAGCGATGTTCCACATTCTTTTTTTAATTCATTATTTAAATTAAAAATATTACTTTCAACCTCCGCGATGATTTCTTTGATAGAAGGATTCTTTTTAGAATATAATATTCTATGTTTGGCATCTTTAGACATGAAGTTTACTACTTCATTTGGTATTTCTTTGTCAGATAGATTCCTAAACCATTTTTTATTATTTGCATTTTTTATCTGAGAGCTTTGAAATTTGGTTTGTATTTCTTAAACATTCAAATTTTCTATTATTTACTATTATTATATTTTATATTCATAAAATGCTTGTTTAGACCAAGAAAAAATTCATGCAAATAATTTCTAGTTTTTCCATCCCGAAATAAAGAAGCAGTAAATAATATCAACAGCAAATTGGTGAACTAGATAATACTTGATGCAATTAACATATTCATTTTTATAATTCAGAACGTTATAGTACTGTGAGTCAATATTATTTATCCATCGATTCAGTTGACTCAACAGCCTTTTCAAATTTATTTTTCTTATAAATTAGTATGACAATAAGTGCAGGCTTGTCCTTATTATAATAATACTTTTATGAAATTTAACAATAGATTTGATTCACAAACAAACATAATATGTTAATAATTTAAAAAAAATAAAATAGATCCAGAATCCTATAGTAAAGAATTTAAAACTGGTGGTGATAATAATTCTTAAATGATTTAATAGTATTGTAAATATGAATAAGAGATAATCAATAGTTTAATTATCATAAGTAAAATTATTTTTGAAAATGTGACCTATGAAGTAATTTATGACAATATAAGAAATTCATATTTCTATTGTTAAATAAAAAAAATTCATAATAATACTAAAAAAACTATAACGTAGTCTAAAATACGTGAAGAATAATATAGATTTCTATCAAATGAGAGAACATTTAAAAAAATTACAGAATAATCATACCGATATGTTATGGCTTCTATAAGTACTGGTTTTTGATGTTCCACTGTATATGCTCGAGCTAATTTTGTAGCACTGTGCATAGCAAATACATCATTTCCATCTACCCGTATAGTCTGTATGCCATAAGCGATACCTTTCGCAGCTATTCCATCACCATTATATTGTTGGATTTTCGGAGTTGAAATAGCATACCCATTGTTGCGGCTATAAATCAAATTAAAATATGGCTATATATATATATATATATATATATATATATATATATATATATATATATATAATCTTTCCGAAATAACTGATCAACGTATCACAACGAGATCGAGAAGGAAAAGCTATGTTGTAAATGTCGAATCACCTTTGGGCTATTGGGAATAATTTTCGCGCACACACCAGTATCCATCAACCAATCAGAACGCAGAGATCTCGATCAGCGTTCGTAGGCCTGGAAAACGATAAATTAGGCGAAACTGTTGACTAAGAAAAAAAAAAAATTGTGCAAGCTGTCGATGATGGTCTAACTAATATGTAGGCTAATTCCAAGGTTATAAAAACCGATCTTTGTTAACGCAAATTCACTTCTCTATCCCTTCGCTTAGAACGAAGCAGAAAAAAAGCCAAATAGTGGGATATGTCGATAAGTGCCTAACTAATATACAGGCCAAAACAGGGGTTATAAAAGCCGGCCTTTTTTGACGCCATCTCTAAAGACCTAACATGAACGTTTCTCTATCCAATGTTTATTGATAAACGGAGAGAAATGTGGCAGCCCCCACCCCAGGAAAGAAATAGTACATAATGAACAGTACATAATGAACGGTCTAAATTGCCGGCTTACTTGAGAAAACGTTTATGTCGGTCTATCATAAGACTTTAAGATTTTGCCGGCTGTCGTATTGACCCTTCCTTTTATACAATTACCTCTGCTGATCCCTCGCTCTCCATCCCTCTCTCTCTACCTAACTTTCTCTCGCACTCTCTCATTTTCACTCTGTTCTTCTCTTATGTTCGATGCTGCACGTATCAATGGGTGCTCCTGCAGTCTATGGATAAATTTCGACAGTCTACTGTTATTATGTGCAGAATGGATAGAAGACTGTAATAAGTACATCTAATCAATTTTTTACATATGCCTACTCAGAGTAAAGTTTATAATACATTAGTGGTAAATTTATTTAATAAAGATAATATAATATAATAAAACCTAGATATTTGGAAATTAAAAAATACAGCAAATATATCAAATATAGTAAATATTAAATTTATTAAATTAATATTATTTAACAGATAAAATAATTATAAAGTGAATATTTTTATGCAAGTAAAATTAACACAATAAAAATTTATAAGTTCAATAATTAAAAACTGCTTCGATATATTAAATTAGGATTTCATTGCTCTCCAATATTTTTTTTACATTTACCTTCCATAGTAATTTTTTTACATTATAACAATTGTTCACGTGCTGTCCATGTTCTTCTAAAAGACAATGGGTTAAACGGATGAAGTGATTCACGGTCCTTCTTATCATTTGCTTATCTATAAAAGCAAAAACATCTCAAATTTTACTGCAGTAATCTTCTTCGTTTCTTAGAGAAGATTTAAATAGAATCCGCATAGAAAATAATCCAATGGAGTTAAATCTGCAAATGTCGCCATCTGTAATATAGGACCATTTCATCCAATCCACCGATAAGGATAATTTTCATTCAGGAATCGTTTTACATTTCTTTCCCTATATAGAGGTCTCCCACTTTGCTGATAAATAAAATGTTACCTTCATTCTAGACTTATATCCTTTAACAACACTGGTAATGTATTTTCTAAACAATCTAAATGCGTCTGTGCATTTAAACTTCGAGGAAGAAAATGTGGACGGACCTGTAAAAAGAGGTATTAATTATAATTATTAAATACCAAATATATATATATATATAAATATATATATATATATATAAATATATATATATATAAATATATATATACAATAAATAGAATTAAACAGTATAAATGATACATAAATATAATAAATTTTAATTAGTTTGAAATAAATATTAAATTGATTTTTAGAAAGAAAATTATTTTTTTCTTTTTTATTTACAGTTTCTGATATGATTTTGAATATTTACTTATTTATTTTTTATAAATACTTTTACTTACTATTTTACCGTCAATGATTCCTACCCAGAGATTAGTAGACCATCGATACTGGTACTTGTTCCTTCGAATTATGTGTGGGTTTTTATGAGTCCAATTTACGGAGTTGTATGAATTATGTACACCTTCCTGCCTACACGTGCACTCGTCCATCAATAATATTTTATTTCAAAAGTTATGATTATATCCTACTTGTTCAAGTAAGCCACAACAAAAGTTCATTCTTCGCATGAAATCCGACAGTATTATATCGTGCACTTTCCGATAGTGCTATGGTTAATTTCCAGTTTCGCCAAATACATAGTATACGATAGTGGAAGACGTGTCTAATAATTTCGGAAAGGTGCGTATACTATACGTTGGATTTCGTTCAATAATATCCTGTATTAATTCTTGCAAATGTGAATTTCACAAGATTCTGTTCTGTCCACGACTATCGTAAATAAGAAAAATAACTTCAGTGTCCATAAAATGCTGTTGTGCTTCACCTTTCGTGCGCCAGGTTAAATTCGTCGGTTTGGCCAACGCTGGCAATAAAGTCTCTCGATTTCTCTTAAAACAGCATTTGCTACATAAGAGAAGTGTATCATTTGTACATTTTCCACAATATTATATGGTATACTGAACGGTTAATGGTTAACATACGGAGTTAACAAATTTTAACGCGAGGAGTTAACAAATTTTTTTTTGATCTTTCTGGAGGCTGTAAAATTTTTTGTCATCAATATGGAATTTTTTTGACCAATAGAAAAGATTCTCCCTAAAGGCTAGCACTAGAAAACTGCATAAAAGCGGCATCACGGACAGACTTTTCATCTCAGTCTGCTTGCATTTTTCCAAGAGTTTTTTCTGAAGCCTTGAAAATGAGAGTGGCTTTGAATTCGAACGCCCGCACCATCACCAGCACCAACGCTAGCACTAACGCCAGCACCAACGTCAACACCAACGCCAGCACCAACGTCAACACCAACGCCAGCACCAGCAGCAGCAGTCGGAACGGTAACGGTACCGGCAACGGCAACGACAACGGCAACGGCAACGGCAACGGCAACAGCATCAGCAACAGCAGCGGCAGCGGGAAAAGGCTGCAAGCCGTGGAGAAGGCTCCCCGCAACCGTCACACTACCAAAGGACGGTATAACAAGTCGATGGACTTGTTCGGGGAAGAGGTACCGAGAATGTCGAGAACGCCGATCCCGATTACGGCAGCCTCCTTCGCGAGGGCAGTTAAGCCCTGCCTAGAGAGATGCCGATCGCCGGAGGTCAATCGGCGTCAAGCTTCCGCTGATTGGAGAAGAGTACACAAAAAATTGCAGCAGATGTCAGATACCATTCTGCAGGCTGCAAAAATTGCGGAAATGATAGAAGCAATGGAAAGAAAAGAAGAAAGAAAAGGTAAAAATATTTAAAAATAATATTTAAATTTAAATAATAATATTTAAAAATAAAAATTTTTATGCTTTTAAATATCATCTAATGTATTTAATTTCTTTATTTTTATAGACAAGAGCAGCAGCAGTCGAAAACGGTCATACCGTCCGGAAAGCAACAACGAATACTGACCGCGAAACAGGATCGCAACGAATAATACTCGTCCACGGAGCCCCTCCGTGAAGAGTATTGTTAGCACTCACTGCAGCAGCAGTAGCAGTAGCAGCAGCAGCAGTATAGAAGAAATAGTTCCTCCGGCAGGTCCGAGGATCATTTCCGACATAATATTAAAAAAAATAATAATTTTAATAAAAATAATAATAATTTTATGAATTATTTATAAATAAAATTTGTAAAAATATATAAATTGTAAGTATAAATTAAAAAAATAAAAAAAAATGAATAAATGAATAAATGAATTAATTTTAAATTTTAAATTGTAAATGTTCTTATTTCCCTTTTTTCCACTGCCTATCCTCTTCCCAAAAAATATTGTATTTAATTATTTATTTAATTACATTAATACATTTTTTTTTATTTTAAATTTAATTTTTTGAAAAAATTTACGTAGAATTTATTTATATATCTAATATTATTCTAATATTAATCTAATATTATTAAATCAACATTATCAACACTTACAATTATATTCAAAGGCAAACGCTAAGACGTTCTAAGTCAAACTGATGAAAATGTTAATATTTACAATGTTTAAGTTCTTAAGTCAATAATGATCACATAAACATAACAAATCAAGTACTAATTATAAAATTTTAAGTCAAAATATATTCTAAAATTATAAAAATGAAATTATGTCTGAATATATTTTGATAAGAAATAGCGTGCCTTCTTTTTTATTGACAGTGTGTTTGATATTACGTTGTATATAAACTATACCAGAAAAGTTTTTTAAATTATTGTCAATATCTAATAGTATTCCCATTTTACCTATTAATTTCATTTTTTGTATTTTATGAAAATTACTCCAAAGAAGGAACCGCGCGGGAGTTTGCGCAGTAAAACCAGCTTAGCGCAAACAAACACGCGGGGGGGGGGCTTGCCCCCCCCCCAAAAGGGATCCCAACGTCAAAAATTCCTGGAATTTCGGGTAATTCTAGGAATTTACCAAAATTCTAGGAATTTTCAGGAAATTCTCGGAATTTCATATTTCCTAGAATTTTTTCTTTTAATTGAAAATTTATAAAATTTCTTTTAATTTAAAATTTCTTTTTATTTGTATTTTTTTTTTTTTGTTAAAGTAAAAATATAAAATACTGTTTTAAGATTAAATTTTTTTTATTAATATAATTTTTTAAAATTATATTTATATTCATTTTTTTTAACCAGTTTCATCTCGTCCATACTTCCCACTGAAATAATCTTCTATCCATGTACGCATAATTAACACGTTACGAATCGCACACATTGATAATCGCCTTGTGCTTAATGTGTGATTTTCACAGAGTACGTGTTCACCTTTATTTTGTGGTGACTGCAGTGATAGACAGTGGAGCTGCTCCAGATCGACAATATTTCTGAAATAGAGAAGAAAAGTATAAAAAAGTATGAAAAAGTATGAAAATACTATGGAAAAGTATACTTTTGAATATATGTATATGAAAAGAAAAAATAAAAAGATGATTAAAGTATGAAACTTTCATCATACTTACATATTTGGCATAATGTTTGTCAACCATTCCTTCTTCTCTCATCCCTTTACATATAATTTTTTTACTCCTACACAGCATATCTCCAATGTTTTTTTGACTTTATGGTAAGGAATGTCACCAGATTCCTATTCAATTCCATGGTAATCACGCTGTAGCCAATGAACCGATTTTTTTTCGCTCCATGTCAATTCACTCAATGAAAATGGTGGCTTAAAGAGATACACTGTAGGTAGTGCACCTCTTTCCATGCCTAACAAACTAAATTCTTTCAAAATGAAACTTTGCGGGTCCCTTGTCTGGAAACCCTGTATGTCGCAGAAGAACACTTTATCTTCTGGACACTGAAGAATATTTTTTCTAAACATTTCTTCCTATTCATGCACTCTAGCCATTTTTTAGATTAGTATATGCTGATTTTATAAGCTGAAGTGATGATTACGAATGTAAGTTCTGTGCTTATCCATTCATTTTTATAAGAGTTCTTCTCTCCTCTTGAAAATGACGACTCTCCTATAATTGGCTGATTCAAGAAAAATAAATAAAGATTTGATTGGATAACGATTGAATTTGTTTGGTTGGCTACGAGTCTATTCATCCCCTCCATTTTTAGAGAGTCACTTACGATTGGGTGTGGGAGAAGAAAAGCATTTGTATGATTGAAAAGGGCGTAACCGTAGATATTCAGATGATCCTAAGACGATACTCGTCTCCTCCCTCCTATAGGAAATTACGTTTATGATTGGTCGTTCAAGGAGAAAGGAGATGAAATATTAAAAGCATGATATTTTGATTGCTTCTACTCAGACAATAGATACTTTCTTCTCTTTCTAACACGCCATTGAATGGTTTCTATTGCAGGCTTGATATTCTCCTTCCACTTCTGTTTCCCCTTCTCCTTATTTTTCATTTTCCTTTAAAAGCGAGACAATTTCTGGGAGGAACACAGTTTCTTCACCACAGTCAAATAAGTTCAGTTTTTATATTTCTTATTTTTCCATTGTCAACTATACAAATGTGTTGTATTCAAAACAGTGTTTTTTTGTTTAATACTTTTATGAGACATTAAAGAAGTAATATTAATTATTTAACTCAATATATTTTATTGAGTTTCCCCTTCTCCTTATTTTTCATTTTCCTTTAAAAGCGAGACAATTTCTGGGAGGAACACAGTTTCTTCACCACAGTCAAATAAGTTCAGTTTTTATATTTCTTATTTTTCCATTGTCAACTATACAAATGTGTTGTATTCAAAACAGTGTTTTTTTGTTTAATACTTTTATGAGACATTAAAGAAGTAATATTAATTATTTAACTCAATATATTTTATTAGTTAACGTAAAAAACATAAAGTAATATGGCTTTTCTTTCGTCTGTTTAGTTTAAAGTGAAACAACTTCGTGATATTTACGAACGTGCCAGTGAATTGAACATAATCGAACTCGAGAATTACTTATCAATAACTGAACAGGATATAATAAAGCTGAGGGAATTTGGCAAAAAACAATGCTCTCTCGAGCAGAAAATCAAAAATGTTTAACATGTCTGAGTCATCTTTCATGTTTACAAGCAAGATTTCGTTATCATCTTGATAGTGAAGTGTCAGTGGGAGGTAGTCTAATCAGCTAAAGTAGAGTGGCGAGATATACAATCTGCTTTCAAAAATCGAATAAGAACAGGCGTTATTGTTAATTTAGAACATGTGGACATTCTAAGTTTCTTGGTTGACGCACAGAAGCGCTTTGAAGATAAAGTTAGAGCTTCCTTACAAGAATATACAGCAATAAAAGTAAATTCTGATTTTATATCAGATTTTCCCATGCAGAAAAATGGAGAGGAAACAACAGACATTAAATATTTCACAACTGTGAGTGCTACAATATAGATGTCTACTGATTTAGAAATATGGTATGTGGAGGATATTAAGGAACCACTTCTTAGACATCTAGAAGAATTTCAGGATAAAGATTCTGGATGGTCATTAAAAAGTATTATTAGTTTGTCCATAAATATGAAAAAATTTTCACTTCACAAGGGAAGATTATACATTCCTCTCCCTAAGTTCATAGCATCAAAAAGAGCATGTATCAACGTTCATAACATTGATAATCAATGCTTCAAATATGCTATTCTTTCAGTATTACATCCAAATGAAAAAAATCCTCAAAGAGTTCATAATTATGATAAATTTGCAAACGAATTGAACTTTGGTCATATAGAATTTTCTGTAAAACTGAAGGATATTTCTAAATTTGAAAAATTGAATAATATTTCAGTAAATGTTTATACGCTTAGGAAGTAGGGTTCGAAATATGAAGTATCACCTTGTCATATTTCATTAAATAAGAAAGACAAACATGCAAATCTTCTCCTGATTCAAGATTTCTACATAGACGAGTACGAAGAAAATAATATTCCGGACGATAATGGAAGTGTACCTAAATTCCATTATGTTTCGATTAAAAGTATATCCAGATTTTTAGGATCACAAGTGAGTAAAGCTCATAAAAAATTATACCATTGTGAAAGATGCTTACAACATTTTTATAGTGAGGAAGGGTTACAAAATCATGAAAATCTTTGTAAAAACATTAACGATTGTAGAATCAATTTACCAAACGCATCGAATAACATTTTGAAATTTGAAGATTACAGTAAAAGTGAAAAAATACCTTTTGTAATTTATGCAGATTTTGAATGTTTATTAAAACCTACAGAAAACGATATTGCTTTTCAATTACATGAAGCGTACAGTATAGGTTTCTATTTAAAATGTAGCTTTGACGACAAATTATCCGTTTACAAAGCATATAGACAGAAAAGTCCAGATGACGAGACGTCTGCACAATGGTTTGTTCGTGAACTGAAATCAATTGGTGAGCAGATTGATTATCTCTATAAAAATTCAAAACCAATGAAATTCACAGACCTTGAAGAATTATCTTTTCAATGGTCGACTGATTGCCATATATGTCGCAAAGCATTTCTAGATGGGCAACTGGCAGTACGAGATCATTGTCATCTTACAGACAGGTAAGTTTTTTTTTTTAGATAAAAAAAATTAATAATTTAATTTGATAATTAATTTGATTAATTTGTTTTTTCTCTATAGGTTCAGAGGTGCTGCTCATAATTCATGCAATTTGAACTATAAAGACTCAAAATTTATTCCCGTAATTTTTCATAACCTCAATTATGACACACATTTTATTTTAAAAGAACTTGGAACTTCTACACTGATGAATGGACGAATTACTCTAATACCTCATAAAAAGGAAAAATATATTTCATTTACGAAGTATATGGATGACTGTGATGTAAATTTTAGATTTATAGATTCTTGGCGATTTTTACCATCATCTTTAGAGAAACTTACGTCGTATCTACATAATGTACCAAAACAATATAGGAATTTCAATTAGATGGATTCTCAAATGAAAATATTAATCTTCTTAGAGGTAAAGGCATATTTCCCTACGATTTTGTAGATGGACTCGATAAATTATTTACTACAAAACTGCCGTCGAAAAATGTATTTTAATAAATTAACAGATTCAGATATTACTGAAGAAGATTACAAGCACGCTGTTCAAGTATGGGAAAGTTTTAAAATAAAGACATTAGGAGAGTATTCAGACTTATACTTAAAAACGGATGTTCTCTTCTTAGCAGATGTCTTCGAAAGTTTTCGAAATACATCTATTAAGGCCTACGGCTTATGTCCAGCACACTTTTACACTACTCTAGGATTAACATTTTCAGCAGCTCTAAAAATGACAAAGGCAGAATTAGAGCTCCTGACTGATATTGACATGTTACTATTTATCGAATCAGGCATTCGGGGTGGAATAAGTCAGTGCTGCAATCGATATTCAAAAGCAAATAATCCATATATGGGATCGGGATACGATGACAAAATTAAAATAAAGACACTTTTATATTACGATATTAATAATCTATATGGTTGGGCGATGGTACAGCATTTACCAATTGGAAAATTTAAGTGGGTTGATTATGAATCAACTCGTAACTTTTTCAATACACCATCAGATTTAGGCTATATTGCTGAAGTAGATTTGGAGTATCCTGAGGAAATACATGACCAACATCGTGATTTACCTTTCTGTGCTGAGCATCGTACACCACCTAGTTCAAAACAGAAGAAACTGCTAACTACATTGAACGATAAAAAAAGGTATATAATTCATTATCGTGCTCTTAAGCAAGCGCTTGACAATGGTCTTCGATTGAAAAAAGTACATAGAATTTTGAGTTTTAAACAGAAACCCTGGCTCTTTGAAAGACTGGAAAAACGTTTTTATAAATTATTAATTAATGCTGTATATGGAAAATGCATTGAGCGAGAGCGATCTCGCGTTGATGTACGTTTAGTAAATAAATTCACTGGTCGATATGGAGTAGAGGCACGCATAGCCCTACCTACTTATCATAGCTGTGCAATTTTCGATGAAAATTTAGTTGCCATAAGAAAACTGCCAGCTTAAGAAAACAAGTGTAACAATCAAAAAGCCGATATACGTTGGGCTTTGTATCCTCGATCTATCAAAGATATTAGTGTATGATTTTCACTACTCTTACATGAAATGTCGAGTGGGCGAAAAGTGTAAGCTTTTGTATACTGATAAGGATAGCTTAATGTATGAAGTAGATGATTTTGATATGTATCAAGTAATGAAACAAGATGTTCATAGATTTGATACTTCTGATTATGACGAAAATAATCAGTATGGTATTCCACGTCAAAATAAAAAGTTCCTGGACTCATGAAAGATGAATGTAATGGAAAGATCATGATGGAATTTATCGGTTTATGGAGTAAAATGTACAGTATTTTAGTAGGTAGAGGAGGGATAGTGATAAAAAGCTAAAGGAATAAAATCGAACGTTGTAAAAACATCAATTACGTTTGAAGATTATCGAAGATGTTGGGAAGATCTCGTGACTATACAGCGAGAGCAGAGCTCAAAATTACACATAGTGCATACAGAAAAACAGAAAAAAATTGCCCTCAGTCCATTTGATGATAAAAGATACTTATTGACCAATACTACAGACACATTACTTAGGGGTCACTATAAAATCCTAGAAGAGCAAATGTCGCAAGCTGCAAGTTAGGTTGAGAGCGAAATAATGGAAAGTAAAAGTCACCAAATAGAGGAGGGGAATGGTAATGAGAGGGGATACGACCAGACTAATGGAAGAGTAGCTCAAATAGATGCAGCTACTAAGGAAGAAGAGAGGGAGAATAAAATCACCAATGAGATTCGAGTAACGATAGATGTACACGCAGAACAAGAGAGGGGCGATAAAGCAACCAATAAATATCAAGCTGCACGAGAGAGGATGACGCTTTATAGCATGTGAAGGTGAACCAATAAACGTTGAGTATAATACAGTCAGGATGAACTATTACATGAATGAATCGTAAAGAAATCTTGGAAATATTGGAAGGGGTAAGCTCAGTTGAAGTCGAGAGAAGGGATGTACTCCATGAGGCAATGGAAGGGGCAGAAATTGTGGTGGGGAATCAGCTATATGAACAGACTGAGGATGATGAAGAACTCATTCGAGCAGTTGAACAGTTTGAGAATTGTCGTCCTTCTTCAAAGAAAAAAAAGACTATTCTAGTAAGGTAAGATTCATAGTTAATTTTCTACTTAGAAAAAAATATGATAGAATTTATAAAATATTTCTTTTTTTTTTAGAATGGATTTAGCCACTCTGAATAAAATTTCGGAAAGCGACTACTTGCCGAGGAAGAAATGTACGGAATTGGAGAAAAATCATCAGTACATGGTGACTGCTCTTAAGCAAGTCTCCACAAAATATGGTACGAAAGTAGTTGCGGAGATAGATGAAAACTTTCAAATATTCTTACCGCAAAAGATATCGTCAGCCATATTAAAAGATGAAGAATTTTTCATAATATAGCTAATAAAGCAAATAAGCTGTGTTTATTTATAGAGTATCGGGGTGGTAGTTGCTTTAAGTTTAATACTTCTACTTCTTAAGTAATAATAATAATAAAACACATTGTTTAATTTCTTTTTATTATTTATTTGTCAAAAATAATAAACATGTATATCTTAATTATATAAATAAATATTATAATCATAATACAATGTCTTTCTTATTTACTTTGAAATTAGTGTCCGTACACCTATCTATGCATGTTACTTATATTATATCTTGTATTCAATTAATTTCTTTTTTATTTATCCAACTATTATGCTCACTATTGAATCCTAACCATTTAACATATACGCGGTTACCACTCCGTCTTAGCACTTTTTCTACAAGATAAATTTCGGGATACTTAGTCTTTTGAATTTCAATTTCATAAAAATCCCCAGATACAGGCTTATCGTAATAATCTTTAACGTGATAAGTTACTGGATCAGTTTTTACAATTCTTGATATTGTAAAAATTTCAGTAGACCAATTAGGTGTATAGCCTTTTTCAAAAATACGTTTTATTTTACTTATTCGTACATTATCTCCGACATTGTATTTCGGTTTTTTCCTTGCTATCATCTCAATTGAAAAACGCTTCTTCATCTCCCTTTCGTTTTCTTGGCTTACATTTTCAGGCTCAATTCCTATTGTTCGATGTTTTCTTGAATTGTAAGCTTTCAGTAAATCTGGTAGGATACCTATCCATTTGTAGTTTCCTTGTTTGCTGAATTGTATCCACATTGCATTTTTTAAGGTTCTATTAAATCGTTCACAAATACTTGCATGAAGATTACTGTGTGAAGAGTATAGATTTATCTCATACTTTTTCATGAGGTTTTGGAAGTGTGAATTGTAAAATTCTTTTCCTTGATCAGTTTATAGATTTGATGGTACTCTTCCATGTTTCAATATCGTATTCATAGCGAGAGTAATATCGTTACCATTCTTTGACTTTACTGGTTTAGCCCAAGCATACTTCGAAAATAAATCTATAACAGTGAGTAAATAACGAAACCCTTTATTCTCCTTAGAGTAGGGTATCATTTCTACAAGATCTGCTTGCCAAGTTTCGTCTATACCACGTATATCATATTTTCTTCGCTTATATCTGCGACGGGCAGGTTTGCGTAGCTCTTCAACCACTTTTTGTTTTATTTCCTGCTGACTTTGCCTTTGCTGATCTTGTCGGTGCATTTGTTTTCCTGTTAATATCTATTATAATAGCATTCAAATTCGAAACCGATTTTGTCATAGTATCATTTAAACGAGTATGTGAGTCACTAAGATTTTTCAATTTCGATTCCAGTTCTGAATTATCCTGATTGGTTTTCATAAGATTTTTATCCAAATTATTTATTTTTTCTACCAATTTCAATTTATTTTGATAAAGATCTTTGAATTTCTCTTCAATTATCTTACCATTTTATTCCTGTTGGTCCTCGTTTCCTTTTATCATTTCATTAATTTTTGAAAATACAGTATTTAGTTCCTTGATTTCCTTCCAGGGATATTTAGTTCCTTGATTTAAGATTGAATATATCGTTTTTACACAAACTGCATCAGTAATTTCAATAGCTTAACCAACATTACAAAGTCGTTTATTTTCTATATCAAAATTTCCATCTGTTGTGAAATTGTATCCAACGCCTGGAGGACCTCGACTCCCTTTCGAGTCTCTCAAATTTCTTCCAAACAAGTCGAGACTCATGATGATACTGATTGAAGAATAGACGAATGTGTATTAATATATATATCCTATTTCACGCAGTTCTTCAATAATTGAATGGATTTCATGGACATGATTGTTATTTTCAGCTGATTGTTCGGCAATTAGTAATCGTAGTCTCTCAACAAGCTCATTCGGATCATCCCAGTACACTAACTCTATTGAAGAATCTTTCTTTGCTATTTTATAGTTAGGTAGGTGACCTCCCCCTCTTTTTTTTTGTATGACTGGTTCGAAACATTGGTGCAATGATGTTGAAATATTTTCTACTCTTCGATGAGCGTATAGATTCATCTTTACTATGTTTTTTCCGGTGAGCACTTGTTGCTTTTAGAATACTGCGATAATTTTCACGATCTGCTGTACTTATTAATGTGTCGTCTGGTTCTTTTTTAATAAGTAGCTCCATTAGTCCATTACTTTTAGGATAAGTTAAATCTTTCACTTTTATTTTATTATCATCAAATATAATTTCAGAATCGCCAAGCATGTATATACCTCCAATATTTCTTACTCCGTATATGTTATCAAATTTACTGCGGCTTTGATCTAAAATATTAGATTTAACATTCTCTTCATGCATAGATTTGAATGTCGAATTCATCATTGAGTTATCTAATGAGGCAAAATCATCATCGGAATCATAATCTTTCATGGAAGCTGAGCGAATATTATTATCTATTATAAAACTCAACTTTTTTCGGGATTTAGTTCGTTTTCTAATGCTCTGATCATTCGAAATGAGATTAGAAGACTGTACACTATTTGATTCGACAAGCTTTTCAAGTGGTGTAGTGACAGGTTTCAATGTATCTCCTACAACTTTTTCAAGATTCTCTTTCTCTTGTTTCAATAGTGCAGATTTTCTTTTAATAGCTTTACGAGCTTGCATCAACTCGCTAAGAATACTCTTTTCTTTCTCAATGTCCGACATGGTGTCGTGTTGCTGTGTAAAATTGAACTGAGTGATTAAGATTTTTTTAATTTTTTTTTATTGCAAAACAGTCAAAAACTTTTCTGTATCTACCAGCATCCATCGTTCTATCTGTATCAATAACAGCAAATCCATATTTATCATTTTTCCAGCATTCAGAACAAAAATTACGAAACTCGTTGAAAGACAGATCAGTATTGACATGGTCATCATAAATATGTTTTAAATTCACATCATCTTGTCGATAAATTACTAACATATTAATATTATCTCTAATAAAATGTTTTGGTATATGGGCATATGACTGGCATAGGTAGAAGCAGTCTACACTTTTATGTCTCCCCATACAGAAAAATGCTCTGACGTTATCTTGCTTCTCGCAAGCTACATCATCAAAAATCATAATTGAATTGGGCAATGCTTCATTTGGTGATATTACAGATTCATGTTCACTAAACTGAAATATGAGATGCCTTCGACTGGTTCTATGACTTTTTTGAGAAATTGATACTTTGGTTGATTTAACGATTTTGAATAAACATACACATTCTCGAATCTAAGACCATTGGGATGAGTGATTAAAGCTAATAAGCTATTTGTTTTTCCGCAGTTTGATGGACCGCAGAATACTGCTCGTATACTATCTGGTAGCAATTCTCCGTGTCGCTTCCTTCTTTTTTCCTTTCCAAAATCAAAGTTAGCGACAGGAAGTTTCACGTTCTGCTCAGTGAAATCCATGTTGATATGACAAAGTCTAGTTTATCATTAACTGAAGTAAATATATAAATGTTGATTTTATATTTTCGATCATCAGTTATAATTTGACTGCCAAAGATGATTGAGCATAAAACTCGGAAGCATTCAAAAAAGGAAGGACGTGGATTGCTCGATAGAATAATCAACAATTTACCTATCGAAATGCATCTTCCTGGTTATCAATACTGTGTTATCAATTACTGCCCCGAAACTAAATTAACAAAGCGATTAAAAAGGGGTGATCCGGGAATAAATGAACTAGATAGGGCATGTAAAGAACATGACATTGAGTACTCTAATAAAAACAGTAATCGTAAAGTGGCTGACATAAAGCTTGCTAATAAAGCTTGGCAACTGATTAAAGGTAAAGATGCCAGTCTTGCGGAGAAAGCGTCAGCTCTAGCGGTTGCCAGTGCTATGAAATTAAAGGCAAAAACTGGAATGGGGCTGAAATTCAATAAATTGGTGACAGCAGCGAAAAAATCATTGAAATCAGGTAAAAATTCACGGAAAGTCATACAGTCCGCCTTAAAAGGTGCTCGTCAAGCTCTTAAGAGTAGTGGTTGTAAGAAAAAATTTCTCATTCCACGTGTGATACCCCTTCCGTCTAAAATTGGCGGAGTTCTTCCTTTCCTTATTCCACTGTTCGCAGGACTAAGTGCAACTGGTGCTTTAGCCGGAGGTACTGCTGGAATAGCTAAAGCAGTAAATGATGCTAAAGCTGCGCAGAAAGATTATCAAGAAAGTAAGCGACATAATAAGACGATGGAAGCTATTGCTTTAGGTAAAGGTCTCTATCTGAAGCCATATAAACGTGGAATGGGATTATTTCTCAAACCGCATGTCGGACACGGTCTAATTAAAAGAAGAAAATAAACTTCAATTTAATTTTGCCAAATCGTCCACTAACATGCTATTTTATAATGTGCACATAATATATGTGCACATTATAAAATATGCACATATATTATAAATTCCACATTTTCGAGGTGTTTACATGAGAAATAGCCTTCCTCGTAATGGACCATGGAATAACGAATCTGCCATTGTTAATCTCGATGATTCGCAAAATAAAGGTACCCATTGGGTCAGTTATCGAAAGAGAGGATCTGA
Organism: Sycobia sp. Sy_11; assembly: GCA_018907035.1. Taxonomy (NCBI): domain Eukaryota; kingdom Metazoa; phylum Arthropoda; class Insecta; order Hymenoptera; family Epichrysomallidae; genus Sycobia; species Sycobia sp. Sy_11. Next base: position 3,543,838 of record JACCIC010000023.1, read on the forward strand.
CGTCACCTACTTTGATAGCTTTGGTGACCTCAAACCTCCCATAGATCTTATGAAATATTTCAATGTGAAAGAAGTGAAATACAACTATACAAGATATCAGAATTTTGACTCATTCATTTGCGGTCATCTTTGTCTTCGTTTCTTAACTGAAAATCTATAAAAAGAATTTGTCAGATAAAATTTGATCATTTTCGCTCAATCAGTCATGGAAGATAGTTTCACTTTGACTCTTTCAGGAAAATCTTCTGTCTTAGAAGCCCAATACTTTCCATCCATTGAACTACCAAAGCATAAAAATCATGTTTTAGTTTTAGTTGATCTTTTAACCTTTAATTCAATTCCAAATATTGACAATACAAATAATCAACTTCATTTAAAAGGAGAAATTATTACTATCCCCATTGGTAGTTACGAGATTGATGATATAAATCACTTTTTATCTAATACATTGAAATCAAAAGGAATTGAATTTTCCTTGAAAGCTAACAATAATACATTTAAAAGTGAAATTAAGTACAGTGTTTCGTTAGACCTTAAACCTCAAAATTCAATCGGTCGAGTGCTGGGTTTTACTCCTCGTACTCTCAAAGAAAATATAGAACGTCGTTCTGATTTATCAGTGAAAATATTGAAAATCAATGCACTCAGAGTCGAGTGTAACATTACTGCAGGAGCTTTCATTAACAACCAAAAAGTTCATACTATTCATGAATTCTTTCCCAGTGTTCCTCCAGGATATAAAATCATAGAAATTCCATCACATGTTATATATCTACCACTTAGTGTTAAGTGCATAGATAATATACAAGTTCGAATTATCGATCAGGACGGCAATCTAGTTAATTTTCGAGAAGAGGAAATCATTGTTAGACTTCATATCAAATCTATATAATGGGGATTGTTTATAATTCTAGCACACATATAAGTACTCCATCATGGCAATCGGCAATCAGTCGATTGAAGTGTTTGAAACCGTTAACACTGAAGAACATTCAGTTCCTACAAAGTCTAGGTCTAAAATTTCGTGGAAAAAAATTAGCTGTATAATTTTCTGCTGCTTTCTGAAAAATGGACGAAATACTAAAAATTCAATCAGGTGTCGCATTCGATGAGTCAATTGCTCATTACGAAATCCACGCACATCAACCATACACATCACTAAACTTTGATCATAATGATGAAATTCGCATTTCCATCCAACACCAAGATCTGTGTCTTCTACCATCACGTAGTTCTATCCATATCTATGAAAAATTACAAAACACTGCTGGAAATGCACCAACTAAATCTAGATTCGTTAACAATCGTATTTGTCACCTTTTTGATGAAATTCGCTACGAAATTAATGGCGTTGAGATAGATAAAAGTAAAAATGTTGGATTGAGTAGTGTCATGAAAGGATGGGCTTCATTCAATACCAACGAGACGCTCATGCTTGAAAATGCAGGCTGGATTGGCAATGAAGAAACAACGAAATCATTGGTAGATAGGCATGGAAACTTTGACGTTTCTATTCCTCTAAGTATGATTTTGGGCTTCGCAGAAGATTGCAGAAAAATTGTAATTAACATGAAACATAAACTCATTCTGGTAAGATCAAGATCTGACCTGAATGCCATAATCCAGGAAGGTAGTATAGTTGGTAATAATACTACATATGAAGAATATAACATAAAAATAACAAAAATAGAATGGTTAATGCCTTATGTCATTGCTTCTGATAAACAAAAAATCCAACTTTTAAATTTCATTGGCAAGGATAATCTCATCCCAATGTGTTATCGTTCATGGGAACTATTTGAATATCCTGTTCTGCCAAGCGCCAATAAGCATGTGTGGACAGTCAAAACTTCCAATCAATTGGAGAAACCACGTTATGTGATTCTTGGCTTACAGACAAAGAAAAAATATCAAGCATCCGCAAACGCCAGTCTTTTTGATCATTGCAATATTACTAACGTGAGACTTTTTTTGAATTCTCAATATTATCCATACAATAATTTAAACCTTGACATATCTAATAATCAATATGCAATACTGTATGATATGTATGCAAATTTCCAAAAAACATACTATACAAGGGAACCTAAACCACTGCTTTCAAAGAAACAGTTTCTCGATAATGAACCTCTCATAGTGATTGATTGCTCACGACAAAATGAATCTCTAAAGAGCGCTCCTGTAGATGTACGTTTAGAATTTGAGGCTAAAGAGAACTTTCCAGCCAATACTACAGCTTATTGCTTGATCTTGCACAATCGCATAGTTCAGTATAATCCCATCAGTGGAGATGTAAGAAAGGTTATTTAAATATTGCTTAATTCAAAGAAGAAGAAAAATGAAAAAAAAAATAAAAAAAAGTAGTTGACTTTGCTATAGGCATCACGGCACATAAAGGCATTCTACTATACCTAAAGTCTATTCACCTGTTAAGTGTGACATGTACCTCCACCTCTAGTAGAGAACCCAAAGTATACTCGCGTGTAAAGTGTGCTATGCCCCCAACTAGGTCACGGGGGACCTAGTTAAGGTAAGTTTAAGGGGGGGAGGTGTGCCAGAATGCCTATGTGCTAGAATGCCTATAGCCTATCTACTTTATTTTATCAAAGAAACTTAAATCTACTACAATAGTTATAATCTACTACCTATATCAATTCAAAATTGCTTGATTATTTCAAGCTTTTATCGGTAAGTCCAGTTAAATAACGAAACAAAGAAGATGACTTGAGTAATGTTTGTTGTTATCAAGATTTTTAAATATGGATAAATTTTTAACATATATTTCGTTATATTGTCATTTATAAAATAATTTATTATCAGTAAATAACTTTACATTTTTTTAAAAATTTTTATATTTCACTATCTTCTACTTAATGTAATCTGTCACTTCTAATATCACTATGGTCTTTGCTTAAGAGCCAATAACATTAATATTTGACAAAATCATGATTACTCAGATAATCCGCAACTATATTTTTATAACAAGACAATTACTTTATCAGATAAATTTTCAGTATTTCCATAAGATTCTGTTACTAGTGATTTGATGGAAAGTATAATTTATTAAAAATGAAAACTGGTTTTCAACTGATTTCAAAATGATTTCAAATAATTTTCTTTATAAATGATTACGATTATTGCAAGTGATTTAGACTGATTTTAAACGGTTTTCAAATGACTAATATAAGAGAGACGAATGATTTCACAGAATGAATAGATCCCCAGTGTAATTTTATATGAGTAAGTATTTTGGAAATAAAAAAATCCAATAATTTAGTATCTACAATTCCCTTGTTTACCAAAAATCTTTTCAAAGACGTGCCCGCAAGTACATGTCAAAAGAGTTTTTAAATTATATTTTTATAGTACTGTATTCGCACGTTATAAATAAGTGAGTGCATGGGCAGACTTTTAATAAACAACATTTTTATTGACTAAGAATAAGTAATAGTTTTGAAATTTACACGAATTGATACTCATACATATTTACATATACTTGACTATGTAAAAATTTATTACAATACTTTTTTTTGTTTTAATTAAAAATAATTGAATATTATTAGGCTATAACTTTTTGTTAAGAATGAAGAATATTTACGTGTGATTGTGAAGTGTAATTAGGAATAACTATCATTTCTATAAATACAATAAATTATAGAGAAGAGATTTTAAATTATTAGAATATCCAATACACCATACTTGCCTTATTTTATACTTTTATATAAAGTAATTTTAAAGTAATACAAAACATAATTTATAACGCTGATGAAATTTTTCTTCCCAGCGCTTTGTTTGGCAAGTCGAATCTATTTGTGCCAGATATGTTTTTGCTTAAATTAAACTTTTTTGTGTAAGCCAATAGTTAATTTATGTTATTGAATTTATATATTGAAATATATCCGATGTTTCATGTAGACATATATATAATATGTTAATAAATTATAGATATTGAAAGTACGAAGAGAATTGAATAATGTGTTATTCAGAGCTTCAATAATAGAATACTATTTATACTAATAAACGTTGAACTGAGATAGTGGAAATATATATGTAAATGCAGGTAAAAATGCAAAATTCAAAATAATTTTTTGATTTGCTGTAACATAAAGCCACTATAGTTTCCAATAATCAATTAAAGGTATAATCAATGACAGATTTCGATAATAAATGTTTAATAGGAGTACATTTTTGTTTCTACTCATTTGTTTCTGTTGTCACAGTTTTCTTCTTCCATATAGGTTTCCATCATTTGCAAAATTTTCACGAACAGTTTCTATATATTCTTTTCATATTTTAACTGCTCAATACATATATATTGATATCAGGAACTTTTGTTATGTGCTTCAAGTTAATTTTGTACAATGCACGCAGTTCAAATATCGTCTTCAAAACATCTATACATACAATTCTTTTACAATAATTGTACAAATTTCGTAAAAATAACTCGATACTTTAATATCGTCTTATTTGTTTACAGCTTCTCGATATAAAATTAATGAAGGCCTATTTTAGGATTTTGATGAAAAATTTTTTTTCGAATATATACTCTCACATTTGGAAAAAATTGGTAACTTTACTCTAAAATTTTCACACTTGAAATTGATTATTTTAAACTATATTAACCTTTAAAGAATCAAAAAATACGAACGGAAATTTTTTTGAAAGCGGACAAAAAAATAACAAAGGATTAAAATGGTCTCACTCACGTAAATTAAATATATTACAAGAAAACACTATTTCTACGAGGAAGTTCGATGAACGATAGGCTTTTGTCGTGTCTCGTCAATGATTGATAGAAATCTGACACTTATATTATTCAGAGGAACTCAATGTTGCAATATCTTAACTGGATTTTCTAAAACATCAAGTTTAAATAATGAAATGAGGGCTAAGCAGATGGATCATGTTGTCCTTTGCAGCTCGGATTTAAATTCGATTTCAAAATTTCGTATGTTAAAAGATAGTTAAAAAACAGTAGTAGACATGCGAAATAATAAATACATTACATCAGATCTTATATGTAGAGAATAGTATTTCAATTAAAGCAAGAAAAGGACAATGAAGGTCTAGAAAAACAAAATAATGGCGAGCAACAAAGTAATAATATAATTATTGAAACTAGACTAAGCGTAAAATCTATATATATGATATAACATAATATATATATATATATATATATATATATATATATATATATATATATATATATATGATATAACATATCATCTATCTATATATATATTTTAAATAGACGCTGCTTTGAAGCAGCTTTTCGTACAGAAGCGACGATAGGTAAATTACGGTCCATTATTTATAGTAATATTGTTTTTTATATATAGAGTACTTTTTACTTAGATATTATTTAATTGTTTGAGAAGTCGGTTAAATTATTACTTTCGGCGAAGCCGAGAGGGGGATGCTAGTATATATATATAATATACATAGTTTCGAAGTTGGTGCTAAAGAACCCTATTTTGCCATCATTTTGATCAAACTAAAAAACATAGTCTATTGAAACAATTCTGAACTTAATAAAACGTATAAAAACAAAAATACGATTTCTCGTCATAAATTATATTTAGTATGATTTGGCATACACAACCATTTTATAAGAGAAGACGGAGAAAAAGAGAGAGAGAGAGAGCGAGAGAGGAAAGAGTGATGGAGTCAAGGAGAGATTTTCCCACGTAAGAGAAAATAAAATTTACCAAAATCAAAAAATATCCATCAGGTGTGAGAGTAGTGTGAAATTAACCTGAAGAACAAAAAGGATAGTGCCGACTAAGGTCACGCCTATTTAGGATACGCATCCCAAAGTTGAATATGACCATTCAATTGAATTGGCCTGGTTTATTATTAATACTTTAAGCGGACTACTTTGTGTTGATATTCGTGATTCAAAATGTCACCTACTGGGCGCTGATGAAACTGACTGCTAAGAACGTTAACTTAATTTATTGATGAAAGTAAAATGATTTTCAATAAAAAACATGGCCTATGTCCTTCCGAAGGTAATATAGAATCTATATGTCAAATTTCAGAGCAGTAGGTTTTTTGTTTATCCTGTACAAAGAAAAACGCGCAATGTGATTATGTGTTGACGGGAGTAGTAAAAACGTCATTTCTACGTTATTGCAACGTGAAAAATGATTGCATAGGTCGTTGCAGTTACGTAGCATAAACGTGATTTGCTCATGAAAAAACATTTTATGAGTGAATTTGGTGCCGTAATATAGACGTTGCAGCTACGTAGTGTAAACATCACTCGTGTAATCAAAAATTTCTGTGAATGGAATTGGTATGATAATTGAGGCGTTGCAACTAGTGGTTCGGAACCCACTATAAACTGGAGGAACACAAGAGTCGCAATGATGTACAGATCTGCAACTAAAAGAAAAGTTCAGCAATAATGAAAAGTTTTGGAGCACAACCGGCCGATAAAGCGAGAACTAGGTGCGGCCGGGAATGTTTATGTGTAATAAAGCATAGCTGAGCGACCTTTATTTTTTTTTTGTTTCTTTGTTTTGTTTTGTTTTTTTTTTGAGACTTTACAACTATGTAGCAAATCTGAATTTATTGCCTACGTAGCTGAAACGTCTGCATAAAATATCTGTAAGGTGATATATAAAATTATTATATGATGTAACTTTTTTGTTTTAGGAAAAAATAATTTATGTATTCTTTTAATCACAGTTATTTTATTTTTATTATGCTATTCATATAACAATAAAACTATACTCGAACATGAACATTTGTATTTTATCAATCATATTATTTTATATTATTTTCACGTACGTCGTCTTAAACATATGATATAAAACAAAATACTATAATACTATCGCAGTAGTAAAATTAATTAATCGATATACTTATACATGTACAAATATAACGATTCCTGAGAAAGAATTCTGTACTATATTCCTACTAGCATTCTGATGATTATAGAAAATCCTGTAATATTTATATACAAGAATCATTTTAAAATCCACTTAAAATCGTTCCTACAGTATTACTATAGAAAACTTTTTAGAAAATCCTATAGAAATTTTTTATAAATAAGTTTAAATTCTGAGTAAGAGTATGAAACATTTTGCACATAATATTATAATATACAGACAGTCGTACAAAGTAAATAATGATATCGTATGAACATTTTTACTGATTTTAAGACCTATAATTATGCACGGCAAGTGTGCAAGATGGAAAAAGTAGCGAAATTGCCTTTACAAGGTAATTTTATTAATTTTGCAGTTACCTGCTTTATATTCCAAGAATTGAGATTATCATTATTAATATTATTATAATCACGAATGATATTTATTCCTATAATACTCAATGCACAAGGACAGTCATATAAATCATCAATGATTTTCAGTTTTTGACCTATCACATAAATTTCTTCAACGTTAAATTGAATTATATTTAGAACTTTCACAATATATTTTCTATCTATTAAGATACAGTTATTTTTATCATCAGTATAGTTTTATTTCAATAGAATGGAAGTTAATGGTTTTGTATTATATTACGATTTTGAAGGACGGAAGTAAGAGCACCTTGAATAGAATATTATGCACATAACAATATTTTGTAATAAATTGTATAAAGTATTATATAAAATAAAACACTATAAAAATGTATTTCCTGTCAGATATAAAATAGTAAATAGTAAATATAAATAGTAAATATAAATAATAAATCTGTATATTCTAATTACGTATATATGGTATAAAATAAAAATATAACATTGACGAGTTTTAATAATCTATATAATTATGCTGATGTGCTTATAATTTTTTATTTTAATTATGATTTAATGAATTTTAATAACCTGCTTAGTCATATATTAATAACCCAAAATAACATAAATTAAAACATCGAAAACTAAATTAGAAATTTAAAATTTTCATAATTTTCATAATTTTTTAAAACAAAATATTTTCTTATAAAATGGATTTTGTTATGAAATGTACTTGGAATGTACAATATTTTTCGAAATAATTATTTTTTAAATAATTTAAAAGTTCTAAATGTTTTTATTGGTTGGCTAAAATATTTAAGCACAAACCTTTTTAGAAATATTTCTATCTTTTGGCTAGGATGATATACGATCCTCGAGGATTTTTGCATCGCTAATGCGTATGTTTCTGTGAAATAAAAATGGTGCCCGCGTGTGTGTAGTGTATGAATGTATTTATATCAATTGAACTTTTTATATATCAGGTATGTGAATAAGTCTTTCCCGTTTTTTTTTTTCAAATTTTGAGGCTTTATTGTGAAAAAATGGTTACAAATGAATTATTGAAAGTATTGGCCATCGCTAGCTACAACTTTTTCCCATCTTTCTGGCAACATACGAATCCCGTTGCGAAAAAATTCGACCGGTTTGGCCTCTATCCAGTCATCCACCCATTTTTTGGCTTCCTCGTAGGAATGAAAGTGCTGGTCAGCCAGGCCATGCGTCATCGATCTGAAGAGATGGTAATCAGACGGAGCAACGTCTGGACTATACGGCGGGTGGGATAGGACTTTCCATTTGAGCGTTTCTAAGTATGTTTTCACCGGCGGTGCAACATGTGGGCGAGCATTGTCATGTTGCAAAATAACTTTGTCGTGCCTGTCGGAGTATTGTGGCCGTTTTTCTCGCAGTGCGCAGCTCAAACGCATCAATTGTCGTCGATAGACCTCGCCTGTGATCCTTTCATTCGGTTTCAGAAGCTCATAGTAAACCACACCTAGCTGGTCCCACCATATACAGAGCATGAGCTTGGCGCGATGAATATTTGGCTTGGCCGTCGATGATGATGCATGGCCGGGTAGTCCCCATGATTTTCTTCGCTTCGGATTATCGTAACGTATCCACTTTTCATCGCCAGTCACGATACGATGCAGAAAACCCTTTCTTTTATGTCGCTGAAGCAGCTGTTCGCAAATGAAAAAACGCCGTTCGACGTCTCTCAGCTTCAGTTCGTACGGCACCCAATTTCCTTGCTTTTGGATCATTCCCATGGCTTTCAAACGCTTGGAAATGGTTGTTCGGTCAGCTCCTAATGCTTCAGCAAGTTCTTCTGGCGTTTGACAAGAATCTTCATCAAGCAAAGTCGCTAATTCTCGATCTTCAAAGATTTGCGGCCGCCCGGAACGCCCCTTGTCTTCCACGTCAAAATCACCGCTTTTGAAGCGTCGAAACCATGCGCGAACACTTGACTCATCGACACAACCTTCTCCATAAGCCTCCTGAAGCAATCGATGCGTCTCGGCAGCAGATTTCTTCAAATTGAACCAATAAAGTGAAACTTCCCGCAAATGACGTCGACTCGGCTCAAATTTCGACATTTTCACGATATCAAAAATATATGATGCGAAAAAATTTTAACTAATGTGTTAGTATGGAATTGTTGACATATGAATAAGCTTTGATTATGACATATGTAACCATTGAATACTCGCACAGTATTGGTGGCGCCATCTCTTACAAAAAACGGGAAAGACTTATTCACACTCCTAATAATAGCGTATGAAGTTATTAATTTTATAATAGGTAACTGCTCTAATTCGTACTCGCATACAACATTTTACATACATATTGGATTTCTTTAAAATCTTGAAATATAAAATCCAAATTAGGTTACAGTTAATACTTAGAGTGACGTGCAAAAATCGGAATTTTTGATTTCAAATAAAAAGTGAACCAAAATATAAAAGTGATGATAATTAAAAGGTATACCTTCAATTTCACTTTCAAAAATTTTTGATAGTTCGAATAGTGTCCAATTTTCCCTTGGCTTTTGTTGCTTTATTACAGCTTGAACGGCACGTTTGTGGTTCATGTGAGGATGATAATAATAGTATTTCCTATCTTCTTTCATCGATGATGTTGGTATTATTTTTATGGAGTGATTTGTTACAAATTTTACTATCCACCGATTTTCCGAGTTATTTGCAAAGTTTGCATTAGTGTTCAGAAAAATATTTTTCAATGTAAATAATAATAGTCTACTTATATAACTTTTGATTACATTTTTAAAGATTTGAGTGAAATACTTTTATTATTATTTCAAAGTGTGTTAGTAGGAATATAAAGAGCATTTTTATATTCTAATGTATGAATGTATAGTTATATTGCTTATTTTTTGCGTTATTTTAGTGTTTAAAATGCTAGATCATTAAATTATTAAAATCTTTAAATACATTATTTATAAAGAATTGAAAAATAAAGCTTATGGAATTCAGTGTGTTTGTACTATAATTTTAAAAAATTGATATTTTAATGCCAACTTACTAAAACTTTCGTTTATAGTTGATTCTGCTATGCGTTAGTAATTTATCTCCTTACTTTCTAGATTGAAATTGTACAATTCTTCTTGATTGCATAGATGCTAAATTGATCTGCATGACTCTTGTCAGCTTGAGTGCTAGAACAATTTAAAGATTATACTTGTGAAAGTTAAGTATTGTAGCATTTATTATCAAATCCTTAATGTGCTACGAAAAATAACGTATTCATACACAATCTACATATAAAAATCACGAATAAGAAATATATTGAAATGAATGTAATTTTACATTTTCTACCTAAGTATATTATATATATTACCCAAAATATTATCTAGAGGAGCTAGTGAAAAATTCTTGATTTCTATTTTATCATTTTCAGTTATTTCATTCACATCTGAAGTGCTGATCTTTATTTTGTATCTATTACTGAGCTTATTTTTATTATTTTTTTGAGCTAACATCTCTTTACATCATAACTATAGCGTGCTATGTATAATTTTTCTAGAGCTGTAGTATAAGTTTCTAAGTTGAAAAATAGCCACCGTCAATTACACAAGAAATTTCATGAAATGAAATTATAAGAATATATAAGAGATTAGAAAAAGAAATTACATAAGATACGTCAAATGCACATAATGTTTTTATTTTCCAGGAAACTATTTTTATATTAGTCTTCGTAGTTTTACGTATCTGCTTCTGCAAAGATTTGGCTTACGCTACAAGTGTGCCAGTTTTCTTCTGGTGAAATTTTTTTTGATATCGCCATTTAAATTTTAACATTAGAGTTGAATGGTGGCCACAGGCACAAGGTTTTGTTTTCAAGAAACTATATACACGGTATAGCTTCTATTGTTTCTTCACGTGAACTTTGTGCTATTAACCATATCTTATTTATTAAACTTATAATTAAGATTGACTTAAGGTTATATATTAGTCTTAATATACGCTCATTGACTTGCAGAACTGATGTGATCTTTCTATATCTTTGCTATATTGCAGATCTTCCTTTGTTTAAATGCTTTTCTCGATACGTCCATACCCTACTCACTCTCTGTAGCAAAATGTTCAGCCAATCTTATAATAAGATGCTTTAAACATGCATAAATATAGCAGAAGGTTATATATATAATAATATTTGCATTATGAGATTGAGTGCGTTAGTAAGAAAAGAGTTTAATGAATTTGAGGATGCAAAATATTAAATGTAAGCCATGAAATTAATTAAGGCTGGTATAATATATAATAATATACGGTGCAATGATTACAAACTATCATTTTCAATAAGTAAGGTTAGAAATAAAAATACTTCTTTTGATTAGAAATATGTAAAAGAATTTATTTGTAAATAAATTTGTAATGTTTGATGAACATAAAGATTAATGGTTGTAATCAAAGCAATTTACAGCTGAAGCACATCAGCTACTCATAGATGTATATGGTGATGTTAATTTGAGTGAGAGAAGTTGTTGGGACTGGTTCCAAAAATTTAAAAGTGGAAGGCCCAAAGTGTATGGTGACACAGAATTGGAAGCTTTACTGGAGGAAGATCCGTGTCAAATGCAAGAAGAACTTGCACAAGAGTTAGGAGTGACTCAGCAAGCTATTTTCGTCTCAAAACCCTGATTATGATCCAAAGGCAAGGAAATTGTGTTCCATATGAACTGAAGCTAAGGACGTCGAGCGTCGCTTACGAACAATTGTTCAAAAGGCAAAATCGCAAAGGATTTCTACATCGAATCGTGACGGGAGATGCAAAGTGGATTCACTACGACAACTCAAAGCATAGGAAGTCATGGGGTAAGCTTGGGCATGGCTCTACTTCAATGGCCAAGCTAAACATTCATGACAAGAAGGTAATGCTGTGCAGTTGGTGGAATCAACTTAGAGTAATCTAGTACGAACTACTCCTACACAATCAAACTATGACCGGGGAACGATACCAGCAACAGCTGATGCAATTCAGCCGAGCATTGAAGATTAAACTCTCAAAATATGCTAAAAGACACAATAAAGTCATTTTTCAGCATGACAACGCTCGGCTAAATGTTGTAAAAATTATAGAGGAAACGTTAGAAGCACCGAAATGTGATGTCATACCACACCCGCCGTATTCACCAGACATTGCTCCTTCAGACTACCACCTATTCCAGTCCACCTATTTCGATCGATGACTCATGGTCTGGCTGAGCAGTACTTTACTTCTTACGAAGAATTGAAGAAATGGATCGATTCGTGGATCGCCTCAAAAGACAAGCAATTTTTTATACGGGGTATCCACTTCCTGCCCGAAAGATGGTCAAAAGTAGTAGAAAGTGATGGACAATATTTTGAATGACATTAATTGTACCTTTTTTTTACAATAAATTCTTATTTCTTTATAAAAAAAAACGGTGAAAACTTATTTGTACACCCAATACAATGCGCCTTTGGCACTCTATACTCATTATTGATGCGTAATTTATGCACGGTAGACTATAACGATTAGACGTTGAAGGTTGGCTCTTTCACCGATGGGACAGTAATAAAATAATAGCTTTAATAATGGATATAGATATTTTGATGCATTTTTCTTAATAAGTAGGCTCTCTGATCTCTATAGTATACAGCTGACACTATTTTCAAATCGAGGTATTCAAACAATCCTTAGCGCGGGGATGAAATATTTAAAAACTCGTTATTGAACTTATTATGGTTATTGAACTTTTTACTGAAATTTTGTTAGTAAGTAACCTGTAAAATTTGTGAAATATGTCCTAAATTGTTCCGGGATCAATTGAGATGTCAAAACTACCCCTAGCGAGGGGTAGAAATTTCCAATATTTCGTTATTATTTGGGTATTCACTTTTTACACTTTTTTTCCGTAAACACGCTGAAAGAAGCGTAAAATATGCCCTAAATTTTTCCCTAGAAATCTGTAAAATGTACCCTAAAATTAGGTGAAGTATACTTTTTAGTATGCTCGCACTTCACGCTTCATCCGCTAGAGGGATCCCGCTAAACCTCTATCCGCAAGCAATTTGCGTTTCAAAAGGTATAAGAGAAAGTCATCGTTTTACTAAATGATACTTTTATCATAAAATCTTTTGAGGTAGGCAGAAGAAAATACTAAAATGGCTGATCCTGATCCATGGAGTAGTGATGAATCTGAACCAGATGAAGCTAACGACGATAATTTTGATATTTCGGATGTAGATTTGACGGATCCTGACTTTATATCATTACGAGAAATTATTTATGATATTGATTTTTATCCACCAATAAAAGATTTTACTGGTGTAGCAGGCATAAATGAAAATGTTGATTTGGAAGGCAATTTGGAATCCACCCGCCTCCGAGAGCACGGCGAAGTCCTTGCACCGTGCGATCTGAGCTGGCCGCGGACCTCCTTGGGGAAGGAGCCGCCTTGCTGTGGACGTGGTTCTCGATGCCAGAGCACCGCGCACAGGACACGCAAGTAGACTCGCGCATTCGCTGAATTGTCGATAATCTATGTCTGGCCCGTGCTTCGTGTGGGCGATGAATCTCAATCTTTCCTTGTCATTCGTCATCCAGGTCACATCTAAGGATGGGTCCTGGTTGTGAAATTCGGCCTTCAGAAAGCATTTCCTTAACGTACGACGGTCACCGTACGTATTTGCGCCTAGCGTCTTCAAAACGGCCTTCAGCTGGAACTGTTCTAGGCGATGAATTCGACTGTACATTTCCCAGGCCTCATCGAACTGGTCCATAATCAACTCTAAAGACATGAAACTACAACTCTATAGTGTGTACTAATAATTAGTAAACGATTTTTCTCATTAAATTTTATCATTTATAATCTAAATTATGAGCGATGTGATTTATTATTTAATTCTTCATATATCAGTACTATACCAGTAAAAAAATCTAATGTGCCTTTCTTCAAAAAAGGTAAAAACCGATTCTTACGATTCCAGAGAATTAATTAAGTTTTTTAATTTATAGATTAAAATTAAGTTTGTACATAGTGATAATAAATGATGTAACGGAGTATATCGGTTTAATAAATAATCTTATAAATTGGCATTAAAAAAATAATCTTCTTAAATGAACGATACAAGAATATATGTGTGTGTGTGTGTGTGTGTGTGTGTGTGTGTGTGTGTGTGTGTGTGTGTGTGTGTGTGTGTGTGTGTGTGTGTATGTGTATGTGTGCTTTTATAATAAGCGTAGGCAGAGCAACCTCTGCACAAGTGGCCTCTCGAAACCAGCATCCCGCCGGAACTATCAGAGAATATTACTTCGGCGGGGCTGTTAGTTAGCCTATACGGCTCCTCTTCCTATGATATTATCCTACGTCCCCCATCCACACAGATGATCAGGGGTTCGGTGTTCATCCTCTGCAAATTAAAAATCGAATCAGCTAGCCTAATTCATCCTGGGCCTTTCGCCTAATTCTATCGGCATTTCTAAGTTAGGTCATCACCTCTTTTATGAAACTGGTTACTGCCTTCCAGTTTACAGGAGATTCCAGCATTATTGATATAATGCTCTCTGGTCTTATCGGCTTATTAATGGTGTTAATTAATTGCACATGTTGTGTTCTAAAACGGGGGCAGCTCACTAATATGTGCTCTGCATCCTCAACCAATGTCGGACAGATAGGGCAGAAGTCATTATTATCCAGGTGAAAACGGTGGAAATAGAACCTTAAACAATCATGTCCGGTCAGCAACTGGGTTAGGTGGAAATCTAGTTCCCGTGTTTCCTTCTGATCCATCTTTGTATGTCTGATTGGATACGATAAGTCTAACGGCCTTTCTTAGATTCATTCCATCGTTTTTGCCATATTTCTATAGAACGATAACGTTCCACGTTTTTAGCACATTGTAGAGAATCCACTGTGGCCTTACATATGCTGTGCAGCCTAGCTAGCTCATCTGCAGCTAAATCGAAAGGAAGAATTCCGGCAAGTACCTCAGGAGCGTCGGTGGATACTGTCCTGTAACCACTAATAATACGTATACAGGAGCGGCGACGGGCCGCAATGGTCAGTTCACAATACAATTCAATTCCACATGCATGATGCCAGATTGGCGCTGCATACATGCTCACAGGATTAACAACATAAGCTAATAGATTCCTCTGCGGTGGGCGTGGGCCAGCAATATTAGGCATGAGCCGACACAAGGCAACTGCAACTCATTGCGCTTTCACCAGATATATTTAGATGCTCTTTAAAGTTTAACCTGACATCAAGCTGTACACTCAAGTATCGTAAAGATAGCGCAGAACTTATATGGCAGCTATCAAATTTAAGAGTAATACTATCTACCTTCTTACGACTGCTGACAAGAATTACTTCTATCTTGTGCTCCGCTAATTGTAGTCCAGCCGACTTAGTCCATCTAATGATGTTGCTGATTGCCTCATTGGCATTTTCAGTGAGTACTTCAAGGGTCTTAGCCGTCACTACTAGTACGATATCGTCGGCGTAGCCTACTATTATTGAACAAGCCGGTTGTGGAATCCTCAAGACGCCATCATACATAATATTCCACAATATAGGTCCCATAACCGAGCCCTGTGGGACTCCCGCAGTGACCTTATGCGATACAATGCCTTCATCCGTTCGGTATAATATTATCCTATTCTCAAAGTACTTGGCCACAACATTCTGTAGATAACCAGGTACACCGAACTCTTTAAGAAAATTCATAATAGAAGACCAGCGCACTGAGTTGAAGGTATTCTTGACATCTAGAGCGACAATGGCACAATACTGTTTAGTGCCACCTTTCCATCTCTTACCACTGATTGCATTTCTTGCGGTACACACTACCAGTTTAATAGCATCGATTGTTGATTTTGATTTCCGAGAACCCAATTGGCGTGAGGATAAGCCGTGCAATCCTTCAATGAATGCTTCCAGTCGGCTACATATTATTTTTTCAAATATTTTACCTACCGAATCAAGCATACACAGTGGCCTGTATGATGACGGATCATCAAGTGGCTTATTGCCCTTAGGTAATAGAACTAGCCTTTGAGTTTTCCAGCAATCAGGAAAAATACCCTCAAGAGGACAAGCATTATATACTTTTAGAAATATAGATGGGTTCTTCTGAATCGCCAACTTAATTGCAGCATTAGGGATACCATCAGGGCCAGGGACAGCACTGTCTCTAATTGATAAGATTGTTATCAATCTATACCGTGCTAGTGGGTTGTATCGGTGCCCTACTCAATCGTGCCATGACTGTTTTGTATGGTCGTCCCCATAAATCATTATCGGCCTCTGCGCACAGTTCAAGCCAGCATCGACGCTTGCTTGCCTTAATAGCCTTGTCAAATGCTCTTTGTGCTTCTTTAAATAAACTATTAAACGTATCACGGTGGGTACGGGCTCTTTGGGCAAGTCTGCGTGCGCGATGACATTGCTTGCACTTCATGAGTGCATTTGCTAGATGGCCTGGTGCACCATACTCTAAATGCTCTTCTGATATGGTAGTGGCGAACACTTCACAGTCTAGCGATCTGATCTTCCATTTCCGTGTGGGCATCCACTCATTTCACTTGTTCTTCTCTTTCTTCTCTGAAATCTCGTACAAGATCGCCCTGTGATCACTGTGAGTGTAAAGGTCGCTTACTCTCCAGTTAAGGATCCGCTGAATCAGGTCATCACTGGCGAATGTTACATCAATGACTGATTGTTTATCTCCCCTAATGAAAGTGGATTCAAATCCCTTATTAACCACGTGGACGGTTTTTTATCCATGGCCTCATCAACTAATTTAGCTACAAGAATTTCAAACTGCTTGTTCGTCAAACTTGGAGGAGCATATACTTTAAAGACGTATATTTTTTGTATTTTAGCGGAGGATATCAATTCGCCCCGATGACAAGATTGCTTTAGTGCCTGCCTATTTTGATCAATCCAGAGGGCCGCTCTATTTTTTATATCACTTATCCAGTGCTGTGGTCTGTCCCTGTTAATACGGTTCGGAGATTACACACACCAATGTCTATTCTTAACTCCTTTATTGTCTGTTTCAGCAGGTCATGGGCCGCTACGCAATGGTTAGTATTCAGTTGGAGTATTCTCATGTTTTATGTCTGTTTATAAACTCCACAGTGATCGGACACTTATAGCTGTATTCTGGATGGATAATCTCCTTTTTTCCTTCATATTTACAGAGTAAACAGCAGGGCTCGTTTACACACAGCTTGGATAGATGGTCTTTTCCTCCAAAGTGCCTGCAAAGATTAGTTTTGCCAGGGCTCGAGCACATGGGCACTAAATGGCCAGTCTGCCAACACATGAAGCAACGCCTTATTTCTGTTTGTTTCGAACTCTGCAGCTGACCCATCCGATGCGAACATGCCCACATAGTAACTCAGTTGCGTGGCTGTATGGTACAGACACCACCGCCGTCTGAGTACTCCCATAAGCTTGCCGCAAGGAACGAGCGATTAGCATGTTAGTCTCCTCTAGTTCGAGATGTGATTTCAGAGCCTCTAAGACTTCATCCATTGTAGTAACCTCATCTATATCTTTAATCTCCAATGTAATAAGATTAGTCAGGACCGAAGTGGATGCGCTATGGCCAACCTTAGTTTCAGCAATGCGAGCCAACTCATATGTATTTTTGACTGTCCGTTCTAACTCAAGTACCAGGGCACCGCTTGCATGTCTGTGTATCCTGTTGACTTCATTCTTCACATGCAATAACTCCGGTTCATTCTTTATTTGACACAGTACCTCCGCGTATCTAACTCCTTCATTGGCCTTAATCAAGATGAAATTAGGTCTATTTCGTCAAGTAAGCCTGCGTGCACTAGGTAATTCCTAATCTTTGCCTTTGGGCTTCTTGCGCTTGATGGTCTGCCATTGATTTTCATTGGCCTCAGACTTCCTTGTAGGTACTTCAACTGATACTGATGGTCTCCTTGAGCTCAGTAATGGTTCTTTCGTCTTTTTACTACCTACTGTTTTAGGAGTAGACTCTATCCCTTCGGCTGCGCTTCGTTTGGTATCAGAGGGTCGACTCGGCGTAGTCTGAGTCACCACTTCATGAGTACCGGAAAGGTGATACTGCAACAGATCATCCTCTGCCATACTGATGCATTTGTATGAAGCATTAATAGAACGAGCAAGATCCTTAATGGTTTCGTGCACGTTATGCCTATCTTTCACATAATTCAAGAGTTGACTGATCTTCTCTTCAAGTCGCTCCAGATGATTGTTTGTGCGCGTGATAGAAATTTCTCGAGCAGAAATACTATTGACTTGATCCGCCATGAAATTTCCCTTAGTATTCAATGTACTGTCTATGATGATGTTTGATTTGCCCTCTCCAGAATCCGAGGGGCTACCACCGACCATAGAGGCTTACACTCTATCGAAATCGGTGAGGAGATTGACCGGTCTTGCCGGAGTTACTCCCTGCGGTGTATCCTTGTTTATACCAAACATTAATCATAATCGGCCTTAAATTCGGGAGGCCCTCCCTATTAGCTTTTTCTCTCCGCCCTGAGTATTTTATTTCTTCAATGCCCTCAACAAATTGTACCGAACCATCCCCTATCCGCAACCTGGGGAGGCGCCAGATAGGAGAAAGCAACAAAACTCCACATTCTGTGTGTTTGTGTGTGTGCGTGCGTGTGTTTCGGTGCGAGTGCGGGCGTGTGTGCGTGTGTGTATGTATATGTGTGTATGTGTGTGTGCGTGCGTGTGCGTGTGTGTGTGTGATTCCTAATAAAAGTAGTTAATAAAAAGAAATTAATAATAAATAAATAATAGTCCAAAAAACATTATTTTTTCCTATAGTATTATTAAAGTTTCACACAGTGCGAAAAAACGAATTTTATTCGTAATTCTGCTAGTTAATCATTATAAATTTATAATTGAGTGTAGCGGCCTGAGCGAAAAACTTTACAATGGCTTTCTCAGTATCACCTTTTACTTGTTCCTTTCAACCTTTTTTTTTAACTTTTTAATTCTAACTCTACAGATTTCAGTGCAAAAAATGTATCTTCGTTAATGAGTTAATCTTAGATAAACGAGCAAGTTTGAGCACGTATTTACACCTTAATTAGTTTAGTTAGACGAACACCTGGGAATCTCTAAGTATAAAATGGTTGCATGGAAACGAAGAGAGCAATTGTCGTACTCTTCCGCCTGCACGGCATACAGCGACAATGACCGCTTCAACCGCACGCGGTCGCGCAACAACACGTGACTAAGATTGTGTCACCACGTGGCGTAAGATTAATCTCCTACTACTGGCCGGCCTGGCCCCATGTTGAGCCCCATTTTGTGATGCCGAAAGATTTTTAAATTTAAATTTATTTAACTTAAATTAAATTAGAAGAAAAAAAACGATCGTTCCGACTAACCCCACACCTTCTTTAGGGTACGAATCCTAAATTTGGATATGACCATTCAACTGAGCTGGCCTGGTATTAATAATTTAATCGGACTACTTTGAATTGATATTCGTAATTCAAGACGACATCTATTGGCCGCTTGTGAAACTGACTGCTAAGACCGTTAAGTTAATTTATTGATGAATGTAAAATGATTTTCAATAAAAATCATAGCCGATGTCCTCCCGAAGATAATATAGAATCTATATGTCCAATTTCAGATCTCTTTAATAGTTTCTTTCGCTATCGTGTACAAACAAAAACACGTAACAAAATATAGTAAGTTTTTTACTCTTTTATATTTAAGGCTTTTTCCTCTACTCAATGAATGGAGGTTTTTTATACCATTCTCTAATTAATATTAAAAACATTAAATTTCAATATTAAACGTTGTTGTATTTATTTATTTGTTCCCGAACATACATCATCATCATCCTTATGATTATTATTATTACTATCATTATTATTATTATTATTATTATTATTATTATTATTATTATTATCATTATCATTACTATCATTATTATTATTATTATTATTATTTGGCAGAAGCGCTGGGAGAGGGATCCGCGCGGCCGATGGACGGCTCGACTGATCAATCAGTTAAAGCCATGGCTCCAGAGGTCGCACGGAGTGGTTAAATACCACCTCACACAGCTCTTATCGGGGCACGGTCGGCTTCGATTCTATCTCCACAAGATGGGGAAAGTACCGGATCCGAGCTGTGCCCACTGTTGCGCTCCCCGAGACGATGCACTTCACACATCCTTTCATTGCGAGGTGTTTCGCCTTGAAAGGAAGTGCCTCTGGAGAGACGTAGGACAATGTGGGCCTGACAATATCATCCGGCTGATGCTGGAGAGTCATGAGAAGTGGTCCAGGATTTGCAATTTCTGCAAAGCCATCCTGGACCGCAAAAGAAGAATTTAAGACGGCGTGTAAGCCCGCAAGGGTGAATAGGATGGCGCAGCCCAGAAGTAATGCCCTCATAGACGGTTCCTTCATAGACCTCATAGATAATTCCTCATTAATCGTGAGGAGGTCTCCTCGGTGCACGCCTATCGACCCCGACTCGCAGCTCTTTTCAGAGCTGTGGGAAGCAGTCGAGGGGAATGCACTGAGGAGGTAGTTTTTTAGTGGGTATGCCGTTCACAGGTGAGTCCTACATACCCGGGGACCGCTCTCCGGGATCCATAAAGGATTTTTCTCCTCCTCCTAAAAAAATTATTATTATTATTATTATTATTATTATTCCCATCCGTTGTCTGTACCTTGACGAAGATCGGCTATTTCACCATCTCTCAGCCGATCGGGTGATGAGCTTAAAAGAGTACCTCCTCCTACCAATGAATGGAAGGGCGAAAAGATAGTATGATAGCTGCCATTTTATGAGTGAGCGGATATCCCTGGAGTATATCCCAGAGTAAATGAGTTAACGCACGGAGCAATGATGTGCTGGAAGACCCGAAAGGACAACTGAATAGGGACTTCCATGCCGACCATGATCGAAGCTGCAGGTCCTATAAACAGACCTTCGTCAGTAATACAGAGATTAAGGAAGGCACACTCGCTCAGAGACTCTATAAACGGGTATCTCTTGAGGAGTGAAAACACATGCGGAGCGTAAGCGAACGTTCCTGTAAAAGGGATCCTAGCAGAGTAAGTATAGATGCATGAGTGAACTTCAAACATTGGAGTTTCACTAGAATATTTGAGGGCAAATGTATGAATCTACATGAATGAAGGTTAGAATGAGGTACTCTTGAACAAATGACAGACCGCCGTGTTTGCCGTGCGGTGCGACCCGTGAGCTGCCAAAAGGAGATCCTGGGTGTCGAGGCTTACGCCCGGTTGCGTGCTGGGTGACCCGAAACATCTTTGGCTCCCGCTGACGGCAAGACGGGAGGCTAGCTTCTAGCCAGATCTAGTCAAACGGCCTTGGCGAGCGCGTTCGGTGTGTGATTTCCTCCGATGTTTCTCCAGAGAGTGAAACACCTTGTTGTTGGGGTGCGAAGCTTGAGGGGGCGGAGGTGGAATAGTGCACCAGAGCGTTATACTCCTGCACAATGGTCCGAGATGAGTCAGCCCTTACAGGCATGTGTTGGGGGGCTGCCTTATCGAGCTCAACGTTGAAGGGTCCAGGAGGCCGACCATCTGCAGGAATGAAATAAAAAAAAATTGACCCATGGATTGCCAAAAGCAACAAAAGAGTTACCTTGGAGTGGAGGAGGGACAGCCGGCTGAGGCCGGGATGAAGTCTGTTGAGCGGATGAGTGAACTGGAGATTATTCTCCAACTTGCTCGGCAGCTCATGGACATGATCAAAGCAATGAAGAGCCAACCAAACATCAAAAAAGATATCAAGGATGGTCTTCCAAAAGCTGAAGAGCTCGTAGATGCTCTTCAACACAAAATACAAGGGAAGAAGATACCGGGGAGCCTCCTGCCAACAACTAGACAAAAGAGAGAAGAGATAACCCCGAAGAGACCGGCATCAAGTCCCCCGGATATCTCCCTTACTAAGGAGAAAAAAAAAGGGGAGAACAGGAGGACAAAAAAGAAGGGTGGCAAGAAGTTAAAACAAAAAAAAAGAACAGTAAGAAGAAGCAAAGTGTGCAGAATACTGAGGAACAACCTCAGCATCCAAAAAAGAAAGCAATAAGCACAGAAATTAAAAAAAAAAGGCCAAAGCTCGATGCGATCGCCATCAAACCAGCGCAGGGGAAATCCTACGCTGAGGTGATGAGATCCATCAGAGCGGTCAAACCGGAGGACTTGGGCACGGATGTGAGGACCGTCCGGAAAACCAAATCGGGTGAGGTGCTGATTGAACTCAGACATACCAAACCCGAAGGTCGGAAGGCACTCGCTGAAGTGCTCAAGGAAGCAACTAGCCAGAGTGGCTGTGTCAGGGAGCTGACCCCTAGAGGAAGTCTAGAGGTTAGAGACCTGGACTGCTGCGTGACGGAGGATGAGGTGTATGAGGCCCTCAAAAGTAAACTGCCAGATTATTGTGGCGAGCTGCAGGTTAGAGTGACCAAAACCAACACTGCGGAACAGCGTGCTGCTATCGTAGTGTTGGAAGAGGTTGCTGCCGTGCGTCTGCTGAAGATCGGGTTTTTGCGAGTGGGCCTGGTGAATTGTCGTGTACGCCGCCGCGAAATAATGACGAGGTGCTACAGGTGCCTAGGATATGGCCACCGGAGCCATAGCTGTAAAGGCCCTGATCGTAGCGCCTGTTGTTATCGTTGCGGACAGAGAGAACACAAGGTTGCGTCTTGCACCGCAGAACCCGAATGCTTTCTCTGTAAAGGTGAAGCGAAATCGGAGGGACGCCGGCACGTTGCCGGTTCCGGCGCCTGTCCGACTTTTCGCGAGGCTCTCTCAAAAAAGGCTAAATGGTCGTAATTCTGCAAGGGAATATTAATCGCAGCAGGACAGCTGATCACCTCCTTCTTCGGCTTTGCCACGATACTGATGCTGATATATTAATTATCAGCGAACAGTATCGGAACAGAGAAGGAGTAGGTTGGTTCACCGATAACTATGAAACGGCAGCCATTTGGATTCCTGACCCACGAAAAACAAAAGTAGGGGATCATGGATCTGGAAATGGCTATGTTTGGGTAACATGCAATCACATCACGTATGTGAGTTGCTATCTTACACCAAACCAAGCCATAGGTGACTACCAGGTCATATTAGATGACACCGTCAGAGAAATGAAAGGTGAGCTGGTAATGGCAGGTGACTTTAATGCAAGGGCCCTAGAATGGGGCATGGCGGAGCCCGACTCCAGAGGTCGAAGAGTCATGGAACTAGCGTCCAGACTTGGTCTAATAGTTCTAAATACAGGTAATACTTCGACCTTCAGGAGACCGGGCTATGCCGAACTATACCTGATGTGACCTTTGCGACAGAACATCTGGCCTCTCGAATCCAGGACTGGCAGGTGTTCGAGGACTACACAGCCAGCGATCACCAGTATATCACATTCCGCGTATGCGATAGAATGCCAGGTTTCACTGGACACAATTCGCGAGGGCCCCCTAGATGGAACGTTGCAGGGATAAATAGAGAGAAATTCTCACAGGCCATTGAACGCGGTCAGCAAACCCTTGTTAGGATTCCAAATGGCTCATCGACAATTCAGCACGCCAAGGAGTTGACTAGCGCCACAATGCGCATTCTACGCCGGGCTTGCGAAGAGTCGATGCCGTGCAAAGTGGTTGGTGGAAAAAGACGTCCTGTTTACTGGTGGACGGCTGAGATAACTGACATGAGGCGTAGGTGTTTACATCTACGAGGAATGTCACAGAGAGCTTGTAAACACGGAGATGACATCACTATGATGAGGGCTGAATACAAGCTATCTAAGAAAGCCCTTCGAAGAGCGATCGAAGCCAGCAAACGCCGATGCTGGAAGGCGCTGTGTGAAGACATAGATGGGGATCCATGGGAATTGGGATACAGGGTAGTTGCTGGAAAACTGGGAGCTCATGGAAACATGGGCACCTTGGACTCCGGCACAATGCGAAACATCGTAGATACCCTTTTCCCTACCCACCCTGATAGGTCTGATCCAGCTCCACCGAAACGAGAACTGGATGTACCTCTTTTCAGCAAAGAGGAGCTCGGTAGAGCCGTGAGAACCATGCGGAATAAGAGGGCTCCAGGACTTGACGGAATTCTAGGAGAGGTGCTGAAAATAGTAGTTGAGGAGCATCCAGAACTCCTTCTGTCGATGTACAATTCGTGCTTGACAGCTGGTTTATTCTATTCTAGCTGGAAGGTGGCGAAACTTGTGCTTATCGACAAGGGCAAGGGTCCGCCGGAGGCGCCCTCGTCGTATCGACCTCTTTGTATGTTAGATACAGCTGGAAAGCTGATGGAGCGTCTACTGAAGTCACGACTCCTGGGAGCTGTTGCTGCTGCCGGCGGCTTGGCTGACAGACAGTACGGATTCCGGGGAGGCAGGGCGACGGTGGACGCAATCCTCGAGGTTGTTGATGCGGCGAGGCGCACAGAGAGAGGTAATCACTACTCTCGACCTGTTTGCCTCCTGGCTACCCTTGACGTTCGGAATGCCTTCAACTCTGTTGGATGGGCAAATGTTTTGAGGGCCATGGAGCGAGACTTTCGGATGCCACCTTATATACTTCGTATATTGGATGACTACCTTAAGGATCGATACTTGGTTTACGAGACAACGGACGGTCGGAGAAGGAAAAAACTTAGTTCCGGGGTGGCTCAGGGGTCTGTACTCGGAGCCGACATGTGGAACGTTTCATATGACGGAATACTCCGGATGCAGATGCCTGAGGACACCTTTCTGGTTGGATACGCAGATGATGTAGCAGCCGTTATCATCGCTAGAGATTATGACGCTGCACAGATGCGACTAAACCAGGTGATGCGTCGAGTGCAGAGATGGATGGTGAACAATGGGTTAGAACTGGCGGCGGCGAAAACGGAGATCGTGCTCCTAACTAAGAAACGTATCCCAAAGATACGCCTTATGCAGGTTGGAGACACGACGGTGAGTACCAAAGCAGCTGTAAGGTACCTGGGGGTGACGCTTGATTCCAAGCTGACCTTCTGGGACCAAATAAAAAAAGTGGCGGATAGAGCTGCCCGAGTGACAGCACAACTTAGCAGGTTGATGGCCAATGTTGGTGGTCCAGCACCCTGCAAGCGGCGTCTGCTCATAAGGACAGCTGAATCCATCATGCTATACGGCGCGGAGGTATGGGCCGATGCACTGATGGCCCAAAAATATAGAAAAAGAATGGC
Source organism: Sycobia sp. Sy_11 (assembly GCA_018907035.1). Classification (NCBI taxonomy): domain Eukaryota; kingdom Metazoa; phylum Arthropoda; class Insecta; order Hymenoptera; family Epichrysomallidae; genus Sycobia; species Sycobia sp. Sy_11. Next base: position 3,569,297 of record JACCIC010000023.1, read on the forward strand.
GGCAGTGCAGCGTAGAGGGGCATTACGCATCCTGAGCTCCTACCGTACGGTCTCCGAGTCGGCGGTGCTGGTAATCGCATGTGTTACCCCCATTGATCTCCAGGCACAAGAAAAGAAATTTGTCCACCAGAATAAGAATATTCTCGGCAGAATTGAGGCAGCTGCACGGGCCAGAGCTGTCACGATAACCGAATGGCAGAAGCGCTAGGAGAGGGATCCGCGTGGCCGATGGACTGCTCGTCTGATCAATCAGTTAAAGCCATGGCTCCAGAGGTCGCACGGAGAGGTTAATTACCACCTCACACAGCTCTTATCGGGGCACGGTCGGTTTCGATCTTATCTCCACATGATGGGGAAAGTACCGGATCCGAGCTGTGCCCACTGTTGCGCTCCCCGAGACGATGCACTTCACACATTCTTTCAGTGCGAGGTGTTTCGCCTTGAAAGGGAGTGCCTCTGGAGAGACATAGGACCATGTGGGCCTGATAATATCGTTCGGCTGATGCTAGAGAGCTATGAGAAGTGGTCCAGGATTTGCAATTTCTGCAAAGCCATCCTGGACCACAAAAGAAGAATTGAAGAAGGCGTGTAAGCCCGCAAGGGCGAAGAGGATGGCCCAGCCCAGAAGTAATGTCCTCATAGACGGTTCCTGGGCTGCACTTACGCCATCGTGAGGAGGTCTCCTCGGTGCACGCTTATCGACCCCGACTCGTAGCTCTTTTCAGAGCTGTGGGAAGCAGTCAAAGGGAATACACTGAGGAGGTAGTTTTTTAGTGGGTATGCTCTTCACAGGTGAGTCCTACATACCCGGGGACCGGTCTCCGGGATCCATAAAGGATTTTTCTCCTCCTCCCAAAAAAAAAAAAAAATTATTATTATTATTATTATTATTATTATTATTGATGGCGAATGTCGGCGGCCCTGCACCCTGCAAGCGGCGTCTGCTCATAAGGACAGCTGAATCCATCATGATATATGGCGCGGAGATATGGGCCGATGCACTGATGGCCCAAAAATATAGGAAAAGAATGGTGATAGTGTAGCGTAGAGGGGCACTACGCATCGCGAGTTCCTACCGTACGGTCTCCGAGTCGGCAGTACTGGTAATCGCATGTATTATTCCCATTGATCTCCAAGCACAAGAAAAGAAAGTTATTCACCAGGATAAAAACATTCTCGGCAGAATAGCGGCAGCTGCGCCGGCTAGAGCTACCAGGATGATCGAACGGCAGAAGCGCTGGAAGAGGGATGCGCGCGGCCGATGGACGGCTCGACTGATCAGTCAGTTAAAGCCATGGTTCCAGAGGTCGCACGGATAGGTTAATTACCACGTCACGTAGCTCTTATCGGGGCACGGTCGGTTTCGATCCTATATCAACAAGATGGGGAAAGTACCCGATCCGAGCTGTGCCCACTGTCGCGCTCCCCGAGACGATGTGCTTCACATGTTCTTTCGGTACGAGGTGTTTCGCCTCGAAAGGGAGTGCCTCTGGAGAGACATAGGGCCATGTGGGCCGGAAAATATCATCCAGCTGATGCTGAAGAGCCTGAAGAAGTGGTCCAAGATTTGCAATTTTCAAGGCCATCCTGGAATACAAACAAAGATTTGAAGAAGGCGTGTAAGTTCACAAAGGTGAATAGAATGGCGCAGCCCAGAAGTAATGTCCTCATAGACAGTTCCTGGGCTGCATTTATGCCATCGTGAGGAGGTCTCCTCGGTGCACGCCTGCCGACCCCGACTCGCACCTCTTTTCAGTGCTGTGAGAAGCAGTCGAGGGAAATGCACTGAGGGGGTAGTTTTTTAGTGGGTATGCCTTCACAGATGAGTCTTACATATCCGGGGACCGGTCCCCGAAATCCATAAAGGATTTTTCTTCATCGAAAAAAAAATTATTATTATTATTATTATTATTATTAACTCCGCCACCGCAGATTCATATGGAGTCTATGTTTTGGCGGTGCCGGTCCCAAGCCCGGATAAAGGAGGAGGGAGTACACTTACAACAACTGGACAGCACACTCTTACAGTTACACACTTCACAACATTGACATATCAGATAATATAACACCTGGCAAAGGAAGGGGTAATCATCGCTATGCTCGCGTGTGGTGGTTTCGGCTCGGTTACGGGACGGCTAGCACGGAGTGGACGAGTTTGACAGACTGAAAAATGGGGGACTGCTGGCATCGTCCATACCTTATTCCTCACTCATCCCAAACGAGGGGATGAGCTTCTAGCTTCCGAGCGTCCTGAGGCACCGCCTTTACAAGGGCGGAACTAGAGAGAGCACTGCGCTTTCTGAAGAATAGATAGGCACCAGGACCTGACGGACTTCCAGCGGAAGTGTTGAAAGTGGTGGTACAGAGCCATCCTGAACTTTTGCTTGACATGCACAACTCGTGCCTTCATGCGGGAATATTTTATCCCTGATGGAAGTGAGACCCCGCCTACAGGCGGCGCTTTTTACATCTGGCGACCTTTCCGAGAGACAGTATGGCTTTCGGAGAGGGCGGCCTACCATATATGCTATTCAGGAGGTAGTGGAGGCGGCCAGGACTACGGAGCGGGGGAATCACTTCTCCCGACCTGTGTGTCTTCTGATGACACTTTATGTCAAAAACGCTTTCAACTCGGTTAGGTGGACAGACGTGCTGGGAACACTGGAGAAGGACTTCAATGTACCTAGATACCTATTCCAAATCATCGATGATTATTTGAAGGACAGGTCCATTCTGTACGAATCAGCAGAGGGCTCTAAGTGAAAAGAGCTAACATGTGGCGCGACGCAAGGCTCCATCCTGAGTCTCGATCTATGGAGTATTTCCTATGATGGGATCATTCGGTTGGACATGCCGGAAGACTGCTCGCTAATCGGGTATGCGGATGATGTGGCAGCTGTTATTATTGCGCGCAATATGACGCTGGCACAGACGCGCCTTGATCAAACCGTGCGCAGAATTCGCCATTGGACGGGTGATCACGGGCTGGAACTAGCGGAGGCGAAAACTGAGATTGTTCTCCTTACGAAATAGCGCGTCCCCAGAGCACAGCCGCTAATTATTGGGGAGATGTCGGTCCTGACCAAGGCATCTGTCAAGTACCTGGGGGTGATGCTAGATACGAAGTTCACCTTCTGGGAAGATATTCGGAGGTTGGCGGACAAGGCGGCGGTAGTGGCGGCCTCCCTTTGCAAGGTCATGGTCAACATAGGTGGACCACGCCCCTGCATCAGATAGCTGTCCTTGCGAGCTGCTGAGTCCGTCATGCTTTATGGTGCTGAAGTCTGAGCCGATGCGTTGCAATACGAAAAGTAACGCAGGCGCATGATGACTGTACAGAGCAGATGCGCTCTTCGTGTAGCGTGTTCGTATCGCAGGGTCTCGGAGGCCGTCTCCCTAGTGGTTGCCGGGGTGATCCCGGTAGATCTCCTGATACGCAAGATATGCACAGAAGGTGGACCGCCAGACTTATAATTCAGGTGGCCCCGTGGATCGGTCGGCAGCAAGGGGAGGTAAATTACTATCTCACCGAGATGTTGACCGGCCATAGGTACTTTCATAAAGAATATTTCTCCTCTTATAAAAAAAATTATTATCATTATTATTATTATTGTATTCATTATCGGGATTATTTGTTTGAATTCACGATACATTTTTAATTATCCATTTTGACAAGTCAATGACAATTTGATAATATACATTTAAATATATTTCAGTAAAAAATTTTTTTTATTATACTAAAATACCTTTTTATTATACAAATTCAAGATAGACGTTAGAACTGACTACCCAAATAAGTCTCTAGTTTACAAAATAAACGTTCTTTTATTTGACTTACAATTACACAGACATCTTAAAGGCAATGAAAGAGGGCTCTTATATTGAACGCTAAAGTCATACTTTGTATGTTAGCCTTCATGTTATGTACCGACACACGCCTTACAAGAGTTCTACGAAAATTAATAAGAGCCTTATAAACCGTTAGGGCAGTCCTAAGATGTTCTTGATTGGAATAATTATAAATGTTCAAAACTCTTATACGATATAGTAATTAACTCGCGCGTCATTTGCGAGTGGCAAGACAAAACATGGAACCACTTAGTGAGAAATTTTGGAAACATTTTTTATTGCTAAGAAATTATATATTAAAATTAATGATATGTTTATTAAATTAAATTTAATGCATTTAAGAAAATGAGTATGTTTTATTCAATTTAACAAAATCCTTTTTGGAAAATTAATAATGATTTTTTAAATTAAAAAAATATCGTATCAATTAAATTAGTTAATATATTTAAATATATATTTTTCTAATGAAAAACAGTTATTTATATTAAACAAATATTTTGGTTTTTCAATTTGAAGAATTGTAAAATTTATTTAAGATTATCAAATCTTCATAAATTAGTTTAAAATCAGCTTAAAATTATCAAATTTTCTGTCAGTGTAGTAAAAATTACAAAGAATCTTTCAAACAATTCTTATAGATTTCAAGAAAATTATATTTGAAGGTAACTCTATTGAGTATATACCAGGAACTGTTCAGAGGAGGCCGAGATGGAATTACTCAAATTATTATCCAGAAATATTAGATGAACCAAAAACTTAATTGAACAAAAAATATGTTTTTTATTAGCTCTATGATTTTTGTTCTGAATTTTTTTGAAACTTTTTGTATTTTGTAAGATAAATTGAACAAACCATGATCTTTATGGACTTTGCATGACTTTAGGAATAAATATTCAATTTCTATTTAAAGCTATTACGATATTCGTAATTCGCTCTCCAAATATCATAATGATTCAGAAAAATAGGGCGATGAGATCTTTATCTCGGGACTAAATGAATAAAACCACTTAACTGTCAATGTTTCAGAGGGCCCTGAGGCAGTTCTTGATTTTTTTCTGCAGAAATATTATTATAGGTAAAATTATATATAGACAATATAGATTTATGCATAGAGTATTTTTTACATAGACAGTATTTAACTATTTGATAAGTCGATTACGTAATTATATCGGTCGCAGTCGAGACGGGGAATGCTAGTAAATACCTAGTATACTGTGCATATGCTAGTATACTGTAACTGAGGATCGTAAACGCCGCACGCGTTCGCTATCCTACGCTCCTAGAGTCTCTCTCCAGTCGTAGTCTGTATCATACGTATACATTTATTTATATACACACACGTTATATTATGTTATTACACGTCAGCGACGGAGTATATGAGCCGGAGAGGTAGTTGCGATCGAGAAAATTCAATAGAATAATATTTATGTGACCACATATGTGGAACCCCTTCTGGTGTTGGGAGGATATATAAAAGTAAATATTATATACGAAGGTGATCCCAGAAGTACCTGGCCTGATCTAGAGTTAGCGGCAGTTGCTCAAAAAATACCACTGTATTAGAAAGTACACAATCTATAAAGCATATGTCTCAAATTTGAAGACGCATTTGGCTAAGAAGAAAATGATGTTCCATCAAGACAATGCACCAGCTCACACATCCATTATTGCAATCGTCAAAATTAATAAATTAAAGTTTGAATTGGTACCTCATGCACACTATTCGCCAGATTTAGCTCCCTCGGATTATTTTCTCTTCCCAGACTTAAAAAAATGGCATGCTGGTCAAAGATTTTCCAAAAATGAAGAGGTGATGTCGGCAGTTAATGGCTATTATGAGGAGCTTGACAATTCTTATTCTAAAAAAGGTATCGAACCTATTGAACATTGCTGGGAAAAGTATATAGAGCTGAAAAAAGATTATGTTGAAAAATAAATAAATTTTTTCAAAATTTTTGAATTTTATTTCTTGGGCCAGGTAGTTCTAGGACCACTCTCGTATGAGAAGCGATTTATATATTGTTATCTATGCCAGCTTAAATATTATATATAAAAATATTGGTTTTTATATTGTAAATAATATATGGAATTTCAAGGCTGCTGTTGAAGTTAAGAATGTACTACGATTTTTTTAATATTCAAGACGCAGAACCGGAAAAAATTTAACGAAGATTTGGGAAACTAAAAATCTGAAATAAATAGTGTTATTATTAATTATATTTAAATTTAATAGATCAGATTCAAAGTTTAGATTAATGAGTTGAAAATTAGTAAATGATAAATATTTAATACATGATAATACATCATAGTACATCCAAATTAAAATTTGCATAAAATAAATTAAGATGTCTAGAATAAAATTCAATCTCTCTTAGTTTGCACTCTGGTTCTATCAAAAATTTCATTATAATTTAGGCTCATCGTATTAATCGAACGAGATTAATTTAAATAAATTTTGAAACCATACTAAAATAAATTGCACGAAACAATTCGACAATGTAAGAACTATTATACTTTTAGTAATGAGATTGTTTCTATTGTATTAATTTTATATATATATATATATATATATATATATATATATATATATATTTTCTGATTTAAGAAATAAGGAGAAGTTAACGATAAAAGGTAACTCAGAGGATTATCATTTTAGTTGCGTAGACCCGAAATAAGCCAGTGCCATTCTATTTCTTTCTATCAATATTTACTTTAACTTGCATCTAGTAGTCATTTATCTTAGTGTAAATGTCGTTCCCTGATTTGAAAAAAGGGCTCGCTGGTTAAAGATTTTCCAACAATGAAAAGGTAATGTCCGCATAGTCAATGGCTATTATGAGGAGCTTGACAATTCTTATTATAAAAAGGGTATCGAACTTATTGAATATCGTTGGAAAAAGTGTATAGAGATGAAAGGAGATTATATTGAAAAATAAATATATTTTTTCCAAAATTTTTGAGTTTTATTTGTTGGGCCAGGTACTTCTGGGACCACCCTCGTATTATTAAAAGTTTTTAAAATAGTTTACTTTAGCATTACGTATTTAGCATTACGTATATAATAACATATCGATGACAATAATTAGATTACTAAATAAATAAATAATCTTAGATACATTTTGACAAAATTAATTGACATGATATACGATATAATAGAATTAAAATAAGATTTAAATTAAATTACAGATACAATATTGTGTACAAATGCACTGTAATACAACGTGATACATCGAATGGTAAGGTTTACACAAACAAACCCTCGTTTGCTATTTTCGAAATCTAGTCTGCTGTATCACACTCGAATAATTTCTTACGTAAAAGTTCTTTGAATTTTAAAATGGTCATAATAAAAAAGTTGGGGGTTTGAAAGGAGTTGATAATTTTTGAAGATTGAATAATAGAGAATCTGTTTATGGTTTTAGTGCGGGGAGTGGGATAGAGGTTTGGACGAATTTCAATTAGAGTGCCGTACGAGGTTTTGATTATATAAAGCTGAAAATTAGTTGACAAGATAATGTGGTAGTCCAAAAGTAATAATTGCAAAAGCTAATGAAGCTATCAAATACTCTCTTCTACTTTTGACATCTTACTAGTAGATTTGTAGTGTGAAGGGAGTAATATTACTCATATAAAGAATATTTCAAAGTCAACAGTGTGTGCCTCAGAGTCCTCTCCATGGCTTATCGAGAAAGGTAGCTTTAACTATCTTGCTTTTCATCGTATCGCCTCTCACCTACCATTTTTGCCGCATAATTCGTCTGAAAAATTGCAGTATCGTTGTTCCTTGATCCACCAGAGTTTCGTTTTTTTTTGTGCTGGTGATCGGTGTCTCCATGAGATTACTCTCGCCCACTATTGTGTGGCCCATTCATCATTCCCGGTCAGAGTCGTGACAGCAGCCTCAATATCTACTACCCGTCCGCGGTTTCAAGAGACCCCGGCCGCACTCCAATAGGCTAAATTTGCATATCGTTCCGGAGCAATCATTGGCGTATGAACAACGGGCGATCACGCACCATGATTCTTGTAACTGAAGTTCGTATTCTCTCTCACTCTCTCTCTCTCTCTCTCTCTCTCTCTCTCTTTCTCTTCCCCGCTCGCTTGTGTACTGCCAGCGCAGTGGCTTTGGCTTGGTCTCACACATACTTGTGTGCTTTGTATATTTATTTATTCTTTATCCTCGCTTTTAATAACCCGTTTTCTAGTTTTGTCCACTTTAAGTGCTCCCGTTACATACCTCGCGACCTCTGCTCTTCGCCGAGCCGGCCCTGTCCCTTGCCGAAATCCGTTCGGAGCTCGGGCTAGCCTGGCAGCTTCGTTGTAACGGCCGTATTAGTCAATTTCGCGCGCGCGCGCGTGTGTGCTTACACACACACACACACACACACACATATATATATATATATATTTATTTATTTATTACAAAATGACAATTTCGAAAGACAATTTAGAAAATGACAACCGAATGAGTTAAGATACTACAGTTCCATTTTATTGTGTTGGAATTATAAGAAATTCAAAATTATGCTTTTAAAAAATATTTCTTTAGAGCAAAAAAATGTTTTTCTAATCAAGAATCAATTTTGTTAAACCAAATTTTTAGTTGTCATACATCAAAAGAATATTTACTTATAAATTATCTACTTATTTTGAATAAATGGTTAACTAATGTATACATGAATAAACCATTTATTTAATTATAAAAATCTTGATTTAAATGTACAAAAACTTTAATTAGCAGCAATCCCCTGAGAAACTAAATTTAGCACAACCGATTAATTTATTTATTAACTGAAAATTATAAAAATAAATATATGTTTATATACATAAGCAAATGTTTTCATCTGTTATTACCACTATTATGCGTAGAATATGTCCCAAAAAACCCGACACTTTTCACTTTTCACCAATATTGCTCAGAAACAATATTAATTAAAAGCATTTTTAGCCTGAAGTACATAATTTCATAATTTCCTTCTTTCAAATATTTGGAACAAAAAAATGTATATTTGATAGTTGAATTGATGTAACTACATTGTTTATATATTTTAAAAGAATAACTTTGTTATATCTTTTTATTTCTTATTTAAAAAAATAAAATATTTAATGTATTATATTTAAAGTGTAAACGTTCTCTTTTATTTAACTGAAATTATTAAATTGTAACAAAATCTATGTTCATTTTAAAAACAATTAACTTAACATCTAGAAAAATCTGCTAATACAGACTATAAACTTTTTTCAAAAACTATTTGATTCCTTTCATATTTTTGGAGCATTCTATATAATCATATTCGACATATAACTTTCTTATATGAAGGAGGCAGAGTACAGAAACGGAGAGATAAAGAGAGAGAGACAGAGAGAGATAGTAAGAATAGAAGGGATGAACCGAAGGGATTAACGAAAATTATTTAATATTAGTAAGAGTTGTCTATAGCATGTGCGTGTGAGTTCACTCTATACTCTCCTTCCATCTTTCAAACTCATTTTTGACTCTGTATCAACATTCATATTGCACCAGAGATGAGGATGTACGATGCCTAGCATAGTCTTCTACTAGAGATAAATCGAGATTACCAGGGCCCATGTAAATCAATGGTTCCAAATTGGCGCCACAGCCTACTGTTGTAGGTGCCCAAACAAGATTCGTCTACGATGTCGATTATAGAATTATAGAAATAACACATATCGAAAAGCATTGAAGGAGAAACGGCGAGTCCAAGTACTGACTATTGTTAAGGGGAGCGGCAAGGTGACAGGCAGGCACGATACCGAAGAGGGGAAGCAGGGGAAGTAAAGTACCAAGCGAAAGAGAAAAGAACTGCGCGTATATATATATATATATATATATATATATATATATATATATATTGTAGGATGGTGTAAGGATGATGGGCGAAATAAACTGAAGCACAAATATTATATAAAATTAAGAAATATATTGGGATTAAAATAAACACTTGTACAAATCAAAACGCGCAACAATACTCAGACGACCTTCTCGCACGCTGTCGAAACTAAATCTGCTCTTATTTCTACCAACATCTATTTCGTTAACTCAGTTAACGGTACTTTATGCAGTACGGTTCAAATCTTCCAGAAGTACGAGTTCATACCTGTATTGTCCTTACATAGGAAGTATTGGGGCGCTGTAGGGTCTCCCCATAATTATGTCTAGAGGACACTCTTAATTACTGTCTACAGCTCGGCCATTCTGACAATACAGCCGTCCTCGGCTGGTTAATTTAATGTTTACAAATTAAAATAATACAAATAATACAAATTAAACTTTTAATATTCGAATAACATAATTATAGTCGTTGGTTAGTAGTTTTCATAATACATAAATTATTAACATAGTTTAATGCAATTTATTTCAAAGTTTACATGTATAATAATTATATAATCGCAAGCTTATTATGTAATATCTAAATATGGTTTCATATTGTCCGCTGATACAATATTATCGTAGGGCGTTTTTGTCACTTGAAAACCCTCTATATCACTTACCGCGTACCGATCACAATCTAATACATTTTTTATCACGTACGGGCCCTTGAATTTCGGAATAAATTTTTTGTTAACCCCCACCGATGTGTCTGTATTTTTAATCATTACGTAATCACCTTTTTTATATAAATACGCTTCTTTTCGCTGCTTATTATAATAAGTTTCATTAATTAATTGGTTTTTGGAGATATTCTTCGCTGCTTTCTGCCGTAACTCTTCTAGATTTCTTTCGCTCGCTTCATTTTCACTAAAAAGAAGTCGCATACAATCACTAATATCTCCTATTTGATCAATTCCAAATAATAAGCGGCTTGGCGTTTCGTTTGTTACTCGGCATTTTGTGTTATTAAGCGCAAATTCAACTTTTCCTAAGACTACGTTCCAATTTTCCGGCGTTTCACACAATTTTGCAATCATGGGCGTGATGGTCCTATTATATCTCTCAATCTGCCCATTCGCGCGAGGTGTACCAACCGCAATCAATGATTGTTCAATCTTTTCTTCTTTTAAAAAATCTTTAAAAATATTCGAAGTAAACGCGGTTCCCCGATCGGTTATAATTCTCCTAGGCTTACTGTACGCTCGAAAATATTCTTTTAAATGTTTAATCGTTTCTTCCGATTTTGTTGACTTACAAGGATACAGTTTCAAAAATTTAGTAAACGCGTCAATAACTGCTAGTAAATGTTTATTTCCTTTTGGCGTTTTCTCCAGTGGTCCTAAATGATCTATGTGCACGGTACGAAAAGGCAATGCTTCTTTTTCTATACTATGTAAAAACCCTTCACGCTTACCACTTAGTGGAGAAAATTCAATGCAACGGAGACAATTCGCTATATAGCTTTTAATTTTTCCCCTTAAATTCGGAAACCAGTAGACCTTGCTTATATTTTTCTCGACCTTGTCGATTCCGACGTGTCCCAGATCATCATGACACGTCCGAATGACATTATTTTCCATTGAACCAGGAACATAAAACAATAACTTTTTCATTCTATCCTTACGATACACAAGACCGTCGCGCAATTCAAAATTTTTCATTTCCGTTTTTTCTAATTTCTCTCGTATTTTTATTATAGATGCGTCTCTGTTTTGGCAAATAGACAGAGTTTGTTCAAAGGTGTTTCCTTCTATTACCAGTACACTATGACATCTACTTAACGCATCGACGTGGCTCATTCTTTTCCCCGGACGGTGCCGTATTTCAAAATCATAATCTTGTAGAAACATCGCCTATCGAGATATCCGCGGATTAATATTTTTCTTTTTCAGTGTTAACTGGAAACTTTCACAATCCGTAATAATTTTGAAATGGATCCCGTTCAAATAAATTTCGAATCGTTTAATCGAATTTACGACGGCGAGGCATTCAAGCTCGAAACTATGGTATTTAGACTCAGTCGGAGTCGTACGGTGGCTGTAAAATGACACGGGCTTCCAAGAATTATCGGCTTGTTTCTGCAACAACATCGCCCCGAATCCCGACGCGCTCGCATCACAATGTAATTCGGTTTCCGCCGTCGGAGAATAGATACTTAAAATTGGTTTAGTCGATAAAATTTCCTTTAGTTTTTCAAATGCTTCGTGATGTTTTTCATTAAATTCAAAACTCGCGTTTTTGCGTATGAGCTCATACAATGGCTTTGCAATAATCGAAAATCCCGCAATAAATCGACGAAAATAACTTGCTAGAGAAACAAAACGCAAGACTTCTTTCGAGTTACGCGGCACCGGATAATTTATGACAGCTGCAATATTGTCATCATTCGGTCTTATCCCCTCAAAATTAACGCGATATCCCAAGTAATTTACTTCAGTTTGTAAAAAAAAACACTTATTTAATTTAAATATTAATCGGTGTTTCGCTGCTAATTCGAAAACTTCACGTAAGATTTCAATGTGTTCCTGTAAGGTTTCAGTCGCTATTAGGAAGTCATCAAAAAATATAAGCAATTTTTCCTGTCGCGTTAGTTTAAAGAATATTTTCTGGATAAATCTAGCAAACACTTTAGGAGCGTTTGTTAAACCGAATGGACAAAACAAGAATTCGTATTGACCTAGCGGCGTTACAAACGATGTATAGGGAATTGATTCTTCAGCCATTCTAACATTATAATATCCATCCTTTAAGTCTAGAGTAGTGTAATACTTTTTATTTTTCAAACGATCAATATTATCATCAATTAATTGACTAGAAAAATTATCCTTAACAGTGATTTTATTCAATTCGCGATAATCTATGCAAAGTCGCATTTCGCCGCTTTTTTTCTTAATCAATACGATCGGGCTCGCATAAGGGGATTCGGTTTGCCGAATAATTCGTCTGTCTAATAAATCATCTAGGATTACTTGTAGTTTTCCTTTATCCACATGCGATAAACGACGTGGTCTGAAACTAATAATATCATTATTTTTTAATGATATTTTCATTTCAAACTCGTTTACATACACACTCGATTCTTTTTCGCTTAAATGATTACAATACAATTCTTTTACTTTCTCTACAGCGTACATACTACTAGATGAATTTATTTGTAGTTTGTCCCCTTCTTCGCTATGATACGCACAATCAATATTTAAAAGTTCTGAAACTACGTCGTTCAGTTCGTCCCTTGAATTCAGATTTATTTTCTTTTTAACAATCAATTTGCCGTCTTCCCCTATGAATTTTATTGACGGATGTTTTGCGAAATCACGACCTAAAATCGCCATACTTGCCATCGTATACTCCGGTACTACATAAAATCTTAAATTTAACGGAATTCCCTCTATTTCAAACGTATTTTCAAAAATAGAATTAATTTTCATGACAGAACCGTTTATACCACTAAATTCCAGATCGGGATTTGACAACGGCAAACGAGCTTCGATTGGCACAAATTTCTCTTTAATAAAACTAATCGGTGATCCTGAATCTAATTCCGCGCTTAACGTAAACTTACAGGTTTCGTTGTTTCGATCCTTTACCGTATAACTCAGAGCAAGAAGCTACGGCGCTGGAAGCGACGGCTGCACCACATTTGTTGACGTTGTAGAATTCGGCTCCATTCTTCTGTTCTGCTGACTTCGTTGACTTCCTCTTAGTCGAGGACAATCTCGTCTTTTATGAGCAGTCGATCCGCATTCAAAACAGGAACCATACTGTCTCTTTGGCTTCGGACAAACCGTTGATAAATGTCCCGGTTCTTGGCAGTTAAAACAAACTATTGATTTTTTCTTCCCTTCCAGCTCCTCTGCCGGGTATATGGTTTCTCTAATATTTCTTTTCGCGATATCATTTACCTTTCTTGGATTAATAATAATTTTTTCGAAAGCTCGTAAAAGATCTGCCTTCTCCTTAAACTGGTACATTCGAGCTTGATCACGTAATTGCGAATCCGAAATGCCATCGATTAAATATTCAATAAGCTCATCCTCCGGTATACACACTTGATTTGCGAGCACTATTTTATTGTGAAAGTATTCGCTAAACTTTTCACCGCTCTTCCATGCTCGATTTTCAAATTCTCGTTTCAAGCATAATTTACTCGGTCGATGATCATACATCTTCTTCATTTCTTCCAATAATAGTGAAAATTCCATGGAAATATGTTCTGCTCTCGAGTGGAACCAATCAGCCGCTGGCCCCTTAAGTTTTGAACTGATTATAATCTTGGCTCTCTTATCATCGATCTCATACGTATTTATGAGCAATTGAACTTGTTGAAGCCATTTCCAAAATTTTGTTCCGTCGAAATCGCTCAATAAATCGCTGACACCTCGCAGATTATAATTATTACACGATAGCCCGCTTGATCCAGACATTGACGTGGTTGGAGATTGTGCGCTGAGGCTTCTTTCACGTTGAAGCACCTCCAATTCTCGTTTCAACAAATCTCTCTCTCTTTTTATAATCTCCAGTTCTCTTGCAATTAAACTATTTTCTTGATCCTACTGAGTTTCTAAATTCCGCTGGCGCTGTTGCTCCCTTGATTCACCTTGCAACTGGCGTTCTTCTTTTTCTAAATCAATTTCGCGCCAAATATTGGCGTTAGCTGCTTCTAAACGTAATATTAGCTCATTTTTTGTCCCTGCCATGGACAGATCTCGTGCTCGCAAAAATTCCTTTAACTCTGCTACGGTGTAATCGATCGACATCCTCGTTGATCTTCGAAAAAACAGTTTCACACAAACACTGAACTTTCTTCAAAATAGCAAAATTAACGTGATGCCACCGACACTACAAAATCCCGTTACACAAAGGAAAAGGTCACACAAAAAATAAAACACACACAAAAAAATGAAAATTCAAACGCGTCGCCTGTCGATTATAAGAAAATCGTGTTTATTTTTTCTATCCCACTTCTGAGTTGTAGGATGGTGTAAGGATGATGGGCGAAATAAACTGAAACACAAATATTATATAAAATTAAGAAATATATTGGGATTAAAATAAACACTTGTACAAATCAAAACGCGCAACAATACTCAGACGACCTTCTCGCACGCTGTCGAAACTAAATCTGCTCTTATTTCTACCAACATCTATTTCGTTAACTCAGTTAACGGTACTTTATGCAGTACGGTTCAAACCTTCCAGAAGTACGAGTTCATACCTGTATTGTCCTTACATAGGAAGTATTGGGGCGCTGTAGGGTCTCCCCATAATTATGTCTAGAGGACACTCTTAATTACTGTCTACAATATATATATATATATATATATATATATATATATATATATATATATATATATATATAGATCATGGGATTATATATACATAATATATTGAATATATTATATACATCTTACATAGTGCTTCTACTGGCAAATATTTTGGATAGTAGAAAAAGATGTTCTTGTTTTTTCAGGCGACTTCTACAGATAGTTTAGTGTTAGGACAGTAGAACGCGATGTCCACGTAGGTTGTGACAAGTTTTACGGGGAGTTTCCTATTCGGATAGTAGAATATGATGTCCAGGTACTTCAAAATAATTTCTATGTCGTATTCAATCATCCGAATACAAAACTCTCCGTAGAAGTCATTCCGAGACACCTGGTCACCGTACTCGATCTTCCGAACACGTAACGACCTATAGAAGTCGTCTTAAGACGTATTCTGTCGTGAGAATACGAATTACTTTTTTTATCGCTTCAACCCGAAAGTTCAATATTTCCTTATAGAAGCCATATGCAAGTACTATAAATGGCTCTCATTACAGCAACTATGATACTTATAATTTCTAAACTTACAATTTTTTTTACATAGTTTGCTTTTTCTATAACAAAAACAGTTCCATTAACAATAACATTTCTATAACAATAACACTTCACCACACATATTTGTTTACTTCTTGTTACTTTATTCTTTGCTGCACAGTTGAGAGAACCTTCAGATGTTGTTGATGTATTGACCATCTTCGTCGCGTCTTCTTCTGCTTTTTCTAATGCCAGCGATAATTCTATAGCTTTCTTGAATGTTAATTCCTCTCCAACGAGGCTCCTCTTAATTCTTAATTTTCGTCTAACGAAAACATGGAAATGCTGTCTATCTTAGCTCTTATAACTGTTGCTTTTCGCATCTCCTTTAATCTTTAGAGGGCCGGAATGACGCCTACAGGCGTGATATGTTTGTTCATTAATTAAACATAACTAAGTGGGTCCTGAAAGTTATTGAAAAAAAAACATGTTAGTTCTAGTTGGTCGCCATCTTGAATCCGCCATTTGAAATTTTGAAAGTTTGATTGCAGAATCTTATTCAACAAACTCAAAAATCTCTAGAAAAACATTTTTGAGGCTTAAGAAATCTTCTAAACGTTTTTTACGAAAAAGAAAAAATTTACCATGTGCATTACAGTACCGAGCCGGGATGACACCTGGAGGCGTCATGCTCCGATCTGCCGAAGGCTTGGCCTTAGTTTAGTATTTTGTACATGACCTAAACTCACTTTTTTATAAAAAAAACGGAGCTTTTGAAATTTCTCAAATCTCGGTACTCCAGAGGTTAAAAATAATTCTGCCAAATGTTTTGCTGCCTTTAATTTTATGCTTTCTTCCGTGATGTATTGTCATGTAATTTCATTAACTTTCCATTGTTTATGTATGTCAGCCTTCATTAAATTGAATTATTCTATAATCATCGCTGTTGCCATCTTTTTCAATTTTTAGTAAACTTCTTTTTTTTTATAAAACTTCTATATTTGTTAAATTTATTCCTTTTTCGAACTCTATCCTCGTCGCCAAGTGTAATGCCTTGAATTGATTTATAAAAAATAAACACTAATTGTAGCACGATAATTATAATCTTTATTGACACAAGAATATTATAAGAATTTGCAGGAAGTATATATGTGTTACGTGGATCAACTCTCGGTAGCTGCGAACTATACTGCACTTGCAGCCATAGATTATAATATGTGAGTAGACAGTTGCGCCCTCATGTTGTCGTTTAACTATAGGTACTGAAGGACTATTGTCCTAGTATATACCCATATCAAAGAAGATAGACGCTTATATAAATAGTGTACATGAACGGACAGGTCAGGCCAGCTGTAACCGGAGTGGCATTATGATGTGTTATAAAATAATTCGGGGTTTTCAGCTTCTTACCTGACCTGCAGCGTGAAGGAAATTTGATATATAGAAGTATGGTAGTGACATATATCATATCATATCATATCATATATCATATATCATATATCATATATATATATATATATATATATATATATATATATATATATATATATATATACTTCTATACTAATTTATAAAGCCAAAGCGTGTTTTTGTTTGTACACGATAACCGAAAAAACTACTGAACCAATTGTTCTGAAATTTGACATATAGATTCTATATTATCTTGGGAAGGACATAGGCTATGTTTTTTATTGAAAATCATTTTAATTTCATCAATAAAGTAAGTTAATGGTTTTAACAATCAGTTCGACCAGTGGCTACTAGGTGGTGTCTTGAATCACGAATATAAACTCAAAGTAGTCCACTTAAAGTATTAATACCAGGCCAGCTCAAAAGAATATTCATATCCAACTTTGGGATTCGTATCCTAAAAGAAGTGTGACATTAGTCGGTTAATTTGTTTTGTTCTTCAGGTTAATCTGACACTACTCTCACACCTAATGGATATCATTTGATTTTTGTCATTTTTATTTTCTCTTACATGGGAAATATCTCTCTCTCTCTCTCTCTCTCTCTCTCGCACTCTGTTTTTCTTTCTCCTCTTATAAAATGGTTCTGTATGTCAAATCATACTGAATATAGTTTGTGACAACAGATTATATTTTTATTTTTATACATTACTAGCATCCCCCGTCTCGGCTTCGCCCGAGATAATAATTTAACCGATTTCATAAGCAATTCAATAATATCTAAGTAAAAAGTACTCTATACATAAAAATCTATATTACTATAAATAATTGACCGTAATATACCCATCGTTGTTTCTGTATATACAGTATGTATATACAGAATGTACAACCGTACTTAATACACACATATATGGATATTACATACGGCTTCTATGAGGAAAATTGTACTTTCGAGTTCGAGCGGTACAAAAAGATGTCCAAGTGTCTCGAGACGAGGTTTATAGAGAGTATCATGTTCGGAATATAGAACATGTCTCGGGACGACTACTATGGAGAGTTTTGTGTTGGGAAGGTAGAATAAGACTTCCAGGTATCCCAGGACGACTTTTACTGGGAGTGTGCGTGTTCAAATGATAGAAAATGAATCTCTTTATAGATGTCTCTTTAACACGCCCTGTAGAAGTCGTTTCAAAACATCCCGATATCGTATTCGAATGTCCCAAAATGAATCTCCCCATAGAAGTCGTCCCGTCATACCTGGACATCGTCTTCTACCGTCCGAACACGAAATTCTCCGTGAAAGTAGTCCCGTCATACTTGGGCATTGTTTTCTACTAACTAAACACGGTACTCCCCGTGGAAGTCGTTCCAAAACACCTGGGAATCGCATTCTATCATCCGAACACGAAACTCCCCGTATAAGTTGTCCCGACGTACCTAAACATCGTTTCCTACCAACTAAGTAAAATAAAACATAGTCCCAGTAGAAGTCGTCCCGAGAAAACTAGCATCTCTTTCTAACGACTATACACAATACTCCTCGTAGAAGTCGTTCGGAAAGATCTAGATATCGTATTTTACCGTCCATATACGAATCTTCCCATAGAAGTTGATTTCCTCATACTTGGACGTCGTTTTCTATCAAGTAAATACAATAATCCCCGTAGAAATCGCCCAGAGACACCTAGACATGGCATTCCTTCATTCGAACACACAACTGCCTATAGAAATCGTATTTAAAATGTATATATATAGTATGTACAATATAATATACATAAAATCTATATATATATATTTGTATATATTTCGTATATACCCGTTCTTTAAATTAAATACTGTGAATATTTTAGTACTGGTGCCAACTAAATTCGATCAAAATGTTGGTATACGAATAGCATATTTTTGAAGCATACGATGGATATTGCTCTTTTATGCAGAAGCGACGATATATTATATATATATATATATATATATATATATATATATATATATACATATTCATAGTTTGAAGGTTGTTGGTAAAGAATCCTATTTTGCCATCGTTGCTTTTATTCAAACTAAAAAAAAACATAGTCTCTTGTCACAATTCTGAAGTTAATAGAATGTATAAAAATAAAAATATAATTTGTCGTCACAAACTATATTTAGTATGATTTGGCATACAGAACCATTTTATAAGAGAAGAAGAAAGGACAGAGAAATAGAGAGAGAGAGAGAGAGAGAGAGAGAGAGAGAGAGAGAGAGAGAGAGAGAGAGAGATTTTCCCACGTAAAAGAAAATAACATTTACAAAAATCAAAAAATATCCATAAGGTGTGAGAATAGTGTCAGATTAATTTGAAGAACAAAAAAGCTTATACCAACTAACGCCACATCTTCTTTAGGATACGAATCCCAAAATTGGATATGAACATTTGTCTGAGCTGGACTGGTATTAATATTTAAGCGAACTACTTTGAGTTGATGTTCGTGATTCAAGACACCATCTAGTGACCGCTGGTGAAACTGATTGTTAAAACCATTAACTTAATTTATTGATGAAAGTAAAATGATTTTTAATAAAAAACATAGCCTATATAAGGACCTTTACTCAAATGTTTTCTTGGGAAAATTAAATATATATATATCATTTAGCAACCTTGTCTAGGGTGGCGGGAGGGGGGAGAAGAGGATCCCAAGGGTTGAACGTGGATTACCGGATTAGTGGGTGTTGCAGTTGTTTATAGCTGCCTATATCATGCGCGTCCGTGCGTTCTATACCTCTCATTCTCTCTCTCTCTCTCTTTCTGATCTGACCATCTGATTCGATGCTGTGCGGGGCCTAGCGCAGCAGTGTGTCTATAGTATATACATTAGAAATCGTTGGTAAAGTGATTACCTAATTTGCCAATTTTTTATATTTTTGTCGAATTTGCCAAAAAAATAGCCTATGACCTATTCCTGACTATGTAGAAGACGTGGTAAAATTTTGAACGCGATCGGTTCAGTAGTTTCGAAGTTTATCCAGGACAAACAAACACACATACATTCATTTATATATATATAGATATTAACTTCGGAATTGTGACAAGAGACCATTTTTTTTTAGTTTGAACAAAAAAAATGATGGCAAAATAAGTTTCTTTACAATAACCCCGAAACTATGTGTGTATATATCTAATACACATTTTAAATACGGTTTCTACTGAAAAATATTGTATTGACGTGTACGGGTGGATGATTACGATATCCGGTTGTCTCAAGACGATTTCTATAGGCAGTTGTGTGTTCGGATGATAGAAAACGACGTCCAGGTGTGAGGAAATCAACTTCTATGGGAAGATTCGTGTTGGGATGGTAAAATACGATATCTAGATCTTTCCGAACGACTTCTACAAAGAGTATTGTCTTTAGTCGTTCGGAAGCGATGCTAGCTTTCTCGGGCCGACTTCTACTGGGACTATCATGTTCAGTTGGTAGGAAAAGATGTTTACGTATGTCGGGACAACTTCTACGGGGAATTTCCTGTTCGGATGATAGAATGCGATTTCCAGATGATTTGGAACGACTTCTACGGGGAGTGTCGTGTATAGTTGGTGAGAAACAATCTCCAGATATGTCAGTACGACTTCTATGAAGAGATTAGTATTCTATCATTCGAACACGCACACTATCAGTAAGAGTCGTCCCGGGATACCTGGACATTGTCTTCTACCTTCCCAACACGAAACTCTTTATAGCAGTCGTCTCGAGACATTTCCTATAGTCCGAACATGTTTACTCTCTGTAAACGTCGTCTCGAGACACTTGCACATCTTTTTCTATCGCTCGAACTCAAAAGTACAATTTTCTCCATCGAAGCCATATTTTTGAAGTGGACGTTACATTGAAGTAGCTTTTTATACAGAAGTGACGATAGGTAAATTATGGTCAATTATTTATAGAAACATAGATTTTTCTATATAAAGTACTTTTTACTTAGATATTATTGAATTATTTATGAAATCGGTTAAATTAATATCTCGGGCGAAGCCGAGACGGGGGATGCTAGTATATATATATATATATATATATATATATATATATATATATATTTAGTATAGACTTATTTCTATGACTATTATTTCTAAGTTGCAACAAAATATATGTATGCTTTAAAAAAATTAACTTAACATTGAGACAATATTCATGGCCATTGTCAGCAATTGATTTATGTTTACGAATGCAATAGATCTCGAAAAATCTGCTAATTATAGACTGTAAACTTTTCCAAAAATTATTTGATTGCTTTTTATATTTTAAATTTATTATTGTAAAAAATATCCTATCATTTAATCCTGACCGTATGGAATACGTATTCAAAATTTGAAGGCGATCGAAATATTAACTTACATTCAGGAAACACATGATTTTCTTAAACCAAGAGAATAGATTTTCTTAAAAACAAAAATTCAGTCAAGTAAATATTTATTTAATTATAATGTTCTAATTACTTAAATTTAGCTCATCACAATCTAAAAATAAGTATTTTCATTTTCTAGAAAACGTTTCTTTCAAACAAGCTGATCAAAATTAAAATGGAAAACCTGAGTTTCTTAAATTTAGTAATTATATACCTGAACAGAATACTTTTCATTCTCTAAAAAAGGCTTTACAGAATCAAACTAATATTTAATTTAATTACTAAAGAAAACAAAATTTTGAATCAGAAGGTTATTATATTAACACAAAAAAGTAATGCATTGAATTAAGAAAATTTAATAGCTAGAATTGCAAATAATCTAAATACTTAAATTATAGATTGATCAAATTTGTGGTCAAAGATTTTTCTGATACTATCAAAAGAACAATATTATCGAATTAATTAAATAAAAATTTTCTTAGTTTAAGAAATAGATTTTTCGAGATAATTCGTTAAAATTATATACTGCTAAAATTCTAATATAAAGTAAATATTACTTGATTCAAGAAATTTATGTGATTTTCTGTAATAAGTAAATATTTTCTTTAACCAAGTAATCGCATAAACTTTAACCAAGTAAATAGTTACTAAAATAAAGCTTATATTTTCTCAACAGCAGAACACAAATATTGGAAATTCAATTAATATTTTCTTATCTAAAGAAAGTATTATATGGAACCAATGATTTCAAATTTGGAATCAGGAAAATAAATTCTTGGATTAATTAAATATCTCCTAGATTTTTGTCAAGATTTTCTAGAAAATGGGTGAAAATATGTTCTTGAACCAATAACTGAAAATTTTGGAATCAAAAAATTTAGATATTTGATTCAAGCCGACAAAATTAAGTGAATATATACTTGGATTCAGAATTTGAATACTTCACTCAAGAAATTTAATTTAAAATAAAGAACTCCATTCTTATCTTTAAAAAAATAATTACTTGAAATACGTTTTTATTTTCAAAAACATGAAAATTCAAGTATGTTAAATGTTTAAAAGTAGTTCATTGATTCAAAGCATTATTTTCTTGACTTTAAAAATCAAAAGTTTATACCAAGTGAATAATTTCTTATATTATTTTACAATTTATACGTTAATTTACTTTTATTACATTTATTTCAAAACTTCGACCTAACCGGGATTCTATCCGCAGACCTTTGGATTCACAAGGTATCATCTTATTAAGTACGCTATCGCGGTACACTGTGGGCAATTATAAAAATCTTATATATCAATTTTAGATCTCTTATAGTTCATACATTATGAAATTCATTTATGGATTGCAATGAATAGTATATGCATTTATATATAATACATACTTATATTATAACAATTTATATATCGTTTTGGTTTTAATACTTAATTTCCCACATCTAGATAATATTTTCTTAAATGTATTTTTCTTAGGTATATGAAGCTGAAAAATAATTCTTTTTTGTATTACTCTATAGCACTGAAAAAAATATTTGCTAAGATCAAATGTGGACCGCTCACGAGCAACGCAACAATAAGACTAAAACAAAAAATCGCTAGTGAAAAGTTCAGTAACGTATAGCTTGCTTAAAAACTTTGAAATATTTCTTAAAAATAAATCATGATTTTAAAACTTCTTAATATTATATATATATATATATATATATATATATATATATATATATAATATTATATTATTTTATATTATATTATATTATATTATATTATATTAAACAAATCTAGATAATTTAGATAATATTTTCTTACATGTAATTTTCTTAGTTATATGAAGCTGAAAAATAATTCTTTTTTGTATTACTCTATAGCACTAAAAAAATATTTGATAAGATCAAATGTGGACCGATCACGAGCAATGCAACAATAAGACTAAAACAAAATTCGCTTGTGAAGTGTTCAGTAACGTATAGCTTGCTTAAAAACTTTGAAATATTTCTTAAAAATAAACCATGATTTTAAAACTTCTTGATATTATATATATATATATATATATATATATATATATATATATATATATATAATATTATATTAAACAAATTTAGATAATCTAGATAATATTTTCTTAAATGTAATTTTCATAGGTATATGAAGCTGAAAAATAATTATTTGTTGTATTACTATATATCACTGAAAAAATATTTGCCAATATCAAGTAAATATTTATGTGCCTTATAGCGCATAAAGAATTATTTCTTAAATTAAAATTAAAACAAATATTTTCTTAGATTGGGAAAGAAGTTGCTTAAAATAGGAAAACCAGAATCTAAAAAATTCCTTCATCAATAACTTATTCGCTTGAATTAAAACGATATAAGCTAGATATTTTACAACATCCGTTCAACTAAACCGAATGAGTTATGGATTTCTTGAAATTAGCTAAAAAGTAAGAAATTACTTACCTAGATTACCTCATATTTGTTCTTATTGTTGAATTTTACACAAAAAATTATTTTCTTAAATCTAGAGATTAGTTATCACCCTAAAAAATAAATTTCCTATTTTTTAGCTTATATAGTAAAATATCAATCTTACATCATTTTAATTCAAGCGAACAGGTTCTTGATGAAGGAACTTTTTAAATGCTGGTTTTCTTATTTGAAGCAACTTATTTCACAATCTAAAAAATATTTATTTAATATCCAGTCACAAAAATTTATCGACTACATTTTAATCAATATTTACTAATATTTATCTAGTATTTTTTTTAGTTCAACGATTAATCGGATAAATAACTACTTTCAAGATCTTCATTTCTTACATTGATATATTGGTTTGAAAATTTTACAATATAATCATCTTGAGTTGTACACTATAGTACACAAATGGGTAATATGAGAACTGGGTTCTCCTGTAATTTTGAATTGAAGCGAATAAGTTCTTCAATAAGGAATTTCTTTTATAATTTCTTTTAATATCTTCTAATAATGTATATAGTATGTGTAAGCATAATTGCTTTAATGTGTAAAGCATAATTAATTTCTAAATATACATGTTATATTTTAAAAAATTTTTTTTAACTTAATTTTTTTAATTACACAGAAATATTGACTTGATATGAGAACTATTTTTTTCTGTGATATAAATACAAAAATTAATTATTTATGGATTTCGTATATGTATTGATTCAATTTAAGAAAAGATTATCTGGATGTGGAAAATCACGTTTTAAAATGAAAACGTTATATAAATTGTTATAATATAAGTATAAATTGTATATAAATGCATATACTATTCAATGGAATCCATAAATTAATTTCATAATGTATAACTATGAGAGATCTAAAATTGATATATAAGATTTTTATAATTGTCCACAGCGTGCTGCGATAGCGTAATTAATAAGGTGTTACCTTGCGAATCCAAAGGTCTGTGGATAGAATCCCGGCTGGGTCGAAGTTCTTTTAAGCGAAAGAAATTATTCACTTAGTTTAAACTTTTGATTTTTAAAGTCAAGAAAATAATGCTTTGAATCAAGAAACTATGCACTTCTTTTAAACATTTAGCATACTTGAATTTTCATGTTTCTAAAAAATAAAAACGTATTTCAAGTCATTATTGTTTTAAAGATAGGAATCGAATTCTTCATTTTAAATTCAATTTCTCGAGTGAAGTATTTAATTTGGAAATTCTTAATCCAAGTATATATTCACTTAACTTTGTTGGCTTGAATTAAATGACTAAATTTTTTTATTCAAAATCTTCAGTTATTGGTTCAATAAAAGAGTTTCTTTAGATAAGAAAATATTTATTTAATTTCCAATTTCAGCCACCCATTTTCTAAAAAATCTTGACAAAAATCTAGGAGATATTTAATTGATCGAAGAATTTATTTTCCTGATATTAAATTTGAATCTATTGGTTTAAGGATATATTTTCTCAAAATAAAAAAATATTCATTTAATTCCCAATATTTGTGTTCTGCTGTTGAGAAAAAATAAGCTTGATATTAGAAATGATTTTTTTCAGTATATATATACAAGAAATATATTCAATTTTTTAAAAAACCATTTATTCAAAAGAATGAACTAGTTTTCTCAATTGGTGGATTAGATATATTTGATTATTCCCTGCCAGTTGTAAAATATAATAAATATTTATTTAATTTTATGAAACGAAACACAAAGATTTAAATATTAAAAGTAATAAATAAATAGTAAAAATTACAAAATATATATATAAATCAAAAAAATATTTTCTATTTTTGAAAAAATTATTTGCTTATAACATATAAATAGTTTTATTAAAAGATTCATTCATTTAAATTTAATATTTAAATCTTTGTGCTTCGTTTAATAAAATCGAAAAAATGTTTATTAATTTTTAACAACTCGTTGGGTCTAATCAAATAAATATATTGCACCTTTTGATAAAGCTATTTAACTGTTCATATTGAATAGCTTTCTTAACAATTGATTATATTTGTTAAATTTGAGTGTATATATATAGTTTTTCAAATATTTATTTATTTAACTTTATTTTTTGTGTATATGTAATTCCGTTTAGTAAAATTCAAGAAATATTTATTACTTTTCAATAATTTATTTAGTGTAATGTAATAAATATATTTTCATTATTCAAATAAACTTAATTATTTGTTTTAAATATGTGGTTTACTCTAAATTACAAAATATTCATTCGTGTTAAATATGTATGTTTCTGTTTTAAACATAAATTTAAATAAATATTTGTTGTATTCTAATAACTATTGAATTAATTTTAATGAATGCATGATATAATGTAAATAGCAATGACATAAAATTTATTATATAAAAATTTAATAAATGCTATTATATAAATAATTTACAGGAAGTATAATTTTTTATATCAAATTAGTGTTATTATTAAGATCAACGCAGTCTTATTATCAAGTTTTAAACTCAAAATTTTAAGAAAATACGTATATATATATATATATATATATATATATATATATATATATATATACATACCTGTTTTCTTAAAAATTTGTCAGCGGGATGTAGCAAATGGGATTCATTGGTGTGGACGAAGAAATTCTTTAAGTGCGTATACCCAGGTATACCTTTTCGTAGCCTCGATCATCACCACGCAGCGAATTTAAAATTTTAAGAAAATACGTGTGTATATAAATACATACATACACACTTACACACGTAGACAAGAAAATTTATACGCACTTCAAGAATTTCGACACCAGTTAAGCCCTTTTATTGCATCTATTGTTTCGGCGCCCCCCCTACTGAACGCCATCTCTCCCTCGATCGCACCAACTCGAAAACCAACATCTGGAATATCGCACGAACGGAGTACAGACGTTCACCGCCGCAGCGCTGAGTGTCAAAATTTTACTGCAATGTCTAACATGGGCATCGGCGATCTCCCCTTATTATCTCTGTCTCTACTCTCCATAGTTCATACGGTCACGCCTGGTCACGCTTGTGGTCATTCTTACCAATTGTCAATTCATACATTTTTCTAAAATGGCTTCTGTGTTGGAGAATCTTGAAACTCAATTAGAATTATTTATTGAAAATGTTCGACAAATTCGCATTATAGTTAGTGATTTTCAACCTCAAGGTCAAAACGTTTTGAATC
This sequence comes from Sycobia sp. Sy_11, assembly GCA_018907035.1. Taxonomy (NCBI): domain Eukaryota; kingdom Metazoa; phylum Arthropoda; class Insecta; order Hymenoptera; family Epichrysomallidae; genus Sycobia; species Sycobia sp. Sy_11. The sequence goes on from JACCIC010000023.1 coordinate 3,596,254, forward strand.
AAAAAATGTAAGTACTTTTCAGTTTTACTGCGTGTTTATCTATTAACTTATCGTGCATTGGATTTGTAATTAATTATGTTAATGATATTTTATAAATGGAGTTTGTGATCTAAATATTTTACAATATTTATTTTACTTAGCTAATATTCTTATTGTTTTTACTCTAGACAAGGGCTTGTAACTGGTTTACAAGAAATTGACAAGCTCAAAACTCAAGTGCAAGACGTTCATGTACCTTTGGAAGTTTTCGAGTGAGTATGCATTTATGTTTTACCATTAAATAAAATTACTTCAAAGGCAGCTATTCATCATATCATTATTATTTTAAACATTTATTCAGTATTTGTTATTTTTCTATTATTTCAGTCAGCCCTTTTTAATTAATACAGCTTTATTGCTTTATTGAAAATAATAATAATAACAATTATATATATTGTAATTTTTGTTAATTGAAACTATTTAATTTTAAAATAAGAAAAAATATTAGCTTGAGAGTGATAAAAGTTTGTTTTAAATGTTATTTTATGATTCAAATGTTATAATATAATCACTATATGTTAAATAAACTTGGTTATAAACTGTATACTTTCATTTTGATCTAAAACGAATTTATTTGACTTGTCTTTTAAGTAAATTATATTTTCTTTTTTTATAAGCATCATTGACTTATATTGGTTGCCTTTTTTCAGTTATATTGATCAAGGTAGAAATCCTCAACTTTACACCAAGGATTGTATTGATAAAGCATTAACAAAGAATGAACAGGTCAAAGGCAAAATAGATGCATACAGAAAATTTAAAGCAAACATGCTTGTAGAGTTGAATCGAGTATTTCCAAATGAATTAGCCAAATATCGAGCAATTCGAGGGGATGAATAGTGTAATATTTAGAATTTTTAGTTTAATTTTTTAAAAAGTTATTCATAAATAGCACATTTTGTAAGAACTGTTTAAAAAAATTAGTAAAATTAAATTTACCAGTCTTTATAAAAAATTGTGAACACTAATCTTTTAATATTGGCCAGTCTTTTTGATATTTTTTATTTATATATTTAACAAAAATTGTAATAAACATTCAAAAGTCATTGATTTATATTTAGTCTTTTATATTACATCTTATGGATAGTTTTTTATGTTTAAATTAAATATGAAAGAGTATTAAAAAAATTTACAATTAAAAAGCAAAAAATACTTTACTATTTATTAAAATCATTTCATTAATACATTAGAATTATTTTCTTATTTATGTTAAGAAATAAAATGTAATTCAAGTTAAAGTTTTTTATCAGTATTCCATATTTTTAAAAATAAATTTATAACTCGTCTTTAATTAATTAAAAAATGCAATTTGTTATTTTGAAAATAATATCAATAAAAAATAAATTAAATGTAATTAAAATATATTTTTTAAGAATTTATTTTAATATTATTTAAGTTATTAATTTATTTATCTTATTTATTTTAGATGACTTTTCTAAATATAGTCGAGACTATCTGAATTGTAAAGGTATTTTCTACATATTGCTTAACGTATAATAATTAATATTACTAAGAACTAACTGAAATTGTTCATATTTATGCTAAAACTTCATTCAAATCTAAGATAAATGAATTTATTTTTATTTTTCAATATGGGTAATTTGATATCTTTAATTAGCTTTGATATCTGAATAGCTCTTTGATTAGCTTCGTATTAATATTAATATTTTTCATAGTGGTAGTATTAGAATTTTATAGAGTATCATCATTCTTATTCAGTATTTTTATAGTTTAACTGCGTAGTTTATTATATAATAAAATATTTTTGCGCATGAAAATTTTATTTATTATACTTAAATGCTGTAATGTGAATTTAATAAATACAACAGATTAATTGAAATGATTCACCAATTTTGGAACGTTCTCAGTTTGCACAAATGTTGATCATTTTAGCTTTCTTTTAAGTTAATTAGTTAAACTTCTAGTGTTTGTATAATTTAGAATTTGAATAAAAATAAATTAATAAATTTAATAAATACTTGCAATCTAAATGAATATAATATAAAATAATAAGTCAAACGATCTTCACAGGTGGAATTATTTTTTATTTTTTGCCAATGATTCGACCCTCAAGCATGCTCCTTATCAAGACTAAAAATAATTTCATGTGTACAATATAACAAATGATCTATATAAATAAAAACAATAAATATTCTTACTACAGTTTAAATTAGCTTTGTATCGAAAACTAATATATAATAAGATGACGAAGTACAACATAGAGACACTAAAAATGGACAAATTAGACATTATTGTAATATTATATTAAAAATCAATGTAGCATAATAAATATAAATTCGCAATTTGCTAAATTGTAAAATCATATCACCAATAAGGATACAACTACAGTCAAGTGTCTGTGTGAAAGTATAAAATTAAAATGAAATTTCAACAGAATTCGCCAGAGAGTTACCATAACCTCGGAGCATGACCATCCATATATACACAGATTCATCCATGGATATTTCTGTTGTTTTTATTTATATAGAGCATTGGTTATTATACAGATACAGGGTGACCCATTTTAATCGGCGCAGCTGGATTATTCGCAACTTAAGCCAGATAGGGCAAAGTGGTTCTGACAAAAGTTGTAGACGGTAAAGGGGTAAACACAATAGGGCTAAAGTTTTTGACCTTGAACTTGCCCTTCAAGGTTATTTCAAGATCAGAGTGATTTTTTTCGACTACGCTCTTACTTGACTGACTGTACATCTCTGTTTCAATCTTCGCTTATGCAGCATCACAGTCTGTAAATTATCCGGTATTTATGATATTTTTAAGCCTACGTACTGCTCGAGCCTATGCTTGACCTATTTTTATACTTCGGTCTGCATGCCTGTACCAAGCCTCTTTGCTCCGAAGAAATTACAAATTTTAAATTTGAGCAAACACGTACTCTTATAAATAATTTAAATTGCCTCTGACATAATCATCATCTCATACATGGCATTCTATCACTAGAAAAAAACCCCGGTGACATTCGTCACACTTTTGATCCCACCATATGCAGAGCATGACCTTATTTACGTGAATATTTCGCTCCGGCGATGATTGGGCGGGCTCGCCGGGCTTATATATGATTTTATGCGCTTAGGATTTTCATAATAAATACATTTTTCATCACCATAGACAATTCGATGCGAAAATGATTTATTTTCATACCGCTGCAGCAACATTTCGGACATACAAAATCGCCGTTCGACGTCTCTCAGTTTCAATTAGTACGACATCCAGTTTCCAATCTTCTGAATGAATCCTAATGCTTTTAAGCGCAAGAAAACAGCTTGAGTTCTTCTTGAATCTAACACAGATCATCATCCAGAAAAGCGTCTAATTCCTCGTCAATCTTTTAAAAATAAGTCTATTCTCTTCAAAACTTTTTGGCTTTCCGTAGCGATCTTTGTCTTCAACTTCAAAATCACTACTTTTAAACCATTTGAACCACTCACGGTACGTCGATTCATCAATACATTTCGCCCCGTAAGTTTTCGAAAGTAAACGATAGCCCTCAGCCGCACTTTTCCTCGTATTTAAGAATAGAAGCAGTGCTTCCCGAAAATGACGTTTATTTGACTGGAAACTCGCCATGGTTTTGCTCGTTAAAATCAATGACACCGAAAAAAATACTCAAATATGATGCTGCAAAGTTATTGACAGATATACAACCTACAAATATAAGACACGAGGTCGGACCTTTCTGTTCGGGATTCACTGGTGACGCCAAATTTTTTGTTCAACGCTGGAAACTTGCTTGTACACCCAATACAATACATATAATGTAATCTCTGGATATTGCATTTAAGATAATCATATTTGACATATAACTATCTTATATGGAGGAGGCAGAGAGAGAGAGAGAGAGAGAGAGAGAGAGAGAGAGAGAGAGAGAGAGAGAGAGAGAGAGAGAGAGAGAGAGAGAGAAGGGGAAAAGAAGAAGATAAACCCAAGGGGATAAACGAGAATTATTTGATTTAGTGTATGTTGCCTATAGTATATGAGCGCGAGTTTATTCTACGGCTCCCTCCTCTCTTTTTATTACCTGGCCATCCGCATATATGTTCTACGAGGTCTAACATAACTGTATCTACATATATATATATATATATATATATATATATATATATATATATATAAATATATGTTTTTTTTCTTGTGATTGTTGGTGAAGTTACTTCCTATGGTGCCTTCATTTTATTTTATGGAATTATCAAAAAAGGCTCTACGTATCAATTAATTGTGACCGTATAGAATACTTGTTAAATTTTGAAGGCGATCGGTGCAGTAGTTTCGGCATCTATAGAGGACGCACTACATAGTCATACATTCGCTTTTATATATATTTCAATATAAATTACGTTTGTGCCATTTTTTACGTTATTAACGTCGCTTTATTTATGCTTCCAAATGCCGGTGATAATCAGTAACGGAGGTCTACGACGTGTTTGTAAACAAAGCGCATGTAAATTATTACAGTGGTGCTTGTGTCAATTGGCCGAGACCGGGATTTGAACTCGGATCACCAAGTTACTAGTCCTTCACTCTAGCGATCGAGCCATCGTAGGCCTCGTTTGCGCCATTTGTATTTCAAGGTAGTAACTTAGCCCTCCAATAATGACATTTTTTGTATAGGCTTTTATTTATTGTATAGACTTTTATTGATTCTATCTTCGTTACGTAAACACTAATCCCAAACTAAGAAAAAAATTTACTTCCTTCGGCAAAATGAAAACGAAAAATGTTTATAATAATTTATTATAATTAAGTTTCTTTAAATTTCTTAATAATTTTATTTTTACTTTCGTATTCTTACATTTAACTTTATAAAAAAACTAATTCCTCAAAGATTATCATTTAATTATATTTTCGTTTCATAATGAACTTGATTCGTTTTTTCTGTACTTATAACTTTTTTGTTATTTGCGAATAATTTTCTCTTTTTTTATGTTATGTAACGTCGCTCTATTTATGCTTCCAAATATCGATGCTAATCAGCAATGGAGGTCTACGATGTGTTTGTAAACAAAGCACGTGTAAATTATTACAGCGGTGCTTGTGTCGACCATCGACCGAGACCGGGATTTGAACTCGGATTACCAAGTTACTAGTCCTTTGCTCTAGCAATCGAGCCATCATAGGTCTCTGATCTTTTTCTTGTATTGTTTTTGTTTTGTTACTTTTAGTCTCTGCAAATTGTTGCTTTTTTTATCCATTCCATATCCATTATATATTTACCACTTTGTAATGTTCTGTCGAGATCTTTGAATTCTTTACATCAAACTAGCATTTCAATTATTAATAAATCATTATTTGAATTTATACAATCAGTTATGCGATACAAATCTTTCCAAATAATTTACACTATCAAGTATATTATTAAGTTTATTATTAAGTTTACATCACAAAGGCACTTATATAAGTTTCCTCCTATGTGATCGAGAGATTTCTTACCTTTAGTAACCATAGCGACTACCTATCTATCTAATTAATGAAATCATTATGCATTAGATTTAAAATAACTTTCAAATACAAGTAAAATAATACGTTATTCATACGCTCATAACAACCATTTGAAAAAAAATATATTCATTCTTGATTTGATTGATGCTTTTATTATTTTGGTAGTTTATTGTTGTATTAAGATGTTATAAAAATTTTATTTCTATTTCTAATACATATATTTTTTCTGAGAAGAAACTCTTAAACTATGCATTTATTATACTATTAGGATCGCACGTGTAACGAGCATATAGAAATTGAGGCTCATGTAATAGTTTTAGTTTTATATCAATAATAAGGAGAAATTTATATAAAAATAATGTAAAATGTAAAATAACAGACAAAATAAATTTAAATGCAATAGATTTCAGTAGAGAGTGACAATTAATTATTTAAAATTTTTTTAATTTTTTAAATATTTAATTTACAGATGACTGGAAGTAACTTATTTGTATTGTATTAAGAACTTCGTTTAATATAAACTTCTTAATAAGAATATATATATTTTAAATTAATAAAAGTTGTAATAATCCGATAAAAAATGTTTTTTTATCTAAGGTTAGATAACAAATTGAGAAAGAACAATTAACGAACAAAATAATGTCTTAAAACATGTTTCAAAATTTGGTTGCTATGTTAATTAGAGTATGATAATAAAACATAAAGGAAAACTCTTTTTGTTTGAAAATTTAACGAATCATTCGAAATCATTTTCGATAAAAAAGAATTTTCTTCCATTACTCAAAATCGTTGATCTAATTGAAAACATAAATTCAGATTATATTTTTAACTAACATATAAGAATAAAACACTAAATTACTTTATAAATATTGTTTTTTTATTGTTTTAGAGATTCAGAAAAATCAAACAATACGTTTTCGATAGAAAGAAATAAAAACTGGTATATTCCGAGGAAGCATAACTTAATGATAGTAATTCGAAAACTACAATTAATACAAGGATTTTTATTTTTTTTTCTATATGCTGTGTTGATACATAGACGAGTAAGAAAAAGTTTAAGTGAGAGACACTAAGCCAGACAGATCTGATATTAAGGAATCAAACAAGGGCTTTGAACTCTTGCATGAATTTTTACCAATAATAACGGGGCACCACAGCGGGAGTGGCGGATTTCGGGATTCCGATGTTAATGAGAAACGGACCTATGTAACGAGAGCAACAACAGTTGTAGTGGTATCGTGGACCCGTTTTGCCGCTTCTTTTCCTCTCCCCCTCCTTCTCTCCCCCCCTCTCACTCTCTTTTTGTCCAATCCTTTTACCTCCCACTAAGCTATGAAAGTGCGCATAATAAAATGGTTTTGTGCGGGTCGACAACTTCACAGATCGCGCAGGCACCTCGCTTGCATAGTTGGCGTGGCAACAATGATATTTGCCGCGTTCTTTATTTTCAATCTTGGGATCAACGTTGGCATCGTCAAAACAGACCTCGAGTAAGTCTTTGCCTTTTTATTACCAATTATAATTTATTTTGCTTATATACATATAGATAAATGAAATATTAATTTTATGAATTTTTTAGTTTGTTTTTTATTATAAAATTTGCATGAAAATAATTTTTGGAAAATTTAGGTTGGCTACTGTATACCTGCGGAATAAATTAAAAATTTTAAAATAGAATTATTTTTAAATATATATTATAAAATTCCTTACAAGTAAATATTGTGCCCAAAAAATCAAGCAAATTATAAATATTTTATGAAATCCTAAAACTGTTAAACAAGAACATTCTGTTAGAAATGCGCATTGTAAGTAATTTATTGAGCACGTTTTAGTTGATAATGGAACGTTTAAAATATCGAAGTAATGCCAAATCAGTAATAAGAGAAGACTACTCAAACATCTACCTACATATATATGAATTGTAATTCTGTCCCGATCATGAAACTTATCATACAGTAAGTCGAATAATAACTTAAAGAACAATGAGTGAGGAATAAAGAGTACTTTGTTTTAATTTTTTTTATAAATGTTTTTTTTCAAGAAGTGGAATAAAATTAACTGATAACGTTTATAATGATCATAAATATTATACGATGATGACGTTATAAAATATTTGTCATATTTAGAATTAAACTTTTAATTTTAATATTATTTGAGAACAAATTGATGTCGAGAGCTTCTATCTGCTTATATATAAAAATAATTATTGTAATATGTATAATGCCTATTATCTGACTTATAGAAACAAACTTCTCAAATGAGTTCAATGTTTATAGGTCTCATTTTTATTAATGTCAATTAGTTCAGTGTTTCAGCTATAAAATAGCGATGCTAAAAAGAAAAACAGTATTCTATACTGTATAATATTCTGATTTTCGAATTTCTGTTATATATTTTTTTATAAAATGATTGTATTTACATGTATTAATATGATTCTAATATTAACTCTAAAAACATTAAATAATTAAAAACAATATTATTGATTTATATGTAGAATATTTATTTTACTCGTTCAATAGATATTTACTTTCAATTAGAAAATAAAACGAAAGCTTTTAAATATTCATCTACACAACAAGTGAAAGCAATATACAGTGTTCGACGATCATTTTTAATAGTCCGCTAACATCATTCAAATTCACATTATATTTACTGTATTTTAATTTTAAAGGATTTAATGAAATTTTTTTGCTTTCTATAATATTATGACAGAAAAAAATTTATAATATAAAGTTTCGAATAAATAACATACACTAACGCGCGCGCGTACGTATGAATACTTATTTGTTCATTATTTATATATATATATTTTTATAAAATCTATTAAGTAAATTTCAGTGATAGATAATAGTATTATAAATTTATCATATCGAATCTTTATTTAACAAATATATTAAAGGTTCGTTGAAGTTCATTTTTAATAATACAATAAATGCTCTTTTTTAATATATAACTTGTTCGTAAAATCTTACTCAAAATTATAATTAATCGCGCCTTTTATTGACAAATAATTTATATTTGTGAAAATTCCAAGTAAATTATTTGAACGCTATGAAATTTCGAAAATTATTCACATTGATTAGGAACTTGTAAGAAATATATAATAATCACAAATAAAGAGTCTGATTATATAAAATTTTTAAGTAATTTACATTTATAGTATATAGTATTTTTATTCAATCTGTAAGAATTAACTTGGAGAGATTCTTATATAGCGGTGTATCACAGCTATTTAATAAATATCGTTCTAAACATTTTAATATAATGCAAATAATATTGAACATTTTAGCCAATTTTCTGATATATTTTTAAAACTATAGTCTTTTCAAATCAATAGATTTAACGCAATCTATTATGAGACTTGAGAAAATTTGTTTTTGTTTTTTTTCATTTATGTTTAACAAAACAGAAAAAAAGAGTTTAGATATTTTGGTCTTCGTATAATTATTAATAAGTATCTTTCAAATAAATGATTTTAGATGTTAAAACGAAGTATTATTTAAAATTTCCTATGAGAAGTAATGCATAAAATATTTTTCCTCATTCTACCCTACAAATCGTACCTTCACCGCTTGATTCCGGTTCTCGTGAGGAAAAATATAGTCCTTAACTAGTACGAAAAGGCTATTTTACGAACCTCGTTACAATCCTCGGCTTCTCCTCGGGCTGCAAACCTCTCATTTGGTAAATAAAGCCTTTCCATATTCGGTAAGAAATGTACTATTCCCGCACTCGGGGCGCAAAATACGATTTTCTGCAGCTCTCTAGAGGGAGCAAAATACTACTTTTCCTCCCTAGAGAGGAAAAGTGTTTATGTCCGATTCCCGATCAATCAGAAAGCAGAATTTTACTTTTCGTCTCTTAGGAGGAAAAGTGAATGATCGAAACCGTGTAGTCGCAGTAGGATTCTCAGTCTTCCGTGCCTGCGTAACATCTGGCATTTACGATCTTTAGACTTACGAGTATATGCGTCAGTCGACAGCGGGCTCGACCTTTTTTTTTGCACTTTGAGTTAGGTATTCGAGATTTTAAAATAAAATACGATTTATATTCTATGTGAATCTTTTTTTTAATTAGTTTTAATTTTAAATTCTATTTATTATGCTATTAAATTTTTTGAAATTTTAATTTGAGCGTAGATTATTAACAAAATTATAATCTTCAATTGATTAGTCTTATTTATTTTTAGAAAAGGAGGGGGCTCCACCACCCAACCCCCGGCGGGAGTTTCACCCCCTGCACCTCCACTACTCGATCCTACATCTCTTCTTAACATACTTTATCAATTTCCAAATAAGAGGAAATCATTTAATTTAATGCTATTAACTTCAAGTAAATTGCAGGAATAACCTTAAGAGAAAACCGATATTATATTTTTTCAAATCCAACGAATTATATTTTATGTTAGGGCAACTTATTTCGGATCGAGTACCATCTGGACCTTTAGATATTATACCTGCTCGATGTACCTAAACATGACTAACACGTGGGGGGGGGGGGGTTGACACTGTTTGATTCTGTCAGTTTGATACTCGCTTCGCTCGGGCGGCAAACATACCCTCGTCGGAAAACACCTATTTGGCTCCCTTGTGTCACATACTATTTTCCCATACGAAGGCGCTTTTTCTTTACAAAGAAATGCACAAAAAATTGAATGGCAAATGTACAATGTACTATTTTTAATGACAAAGTATGAAAAAGTCGTATACTGTGAGTGTTATGTGATTTAATCGGATAGCGTATAGTCCATTGGATTTACAGCGTTGTTATAGATGGCGAGTGTAGATAAAACTTTTTAAGATAAGGTATTCTCATACAACTTGATACAGTGGCAGCTTGGTAATGATTATAGGAACTTCTGTATAATGATTATAAATATTTTCAGTATGTGCCAGCACTATTCCGCCGACGGTGAAGCGCTGATTCACAGATCTCCCACTAGTCCAGGCGAATTAGGGTTTTGATTCAACAATTTCTCCAACGCCTATTTTTTTGCATTAAATGATAGATAAGGATGTATATTAGATCTTTTTAAAATCACTGTATATTAGATCTAAAATAATCTAGTATAAAATTCAAATGTATATTAGATCTTTTTAAAATCACTGTGGGAATCTGAATTAGAATTTGAAGGAGACTGAGGAAAATAAATGAAATACCCAGATAAATATATGAAATTACTAATGTATTAACAGATGACCATTATTTTAATAAATCTGATACGCGTTTACAACATAGTAATAACTATCGCAAGTTCTCGTAATACACACATTGGAACGGACTACGTCGTCACGCAACCAGGTCTCCCTTAGGACTATCCCTTGATGGGGTTACAGATACTCCACTGCAGCGCTCTTATTTTCTCTCTCTCTCACTCTCTCCAATTACGTTCGCGCTCACATCCGCGTTTGATCTAACGGACTAATCATGTAAATCGGCTTATCGCAGGACCTATCAGCAAAGACGTCTAGTTCACTTGTCGCTGTAAGTGTTAAAAAATATATTCTGCACTATATATTATATTAATATATAGTGCATATATATTATATTAATATATAGTGCATATATATTATATTAATATATACATATTATATATATTCTGCGTCGTCATATGCACGCATACCTGCTCCCACGCCAAAACCCTCTTATATTCAATTGTTTCTAATTTAAACAAAAGAAAGTATTGAAGTCAATTATTAAAAGTGTACCTATGTATTCACTTATTTAAAACGTGGGAATACAGTACTATGAAAATATAATTTAAAAATTATTTTGACATGTACTTGCGAGCCCGTTTTTGAAAAGTTTATGGTTATTTCAATAGTTAAAAAATATTGAGGAATACTATTATTTGCAGTACAGTACACAAAATAAACTATAGTTCCCAATCAATTCAATGAATTAAAATTAATTAATGTTTGTGAAATTAATTAAGTTTGTGAAAATACATTGAATAATTTAATATATTTTTATCAACGTAAATGCTTTATTTTATCAAAGAAACTTAAACTAAGAGGCCTACGACGCGACGGCTCGATCGCTAGAGCGAAGGACTACTAACTTGATGATCTGAGTTTAAATCCCGATCTTAGCTGATTGACACAAGCATCGCTGTAATGATTTACATGTGTTTTGTTTACAAACGCATCGTAGACCTTCGTCGCTGATTATCACCGATATTTGGAAGAATAAATAGAGCGACGTTAAATAATATAAAAAAAAAAGAAAACTTAAATCTACTACAATATATGTTATAATCTACTACCTATATCAATTCATAATTACTTGAATATTTCAAATTTTTATTGATAAATCCAGTTAAATTACGAAATAAAATGATGACTTCAGTAATGTTTACTGCCATCAAGATTTTTAAATAAGCAATAATTTTTAACATATATTTCGTTAGATTATTTTTTACAAAATAATTTATTGTCGCTGTATAAATTTACAGTTTTTTTCTTAAAGTGTTGTATTTCACTATCATCTACATGAATTAATCCATCACGTTTAAGACCACTATGATCTTTGCTTAAAAGCCGATAATGTTAACATTTGAGAATTAACAATTATACTTATGTCAACTGTTTTGAATTAAATTAATCAATATTTTTATCGGTCTTACAGTTTTTATAATATAATATATTAGCTAAAATAATGACAGTCAGACTGTCCTTGTTTATATTCACTCCCATAGAATGTGAAATAAAACTTATTACTACAAAAAATTATATTAAAATTAAAAATAAAATGAAATTAATATTAAAATAAAAAAAAGAAATAAATAAAATAAAAATCAAATAATAAATAAAATAAAATAAAAATAATAAAAGCTATATTCTATGTTAGTTAAGGACAACCTGACTGCCCCACCACCGTAAATTTGGAATCACCTTGATGTCCGACGTTTCGAACCGCTACGGTTGATCCTCAGGAACTAAATTAAATTAAAAAACCCAGCATGCTACTTTATATACTTCATCTCCACTCTAAATTTATTAGAATAACATTTATAGGACTCCCCTTTCTTAACTTAAATGCGAAATACCACTTTTATCTTAATTAGGTGATGACGAATGTGTGTGGGTTAAGCGCCGCTGGCACGATTCAACGAACTTATTTTTTGTGCTGTGCACCACGACACATCAATCTGTGCACTTGTTGCGTTAACAAGCATGCAATTTACTATATAGAATAATCAAGACCAAGAAAACATAATTCAACTAAAAACTAAGTTATTTTATTTAATATTCATATGTGTACAATAAGAGCTACTGACACGATAGTAGTCTGTCAAACACTAACACTCAAACATCACAGATTCAAACAAAACAACTCGTATAGGCGTGTCTACATAAAATAATTTCAAACGTGCAGAATTTACAATAATATTATTGGTTCACGTATGTTTCAAGGTCTTTCTTATTTTGAAGGAGAGAGGGAATTGGAGAGGGGGCGAAGTGTACAGATTCGTGTAGATTGAGTCTTAATCCGAGCAGGATTTCTACTAATGAGCTTTTACAACTAGTCTAATTTATATTGTATTATTCGAGGCAGTGAATTTAACAATGGGGACAACCCCGCAGTTCTTCGCCGGGTTAAACATACAATAAGGGCGGGGCTCGGGTCAACGCCAGGCCGATTGTTTTATTATTTGCCTATATCTATATAACCTGATGATCCTTACATTCTTCTTCAGGCATATACATTAAATCTGAACAAAGGAATGATAAGTGTTATCCAATTTACTTGAGTCTAACATTAACTTTACATTATTGGGATTTTTCAAAATATGAATATTTTCATGAGTTTCTTTTTTATATTTACTTTTAATACCTTGTTCTAAAATATTTACATTTTCAAAATCAAAAGAATGTAACAACTATATTTCTTTGCCCAGATGTCCATTCATGCTTCATCAGCTATACTGATGCCCATAAATTCTTTGTTTTAGGTATCTTCTCGTTTGTCCAATATAATATCTGTCACAATCTTTACAACTTATTTTGTATATCATTCCTGTTTTCAAACATTTATCATTCTTATCTTTACAATTATTAAATAGCTTTTTAATATTATTATTGTTTCTAATGTAAACTTGAATGTTATTCTTTTTGAATGCTCTTCTAATTCTTTCGGATAATCCTTTTACATATGGTAATATCACGATTTTATTATTATTATCCCTCTTTCTCATTTTACGTTCTCTAGTACTATTATTAATTTGATCCATTCTCTCTGCAATCATTTTATCTATAAAGGCAATAAATTTAGTTTTCAATGACAGAATTTTTTCTTTTTAAAATAATTTTTCTGAACAAAAATATCGCTATCCAATGATCATCAAGTCGTCGACAGAAATCTGAACATCGTATTCTGCTGTCCGAATAGAAAACTCCCCATTATATATATATATATATATATATATATATATATATATATATATATATCACAACGTGGCAAAATATCTACGTTAAAAGTATAGTGCGAAATGAGCCTCCGAAGTCTCAAGGTCTCGACTCTCGATCGTGAAAATAAACTTTATAAGATTATATAATATAATGCTCGAATATTGTTGCCGAGGAGTTGAGAAGCCGAGCACAGAAGGCGACGAATTCCAGCGAAAATTAACGACCCGACGCGCTAAGTATAAACATGCATCATACAAGACCGCCGGAGCTCGGCCTACGATGAAGGAGAGGAAAATTGAGTGAAGAAAAACTGCGGCGTAAACAAGAGGCGCCGTGCGCGAAGTTCCAAAGGTCACATTCATACACGGCGATCACGTACGCCATCGCCGTTCGGCTCGTCGCCGCAGCGGCTGTGATGCCTTTAGGTAGGATGGAATCGGCGTAGTGGGAGGGCATGAGTCACCGAACAAGCATTAAGTTCGGGAGAGCATGCGAACTGGTCCCTTTTACACTCAACCGCCTACTAGAACAGACGTTCAAAAAGAGGACCTTCCCTACCGTGTGCCGAACTTCGTATAGAGAAAGGGTGAGTACGGCGACTGTCGTTTTATTAACCTAGGCGTTAGTAGGTGATGTACGGGGCGCGTAAGAGTATTAAGAAGTACTGTTCGTAATTAGTTTTGTTATTGTGTACTTAAGTAAGATTATTCACGAGGTACTGTTATTAAACTCGATGTTTACTGATTACGCTTTTCGATTCAACCAGTGCGGAAAATCCGCGCGGAATTACGTTTTATAACAGTTGAATCACGTAGATTTTAGGCTAGACGGAGATATCAGGTTTACATGCGCCCATTCCGTGGGGATAACTCGGGGCAGTTGTATCCGTCCCCGCGATTGCGAGTCGGTCGTGAGGCTCTCGTCCCGTTCTCCTGACAGAGAACAGGAGCGGCTACCGAAAATAGGCTATCGTGATTCGACCGGTTCAGTTGACGGAAGTCCTTAGAGGCGGTAAGGGACGAGAGGAGCTAGTGGCACAGAGTGTCCGCTTTTTTGTTGTAGGCGGGAGACGAAAGATTCGCAGGAGATTCAGTGTTTTTGCGCTTACGGGCCATTGGGCCAAGATTTTAGATTTAAGGATATAGTAGCGAGTAAGTTCGGAAGGGAGCACGGAATCGGGCGTCACCAGATCTGGACGACCTGAGGAAGTGCGACGGACGAATCTCGCAAGGCTGGACGGGTGTGCTACCCCGGCAGTTTCCTAGCGATAGGGGTCTGATGTGTTCCGATCGATCGGCGGTCTCGGACGTGTTTCTGTGTCATGAGCGAGTGTCATATATACTGCCTGCAAAGATTCCCGTCCTTACCTCTTTCTAATAGCATTAAGTAGTATATAAGGACGTAAAGGCAGAAGGTGAGATCAAACGGGCGCGAGACTTGAGATCGACAACGAAGCACAAAAAAAAGGAATTATAAGAAGGCTAGCTGATGTATAGGCTACCGGACGTATAGACTACCGGTTGTACAGGCTACCGAATGTGTAGGCTACGACTAGTTAAGTAATAAACCTTGTTAATCTAAAATAGACGGCGTATTGTATGATTACACACCCGCAAACCCTCCTTATACCTTTATAGCTAGCTGAGGCCTTTTAAGAGAGTACTGGACGGGACTCACAAAAAAAAGAGGTTTAGACCCCGACGCGTAAGCGTCTGGTGCCTGGGTATTAAGGTAAGGAATTAACTCCGTCGGTAATCTGAAGCCTTGCAGCTGTCTACTATCCAGCTGAACCCAGGCCGGATCAGAAAAATCGTTACAATATATAAATTAAACTCGCCTTTCTGGCGTTTCGGTCTACTTGATCTAGTTATTTACTGCTGAAAATTACGCATCTCTAGCGAGTAGTTATCGGATGGATAAAATTCAATAACTAGAAAGATAATCCAAACGGAGTAAAATATTCACTGCTTAATAACTTTAGTAAAATAAAAGTTTTTTATGTAAAACTTTTTTAGAATTGAAGTATAATGGAATAGCTTTTTTAAAGCATAATTAGAAGTAATATAATGGTTTAATATTGATGCAATAATTTGAACTAAAATTTTTAAATAATATTTAATAATTTGAAATTTTTAAAAATTCGTGTTATATAATATTTGCAAAACAAAATTTTCAAGCGATATCCTGAATTAGGTATCCATAATTTCTATGTATAAAAGCTATACGAAATTCCATAGTTTTATAAAATTTTAAAATGAAATTGGTTTTTAAATTGTTAATGAATGATTTCATATAAATATACGAGGGTGGATTGATAAGTTTTCGGCCTGACCAAGAAAAAAAACGTTTTTAAGAATTTTTTTTTTATTTCTCAACATAATCTTCTCCAAGGCTGATACATATCTCATAGCGGTGCTCTAGTAATACTATCTCTATAGACTGATTTGTCAAGCTTCTCAAAATACCCATTTACAGCTTCGATTACTTCTTCATTGTCCGCTAATCTCTTATCACCAAGCCATTTTTTGAGGTTAGAAAACAGATAATAGTCAGTCGGGGCTATCTCTGGAGAGTAGGGATGGTGCGGCATCAATTCAAACTTCAGATCGTTGATTTTAGCCATCGCAACGATTGACATGTGCACTGGTGCGTTATCGTGATGAAACAAGATTTTTTTCTTCGCCAGAGGAGGTCGTTTAATTTTCACTTCGTGGTTCAAATGTTGCAATAAGTCTGCGTAGTATTGTCCAGTGATAGTTTTACCCTTCTCAAGGTAATCAATTTTTATAATACTTTTTGCATCCCAAAAAAGAGTAGCCATAACCTTGTTCACCGAAAAAATTGTTTTTGCCTTCTTTAGAGTTGGTTCCCTTGGTCCAATCCACTGTTTCGACTGTTATTTAGTTTCAGGAGTGTAGTGGTGGACCCAAGATTCGTCAACGGTTACGAATCGACACAAGAATTCACTTGGATTATGCTTAAAGAACGCCAAATTGGCGATAGAACTGTTCTTTCGAATTAATTTTTGGTCGACTGTTTGCAAACGCGTCACCCATCTTGCACAGAGCTTTTCCATATACAAATGTTGGTGCAAAATATTTTGTGCACGTTCATATGACATCTTACCGGTCTCAGCTATCTCATGCACTTTTAATCTGCGGTCTTTCAACACTATTAGATGGATTTTTTGGATCATATCTGGAGTCGTGACCTCAATGGGGCGTCTTGAGCGAGACTCATCAGAGGTGCTCACACGACCCTTTTTAATCTCGAAAACCCACTGCTTAACGGTTGAATATGATGGGGAGGATGTCCCCAATGTTGAGTCCATATCTTCTTTAATTTCCTTCGGCCTTAACCCCTTCAAATAAAAGTATTTGATGACAGCACGATTTGCCAGCTTTTCCATTTTTACAAAAAACGCAGAGGTGTCTTGTTCAGCGTGCTCTCAAACCTAAACTAACATGGCGATCGGACTGAAACTATAGCTACAAGCTATCTAAGGATGGTACTATAGAACGCCACCTCAAGGTAGGCCTAGTGGCGCCATCTCTTGGTCAGGCCGGAAACTTATCAATCTACCCTCGTATTTCTAGCTTAATTATTTAATGCAGACACCGCACTTTATTTTCAGATACAAGTTCGTGCAAAATATCTGTAGGAACTCTTCAACTTTTAAGTAATGAAATTCTATCCATCATAAACTCGACTATATTCTACTTACTTTTTTCAGGATACTTTTCAACGTTCTTTCGTAATTTGTACAGACAGTTGGAATTTCTATACTTATCTTTTAGATGAAAAATTACAAAAAGTATAAAAAGTTTCTAAAAAAATTAAAAAATTTGTTGTTTTCATGCAACTGCCACCGTCGTCGCATCGAGAAGAATTAAGCGTATGCAAAACAAGATACATAAACATCCAATACATTTTATCTGTATAATTTGATTTATATATGTATAATTTGATATTATATATCTGTATAATTTGATTTAATAAATTTAAAATATTTAATTTTATTAATCTTGTATTTATCAGTTTTTTCCAGAATTTTTTATATTAGAATTAAATTAATATACATTTTTATTACTGATTATTTATGCATTCGATTACAAGTAAAACTTATTCTTGCTTTCGCTATAAGAATCACATCGTCCAGTAACGTGCCTGACTTTTGGCAAAACCTAATTTACAGTTGATATTTATCCATAAAATTTTCAGTTTAGTGCTATCTTAAGGATTAAGGCCAACTACACTTTTTCATGACATACGCGCCTATAAGTAGTGTTCTTGTATAAAAGTCTATCTTCATTGGTATTTGATTATATTGCATGAAATTCTCTAACCTAATCTCCAAACTCAACTGCACCACGTGATAATAGTTTATATACGTTAGTTATTTAATAAATAGATATACGTTAGTTATTTAATGCTGGAAATTACGCAAATATAGTGCGTATTCACCGGATGGACAAAATTAAATAACTAAAAAGATAATGAAAAACGGAGTAAAAGAAATCACTGCTTAAGAACTTTATTATAATCAAAGTTTTTTACATAAAATTCTTTTGAATCGCAGTGGAACGGAATAACTTTGTTTAAATATAATTAGAAGTAATATAATGGATTAATATTGACGCAATAATTATTTGGAAATCTCGCAACCCCACATCAATGTATATATAGCACGATCGTATGAAAGCTGTAATATCTACACTTACTTTCAGAGTGCAACCGTGCTCCTTGATGTAAATTATCTTAATTTTTGGCGAGAAACCGGACCATACGTTTTTGAAGATTCTTAATGCGCTGAATTTTCATTTGGCTGTAGAATTTGTTATCACGTCAGTATTTTGAGATATTCTAGTCTAAAATGTAAACAACGCCGGTTTTATCATATTTGAGATTATGTAGTAATGGCAATGATTTTTTTATCAACAAACTTTATACAGTATGAGAAAGGATAAATCTGTCTCTAAAAAATTCCTTTGAGTTTGTCCAATTATCTTTTTTTCACTACGATATGAAATTTTGCAAATGGCAACTTTATACCATCTGATTAAATTTGACCCGGGCTGCTGCATTTAAACTCCGCGTGTAAACTAAATCGGTAAATTTTTGTTCCTATATTGGTGCAATCTTTCTTGATGTGCGTGTGAAATTTGAGCGCCAAATCTCCATTAGTGTGTGTTTGTTAGCTATTTTTTTACGACGCAAAAAGTTTGTCTGGCGATATTGACTATGGAAAAAAAGTTGATCAATGAGTTTGTTTGAAATTTTGTGTTTCCAATGGAATTACGGCTACGAAATCGTTGAAAATGTTGCAGAAGTGTTTTGGGGAGTCTACTTTATCTCGAACGCAAGTATTTGAGTGGCACAAAGCATTCCGTGAAGGTCGTGAAGTCGTCGAAAACTTCACGTCAAAGTCGATCGCAAATCAAGGCGATGCTCATAGTTTTTTTCGATTACCATGGAGTGGTTTACCATGAATTCATTCCAGGAGGTCAAACGGTCAATAAGGAATACTACTTGGCCGATTTAAGGCGTTTACACGAAGCAATTCGGCGTAAGCGACCGGATTTGTTGGCAGACAATTCATGGTTTTTTCACCACAATAATGCGCCGACACATTCCAGCATAATTGTGTCTGATTTTTTGGTCAAACACGAAATGAAAATCACGTTGTATTCGCCAAATTTAGCTCTCTGTGACTTTTCTTTTTCCGAAACTCAAAAATCTGTTTCGGGGAATGCACCATGAGACCATAGTCAATATCACCAGACAAACTTTTTGCGTCGTAAACAAACAGCTGACAATCATACGCTAATGGAAGATTTTAATGAGCTTTTAACTGAAAATCATTGTATTCATTATATCGAAGATTTGAAATATTTGTCCAAATTTAATGAATTTTTAGCATCGCATACTAAACAATATGGAGCAGTTCGAAAAGGCGATGTTAGTTCTCTTTCGTCTACTATTTGTAGTGAATTTATTGAATTATTAAAAAAAATAATTAGAAGTATTTTCATGAGAAGTTAAAGCTTTAAGTACGTTTCTATATTGTAGGGCTAATGTAGTCAAGACAATTTATTTTGGGTTTCACGAAATTAGATGTACTGTAAGTTCTATATCTACTAACGAATCTCAGAAATGTTCAGTTAGAGACAAATCTCGAGAAATAACAAAGAAAATTCATGCTTTAGAATTAACTTTCTTAACAATTATTTGGGATAAAATTCTATCGAGAGTAAATACAAGTAGTAAATTTTTGCAAAATCATACTTTGTCACTTTTACGAGCAGTGAATGTATTTGACAATTTAAATGATTATGTACAGAATTTAAGAAGTTTGTTAAAATAAAGGAAGAGGCATTAAACACGTTAGAAATTAAAGTTTATTCTGTTTTGAAAAAAAAGAAAAAAAAGAGGATACTCTATTTAATGTCAAGGTCTAGAAATTTTTAAGCGAAATTATAATATAATTTGTGATAAGATATCTTTTGAATAAAAATTTAGCAAGTAATCAAAATTATAAAGGTATTTATAGAAATGAATATCATATTTCATACATACATAATTGAGAGCGGTGAAGAGGATAGATCAATTAATACCATATGATTAAAAATATGGTATGGTAGCGAGATTGATATTGATGAATTAGATAAGGAAATTAATTTTAAATTAATTTGTAAAATACCAAATTTATTATTATCATATGATATACTGTTATTGACCAAGTGCAAAAGTAGAATATCAACATTTCGAATATGGAATTACTTTTTTGAATGTCATTAATATTGCCTATATCAAATGCATCTGGTGAAAGATTATTCTCAGTATTAAAACGTATAAAAAATTATGTACAAAAGTCGCTGAGTTAATTTAAATTAAATGCTTTAGGTACTTTTAAATGTTTTCAATAATATCAATTTAGATTAAATAATTAATAAATTTTCGGAATAGAACAACTAAATACAATATTCCCCGTAGAAATTGCCCAGAGACACATTGACATCTCGTTCTATCATCGAAACATATAATTGCCTATAGAAATCGTCTGGGGCAACTGTATATCGTAATCCACCGCCCGTACACGCCAATACAATATTTCTCAGAAGAAACCGTATTTCAAATGTGTATATATAATATGTACAATATAATATACATATAACATATGTTAAATATTTCGTATATTTTTGTTTTTTCAATTAAATACCGTGAATATTTTCGTAGTGATGCCAACTGAAATTCAAGCAAAATGGTATGCAAATAGCATATTTTCTAAGTAGACGATGGATATTGCTTTTTTATGCAGAAGTTACCATATATTATATATATATATATATATATATATATATATATATATATAAATATGCATAGTATCGAGGTTGTTGGTAAAAGAACCCTATTTTGCAATCATTTCTTTTGTTCAAACTAAAAAAAACTTGTTTCTTGTCACAATTCTGAAGTTAATATAATGTACAAAAAGAAAAATATAATTTGTCGTCACAAACTATATCCCGTATGATTTGGCATACAGAACCATTTTATAAAAGAGAGAGAGAGAGAGAGAGAGAGAGAGAGAGAGAGAGAGAGAGAGAGGCAGAGAGAGACAGAGAGAGACAGACAGATTTTCCCACGTAAGAGAAAATAAAATTTACATAAATCAAAAGAAATCCATAAGGTGTGAGAGTAGTGTCAGATTAACCTGCAGAACAAAAAAGGTAAGACCGACTAACATCACACCTTCTTTAGAATACGAATTCCAAAGTTGGATTTGAAGATTCGTTTGAGCTGGCCTGATATTAATACTTTAAGCGGACTACTTTGAGTTGATGTTCGTGATTCAAGACGCCACCTAGTGGCCGCTGATGGAACTAATGGTTAAAACCATTAACTATATTTATTGATGAAAGTAAAATGATTTTTAATAAAAAACATAGCCTATGCCCTTCGCAAGATAATATAGAATCTATATGTCCAATTTCAGAACAATCGGTTCAGTAGTTTTTTCGGTTATCGTGTACAAACAAAAACACGCTTTGTCTTTATAAATTAGTATGATATGATATGAAGTATGATATGATATGATATGATATGATATAATTATTAATAACAAAATAAGTATATATATTTTTTAAGTTCATAAACTACTTTTTCTAGATACAATAAATTTATTGTCGTTTATAACTTATTTCTTAGTAATAATAATTTCAGTACTGTTCCATTTTTTAACTCTATTTAGTTTCCTTTTATTTATTTGTGTTATTTTTTACGTATTTTATTATTTCTTGTTGGAAAGGGGTGGTAGATGAAAATGTCTGCGGGCGGCTCCAAAAAGCGTTAATCCGGTACTGAATATAATATTGTAATATTAATAATATTATAGTGATATCTGGTATTCTCAAAACAACATTTATGTATATTCATATTAACTATTGACTGATTGAGCACATGAACATTATTTTACAATTATTCATTGTGAAATTATGCATTGTAATGTGTTGCTGTTATAACGTCATTATTCATAATATTGTTATTTATAAACTTGAGAAATTTTTCTTTGCAGATCAAATGCTTTAATTATGCAAAGTTTTTGTAACTGCTCAGTACTGTGAATTTCCTTGCATTCGATTTGAGCTGAATAGTTCCGCCGTCGATTACTAGGTGGCAACCTGTTTAGAATATTCATGCTATCAGATTAATTATCGACAAGCTTAAATATAAATGTTGGATAGTTCATCAATTCACTGATTTTTATAATTTTCTGAGTTTTTACGCTAGTGATTGCGATTTAAGTGATAATAATTTTTATTTTTTATGTACATTATTTTTTTATATTATTTAACGTCGCTCTATTTATGCTTCCAAATATCGGTGCTAATCAGCGACAGAGGTCTACGATGTGTTTGTTAAACAAAGCACATGTAAAGAATTAGAACGAAGGAAAAAAGGAAAGAGTTAAGAAGAATATATCGTAAAAATAGAGTATATACATAATTGGCATAAGATGTAAGACAAAAACAAAAATTAAAACTCAAATTAAAATAAAAAAATTAATTTTATGAGTGGTAATACAGATGCGAAAATTGATGATTTTCTTTGTAGATTATATAGAACAAAATTATATAAACTTTCATTTCGTGAAGAATTACTTAGGCAAATTGATCTTCTACAATAGAGTCATGTTTCATTATTAAAGTCAAAGTCAAGAATATAGTATAGATATGATAAAATAGAGATACCTTTTTCGCGAACTGTTGTCATACATTTATTGTTTTATCTGCGGTTTTCATAAAAAGAATGATATACTATACGTTCCATTAGCAATATGATTATAAACTTTGAAAAAGTTTTTATAATCCAAGTGGAAATAGGTATTGTAAAAATTAATTGATGAAGAAACGATTTTATAAGGATGAATTTGTGATAATAAGAATATAGCCCACAAGAAGTATTGTGTCTGTAAAAAAATCATAGCAATTTTTAAATAAACTAACAATATCTAGTGCTAATTAATTGTTTGATAAGAGGCTTGCGGTCGCTCGATCGCTAGAGCGAAGGACTAGTAACTTGGTGATCAGAGTTCAAATCCCGGTCTCGGCCGATTGTACAAGCACCGCTGTAATACTTTATATGTGCTTTGTTTACAAACACATCGTAGAACTCCGTCACTGATTATTACTGGTATTTGAAAGCATAAATAGAGCGACGTTAGGTAACATAAAAAAATTGTTTGATAACATACATGACTTTAATATGTAGAAGAACGAATATATGCGTTCACAGAATTCAAGCAGGTTAAAAAATATAAATTAGTTATGATCTCAGTAAAGCCCAATAAGAGATGTTGATTTAAGGTCTGCAATTCAAGCTTTAATGATTTTTTTTATTTAAAACGCATATTGAAAAATTCAATATCTTCGATTTTTTTTATATAGAACATGAACACAGAGGCTCGGACATGCAATAATGACATAATAATTGGAAAAACATATTCTTTCTAAGAATTTTAGATTAAAAAATATATTAAGATAAAATTTAACAGAAAAATAGTTTTTCTATGACAAAAGTATTAAATAATTTTTGCCGAAGATTCACGCCAATATGTAATCCTATTTATATTTGTTACGAGAAAAGCTTTAATAATGAGTTTCGGAGAAAATATATAATATATGTATAAACCATGTATAATATTTACAATAAATATATTTATAGTAGATATGATAGCGATTTCAAGAGGAATTTTGGGTTCAACTACAGTCCGAACCCGAAATTCACCTAGAATTTATCCGGATACATTTGGACATTGTATACTACTCCCCGAATATACAACCTCCAATGAAAATCGCCCTGGTAGACTTAGACATCGTATACCATCGTCTGATTCTTAAACTTTCTGTAGAAGTCCCGTTAAAACTGCATATCTTACATTACCATCCAAATCCGAAATTCGTGCTCGAAATCATTTCGGTATTACTTGGACATCGTATGCAACTTCTATATACGTACAATTAAAATAATATTTTATGGAATTATAAATAGGAACCGTTGAAAAGCAGATAGGTAGTCGTACATGTAATATTAACAAAGAAATATAAGATAGAAATTATATATTAGATAGAAATTACATAAGAAATGACTTTCTAATACGGGATCTGCCGCATTGCATATTAGATAAATAATCTTTGGTAAATAATTAGATTCCGATATTGATATGTGTAACAAAATTGTAAATGCTATGCAAAATCGAATCTCAGTAGGAAAAACGTTGGTCGCAGTAAAAGAATTTCCAATTTGAACTCATAGAAAACTAGCATTTAAGGAACTTTTGTTTACCAAATTATTTGACATTTTTTGGCTCAGCAAAAAAGATCTAAAAATTGAATTTACTGGATTCTATTAGATAATGCCAACAATCTTATACTTAGGTTAATTACTTGATGAACGCAAATATTTAAAAATAAGTTATTATAAGAAATCTCCAAATGTAATAAAAGTACATGTTTAATCAATAAATGTAACTAAAAATATTTGTAAGTATTTTATTAAATATTATCCAAATGTAATTGTTTATTGTATTATTCTGAATTATTATTTAAACTGTGCCAAGGGGAACTATGCAATAGTTACACTTGTAGCTACAATAATATTTTATTTATAACATAGAAGGTATTTCTTAAAAATAATAAGACTTGCAGAAATTCTATCCAATGTGTTCCTTCAGGATAAAACCGTTGTATGTATATATAAAGATACCAATGGAGAAAATATTATATTTTTTGGAACTTATAAATCATTTTATTTATTGCAATTGAAATGAAAATATAAATATCTTCTACATACAAAAAATGTTCAGCTTTATATAAAATTCTCTTTCAGTAAAATATACATCAATTAATCGAATATGTATTATTACAAATGATATATTAAGTAACTGTATTTTTGAGTTTCAAGATACTATTTTTACCTCTATGTCAGAATTTTATAAACTGTAATATATTAAGAAATGTTATTAGTACTATTTGATGCTTATTTTTTATGATTATTATAGAGAAATGCTGATTTAAACCGCACCTATATAAATAATTAAGTTAATTATTTTATGATAATTGTAAAACGAGTCTGTACTAATTGTTTGAATATTTTTATGCAAATATAAGAAAAAACTCATTTTCATTTAAAATAAACTTCTTTTATGTAAATTATTGCAAATTAAAAAAAGATTTATAAATGTTTTACTATATATCTATATATCTAAATATATATATATATATATATATATATATATATATATATATATATAAATTAAAAATTTTTATTATGAAATGGAAGAAATTCTAACTTAAAATTTTTTTTAACCACTACAGTATCAATAAAATAATTTTTGTAATTTGATTTTCTGATTTGATTCTAAATTCAATGATATAATTCATTTAAAAACTAAATTAATTAATCATTCTAATCTAAAACTATTTTTCGTTATTATACGAATTTTTTATTTCGTGTAAGGAAGCCTAATATTAATAAAAAAATCGTTATTTTTTATGTAACTTAGCAGCTTTATTTTAACACTATAAAACTAACTTTGTTTTCAAATAATTAAATAGAAATCGGGATAAAAACGTTATGAAACGTTTTATAATTGTTTTAATTACAAAATACCTATTAAAATCCGGTTTTTCTCTTTTGTTTGATTAGTTCCAATAAAAATAATGCAAATAACAATGTATTTTCAACAAATAGTTAAAAAAGAAAGGAAAAATATATTTCTATAACAACGATTTTCTTGGTATTGTGAGTATATTGAATTAAAGTTTTAAAAGATTTAAAAGAGGTAAAAATTAAAAAACCGAAAAACACATTTTTTTCCATATTTAAGTACTTAATTTAAAGGCTGAAATTTTCAGTGAGTTTAAAGTTTATAAGTATAAAATTGAGGTGTACTACTAGATGTGGCAGTAGTTGCTCAAAAAATAGCACTGTACTAGAAAGTACACAATCTACAAAGCATATGTCTGAAGTTTGAAGACGCCATGATGTTTAGTATTTATTTGACAGCCATCAATAATGAACATTTTCAGTGAATTTGTAAACATGGAAAAAATTGTCATTGTTATATGATACAATACTTTTATTTGAAAGTCCTCAGCCCAACCAATATAAAAACTGAACTAGACTCTACTCTGGGTGAAACTGCTCCATCGTTTGCAACAGTAAAATTTGGGTAGCAGAGTTTAAACGAGGCCGTATGAGCTGCCAAGACGAACATCGCAGTGATAAACCAAAAGAGTTGACGACTCCAGAAATGTTGAAGAAAATTCACAAAGCGGTACTGGATGATCATCGACTGAAAGTACGCGACGTAACAGACATGGTAGACATTTCATAAAGTGCGGTATATCGCATATGAACTGAGAAGTTGGAGATGACCAAGGTGTGCGCAAGATGAGTATCGCGTTTATTCACAATGGAACAAAAACAGCGTCGTGAAGATGTTTCAGTTGAGTGTTTGGCAATGTTTCGCAAAAATAAAGCGGAATTTTTACGCCGTTTCATAATCGTGGATGAAACATGGGTCCACCACTTCACACCCGAAATAAAAGAACAATCAAAACAATGGACTCAAAAAGGAGAAGCGGCTCCAAAGAAGGTAGAGACCGTTTCATCTGCAGGCAAGGTTATGGCGTCGGGTTTTTGGGATGCGTGTTGGAATAATTTTCATTTACTATCTTGAAAAAGGAAAAACTATCAACGGCGAGTATTATGCAAAGTTATTGCAATGTTTGAGCGAAAAAACCAAGCGAAAACGGCTATATTTGACTAAGAAGAAAGTGTTGTTCCATCAAGACAATACACCAGCTCACACATCCGTTATTGCAATTGTCAAAATTAATGAATTAAAGTTTGAATTGATAACTCCTATGATTGCATCCTATTCGTCAGATTTAGCTCTCTCAGATTATTTTCTGTTCCCAGAGTTGAAAAGATGGCTCACTGGTGAAAGATTTTCCAGCAATGAAGAGGTGATGTCGGCAGTTAATAGCTATTATGAGGAGGAATTCTTATTATAAAAAGGATATCGAAATTATTGAACATCGGTGGGAAAAGTGTATAGAGCTGAAAGGAGATTATGTTGAAAAATGAATATATGTTTTTCCAAAATTTTTGAGTTTTATTTGTTGGGTCGGGTACTGTTGGGACCACCCTCATCGATTCCAATGCTGAGACGATAATTTCCTTATGCTTACTTGGCAAAACCATTGATACAGATTTTTTATACATTTTTGAAAATAGGCAAAAATAGCTATAAAAAATTAACAAAATATTTCAAATGGTTGAACTTGTCAATTTTCATGAGGGGAACGAGTACGAACTTAAAATTCAAAAATCAAATACACGTATTTTTGTTATTAAAAATTGGCGATACTTGTTGAAAAGATTTCGTGCTAATAATGATTTTTTTATAATAAAATAAGTTGATATACTGTTGAAAACCAATAAAGTGAGTCTTTTATAATGACAAACTTTAGTTAATTCTTAGAGAATAAATTAGCAGTGTCATAAAGTGTGATGTTACTATCCCATACATGAGAGTGACTGATCAGTTCTTAATTGGTGAATATTAAAATATACATTGCGTACAAAATCTAACAGATTTTCTCAATTATAGAAAGAGAGAGAGAGAGAGAGAAAGAGTGGTGACAGGGAGATATCTGTTTTATTTGTACTAATAGATACAAAATAGTCTAGCAAGTTGCATAATATTACTGAAACATTACTACATTCAATAGATAAAAAATACATGTGGTTTGTTTTTTTTAACAAACTAATAAATACTTTCATCGGTCATACAATTTTATTATAATGAATCACCCTTGCAGAATGTGAAATATAAAATTATTATGATTGTACTACCTTGAACATAAAATTAGTACAGGACGATTTGACTGTTCCTTCCATCAATTTCTCTACCCATATCCTCATAAGTTTAGTCCAAAGTTTCAAGCTGCTTTGTTTTCTCATTAGGAACTAAAATAGAACTATATAAATGAAATTATGTATTCCTATACTTCGCCTGCCTACATTTACCTTTATCTTCAACACCTTTTTTATCCAGTTGGAATAGGCATTACAAATAATCAAGGAGTTTGATCGCGCGCCGAAGGCAAGTATGGGTTCTACAGCCATTGAACGACCGTACTATATTATATATACTATATACTATATTCCTTGATATTGGGTGACGACATTTTCAAATGAATATTTTGTCATTATTAAACCATTATTTTACTTCTAATTAATAGAAAGCTATTCCGTTATACTAAGATTCAAAATTTTACGTAAAAAATTTTTATTGTATTATGCAGTCAATTTTGTTTACTCCGTTTTCATTATCTTTCCACTTACTTAATTTTGTCCATCCAATGAATACGCACTAGATTTGCATAATTTTTAACAGTAAATAACTATTAGGAGTGTGAATAAGTCTTTCCCGTTTTTTGTAAGAGATGGCGCCACCAATATTGTGCGAGTATTCAATGGTTACATATGTCATAATCAAAGCTTATTCATATGTCAACAATTCCATACTAACACATTAGTTAAAATATTTTTCGCAATTTTTCGTTAAAATTCGCATCATAAATTTTTGATATCGTGAAAATGTCGAAATTTGAGCCGAGTCGACGTCATTTGCGGGAAGTTTCACTTTATTGGTTCAATTTGAAGAAATCTGCTGCCGAGACGCATCGATTGCTTCAGGAGGCTTATGGAGAAGGTTGTGTCGATGATTCAAGTGTTCGCGGATGGTTTCGACGCTTCAAAAGTGGTGATTTCGACGTGGAAGACAAGGAGCGTTCCGGGCGGCCGCAAATCTTTGAAGATCGAGAATTGGCGACTTTGCTTGATGAAGATTCTTGTCAAACGCAAGAAGAACTTGCTGAAGCATTGGGAGTTGACCGAACAACCATTTCCAAGCGTTTGAAAGCCATGGGAATGATCCAAAAGCAAGGAAATTGGGTGCCGTACGAACTGAAGCTGAGAGACTGGCGATGAAAAGTGGATACGTTACGATAATCCGAAGCGAAGAAAATCATGGGGACTACCCGGCCATGCATCATCATCGACGGCCAAGCCAAATATTCATGGCGCCAAGCTCATGCTCTGTATATGGTGGGACCAGCTAGGTGTGGTTTACTATGAGCTTCTGAAACCGAATGAAAGGATCACAGGCGAGGTCTATCGACGACAATTGATGCGTTTGAGCCGCCACAATACTCCGACAGGCACGACAAAGTTATTTTGCAACATGACAATGCTCGCCCACATGTTGCACCGCCGGTGAAAACGTACTTAGAAACGCTCAAATGGGAAGTCCTACCCCACCCGCCGTATAGTCCAGACGTTGCTCCGTCTGATTACCATCTCTTCAGATCGATGACGCATGGCCTGGCTGACCAGCACTTCCATTCCTACGAGGAAGCCAAAAAATGGGTGGATGACTGGATAGAGGCCAAACCGGTCGAATTTTTTGGCAACGGGATTCGTATGTTGCCAGAAAGATGGGAAAAAGTTGTAGCTAGCGATGGCCAATACTTTCAATAATTCATTTGTAACCATTTTTTCACAATAAAGGCTCAAAATTTGAAAAAAACGGGAAAGACTTATTCACATACCTGATAAATTAAGTGGTCCCAATGGTTATGAAGGCGAGTACGTTACTACTTACATGTGCGTATATATGATGAGTTTTGGCAGCATGCCGACGGCGCTAGAGCTGAAATGGGAAAAACGGGAACAGGATGCGGATATGAACAAGACTCCGATTTGTCTTTAAACCATATTCATTTATTCAGGTGTTCTCGCTTTACAATCCTTACACAAATATACATAGCATGGCGACGACGAGCTGACGGGGAGCTGATTCAGCGGACGAGGGGAATATGTATGGCAGGGAGTGGAAAGGGGGGAAAAGACGCGACGCTCACAATCTATGCAATGGAGACGCGTGGCGGCCGTACAGCCATGGCGCCCTTACTCTCGGGGACGCGCACCTTTAACGAAAGTATATACATGGAAGCTACTTACCGGGATGACAACTCCGTCGTGGCTTCCTCTCGTGCAGGACGTCTTCCCCAGGCCCTTCACTCTCGTTCTCTCTCTATGTTTCCTTCCTTCCTTCTTTCGATTTCTCTCTCTCTTTCTAGATTCAATGGCCTCCTTCCTTCTCTGGTTCTTCTTCTTCGCTCTCTCTCTCTCTCTCTAGGTGCACGACCGTAACGACGGTCGGGCTACTTGCGTAGCTACGGGACCTTGCTAGGATGGAGTGGTAAGTCGGCCGGATAACCGGGAAGCTCGTGGACGCCGGTGGAAAATCGGACTCGAAATAGAGACTGTAGATTTTATGGTGCTCTCTCTTGACGACCATGTCCTCCGGTAGTTGGGCGGGGAAGAAGGTTTTTCTCTTCGGTTTCCCCTCGAGCGCACTCTCCCAGCTCGCGCTTCGCGGGAACACACGGTTTTCACTGCGGACCGGCAGTTGGGCCGGTCACAATATATATATATATATATATAAACGAATGTATGTGTGTTTGTTCGTCCTGGATAATCTCCGAAACTACTAAACCGATCGCGTTCAAAATTTAACCACGTCTTCTACACAGTCAGGAATAGGTCATAGGTTATTTTTTTCTGCAAATTCGACAAAAGTATAAAAAATTGGCAAAGTAGGTAATTACTTTACCGACGATTTCTAATGTATATACTATAGACACACAGCTGCGCTAGGCTCCGCACAACATCGAAGCAGATGGTCAGGTCAGAAAGAGAGAGAGAGAGAGAGAGAGAAAGAGAGGTATAGAGCGCACGGACGCGCATGCTATAGGCAGCAATAAACAATTGCAACACCCACTAATCGGTTAATCCACGTTCAACCCTTGGGTTCCTCTTCTCTCCCCTCCCGCCACCCTAGACAAAGTTGCTAAATGATATATATATATCAGGTATGTGAATAAGTCTTTCCCGTTTTTTTTTTCAAATTTTGAGCCTTTATTGTGAAAAAATGGTTACAAATGAATTATTGAAAGTATTGGCCATCGCTAGCTACAACTTTTTCCCATCTTTCTGGCAACATACGAATCCCGTTGCGAAAAAATTCGACCGGTTTGGCCTCTATCCAGTCATCCACCCATTTTTTGGCTTCCTCGTAGGAATGGAAGTGCTGGTCAGCCAGGCCATGCGTCATCGATCTGAAGAGATGGTAATCAGACGGAGCAACGTCTGGACTATATGGCGGGTGGGGTAGGACTTCCCATTTGAGCGTTTCTAAGTATGTTTTCACCGGCGGTGCAACATGTGGGCGAGCATTGTCAAGTTGCAAAATAACTTTCTCGTGCCTGTCGGAGTATTGTGGCCGTTTTTCTCGCAGTGCGCGGCTCAAACGCATCAATTGTCGTCGATAGACCTCGCCTGTGATCCTTTCATTCGGTTTCAGAAGCTCACAGTAAACCACACCTAGCTGGTCCCACCATATACAGAGAATGAGCTTGGCGCCATGAATATTTGGCTTGGCCGTCGATGATGATGCATGGCCGGGTAGTCCCCATGATTTTCTTCGCTTCGGATTATCGTAACGTATCCACTTTTCATCGCCAGTCACGACACGATGCAGAAAATCCTTTCTTTTATGTCGCTGAAGCAGCTGTTCGCAAGTGAAAAAACGCCGTTCGACGTCTCTCAGCTTCAGTTCGTACGGCACCCAATTTCCTTGCTTTTGGATCATACCCATGGCTTTCAAACGCTTGGAAATGGTTGTTCGGTCAACTCCCAATGCTTCAGCAAGTTCTTCTTGCGTTTGACAAGAATCTTCATCAAGCAAAGTCGCCAATTCTCGATCTTCAAAGATTTGCGGCCGCCCGGAACGCTCCTTGTCTTCCACGTCGAAATCACCGCTTTTGAAGCGTCGAAACCATCCGCGAACACTTGAATCATCGACACAACCTTCTCCATAAGCCTCCTGAAGCAATCGATGCGTCTCGGTAGCAGATTTCTTCAAATTGAACCAATAAAGTGGAACTTCCCGCAAATGACGTCGACTCGGCTCAAATTTCGACATTTTCACGATATCAAAAATTTATGATGCGAAAAAATTTTAACTAATGTGTTAGTATGGAATTGTTGACATATGAATAAGCTTTGATTATGACATATGTAACCATTGAATACTCGCACAGTATTAGTGGCGCCATCTCTTACAAAAAACGGGAAAGACTTATTCACACTCCTAATATATATTTAATTTTCCCAAGAAAACATTTAAGTAAAGGTCCTTATATATATATATATATATATATATATATATATATATATATATATATATATCATAAATTAATAAATATTTTTTTATTGGTCTTACAGTCCAATCAATTTCAACCAAAAATAAAATAAAATAAAAATAAAAAATAATAAAAATAAAAAATTAAAATTAAAAATAAAAATTAAATTAAAAATTAAATTAAAATGATAATGACAGTCAGACTGTCCTTGTTTACATTCACCCCCGTAGACTAATTTGAAAATAAAATATTAGCTGAAAAAATTCTTTGTTAGTAAAGTGCAGTCTGACTGTCCCCAACACCCTTACCTAATTGAAGACTTGTCCAACGTTTCGAGCTCGCTACGGCTCCTCAGGTAAGGGTGTTGGGGACAGTCAGACTGCACTTTACTAACAAAGAATTTTTTCAGCTAATATTTTATTTTCAGATTAGTCTACGGGGGTGAATGTAAACAAGGACAGTCTGACTGTCATTATCATTTTAATTTAATTTTTAATTTAATTTTTATTTTTAATTTTTATTTTTTATTTTTATTATTTTTTATTTTTATTTTATTTTATTTTTGGTTGAAATTGATTGGACTGTAAGACCAATAAAAAATATTTATTAATTTGTATATGGGCAGTCGACAGAAGTACAATTCAATTGTATTAATATATATATCATATCATATCATACTAATTTATAAAGACAAAGCGTGTTTTTGTTTGTACGCGATAATCGAAAAAATTACTGAACCGGTTGTTCTGAAATTTGACATATAGATTCTATATTACCTTGGAAAGACATAGGCTATGTTTTTTTTATTAAAAATCATTTTATTTTCATCAATAAATATAGTTAATGGTTTTAACAATCAGTTTCATCAGCGGCCACTAGGTGATGTCTTGAATCACCAACATCAACTCAAAGTAGTCCGCTTAAATATTAATACCAGGCCAGCTTAGACAAATGTTCAAATTCAACTTTGGGATTCGTATCCTAAAGGTGTGGCGTTCGTTGGTATAACGTTTTTTGTTCTTCAGATTAATCTGACACTATTCTCACACCTTATGGATATTTTTTGATTTTTGTAAATAATAAATAATAAATAATAATAAATAATAATAATCATTATTATGATTATTATTAGATATTATTATTATTAATTATCATTATTATTAATATAATTATTATAATTCGGCGGCTCGTCCGAGATTGAACGAGCGGCGATGAAAATACTCGACTATTTTATTATAAAAGGGCCTGCAAAAGGCAAAATCGAGAGTTCGCCCGGTGAACCGACTGCCCCGAAGTCGAGTCACACGAACTCTTCCCGGAGCTAAAAACTCATCCAGAGCTGAAAATAATCCTGACTTTAAATCCTGCCCAAAAACTATTAGTTTGATCTCTGTTGCGAGGCGCTCCTCAAAAGACAGATTACTAATAGATTTACCTGTTCCTAAGTAAACGTGATCCTGGTTGCGAGACGCTCCTCAAAAGACCAGCCGTTTACTTATCCTTTCACTTACTTATTTACTCCGAAATTATTAGCTTGATCTCTGTTGAGGCGCTCCTCAAAAGACAGACGACTAATAGCTTTACCTATCCCCAAGTGAACGTGATCCTGGTTGCGAGGCGTCTCTCAAAAGACAAGCCGTTCTCTTATCCTTTACAGTTATTTTACTTTCCGAAATTATTAGCTTGATCTCTGTTACGAGGCGCTCCTCAAAAGACAGACGGCTAATAATTTTACCCATCCCTGAGAGAAGGTGATCCTGGTTGCGAGGTACTCCTCAAAAGACTAGCCGTTCTCTGATCCCGATTAGACATTTTTTTCCCTAACTCTTGATTCTGGTTGCGAGGTGCTCCTCAAAAGACCAGCGGAGTTAAGTTCAGCTTAAACAAACCTATTTTAAATTCTACCTGTCGTATTTTTATATTTCCCCGCGTGGAAAATATTACCGGGAATCCGTTATGAAAATAGCGCCGGATTAAACTACGCGACGCGGAAACTAACGCGAAGCCAGTAGCTATAATTTATATATACATCCAGCTATAAGTTTGTTTCAGTTAAATTAATTATTTCGTTTATATTTTTTTATTTCAGAAAACATTGTAAATAGAAGGGGGTTTCCTGAATAAATTAATTTTTATATTTTGTTAATAAAAATATACTGTGTTATAAAATTATTTTCCTGATCCACCGTTCTATCCTGAAATACTTCCTCCCCTCTCAAAGATACCCTGGAAATATACCGCGTATGCTATCCCGAGGGAGCTAGGAACGTTACAATTTAATATGGAAATAATTTAAATAATTTGTATAAAATATATACACATCATTCAACTCTGCATAAATTATATTTATTTTTAGGTATAAACACCGAAAAGAACTTATAACTTTTCTTAACAATCTTACGTATTCTAAATGAAAAAAATCTTATATGTATTCTAAAAAAAACTGTATTAGGTAAATGCTCTTCCTTGGTAATAATTAGCTTTTTATTAGTACATTAGCATGGTGTTGAAAAGAAACAATAAAAAAGTATGGCTATGAGAATTTCATAATCATCGGATAGGTTAGGTTTGGATTATTGCGACTTGCCCTGAATGTGTAATTTTTATGCAGAAAATGTATGAATATAAATGCGCCAAAAAAGAAAATTTCAATAGCTTCGTCTCGGAACCCCTTGAAAAATTCTACGATTTAATAATTTGATAATTTTAAATAAATACGTTTCTTTAAATTGAAAGAACGAAATGTTTGTTTAATATAAACAACTGTTTTTAATTATAAAAAATATATATTTAAATATATTAACTGATTTAATTGATATGATATCTTTTTAATTAAAAAAGACATCATTTATTGTCTAAAAAGATTTTTTACATTGGCTAATCAAATTCATTTTCTTTAATGCATTAAATTTAATTTGATAAACATATTTTAATTTTAATATCTGGTTTGTTACAAATAAAAATGTTTTAAAACATTTCTCGCTATGTGGATTCAAGATTCTCACTATATTTCTTGCTATCTATATTTCAGATTCTAAAGGTGACATTATTATAAATATTTTTAATATTTAGTTCTAAAAATATTCTTTTATATGACTATAACACTGATGAAAAGACTTGTTAGTTCAGTTTACAACAGTCGACATATGTATAATTTTCAGTGTTCAAATACATAATGTAACAATATATAACAATAATATAAAAATAACTTATGTTGTTCATAGTCATTCTTTACTTTTCAGTTTTGATAAAAGAAATAAATGATACATTTACGTTTGCCGTTGTACCTTCAATAGCTTTTTCTACCATCACCATTTTTTAATCATTATACGAATGATCAATGATAATTTCAGGTTCAATCACAACTTTTTCTGTGTAAATATCTTCACAGACTGTATCGTAATTTGCTTGTTCTTCACACAGACTACTATAATTACCTATCTAAAATTGTTTTTATTTAATGATGTTAAAGGGGTGTCTGTTAAGCAAAATTATTGTTTTACCATATGTTACAGGATTGTCGAAAAGAATAAAAAGAAATTTTCGGAAAAATAACATTCAAATTTTCTTTATAAATAGTAATAATTTAAGTAAGTTGTTTAATATGTTTGAAATATGGAGTTGTTTCCAAAATTAATTGTATGGATTATGATGGATCCTACATTGGACAAACAAGTAGATATTTAAAAAAGAGAATTTATGAACATAAATATAGTTTACGTAGTTCACATATTACTTCTGGTTTAAAAGAACATCGTTAGAAGTTTTTACATTCTTTTGATTTTGTAAATATAGATATTTTGAAACATGGTATTAATAAAGGGAGAGAACAAAAGAGAGAGTCTTGAAAGTATTCACATTTGAAAGCATCAAAATAATGTGAATTTAATATTAAAGTCAAGTAAATTAGATAACATTTATAATTCTTTATTAAATTGATTGCTTTTGAACATTTTGTGCAGAAGGGGGATTGTATATTCAAAATACTAAATTTTTTATTTTAGTGGTTATAGGTGTATATATAAATTACAATATTAATATAAGGTTTAGTTTAGTCCCTGATGAGGAGCCGTAGCGAGCTCGAATCGTTGAGCTACCTCAGTTAATATTCTATTGGGTAAAGGTGGTGGGACAGTCAAAAAATTTTTTTCAGCTAATATATTTTTATTTCAGATTAGTTTTCGCGGGTGATTTTAAAGAAGTACAGTCTGACTGTCATATAATTTTCAATTAATTATATATTGATATGTTTAGTATCCATATAAATATACTAGCATCCCCCCTCTCGGCTTCGCCAGAGATAATAATTTAACTAATTTCATAAGCAATTCAATAATATCTAAGTAAAAAGTACTCTATATATAAAAATCTATATTACTATAAATAATTGATCGTAATTTACCTATCGTTGCTTCTGTTTATACAGTATGTATATACAGAATGTACAACCGTATTTAGTACACACATATATGCATATTACACACGGCTTTTATGAGGAAAATTGTACTTTCAAGTTCGAGCGGTAGAAAAAGATGTCCAAGTGTCTCGAGACGACGTTTATAGAGAGTATCATGTTTGAAATATAGACCATATCTCGGGACGACTACTATAAGAAGTTTTGTGTTGGGAAGAGATAATAAGACGTCCAGGTATCCCGGGACGACTTTTACTGGGAGTGTGCGTGTTCGAATGATAGAAAACGAATGTCTTTATAAAAGTCTCTTAAACTCTCCCCGTAGAAGTCGTTCCAAAACATCCCGACATCGTATTCGAACGTCCCAGCATGAATCTCCCCATAGGAAGTCGTCCCGCCGTACCTGGACATCGTCTTCTACTGTCCGAACACGAAATTCCCCGTGAAAGTCGTCCCGTCATACCTGGACATTGTTTTCTACCTTCCGTACACGGTGCTCCCCGTAGAAGTCGTCCCGTCGTACCTGGGCATCGTCTTCTACTGTCCGAACACGAAATTCCCCGTAGAAGTCGTTTCAAAACTCCTGGGAATCGCATTCTATCATCCGAACACCAAACTCCCCGTAGAATTTGTCCCGATGTAACTAAACATCGTTTCCTACCAACTAAACACGATAGTCTCAGTAGAAGTCATCCCGAGAAAG
The DNA here is from genome assembly GCA_018907035.1 of Sycobia sp. Sy_11. NCBI lineage: Eukaryota > Metazoa > Arthropoda > Insecta > Hymenoptera > Epichrysomallidae > Sycobia > Sycobia sp. Sy_11. The sequence continues at coordinate 3,634,117 of JACCIC010000023.1, forward strand.
CTAGCATTGCTTCCTAACGACTAAACACAATACTCCCAGTAGAAGTTGTTCGGAAAGACCTAGATATAGTATTTTACCGTCCAAACACGAAACTTTCCATAGAAGTTGATTTCCTCATACTTGGTCGTCGTTTTCTATCAACTAAATACCATATTCCCCACATAAATCGCCCAGACACACTTAGACCTGGCATTCTATCATCCGAACACACAACTGCCTATAGAAATCGTCTTGTGGCAACGGAATATCGTAATCAACTGCCCGTACACGCCAATACAATATTTCTCAGTAGAAACCGTATTTAAAATGTGTATATATAATATGTACAATATAATATACATACTATATATATATATATATATATATATATATATATATATATATTATACACATACATACATATATATATGTATATATATATATATAGTATATTTTTGTTTTTTCAATTAAATACCCTGAATATTTTCGTAGTGATGCCAACTGAAATTCAAGCAAAATGTTGGTATGTGAATAGCGTATTTTTTAAGTAGACGATGGATATTGCCTTTTTATGCAGAAGTGACGATATTATATATATACATAGTTTCGAGGTTGTTGGTAAAGAACGCTATTTTGCCATTATTTCTTTTGTTGAAACTCAAAAAAAAACATAGACTCTTGTCACAATTCTGAATATAATGTATAAAAATAAAAACATAATTTATCATTAAAAACTATATTCAGTATGATTTGGCATAAGGAACCATTTTATAAAAGAAGGAGAGAGAGAGAGAGAGAGATTTCCCACGTAAGAGAAAATCAAATTTACAAAAATCAAATGATAATCATAAGGTGTGAGAGTAATGTCAGATTAACCTAAAACAGAAAAAAGGTTATACCGACTAAACCTCACACCTCCTTTAGGATACGAATCCTAAAGTTGCATATGATCATTCGTCTGATCCGGTCTGGTATTAATACTTTAAGCGGACTACTTTGAGTTGATGCTTGTGATTTAAGACGTCACCTAGTGACAGCTGGTGAAACTGACTGCTAAACGGTTAACTTAATTTATTGATGAAAGTAAAATAATTTTTAATACAAAAACATAGCCTATGTTCTTCCCAAGATAATATAGAATTTTTTTGGTTATCGTATACAAACAAAAACACGCTTTGTCTTAATAAATTAGTGTGATATTGATATTATGTATTAATTTTAATTTATTTAATTGGACTGTAAGACCAATAGAAATATTTATTAGATTAACCTTTCACTACTTTATTGTATTTCAAAAACAGTTAAGTGATTGAAGTTCGATAAAAAACCGAAGCGTGTTTCGATTGTTTCATATGATGACATTCTTTCATCTAAAGAAGTCACAAAAGTATGGATCAAAGATATGTAATTACGTTTCTAATCTGAAATGTTCGTAAGTTTTCTAACTAAATCTTCGATGTGTAAAATCTAATCTCTTTTATTTTCTACAAATTCTCTCAATCATCGCATCTACTGCAAGTTTGTATTAAAGGCAAAATGAGGCCATTATATCAGTTTTTAATATACACATTGTTATATATCTACCTTCGGCCTGACATTAGATTTTATACTCTTATTCATGACTATCAATAATTGATAGTAAATATTCTAAAATTGTGGAGTAGCTTTTGATAAACACTTGATTAGCTTCAGCACGGGTAGACGACCGTGTGTAATATTTCGGAAATATTATTCTATTACCAATAGTTCTGTTCTCTTTAAAAATTTTAATAAGAAGCACCCAACGTACATCTGATTCTGAAAAAATACGTAAAATTCTTGTAAAAATATGAAATAATATGTCGCATAAGATGAAGCACTTGTAGCTTTTTCTCCTACGAGAGAATGACCGATACAGGGAACCCAAATAGCCAGATCATTCCTCTGCTTTACTAGAGCATGTAAATTATTTAATTTGTCACTCATAGTTGAGGCATTATCATAAAATTGGCCAATGCGATCATTGAATCAATGTTATTGTGTTGTATATATAGCTTTATGACCTTGCTTTTCTAAGAATTTTCTAAATTTTTCGACTGGCTTATCTCTTTCAATATGTCTTAATATTATTGTCAATTGGTAATTAATATTGAAATAAAATAAAATTTCGCTACTTTCACACGGATCATCATTTTTTTCTGAATAGCAACACCAATCTCTTCGATATATAATTCGTATTACCTCTTCCACAATTTACGTACGGCTCGACATGTTCTTTCAAGAAAGAATCATACTTCATTTTTAATTCTAAAATGCCTAAAAATTACTGTTATCTGGCAATCCTAAAGTTTGGCTAGTTGCTCTCTGTTCGCGACATATGGGCTCCGTGTGTTGGAAAGCGCATGAGTAAGAGAGCGCGCGTGAGTGAGAGAGGGGAGAGAGAGTGCACTCATAAATGAATGTGGCATTTATTGCACCGCGCCATTAAATACACGTGGCCGACAAGTTTTGGAGGCTTTTCCTTAGTAAGAGGAAAGGTTCCGTAAAATCTCTGGAAAAGGAGTAGGCGTGTAAAAATGAAGAGTCTGCGCGGACCGTACGAAATTTAGAATTAAGTCGTTTGTGCTATTGGAGATCGCGACAATATCCTACATTTGCGTAGCTTGTAGGCGTTTTGCTTGAACCAACGGAGATGCGAAAGGTTTTGGAGCATCGGCTCATAAGTTCGGTTAGCGCTTATGTACAGATGCACCGAAAATTATTAACTCTTTAGAGGTCGTCCCGCTAGGACGATCTTTTTCTCTCCGCAACAGTCTATACAGTGCGATATTTCGTTAGTGTAACTTGTTACGTGCGTAGTTTATTCAGGGCCTAGGTAATTGGTACCTAGCTGCAGTGGTGATACCGCTAGTATCACCACCAACCAGTGACGCAGGTTCAAGGAAGTAGCTGTCAGGCTATTTCCTACGCTAATCGAGGCCGTTCCTGCCTCAAGCTTTTGCCATCATTTACTGCCTTCGATCGGCAATCTGCGACATCACGGCGTCTCCGAGACGTCGGACCTGCGGTGTTCGTGTGTATAGCTGTGTTGTGGGCAACACCTTCGTTGCGATCCTTGTGATCCTTGTGGGCACACGTTATATGGTAAGGATTTTGCGCTCTTTTTATGAATGGCCATTCAAAATATTGTAGTTTATTGTAAGTGCTTATCGGGGATATTCTACCCTCTTTATAGTCTAGGTTATAGTACCTGTAGTGACAAGTCTTTATAGCGACATTGCGATTTAATGTTTATACGTCTCGCTCTATTGTTTATATCGATTTATTATCTATAATAATAAGAGTTAACACATTTACGGCTTTTTCCCCACTTGTGACTGGAGTTTTTTATGCCTGCGATGTGTTAACTTATTTCGTAATTAAAGGTTTTATTTGCAATTATATTCTGAATTTTTCATGTACCCTCTACGAATATTCCTTCCTAATTCACGTAACTAAATTGCATATTTTATAAGTCTTTATTTAAAAATACTCTCAGAGCTAAAACACCTTCACCTAAAAACATTATTACGTCGGAACAGTGCGTGTCCGGTGTCCGCTAATTCGTAGATCCGGCTCAGCACGCCTCGGCCCCTGCTCGCTCATCACGCCACCAGGCTCTTTTCACTCTCGCTCAACACACCAGAGCAAGACAATATACTTATCTTAGACTTTTATTGACTTAAGTTTTATCCAAATATACTTCTTACTCTCGCTCAGCACCACAGAGCAAGATAATATTAGGTTGTCAAGTATCTTCCTTCCGCTTTTTTTTTCTTCATTCAATGCTTTATAAAAAGTGTTACAGTGATCGGATTTAATTCAAATATGCGCCGTTTTGTTCGATAATCTGTTTCCATCTAGACGACAACTTCATAATACTCCTCTCGTAGAAACCCCTCTCCTTATTTGCGAAGAACTCGGACAACCACTTTTCACAAGCCTCTTTTGAGTCCAGCTTTACACCACCAAGGACGTTTGACATGGACAGGAACAGGTGATAATCACTTGGCTTAATGTCCGGGATATATGGTGCATGCGATAAAACCTCTCATCCGAACTCCCGTAGCTTTGTGGTCGAAGTATGTGGTCTGGCGTTGTCCTGGTGGAACACTACACCCTTCCTCATCCATGTGATCCATTTTTCATTGCCAGTTACCATTCGCTTCAAAAATAGGTCGAGTTCGTTCCGTTTCAGCAGCATATCGCAGGCGTTGATCTGGTCCAGATGGTTTTTTTGCGTCCAATCATACGGCACTCAAACATCAAACTTTTTTTGTATCCAGCCTTCTACAGATGGTTTAAAATGGTTTTGTGACTAACTCTCATCTCCTGGGCGATGTCGCGAGATGCCACATGCCGGTCTAACTCGATAAATTCCATGATTTGATCGGTATTCATCGTCACAGGTCTTCCGCCGGCTGGCTTATCCATGGTGTCGTTTTCACCGGCTCTTGATCGTCGAAACCATTTCTCTGTGGTTCGAAGTGATAGGCGGGATTTGCCTTTGACGAAGGAAAACTTTAAAATAGCGTGATATTCGGCGTTAGTGAACTCCATGTTTACACGTCTATAACGTTTGAACACAATATCCAAACTAATCAAGCATAGCGTCGTTTTGTTCATTATGTTAAGACCTTTCAAATGATGTATAATATTGCCAGATACAAGCTCTGTAGCGTTTTGTACATAGCCGCGAAATTCATAAGACAGAAAGGTGGAAGGGAGATATTTGATAACCTAATATATTTGTCTCTAACAAATTTTCGGATGATATTTTTTTTTGTTTTGTCAGTAATAGAAAATATCTTAATTTTAATAATTACGAGAAAATTTATTTATAAATTTTACAAAAAACTAAAAAACTAATATTTACAAAAAAATTAGTAAAAATAGTCGGCATGAAGTACGCCACGATACCGCTCGCTTATTTCCTCGGCTGCTGATGTGTAAATCTGCGAATATACAAAAAAGAAGTCCTTAGAGTTACAATTAATGAAAGAAAAGTATATTTTTCTTTTTTTTCTTTGACTGCCCGCTCGGACTTTACATCGAATTATTGATAACATTTCGCACGCTCCGAGTGCGCAAGAGAACTGTCGTCCGCTAACGCGCTAATGACAGGCCCCCCTCCAAAGACCGGTTTCTAGGCAGCCGGCACGCTGAATTTCACACCCAGAGTGCTTCTATTTAAGTTTGAGAGACGAGCGGTTTCCCACTCGGAGATCGCTCCTCTCTCAGCTCACCGCGCCTAAGAATTTCGGCGCTCCTCCTTACCGCACCGCGCCTACAAACGCGCGGTCTATGCTTGCCGCGGAGCTCGTGTCGGTTCGAGAGAGATACTTTGGAGTGCCTTCGCGCTCTTGGTTTTCTCTCTCTCCCTGCTCGTACTCATCGCAACGTGTACGACACACTTAAGAACTTTATGCAAATATTGAACAGAACTTTTAATTTGTTTTTATAATACTGCATTTATACGATTATATTGTTTCTTCGTATTATTGAAACTGATTACCGATTTCAAGTGGATATCTGATGTCATAAACGATCAAGAGCATGTTTCCAATCATAATAACCATCAGAAGTTAATGGACTGTTGTTTGGTCCGAACAACATATAATAAAAACAATATAAACGTCTAGTGTCCGGTGAAAAAATAGGTATTTATGATCGATTTGCTCGCCAGTTTTGGTTATGCATTGATTTAGATGCATCTTTCGGCTCGACTGATCTTTCTTGAAATAATTCATTATTATTAGACTGCTGGATATTTATATTTAAAATATTGAGCTAATAGTCAACATTATTTGACATATTTGCGGGCCAAAATCCTATATCGTTCAATAAATCCGGATTATTTTCGTCCTGTATCAACTGTATCAACTGTAAACAATGTCAACGCTTTTTCCAATTTTCAAAACATTTTTTATACTTATATTCCGGAATGTCCCTTAGTTGCTTCTTCGATTCGACTTTTATTTCTGCAATCTAATTACAACCGTATTTTGAGTTTACTGAACAGCCTGAAGTAACACAGTGTTAAATTAAGCTAGTACGGTGGTTGCGGAACGATATTCGTTGAATTTTTGGCGAAATGTTCAGGTAAAATCAATGCTGTGTGAGCTGGTGCATTATCGTGATGTAATATCGTGCATTATAGCTAATGAGAAGTCGAAAGGTGAACTGAAAGGACTAAGAAGACTTAAAATATAAAATGCCGAACATGACTGGAATACCAAGACCATGAGTAGACTAAGATATATGATTTGAGCAGAGTCGCAGTGATACATAAGTGATGCACGAAGTAACGCATTAAGAGTGCTTGTGCGATTTCCGAAGTCGTACTTAAGAGATCAAGGAACAGTTTAAAATTATTTCTTATGTGTACATGATAAAGCACGTGCGGATATATTCACATCAAAATAAGAAATAGTGAAGTTATTGTTAACTAAAGTAGATGTACACACTAATGAAACTGAGAAATGAATACTGGAGACGACACTGATAAAAAAAGCGCTGGTACCAAGCAGACAGCCTGTATTTAACCGCTAATAATGGCTAGTTGAGTTGCATGTGTAAAAGATTGGGGGTTTCGGCCGACCGATTGAAGACCTTACTAATACACCGAATGTACGTTTACCTATCACAATACAACATGAGCATTTCTCGAAATGCATTGATTTTAGCTGCCTGATTAAAATCTAATACTATTTATTAGTTTTCGAACAGTTGTAAAGCAATACGAGAGTCGATTGATAAGTTTCCGGTCTGACCAAGAGATGGCGCCACTAGGCCTACCTTGAGGTGGCGTTCTATAGTAACATCCTTAGATAGCTTGTAGCTATAGTTTCAGTTCTATTGCCATGTTAATTTAGGTTTGAGAGTACGCTGAACAAGACACCTCTGTGTTTTTCGTAAAAATTTCGTAAAAATGGAAAAGCTGGAAAATCGTGCTGTCATCAAATACTTTTACTTAGAGGGGTTAACGCCGAAGGAAATTAAAGAAGAGATGGAGTCAACACTAGGGACATCCTCCCCATGATATTCAACCGTTAAGCAGTGGGTTTCCGAGTTTAAAAAGGGTCGTGTGAGCACCTCTGATGAGCCTCGCTCAGGACGTCCCATTGAGGTCACAATTCCAAATATGATCAAATAAATCCATCAAATAGTGCTGAAAGACCGCAGATTAAAAGTGACTGAGATAGCTGAGACCTGTAAGATGTCATATGAACGTGTACAAAATATTTTGCACCAACATTTGTATATGGAAAAGCTCTGTGCAAGATGGGTGCCGCGTTTGCCAACAGTCAACCAAAAATTGATTCGAAAGAACATTTCTGCCGCCAATTTGGCGTTGTATAAGCGGAATCCATGCGAATTCTTACGTTGATTCGTAATCGTTGACGAATCTTGGGTCCACCACTACACTCCTGAAACCAAACAACAGTCTAAATAGTGGATCTGGCCAGGGGAACCAACTCCAAAGAAGGCAAAAACAATTTTTTCGGCGAACAAGGTTATGGCTACTGTTTTTTTTGGGATGCAAGAGGTATTATATACATTAATTACCTTGAAAAGGGTAAAACTATCACTGGTCAATACTACGCAGACCTGTTGCAACGTTTGAGCCACGAAGTGAAAATTAAAAAACTTCATCTGGCGAAGAAAAAAATATTGTTTCATTACGATAACGCACCAGCGCACACGTCAATCGTTGCGATGGCTAAAATCAAGATCTGAAGTTTGAATTGATGCCGCACCCTCCCTACTCTCTAGACCTAGCCCCGAGTGACTATTATTTGTTTTCTAACCTCAAAAAATGGCTTGGCGGTAAGAGATTTGCGGACAATAAAGAAGTAATCGAAGTTGTAAATGGGTATTTTGAGGAGCTTAACGAATCAGCCTATAGAGATGGTATTGCTAGACTAGAACACCGCTATGAGAAATGTATCAGCCTTGGAGAAGATTATGTTGAGAAATAAAAAAAAAATTCTTAAAAACGTTGTTTTTCTTGGTGAGGTCGGAAACTTATCAATCACCCTCGTAATTCTGTAAACTTTTTCCGTTCTATTTTGAAATAAAGAAGATCAAATTCAGCGATAAACCAATAAAAATCATTGTCTTCTAAATCTTCTTTGAATCCCCTCCATGGCTTTATGTTCTAAGCTTCAATGGGGGTATGTTATGGGCCATCGAATTCTGTTAACGCTTCAACGCCGTATCTGTTCATGCTTATGTGCTTCTGTGACTATGTATGGGCCCAGAAATTTGATTAAAAGTTTCAACCCTGGTGCTTGTAGTCTTCTTTTAACTGGAACAATATCGGCAATTTGATACTCTCTCGGCGGGTTGCGATTCTTTTGGAAGTTTTTTTTGTTTTGCAATTTTCAGAGTCATAGTTTTTTCTACTTCATTGCAATTGCGCGTAGGTGTTCTCGCTCTTCTATGTATTCTTCTTTTTGCGCTTCATCTATTTTTGTCAATAGATGTGCATCATTTGTCGTGAATAATTTAGCTCCAAACATGAGCTCATAGGGAGTGAGTTGCTCCGACGGATCGTTGGTAAGATCCATTAATGGCATCTCCATCTACTGGTGTCTTTATACCATTTCAACGGTTCTTGAATGGCTAACTTGGCAAATACTAAAGAGATAACGCCGTTTAACCTTTTGACCTGCCCATTTCTTCCCATTTTACAGTGCTCCTTGAAGCCTCTTGATGTGAAGGCAGTTCCTCGATCGCTGATTATTCTACGAGGATTTCCGAAGTGCTGTTAGAGGCAGCTTAGCTTCTTGATAACTTTCGCTGTACCTGTGGACCTCGTCATAAAGATCCACGCATATTTCGTGAATGCATCCATATGGACTGTATATAATGGCGTCGCCTTTTTTGGGATAGGAGGTAGCTTGCCTTCCTTTTTGGGGTGTTTTCTACAAGCTAAAATACACGTAATACAATTTTCGATATATTCTTGAACTTTCTTTTTAAATTCTGAATACTTTAGGAATCGGCAATGGCTTCGACTATCTATTTCACGCTAAATTGTCTTACCTCATATGCTTTTGTTATGATCTCTGTTTGCATCCCTATGGGTACGACCAGTCTTTTCTTTCCGCCGTTTTCATCGAATATCAGTTCGTTATCAAGTGTGAATTCGTTGTAGGGTCCTTACTGCAATAAAGTACGAACTGGCAACCCGAGGCTTCAATTCCTTATTATTCATGGCAATCTGACACGTTTTGCAATCCGTTACGATTCTATAGCTAATACCCTAAAGATAAATCTTTGACTTTTGAAACGGTTTGACCGCTGCTAGAGCCTCTTACACATAACTATGGTAATTGCGTAAGACTGGCGTCGTTTTCCGGCACATGCAGTATACCAGATACATCTGGTTATTTTTAGGAGATTTTGGAAGTAAAATCGCGCCATAACCATCTTTTGATGCATCGGTATGCAGTTCCGTCTCTCTGTTTTTGTTATACAAGTGCAAGACGTCGGCTCCAACAAAAGCTCGTTTGAACGCAATGAAAGCTCTCTCATGTTGTTTTCCCCACATGAATTTCGTTTCCTTTTTCACAAGACCGCTGAGTGGTTTTGCGAACTGTGCATAATTTTCAATAAATTTTCGAAAATATCTGGACAGATCGAGGAACCGTATAAATTTTTTTGTAGCTTTCGGAGTTGGAAAATTTCTTACGGCGTCCTCTTGCCTTGGTGATAACTTAATCGTGCCGTTTTCTATTATATATCCAAAAATTCAATTCGTCTCTGTAAAATTTGACACTTATTCCAATTAAATTTGAGTCCTTCCTTTGCTGCGACGCATAACAGTTTTTCGAAATGGTCAGCTGCCTCTTCCTTTGTTGTTGTTCTGACGAATATATCATCCATATAGAGCACCATTCTTTTTCTGTAATCATGTCCGAGAAGACAGCTGCTACCATGTCTGTGACGATTTTCAGTGAATTACAGAAGCCAAACATCATTATCATGCATTTATAGAAGTTGCACATATGCCCCGTTCGGCACACTAGAAATTGTTAAACGGGACTGCAATCGCCCGTAATACCATTAATAATATATCTGCGAATCTCATCGGCACTAATCTCGCCTTGGAACTTCAAGAACTCCATTTCTTGTACATACACCAGAACTGTCTCGTCTTTTTCTTATTTCTCAGCCTCATTGCGTTATGGATATCCGATGCCATTACACGCCTGCCAAAAGCCCCTTTCATCTTATTATTCATTTGCTCGCATGATAATAGATTGCCGTGTCTATCTAACCACTTTCTTGCTACCAAGAATTTTTATTTTAGCATCCACCCAAACATGCTTGTTGCAATCATAGTACACTCCGCGACATTTCAAAGCTGGGTGGCACCGCGGCCGGCGGGATAAATTCAATTCCTCCATCGACAACCTTTGGCTCTGCTGTTCTCGCCGCCGTTGTTGCTGCCTCCGCAGCTGCAGCTGCTGCTTGCGTTTCACGACGAGTTGCCTTGATTACTTCATTGGCTTCGCTTTTCAATTGCTCGGACAGTTCAGCCATTCGTCGACGCTCTTGCTCGTGCTTTTCTTTTTTACTTCTTTACCATACTTCAAAATTTTCCTGCATTTTTGCAAGAATTTGTGCTTATTCTTCATTTTTACGTTCTGCCGCCATTCGAGCTTCTCTCTCGGCGTCGAGTTCTTGTTGGGTCGGCATTCTTGTAAATTTGACTTCATGTGCAGGCTATAGTCTAGAGGGACACGGGAATGTCTTTCTGCTGTCCTGACTTTGAGCTCTTATCTCTCCCTCCATAATGTTTCTTGTGTGCGTCAGCTGTGATTTCGCCTCGCTTACTTCCGCGCTTGTCTTCTGTAGATTATAAATGGCCACACTCACTATAGACTCAGATTCGTTGTTTAGATTCTTACTCATCGTAAGTTCGCTGCTGATGAATTCGTTTCCTTACATCGGATCCCTGCGCCGAATCTGCGCACTTATGTACCCAGAGCCGTTAATTCTCTACCTTATAATGTGAACCTGTGCACAGTAACTTATTCCTTGTAAGTTCATTTATATTCTCTGTTGCCTTACGAACTTACTACTAGATTTCAATACGTGCGTACTGCGAAGATACATTACTTTACCATAAGAAAAATACTTCTACCTATTACTTTAGACAAGTCCCATTTGTCGGAATCTGAAACAGGATTGTAAAGAGACTAACGTAAATAATTTAAATTCTCAATGAAATATATGAAATTTTCGCTATATTGAGAACACTATTATTTAGAATATCTAGTACATAGATAATAAATAAAACAATTCAATCTCATAATACACACTCTGGGACGGGCTATATCGTCACGCAACCAGGTCTTCCGTAGGACTGGCTTTTTGAGGGGTGCGGATGGCGCGCCGCAACGCTCTCGCTCGCTCTCTCTCTCTCTCTCTCTCTCTCTCTCTCGCTTTTTCTCTCTTTCTCTCTCTCTTGTTTGGCCTATGAAGGACCATGAGTCCTTAGGCTAAATGAAATTCTAATTCTAATTCTCCATCTCACGGTCACGCTCATGTTCAGACTATATTTGAAGGGCCAATCATAAATTTGCGCACGCTGCCGAGCCTATCAGCCAAGGCGTCCGTAACAGTTGACGACATTCAACATTGACGAATATACCGCACAATAAGCGTCATAATAGTATGTGTGTATGTACATTTTTTGTATATGTTACAAACTTAAGTGAACCTGCCTTAAATACTGGCAGACCTTATTTTTAGATCCACAATTTAACGATTTTTTCGATATCATCATTTGACACTTCATTTCAGGATTTGCATTCGAAACCCACGTTGCATCTCCTATTACAATACATGAGTAATGATCAATGCCTTTTTTCTCAAGCTTTTCGAAAAAATTTTGGGCAATGTGAGGTTGTTCTTCTTTGTAGTTATCGTAAATCAGGAGTGGATCTCACCTGGCACAAACTTTACTGTAATCAAGCTTCTCCGACAATATTGTATGGATTAAAGGGAAACTTACTTTTTGAATATCCTTCTTAAATAACTAGTCAACTGTGTATTAAGATAATAACGAAAAGGTTATTATTATATTTTAGTTTTAGTTATTATAAACAAACAAATTCAAGAAATTATTATCTTTTATAAATTAAAAATTATTAATTTTATAAATTAAAAATTGTATCTAATATCGGAGTCTCTTTTTTGTTTTAGATCCATCTGGCATTATCAATGTGATGGAGGATTCTGCAAAAAAGTTGAAATAACCAAGAATATTACAGCCCCATTGGCTCTGAGTGTCTGTCAGTTATTTTGTCATGAAGCTGGTGGAATATGGCCAAAGCCCACAGATCATGTATCGCTTGGAAATTATGTTGCTAAATTGAATCCTGACAGAATCACCTTTAATAGTATCAATTTAAGCAGCAGTGTTACGGAGTTACTTGAGGCTAATATGAATCGGCTTAAGGATTATGTTAGAATTTTGATTGGTACTAAACGTATTCAGGACGGATCTGGTCTCACTATTAACTTTAAAGGTGAATTTAATGCTGAAGTTCCAAAGCTGACACTAACTACACCAGAAAATTATACCCTTAAAATTTATCAGAAAGAAAATGACGAGGTATCTAATTTCAAGCCAGCTACGTCAATTTGTCGAAAGTTTTTTAGGCATTTTAAAAATATTATAATTTAATTATGGAATTGAAATTATTCTTAAAATTACCATTAAAATGATACGTTTAATTGTTTTGGCAAAACTTAAATTTTTTTTATTTCTTTATTATATGGGATTTTTTCTATATTTTAAAATAACTATTTTGATTATTATGAAAAAATTAAATTTACATTTTCTTATAATTTACTTTTTCCAATTTGATATCATAAATAAGTTTAATTCGTCTATTTTTTTAATTGTGATTTTTTTTATGTCGATAAATATAGTTCTTTTTTCTAATTACTGATTAATAATAATTGACTTTAGAAATTAACAGCAGTACGCTCGGTGTGTAATTTGTGCAAATAAGACTTTGTGCATACAAGCGCCAGAACTGCAGCGATATTCTTCAGCGACTTGAAAAATTTCGTTTTTAAAAAACTATAATTTTTAAATGTTCTGAGTGAATAATAACTTCAATAAGTTTCAAGTGAAAAAGTCGCGTTACAATATCAAGCATGCAACGTTTCAGTGGCGTTGTCCATACACATGTTGTGCTTCGTATGTTCAGATACGCCTTTGCCATACCTAATTGAACAAAATCGATGTTTTTGATATACTCTAATATATAAATAAATCCTTCCAATACGTGATATGAAAGACTTGACAGTTGAAGGGATTCGTTTTTCCAGCTTTGAACCATAGATTTTTCACAATATACATTAGTATGACACTCTTGCACATTGTGAGTTTTCATACCGCTTAAGTTTCTTGAATAGGTTATTACTCCATTCAAGTAGATTATTCTATATCTAAGACAATGACTATTTTTTTAAGTATCAGTACAGTAACTTCAGTTGATTTTTTTAAGGTCGATGAAGTTACTGTAATTTTCGAGAACGTATGCGTTCTATCCTTGTCAGCTTTTAGCTAAGGCGCACTACGAAAATATTAATCTTATTTGCCATAAAATTGTGTATATATGATATTATCAGATGCTTCAATTTGAATTCCGTTCGGAAGAATGAATACACTTTTATTTTATTCTTGTAGTGGTGTATGTATGGTGTACTGTACTGATGGTATATTAGTCTTTTTTATCTTTTTTTTGCTAGTTTTATCCATTCATATCCTATTGATAAAGAAGGCAACTGTACAGTATGATCTCCGGCACTAAAATACCAACTGTTTACGTCCACGTTCGTGTGCCGGGGTAACGTATCCCTCATCTTTAGTGAATGGAGCATGTATGGGGGATGCGGCTAAAATACAGCAATGGTCTCTCAGGATAGGATCAAACGAGCTTTTGGCCTAACGGGATTGGTGCACCCGGGAGTTACCGATGCTGGGAGTGGGAAATTGGCGCTTACATCCTAATTACCGCAAACCCGTTACAAGTGGTTCAGTGACCACAGACAGTCAAATCTTTGGAACGTTCTGTTTTAATGGGCCGGGGGCTTGTCTTTATCGCCCGGCCGAAAGAAGGAACTACTCTATAAAAACCCCCTAATCCTAAATTGTATGGCAGTTGCGATAGGGGATGAATGGCTCCAGAGTAGAAGAAGGGAGCCGCTACAACTGCCAGAGAAAGTTTATACTGCCCGTTATAACAAATCTTTGTCCACCGAACAGGATGCTGCAAACCGACCTCAGGAGGTGGACGTATGAAATCATAAATAAAATCACAACTAAAAAGAAGATAGTCAAGGAGAAAGAGGTTGATTGGGAGACTAGGAGGCCTGATAAGGCCAAAACTGCAGAGAGTGAGCAAACGAAAGCAACCGCAAGCAAGACAAGAGCAGGTAAAACACCGCTCATAAAATTAGTGAAAGCTGGTTATAGGGACACCACCCAGGCGGCCAGCAAAGCAAAGCTTCCAAATGAAGGGAAAAAAGCAGAATCAACTAAGAGTCTCCTCTCAGTGCAGAACAAAGGAAAGCAACAAGTTGCGCCTAGCAACACAGAGGGAGATGTACATGCTGCAGACTGTGAGGATTTCGCAGCAGCACTCCCAGAAGTAGAGGCTCCCGTCAAACCTACCAGGGATTGCCTAGAGGTCCCAGCACATGCTGCGGATCTCTACAAAACAATAAAAGCTGTCCTCAAGACATCAGAGGACGCTGCACTATGAAAGAAGGAGCTCACACGCCTCAAAGAGTTAATAGTGGTCATATATGTGCTCAAGCCGAGGCCAAAACGGAAGCGTTGCATAAGCTGGCCGTAAAGCAAAAAGAGAGCAAGGGGCCACAGACATATGCAACTGTGGTCTCCAATAGGAACAACAACTGCCAAAAGTGCCAAAAGACATGTAGCCAGATGAGGTGACCTCGGCAATACAGGGATAAAATGAGGGTCTAGTCTCCTCAACTGAAGAATTTGCCGAATTCTTCAAAGCTCGCCTCAAAACGGGCAAGAGGCGCGACACTGCAACAAACTGGGTGGTGGAAGCTACTCCTGCCATCCGAACAAAGCTGCTAGAAAAGAAGAGATTATATATTGAGTGGCTGTCTTGCCGAGTGCAAGACTACCTCAGAGTAACCAGATGTTACAAGTGCCAAGGCTACGGCACGTAGCCAAGCACTGTAAGTCAAAAGAATGCTGCTCCCACTGCAGTTTAGCGGGGCATGGAAGCAAACATTGCAATAAAAAGGATTCAACATCTAAATGTGTCAACTGTAAAAAGGCGAAAAGAGCATCAAACCATAGCTCTATGGACACGAAATGTCCAGCATATAAGGCTGCCATGGAGAGATTAGTCAACGCCACAGACTATGGCCAGTAATGCGCGAATTAATCGAAGTGGACCTGTCCTGCGCTTTGCGCAGCTGAATGCCAGAAGAGCACGCAGGGTCACTCCGGAGATAAGATCAAAATGTGTGGAAAGAGGAGTAGACATCCTGCTTCTCCAGGAGCCATACCAGCGCAGCGGCCGAATAGAGGGGTTTGGGCTGCGCACCAGGATGGTATATGTGAATGGGCAAATCCCCTGGGCGGCAATAGCAGTCCTCAACCCTGAGGTGACCGTGCTTAAATTAACGCACCTAACCAACGCACACTTTACTGTTGCAGAGGTTAGGCTGCGTTCTTTAACGATGTATGTGGTCAGTGGATACTTCCATCACTTAAGTAAGGTGCCGCACGCAGTTCAAGGTAGGATGGTGCTAATAGGTGTTGAGTCCAATGCCAGATCCCTCTTGTGGGGATCTGATCGCACCGATCGCAAAGGGGAAGAATTAGAAAATTTTACAGCGCAGTGGAATCTTCAGATCGCCAATGTGCCTGGTAGTATCGCTATCGTCTCCAACGAAGTTGGAGAGGGAAATGTGGACGTAACTCTTGTCACCACGAAACTCGAGACACTCATCACAGGATGGGCCGTCAGGGAGGACTGGACATCGAGTGATCACCGAACGATCACGTTCCACCTTAATGGAGCACGCACGCCTGCAAGTTCAGATTCTGTAAATCAGGGAAATACGCTAAAGCGATACTTCACACAGAACGCGAACTGGGAAACCTTCTGCGCTGTACTCGTGGATGAATGGGACCAGGTCCCTAAAGAAATGCCCGGCTCCAAAATGGAGACAATAGAGAGAATTCGCTCATTGACAGCCACTTTGAGGAAAGCGTGCAATGCTGCCACACCGAGGAATAGGGTAGCTTTTAGGAGGGTTCCCTGGTGGAACCCTGACTTAGATAAACAGAAAAGGGCTACAAATCGAGCCCGTCGAGTATTCCAGAAAGAGCGTGATCCCGTCAGACGGGAGCACCTCAAGAAAGAATACAAGGTGGCCAGAAAGGAGTATGTACGTAGACTCAGACATACTAAAGAGTCTAAATGGCAAGACTTTGTCACTGTAAAGGGTAATCAGAACCCCTGGGGTGTAGCTTACCGACTCCAAATCGGTAAGCTGTCAATCAAAGAAGTTGCTTGCAACGTCCGTCTGGATAAGGACACCTATACGACGGACTGGGTGAGCACAGCTACGGCAGTGCTATACACCCTGTTCACTCTAGATAATTTTCAGGATGAAACACAAGAGCAAAAAGATATGAGCTACTTGGCTAACACTCTTTCTCTGAGGGGAGCCGAAGTTGAATTTAATCTCACCGAATTGGATCATGGCCATGGCCAAGTTGAAGCTGGGTAAAGCCCCAGGCCCAGACAGCTTCGACTTGGCCATCATTCGAACAGCACTGCCGACCATCAAGCAGGACCTGATCAACATATACAACTCGTGCTTGAGATTCTCGGTCTTCCCTAATGAGTCGAAGGTTGGTCAAGTTGTCACAATCCGAAAGGGTGAGGACAAAGAACCTGAGGACCCTGCATTCCTACAGGCCCATTTGCCGCTTGCCACTGCTCAGCAAAACCCTTGAGGCTCTGATAATGAACAAGTTAAATAGGATCATTGAAACAAGGTTATCTCCTAGACAGTACGGCTTCAGGAGAGCGCGTTCCACAGAGGACGCCATCGTTCAGTTGCATAAGTATGTGAGTGAATCGAGCAGAAAATATGTTGTAGCAATCTTCCCGGACATCAAGGGTACCTTTGACAATGTCTGGTGGCCCGCTGTACTAACAGCATTGAAAAGCAAGGCATGCCCCAGGAATCTCTATAAATTAATAAAAGATTACCTGAAGGCCCGTCGAGTCCTCATACGAGATGGCTTTGAAGAAGTATAATTTGGGGTCAGTAAAGGATGCCCTCAGGGATCCGTACTGGACCCAACTCTGTGGAATCTAGTTCTAGATCCCCTTCTTTGGCAGCTCTCAAGACTAGGGTGCGAAGTCATTGCGTATGCAGACGACATCGCACTCCTGGTGGAGGGAGACTCGCGTAGGGAGATCAAAAGAAATGGCCAGAGTTACATTGAAGAAGTGAAATCCTGGAGTCGCCTCAATAAAAAGAGGCTGGCCTCTAAGAAATGTGGAATGTTGATTCTGAGAGGTCACCTTCACCCGAAAGCCCCCCCCCCCGAATTACGGTCAGGAACTCGAGGGTGACGAGATTAGAAAGCGTATGATACCTTGGAATTTGAGGCCTGCGATGGCTCAATCGCTAGAGCGAAGGACTAGTAACTCGGTGATCCGAGTTCAAATCCCGGTCTCGGCCGATTGATACAGGCACCGCTGTAATTATTTACATGTGCTTTGTTTACAAACACATCGTAGACCTCCGTCGCTGATTAGCACCGATAATTGGAAGCATAAATAAAGCGACGTTAAATTACATAAAAAAAAAAAACCTTGGAATCCATTTCGGCGAACGTCTTGCAATCGGTTGCCATTTGAAAGCGGTACAGTCCAAATGTGTGAACTTGTTCAACAGGATTGGACGCCTGGCAAGATGGGAATGGGGCTTTAAATTTAAGGCGCTTAGTACTATCTATACCGGACTGTTTACACCTGTCGCTACTTACGCAGCGACAGAATGGCACGATTTGATGTGTTTAGAACAGCAACGCAAGTTAGCAAGTACTCAAAGACACGCGCTCATTAGACTCACTGGCGCGTACAGAACTACCTCAACAGACGCTCTAGCACTGATAGCGGGAAAACTCCCCATCGTGCTAGAATGCAAGCGTAGAGCGGAGCTATACGGCAACCGTAAAAATGCAGGATCACTTGAGGACCAACGTCGTGCCGCGAGAGAGATATCTGACAGAAATCTGGAATAACTCGACAAAAGGTAGGCTGACATATTCTTATCTACCTGATGTCAGAGATAGGATAAAGGCAGACTGGATCGGGCCGTCGCGATAGTTAATCCAGTTCCTCACTGGGCATGGGCACTTTGAGCCATATCTCTCTCGCTTTCATCTGAGAGAGAGAGAGAGAGAGAGAGAGAGAAAGCGATACATGCATATGTGGGGAGGTGGACACACCTGAGCACGTCCCGACCGTCTGTCCCAAATACGATGAAATTAAGATCAGGTTCCAGAGAGATAACAACACCTCTATTGAGGTCAGGGCTCTATTGAGCCAAGCAAACTATAAGGCATTTGAAAATATAGTCAAAGAGCTCCTACAGACAAAGAAGTCTCTTGAAGCGATAGAGTATCTGCTTGAAGCAGATATAATAGTAGAACCTGATTAGGTAGGTAGGGAACTAGTAGTTGTCACGGAAAATATACACAAGGATCATATACAAATAACATAAATTTTATAAAGCATACACACAAATATAGTGGACTGGCGCCATACACCGGTCCACAAAACTGTAAATAAAGATACCGAACCAAATCAAAATGGCAATATATTTATACATAGACAAATCTAATTTCTATATTCCATATTCCTAAATGAGCAGACCAGCACTATACACTGGTCTGCATACTGTAAGTACACAATTAGCAATTAAGCAATGCCAGCATATACACTGGCAACCAACTCTGTTCCTCTTCCTTCTTTTGTTATCATCCTAAAAAAGAAGGATCTATGAGTTACCTTATCATCCTTAGCCTCTGCGGTGTTGTAGTTCTTCTTGCTTTACAGTAATTTTGTATTGCTCGTAAGGTACTTCTCGCTTTCATTTTTTATGAAGATTTTTCTTCTCCATAATTAATCTAGATAAGGCCTCGACTCTTTTATTCATTTTGCTACATTGCAAGTGAATGTTCTAGTCACTTGTTATTACAGTTCCACATTCTGAATCACCAATCTATAAAACCATAGCGTGAGCTAGGTCATCCTGAATATACATAAGACCAGTAACAATCGGAATTTTCATCCAGTCGAAACTGCCGGCGGGAGTTGATCGTACGACCGTGTCCGCTTGGCCGTTTAGGGTAATATTGATGTTTTCTGATTATTCATAATTTGTTTAGTTTTTAGCTTCCTTCTCTTAGTCTTTAGTTCGTGGAACATATTATATTTTTGTTCAACTCTTTGCGAAAAACAGTGTGTCGAAGCACCATTTCCTCTATCCGCAACTTGAGGATGTATCAGATAGCTCTAGCAAGTCCATGGTGCATCTGTTTCTCTGAAAGCATGCTTTTCTTTTTAGAAAGAGTTAAAAATGCATCTTAAGCATTCCAGACTTAGGTTTTCTTGTTTGAATATGTCGGACTCGAAACGAGTGCGTTGTCTCTCCAAAATATTATAATAAAAATTAAATTATTGATCTTTTTGTATAAAGTTTGTCAGATTTCTTGAAGGTATTTGGTAATTCGGAGCCTTGAAACAATGGGATTGAAGCACATATTTTTATCAGATTCGAAATTGAATTTTGTGATTAATATTTATTTTCGCAAAACCGTATGTACTTATACATCAGAAAAAATCAAAATGAGACGTTTTTAATAGAAGTACGATAATTATTTTCTATTTTATTACTATAAATAAAAGTACTACTGCGAATTATAATTTTTTTGCAATACTTTCTTGATTTCTTTCTTGATATACAATAGATCAATAAATCACAAAGAAAAAAAAATGATTATGAAAACCACCCTGAGCGATGTACTGTTAAATTCTGAATTAATTTATTTTATGGTTAATATTCATTTATTTTATGATTTAACGTCATTCTTTTTTTAACAAATTTTTGTAAAATTATTGTAAGATCAAAAACCGTATGATTGTATTAATTTTTTGAACTTTTATAGATACAGTATTTATCAAAAAGAAAATTCGGCTAGAATATCAATCCTTTATTCTCTGTATAAAGTTATTTTTAATGCCAATTACTTGCTTCATACAGAAATAGAATATTTAAAAAGTATTATATAATTCAAGTAAATTAACTTATCAAATATATTTTTATATATTATATTAATTTAGTATATATATATATATATATATATATATATATATATATAAATTTATTTCATTAACATAATATATTATGAGTATAGAATTTTTCTTTCCACTTAGCTCAGTGCTGATATAATTGGTAACTCTTACTTTGGAATACGTTATGGACTAGAAACTCTTTCTCAGTTAATTGTTTATGACGAGTTGTATGGAGACCTGAAAATTGCTCGCGATGTTTTTATTCGCGATGGACCTGTTTTTCCATATCGAGGTATTCTACTTGATACTGCTCGAAACTTTGTCGATAAAACTACTATTTTGCGGACTATTGAAGCCATGTCAATGTGTAAATTAAATACTTTTCATTGGCATATAACTGATAGTCAAAGCTTTCCCTATGTTAGTCGGACATGGCCAAAAATGTCAAAATACGGAGCTTATAGTCCTACAAAAATTTATACAGAAGAAGATGTTAAAGAAATTGTTAAATATGGACTTATAAGAGGAGTTCGAGTTTTGCCAGAATTCGATGCTCCTGCTCATGTTGGAGAAGGATGGCAATGGGTGAGATTGTTATCCATTTCATTAAGAAATTTTTACTTTTATTTAGTATAAAAATTAAATGGTTAAATAATAATGATGATTTAATAATGATAAATGAAATTAGTATATTAAATAATTTAGAAATATATTTTATAATTTAAGCTGAATAACTCTACTTCTGTCGACTAATATAAATCAAACTAATAAATATTTTTATAATATAATTATTAAGATGACAGTCAGACTTTCCTTGTCTAAATCCCATAAAAATTAGATTATAAACCGTAAAACATTAAAATTTTGTTAGTAAAAGGACAATTTGATTGCCTCCTTTACCAAAAATTGTTTTCCTTATTAATAATATCCAATGTTTCGAGCCGCTTCTACTCTTTGCCAGGGGTTAAAATTAAAATCTACTAATGAAATTATAGATACCTATAACTTCTCTACCTTAATTTATCATCCACAATCTTTTTTTTATATATAAATCACTTAAATATTGATAAATATTATAAATTGAGGAAACCCTATCATTAATATTTAGATTATTTTGATTTCATTAAATTTGAATACTTTCAAGACTCTCCTTTTATATTTATTTTTAGTATTTTTTTTGATATATCGAAAACATTTAAACAATGTTCCCTTAAGCCCGGTGTAATACTTAAATTTCGTAAATTATATTGATGTTCATGGATTTTCTTTTTCAAAAATCTTCCTTTTTGTTCAATATAATATTGATTACGAAAATTAAAAATAATTGTATACACTATTCCTGATTTTCTATATTTTTTATTCTCTTTTTGAAGATTATTGAACAATTTTTCTAAATTGGTATGATTTTTAAAGAAAACTTCAATAGTATGTTTTATAATTGATTTCTAATTATTTCCCATAAATCATTAACATATGATAGAAAAACTTGTAGTTTTCTATTGTTTTTCCATTACTATTATAAATTTCATACACCGTTTCAGAAATCACTGTAACAATAAATTCATTTATATAAATATTTGTAATAAATTTTTTTCTATCCAACATTATATTATTGATTCTAGAATCTGTATATTACGGTTATTGCTCGTTCAAGTACTTCATTTAGTGGGTTTATCTTATTTTTAAATTATTAGCGTGTTTAAATTAAAATTTCAAAATCTATTTTATATACGTTTCCTACACCAATTTTATTTTCTCTATTATTGCGAAAATTCTCATTACATTAATATCTAAAAACCTTGATTGATTATTAGATTCAGTTTCTTTTCTGAATTCCATTCTATAATGCATATAATTAAAATCATTCCTCATTTAATGGATAAAACATTAAGGTACAATTTAAAAGACATCTTCCAAATATTTTTTAATAATAATTGGTATGAAATCAAACATAGACAAAGCAATATTTTCTAATTTATCCATTACCAAATGTCAAATCACAACGAATGAGGTGATTCTCTTGAGTTCCTGAAGAGGAGCAGAAGCGTCGAAATGTTGGACGTTAATAGAAAATTCATTGTGGAGTAGTCGGTGTATGACATCCATCGACACTTGATGTCAATATCGATAGTTTCAATACAATCGAATTTAAATGCGATACCCGTATCACATTTCGTAGGCTTGGCGGATGGAGTCCACGTCATCACGTATGCCAACTGCAGTCATGGCATATACTAATCAACTATATCGATCACCCGAGGTACATTTCTACCGATCTATCAAGACCGTAGCGTAAATTTTACAATTGAATATAGACATCTAATATTTGAACTTTAAAATCGACTGGGCATGAAATTTAAGTCAAACACAGCCAAGGAATTCAATATGAACTTCTGAGTCAGTTGATAAAAATAAATTGAATGCCATAATTCATTCATGTGGGCATACAAAAATCCAGTCGAAACGCTATAACAATGCTATTTTAGATTGTATACGGAATTATGTTTACTAACTTTTCGACAACATGCTATTTAATAATAGCAAGATGAAATTTACAGTCATTTCCTTCTTAATTATTTTTTAACTTTATCAACATTTGATGGTTTAGTATCATGTAATCAATATTTTTAATAACTTGCAAAAATCCGATTAGGTGATCCAACTTACTTCTCTATGAAGAAGAGTCTACCGACTCAAGAAAGTACCTCGCTGATGTTCAGAGCACTTATTTACTGCACATATAGTCAGTCAAGTAAGATTGTGGTCGTCTTTACTGATAGGTAATGATTTCGCTCTAATTCCTTCGCGAACCGATAGAGGGAAGCTTTGCCTTTGATGTATTGTCAATAAAGATTCAGTAGTCTTTGATTTTTTGAAAGTAAATGCCATGAGTGCTAAGTGCGCGTCGCGCTACGAGGCTGTGTTCCTTTGCATCCACCTGAAAGCTCCTAAAATGTCGCAATCAGCGGCTGCTAAATATATGAGAAAGTCGAAGGCATTTGTACCGAAGTGGGTAGAGCGACATAAAGTGGCTCGTAGAAACCCCTCTCCTTATTTGCGAAGAACTCGGACATCCACTTTTCACAAGCCTCTTTTGAGTTCAGATTTACACCACCAAGGGCGTTCGACATGCACAGGAACAAGTGATAATCACTTGGCGCTATGTCCGGGTTATATGGTGGATGCGATAAAAGCTCCCATCTGAACTCCCGTAGCTTTTTACGAGTTATCAACGAAGTGTGTGGTCTGTCGTTGTCCTGGTGAAACACTACATCCTTCCTGTTGGCCAGCTGTCCACCTTCGCATTTCGCTGACTTAAGCCCGTCTCGAGTACACAAAGCGTCGAAGAAAGCTGATCGGAAATTCGAAAGGGACCCTCGTACCTAGGAGCCTATTTTGAGAAGAATCCCTGGGTCTCACTATGAATAGTCGGGTCCAACGAATATCGAAATCATGGTCTCAAGGTCTGGTTGCTTCTTTCTATCTGGTTGGCCTGCGGGTGTTACGGGGGCGTCATAACGTGTTTGACGCCATACACTTCTAGCATCTTCTTCAGTATTTGATTATCAAACTCGATCCCATTATCACTCAAAAAATAGTCCGGCGTGTTGGCTAATGCTTGGCTAATCGTAGTCTCTCGAGATTCTTTCGTAAGTCTTCTTGACGCCTAAGTGGCCAGCTGACGATTCTTCATATGCCTCGCGCAACACCCTACCGCCGTGGTCCACTGGTACTACGAGTTTCCAATTCTCTTGATGCTCTGTCACGCTCTCCAAAATGGGATCCGCTCTACGCCTCTATAACATACCATCACGTACACCCCACCGCGAGGACTTGTACAGGAACTCTATAACCTTTTGAATTCTCTGGGCGTATCACTCGTCCTCGCTGGGCTCGAATGACGTCATCTCTTCGAACTCGTTCCCGAACATCTGGGATAACACATCCGGGACATGGTGAATCGCCTGTTTACTATCTCGAAGTTCCATTCGTGAATCTGTTGGGCCCAGTGGGACAGGCGACTGGTCGGTTCATTCCAGATCCAGAGCCAACGGAGTGCACTGTGGTCCGTGATTTCCGTGAACTTATAGCCTTCTAAGTACGGTCTCAACTTCTTTATTGATCACAGCTACTCTAACCACTCCTTCTCTGAGGTCGTATCATTGCGTTCTACGTCGGCAAACACGCGATATCACGTATACTATCCGGTGCTTACCATCCTCTCCTTTCTATGTAAAGACTATCCCTATCACGGAATTACTTGCATCGTAGTGTACCGAGAAGTGATTCAAAAAGTCCGGCCGCGTGAACACTGGTGCGGTCTTCAATGCCTCCATCATCTTGTTGAACGTCTCTTCAGGATATGCATCCCAAGTCCATGGTCGGCCCTTCCGCTGCAGTTTAACTAGTGGGATTTTCAACTCCGAGTATTTGTCAATAAACCTTGAATATATGCCAACCATATCCAGGAACCAACGTAGCTGCTCACGGTCTTCGGGGCTGGATACTCTAGCAATGGCCGTACTTTCTGTGAGTCTGATGTCAGACTTTCACGGTCCAACAAGAAATCGAGGTACGCCACTTGAGAGCAACAAAACTCGTACTTCTTTCTGTTCACGGATAGTCCTGCTCCTCTAAGTCACTCCAATACACGCTCTAACCAAGCTATATGGTCCTCGAATGACTCTGCGGCTACGATAATATTTCCCAGATACCCAAATACATTAGGTTCATATTCTGGCCCGAACAACGTATCGATGAGCCGCCCGAATATCATCGGGGCGTTGGTTAGGCCAAACGACATTCTGGTGAATTGCCATATGCCTGATTCCGGGACTGCGCAAGCCGTGAACTTCTTGCTCTTGGTATCAATTGGTATCTAGAAGTACGTTTCTTTAAGGTCTATCTTCGTTAAGTATCTGGCCTTTCCCAGCTTAGCCGAGATGGAGTCCATACTTGGTAGCGGATACGCGTCCTTGACAGTGATGGCGTTCAGGTGCCTGTAATCCACGCAGAAACGCAACGAGCCGTCGGACTTCACGATAAGTCGCGCACCGTTCCACTACTGGCCGAGCGCTTTGTCGAACATTTTCTTCACCTCCTCTTGGGTCGCATCAACGGTGACATGCGTCTCGGCCACTGTTTGACTGGAACAGCGTTCAGCACGTCGATCTTGTGTTAGCTCAACGTAGTGACTTCAAGTTGTTTGTCAGTCACCGGCAATAGTCTGCTCACTAAGTCGTCGACTATCACTTTCTGGTCTTCGTTGGTTTCGCTAATGTCCGCGCATTCCGCCGATCTGGCTCTTTCTTTTTCTTCATCTTGCTCTGCACAACTAAATCCCCTCCATTTGCCGTTTCGTATCGGCCATAGCCGAAGTCCCAGGCAGGTTTCAATCTCCCAAACGTTCCAAAAATCCAACCACAAAATGACGTCATGTTCCAAGAATCTTGCTGCTTTTGCTGGCAACACTCCAACCACTTCATTCATCTCTAATATCCACCGTAGCTCACCTAATATGGTTGCTCCTATACCAAGGGCACTCTTTAGCCTCGTCGAGGTCGGCCGTAACCGATCCTTAAATCTCTCGGCTACCCAGGGTCCGACGACCGAGGCTACTGTTCCAGGGTCGAACACCGCACGATAACTCTCTCCGTTGATCCCAAGAGGGAAAAATAGCCGATTCGCTAGTGCAGTCTCCGCTACTTCTGGTCTCTCTTGATTAGGGCTGGTCTCGTCAAATGGTTCCATTTTTCCAGGGTCCTGAGACTCCACAGGCCCTGGTCCTCGCTCTCTGTCCAAAATAACATCCTCCTGCAACTTGCTGCAGGGTGGCTTCGGTATCAGCCAGACAGGGAGGATACTGTTCGGCTATCTCGGCGGCGGAAACTTTATCTTCTTCATATAGTCATTCAGGGCTTGACGGGCACTCCAAGATGTTACGCCCGGTCTGGATACCTCTATCGACTCTCTGTGAGTCAGGCAATATCAGGATGTTTGGTCATTTATCCACATACTGCTCCTTTCTCTCGATCTGACGTTCCTTCCGGGACTCCCCGATCTCTATCTGAACTACCCAATGGTCCGCGGTTTCGTCGGTCCATTGCTCCCCACGCAGAACACTTGTGTTCTCCTCTCCAATATCTGGTTACGGAGTCGGAGCTTCTGGCTGATCTGTCACCTCGGGCGCATGCTTACTCGGTCCCGCCTTGTTCTCGAACGGCCCCCGCTTGATTCAGGGCCTCCTCGTCAACCACCCCTCTTGTCTTCTGAGTAACCCCCTTTGATTTCGGTCCGGTGTTAGTTTGACCGTAACGACGTCCCGAGGGTAAAAAGGAGTTTCGGGACTGTTGCGTACCCCTGTCTTCTCGTTTCACAGCGTTATACAGATACAGGCGCAATCAGGGCATTCGCGGATTGCCACGTTCTGTCGACGGCATCATTGGCACGACAGGGTGCTTCTCCGATTGCTCGGACAATGGGTGGCATAGTATCCGCGTTGGTGACACAGGTAGCATCAGATGCTCGGGCAGTTCGACGCCACGTATTCCACTGCTCTACAGTGGAAACACGAGCTATAGAACAGTCCGACGTCTTTGTTGTATGTTGGCGGCGAGCTCCTCCGAACCTGCTCGTATTCAGCACTCCGGCGACGCTTGTCGACCAGAATCGTCGAGAACCCAAGCTTGGTCCACGCCCCATGTGGGCGACGAATCCCGGTCTTCCTCATCATCCATCGTCCAGATCATATTTTAGGATGGGTCTTGATTGCGAAGTTCATCCCTCAGAAGACGTTTTCTTAGTGTACGACGGTCACCGTACTTACTCGCACCTAGCGTCCCCAAGACGGCCTTTAGCAGGTCCTGGTCTAGGCGACAACTTTGACCGTACATCTCCCATGCCCCATGGTACTGGTCTATAATCAGCTCCAAAGACGCATTACTTGCGTCGCTCTTCACTGACGCCATTGTCACTTCTAGGAGTTTCAGCTTCGTCTAGTCGTTCCTCGGTACAGTGACGCGTTCGAAACACGATCTACTTTGCCGTCCGAAATCATCGAACGGAGGCGGGCTGGCGGTCGAAAAACGCAGGTGCGCGCGTATAGGACATAAAACTATGTGTTGAAGCCGAATCACATGCCAGCGGGTTCGTTAAAACAATAAATTTAATTCGATATATATATATATATATATATATATATATATATATATATATATGTATGTATATATATAAATTAAATAATCTGGCGATTACCTTACATTAGTTAGCTATAGACGAGGCCAAACCAGCAAAAAAATAAAGGGAAGCCAATAAAAATTTCAAAGTATTCTCCTACAATGGTATCGGTGCTATCTCGTTTCGAAAGATCTCGTTTTTTTACTTATTATTTATCGCTAGTCCGATCCTTCAGATTCTATCCAATCATTCGTATCTTACGTTTGATTTGTTTAATCTTCTTAAAAAGCGAAAATAACGCGAGGTGGCTGGCAAACGATCGGGTTTAATCGCCGAATACGAAAAAGATATGGATGTACATGTTATGTGATATAGGTTATTAATAAATCAGATAAATCAATAATGAAAAGTTTCAAAAATGCATTATCACAATGATAATGAGCTCCAATTGGGACAAATTTGGTTCAGGGTTTAGTTGTCCCAGGCCCGTCTCTTGGTGATTACGCCCCTAGGCGATCTAGCCCTACCGGTCAGAAGTCGCAGGACTTCGTCCTTGCAGATGTGAGATTTGCGGGCCACCAACACAATCATCTCGTAGACTGGTAATTAAAAAAAATTTTTTTCGTAATTCTTAACGTGCAGTTAATCGTTATTCTTAACGTACAGCAATTTTTTGAAGAAAAATATAATCACAATAACGTTATAAACACAGATTTTGAACAATTCATATTTTGTGACAATTTTATTTGTTTTCTCTGAATCCTCTCGATCGTGACCTCTCAGTCATAAATTTTTTCCTGCTTGAAGCCATATACTAATTAATCTAGGTCTATTCATTTGGTTCTTAACAATTACTTTAAATCTTACACAAGATGTAAATATTAATTTATTGGCTAACTACGTATGAGTATTGCACTAAGAAAGAATTTGTTATGCCAAAAAAAACTTGTAGTAAAAAGAAGTACCTATTAATGCAACAAAAAAAATTTTTCATTACAAATTACATAATGCTCAATCGGTGAACTAAAATTATTGTTTGAAAACTGTTTAAGGTAGTATTTTAGTTTAGAACTTTGAATAAAAAATTTTTTTTTACATTTTTCGAAAGTAAATATATTTAAGAATGTTAGCTCAAAGTTTGAGAAAGATTCAGGTAGTCTAACTATACTTTTTCACCTTTCAAACGCACTTACCTGAGCGCGCTATTCCGACCCGCCCAACGCGCGCGCCGGATAAGCCATCTACCTGGCATTGTTCTCTGCAGCAGCTGTTCCCCTATTGTAAATCATTACACCTATATATATTCTCATCAAAATATATATCTTTGCTTCTCAATATTACCTTCCCTTTATAATTTTGCTTCTGTATTTCAGTTCTGTATTTCAGAAGTGGAGAATCAGTCGTGATTCCAAGTTCAAAAGTGAAGCATCTATCTATTCGCAATGGATACGAAGAAAGTGTATCGTGCACAGAAAAATACTAGTCGTCCATCTAGAACTAGAAAACGTTCTTTTCACGGAAACAGATTCACTGACGATAGAGGTACTAGTAACACGAGTACGTTAGCAGCAAAACTGAAAAAGTCTAACGATCCGAGTTTTGATGTGAAAGTTGATAATACTGGTGGTTATTCTTTTATTAATTTTTTACTGTGTTTTCAATGCTCTCACAGTTGGCAGCATGTTCTGTTTGCCATATAAAAATGAAATTTTCACAATATGCGTTGCGAGGCCTTGGTTTCAGAGTGTGCGTTACTTGTGGCTGTGGAGACAGGTACATCAATTCGTGTCCGATGATCGGCACTGGATATGAAATAAATCGTCGACTCGTATTTGTGTTTCGTTTGCTTGGTATTGGCCTTAAAGGGATACAGTTATTTTGTGGACTGATGGAATTACAGACAACTTTCAATATAAAAATTTATTATGAAATCGTAGAGAACATCAAAATCATTGTCAAAAATGTGTTCGATTTAGTTCAATGCAAGGCAATCGATGAAGAAAAAAAGTTAAATGTTGAAAAGAGATTTGGTGAAAATCTGACGGTTTCTGGAGACGGATCCTGGGCAAAGACAGGTTTTACTTCGCTCATTGGTATCGTGTCTTTAACTGGCAAGTACAGCAACACAATTCTTGACGTTGTAGTTATGTCAAGTTATTGCAGAGCATGTGATTATCGTAAAAAAATCACAGACGCTATTGATTTTGCAGCGTGGTATGAAAAGCATATGAAGTCAATTGTAGTGCAAATCACAAAGGTAGCCCCGGTAAAATGGAGGTTCAAGTTATTGTAAAAATTTTTTTAAGATCGCTAGAGAAATATGCAGTGTGATATGGCTTTTATATAGGCGATGGCGATTCGAAAACATTTAAAATGCTGCTTGATATATATCCGTACGGCGAAAATTTCGTTGTGGAAAAGCTGGAGTGTGTGCTACATGTTGCAAACAGAATTTTCAAAAGTGCAAGTGATGCGAAGAAAATTTTAACTCAAAGAAGAAAAGCTGAGACTGCAAAACTGAAGGCCGGAGAAAAAAAACCGAAAAAAGTAGCTGCACCGAAGAAAGTTGTGAAGAAACCAAAAGTCGTGATTAAAAAAGTGAAGTCTGCTGATCTAAGTATCAAATTAATGAAGGAGCTGATCTAAGTGTCAAATTAATTTTATCTAAAAACTACAGATCTGGGCCGGCTATTACCACAAAATCTCAACAGATTCCAAACCACAGCATACGTACTGTTCAGACAGCCTGTGCAAGTATAAGAAGGCCGAAGCAAACAACATTTTATAAAATTATAAACATCGTCCTGCTCTTGTTAGTGACGTACAAAAGGTATTGAAACCGATCTACGAAGATCTAACAAAAACGGAATTGCTGGAGAGATGTTTGGGCAGAAAAACTCCAAATAACAATGAGTGTTTCAACTCAACAGTTTGGGCTATGGCACCGAAGCATGTCTATAATGGAAAAAAAATCGCTAAAATTGCATGCCTCACTGCCGCCTGCATTTTGAATGAAGGATTCAGCTCACTTTTGAAAATAATGGAAATTATGGGCTTGAAAATCGGCCAAACCGCCATGCCGTTCGACATTATGCGCGACCAACAGCGCATCGTTCGAGAGAACCGCCGCTCGACTGAGGCTTCTAAAGAGAGCAGAACTCAAAAAAGCAGGCTAAATTAGATGAAAATACTCGCCTGAAACAAGTTGAAGGCATACTGTATGGCCCAGGCATCGCTGATTGAGCGTAAGATAATTTTTTCTACAATTTTTCACTTATAAAAACTTTAAACGCGTTTTTCTCAAAACAGCATTTTCAAGTACCGTGGTCGTGAAAACTAAAAAACTATTGAACCGATCCTTATGAAATTTTGAGCACATATTCTATATGTTTGTATCAACCATAATAACTACAATCAACTTAAAATTTTAATTCTAACTATATTTTTATTGGAAATAAAGAAGGAAAAAAAGCAATTTTTTTTCTTTCGTATTTTAGCCATTTTTCTTATTTTGCACGTACATAAAATATTCTAGTTAGATCGGTTTCTGGAGTCGTACTGAACATACAACTATTTGATTTTTTTGTTTCAGACCATCCGTAGGCAAGATTTTACGACCACGACAATGTTACCTACTTTTTGAGGTGTTGGTTTTGACCATACTTTGCATGTATAAAAAATGTATAAAATAAATAAAAAATAAATTTTTTATGTACTTCAAGAGTGAATTTATTAAGCATTTCAAATCCTACATCCATATCTTCAATTGCATTCTCAGAAAAATTTCACAAAAATAGCGTTTTTTCGAGGGTCTAAAGTAGAATAATGCCTTAAGAGAATCAAAAAAAAATGAAATTTTAAATTTTGGTCATGACTTCTGTTAAATTTGGAGAAAGGAATTTATCATAACACTTTCCTTCCGGCATTAATTAATGAAGTCTATGTGAAAAATAATTTTAAAAAAAGTTACGCATATAGTTCAGAAATGAGATTTAATGATGATTTAGTTTAGTTTAGTTTAGTTTTAATTCTGAAGAACCAGAGCTAAATAATTTTTTCTAAGACAGTTTTGTAAGACTGATACAGTTTTTCTAAGACTGATATAAATCAATGATGCTAAAGGAATTTCCGACATGATAATAATTGAAGATTGCCAGCTTTGAAAATCTTTAAGTAAAGAAAGATTGCTACAAGATCTTTTGTGACACTAATAATTTATCCTAGTTTCAATGGAAATCGCCCAATAAAATACAATAGCTATAAGATATTGATCGATAAGAAATCGCATTTTAGGAGATAGTAAACAGCCAATAAATTTATTTCAGTTCGAACTAGTAAAAAATTTGTTTAAGCATGTATATGTCAACTTGTTTGGACTGAGACACAATTGTAGCCTTTAATAATTTGTGTTTCACTGCAGCATTTCGACCGCCACCCTTACTCACTCGAACTAAGCGCATTAAATTTATGTCAGAAGTTTTAAGTTAGGATGAGGCTCTAGAGAGTTTTAGCAATAATTTAGAGATTGCAAGTATTAGTGATATGGTACTAATTATGATATTTTGAATATGTACGAAATATACTTACAGAGACTGAGTGCGAATATGCACAATATTTAAATAAGAAGTTGAGTTTGAGCCATATTTAATTAAAATTATTTGCGATTAATATCTTTCATGAGTATTGGACAAATTCTTTTATCAATTGCTACATGAGTATAATTATGAAACTTCTAGGCTGAATAATTTATACATTTTGGACTTATTGATATAGAATGTTTAGCATGCATGTACACTCGCACAATTGCCACAGCAAAGCAGTTTCTTGAACATCTGAAAAATATATTTAAATCCTCAGCAATTACAATATTGCTATAGTGAAATATGATCACGTATACAACAACAAGATCACAGTAACTTTATCTTACGGATGTACAGCAAAAACAGCGTTGTTCAGCATTAGTTTCTATATTTCAAGTGTATTGATGATCATTATTGTAAATATGACTTTCTTGTTTTCAGCTACAGCATCAGCTCAATTTTGATTAATAATGGTATCTCTTATATCATCTTTAGGCAAGTCAATAACAATATGCGACGACCAAAAACATGGCCGCGCAAATTATTTATATCCATGTCTCAATAATGACACTGAAAGGTTCGAGCGACGATAAACTAATAAATAAACAAGACGAAAATTAAGAGCGAATAGGGTTGCGCTCACCGAACAGCGTGAGCCGCAACGAATATTGCGAACGCGCGAATTCCAATATATACAACGGGTGTCCGAAAACGAACGCACCCGTTGTATTTAATTAAATTAATTAATTCAAATTACTTAATGTACGCACAATATAGAAATATGTATATATATATATATATATATATATATGTGTGTGTAGAAACTTGTATACATGTATACTATTACTGTGCGCAGCACACCGGCTGCAAATAATAACAAAATGTAAAACAATAATTATTATAAATATTATTGATTGTTATTATTATTATTATAATTATTATTATTATCAATATAATTATTATAATTCGGCGCCTCGTCCGAAATTAAACGAGGAATTATCCGATTATTTTGTTATAAAAGGGCCTGCAAAAGGCAAAATCGAGAGTTCGCCCGGTGAACCGACTGCCCCGAAGTCGAGTCACACGAACTCCGCCCGGAGCTAAAACTTATCCAGAGCTCAAAATTATCCTTACTTTGAATCCTGTCCGAAACTATTAGTTTGATCTCTGTTGCGAGGCGCTCCTCAAAAGACAGATTACTAATAGATTTACCTGTTCCTAAGTAAACGTGATCCTGGTTGCGAGACGCTCCTCAAAAGACCAGCCGTTTACTTATCCTTTCACTTACTTATTTACTCCGAAATTATTAGCTTGATCTCTGTTGCGAGGCGCTCCTCAAAAGACAGATGGCTAATAATTTTACCTTTCCTTAAGTAAATGTGATACTGGTTGCGAGGCGCTCCTCAAAAGACCAGCGGAGTTAAGCTTACCTTGTTCTATCCTATTTTAGAATCTACCTGTCACGTCTCGTAAATTCCCCGCGTGGAAAATAGCACCGGGTATCCTTGCGGTAAACAGCGCCGGATATTATATGCATCGCGGAAAATAACGCAAACTTAGTAGAAGAATTAAGTATCATATGGATCTAATTTATATATATTATCTTTTATTAATTATATTATTTTATAATTTATCTGTTTCAGAACACCTTGTTAATGAAAAGGGGGTTGTATGAATGAACACACCTTTATGTTTTGTTATCTAAAAATATACTGTATAATTATTTTCCTGATCCGCCGTCCGATCCTGAAAAACTTCCTCCCCTCTCAAACTACCCTGCGAAAATACCGCGTAGGCTATCTCCAGGGGGATAGGAGCGTTACAAATATTCTAAATTATCAGACGAAATTTCAGTTTAATGTCAGATTTTATTTCCAGAATTGCTTCTGTTAACAAATAGCAATGATTTAATATACCCGAGTTAAATACATTGCCTTCCAGAGTAAGAAAAGCTTTCGAGCTGACTGAAATACTGTGGATGTTAATTTTTAGTTTACTGGGATTCACACTTTATGAACAGTAGATATAATAATACTATACGTTGGAAACTGTTTTTTAAATGTATTGTAAGGACCGACCATAATATGTTCATATCCACTAACAATAAAGGTTTGACCGCGAATCACGGAGACTTTATTTACATTTTTGAAACAGCTTTTTTTACTGTTAAATGTTTCCTGGGTAGAGAGTCCACGTCAGTATAAACACGCATCGAACCAAAAATTCTATTCTCTGAAGTCCATATTAAAATAAGCTACCTTTTCAATAATATTACATGCATTCACAAGACAATACTTAATATTATCTCAGAGTTTATCTGTTAGAAATTTTACAACAACGCATTAGAAATAATTGAAGATAAAAGAAAAAATTGAATGAATGGAACTAATATTTATATTTTGTTTCCTTCCCAATTTTTTTTATTCGGAAACCATATATCGATTTTTGTTTACCTTTTGTGGTAACTCTTTCTACTCCTTATGTCCAAGAGAGAAACTAGAGCTGTCGAGATTAGTTAGAATTCGTTTAGACTGTGACGTAGCATCTGTTTTCGGTATTGTAATACCTATTCAATCAAATTACAGAGCGTGCAAAGTTAACCTGAAAAATGCCTTAAAGTAAAGGGTAGAAAATCCAAGTTCAAAACAGGGAATAAAAAGTGCTTGATTAATATACTCATAGACACAAAGAGAAGAGGGAGAGGGAGAGAGAGAGAGAGAGAGAGAGAGAGAGAGAGAGAGTGAGAGAGAGAGAGAGAGAGAGAGAGAGAGATAGCGAGAGAGAGAGAGCGAGGACTGTAACTGCAATAATTAAAATAAATTTGGATAGATTTTAGCATAAAAGTCTCTATAATATACTAATTAGTATATGTCTCGGGGAGATTTAATACTACGGTGAGTTTCGTGTTCGGACGATGGTAGACGATGTCCAGGTATGACGGGACAATTTCTATGGGAACTATCGTGTTTAGTTGGTAGGAAACAATGTTCAGATATGCCGGGATAACTTCTACGGAGAGTTTCGTATTCGGATCATAGAATGCAATTTCCAGATGATTTGGAACAACTTCTACGGGGAATGTCGTGTATAGTTGGTGAGAAACAATGTCCAGGTATGCCAGTACGACTTCTATGAAGAGATTCGTATTCTATCATTTGAACACGCACACTCCTAGTAATAGTCGTCCCGTGATATCTGGACATTCTATTCTACCTTCCCAACACAAAATTGTCTCGTCTCGAGACAATTCCTATAGTCCGCACATGATACTATCTGAAAACATCGTCTCGAGACACTTGGACATCTTTTTCTACCTCTCGAAATCGAAAGTACAATTTTCTCCATCGAAGCCATATTTAATATGCGTATATATTGTATAAAATAGTCGGCAAAATATCAACTTTTTGAACTGGTTGCTATCTTGAAGCAGCTTTTATTCAGAAGCGACCGTAGTAGTCTACCGTAGTAGAAGACCGTCCATGTATATACTTTCGTTAAAGGTGCGCGTCCCCGAGAGTAAGGGCGCCATGGCTGTACGGCCGCCACGCGTCTCCATTGCATAGATTGTGAGCGTCGCGTCTTTTCCCCCCTTTCCACTCCCTGCCATACATATTCCCCTCGTCCGCTAAATCAGCTCCCCGTCAGCTCGTCGTCGCCATGCTATGTATATTTGTGTAAGGATTGTAAAGCGAGAACACCTGAATAAATGAATATGGTTTAAAGACAAATCGGAGTCTTGTTCATATCCGCATCCTGTTCCCGTTTTTCCCATTTCAGCTCTAGCGCCGTCGGCATGCTGCCAAAACTCATCATATATACGCACATGTAAGTAGTAACGTACTCGCCTTCATAACCATTGGGACCACTTAATTTATCAGGTATGTGAATAAGTCTTTCCCGTTTTTTTCAAATTTTGAGCCTTTATTGTGAAAAAATGGTTACAAATGAATTATTGAAAGTATTGGCCATCGCTAGCTACAACTTTTTCCCATCTTTCTGGCAACATACGAATCCCGTTGCGAAAAAATTCGACCGGTTTGCCCTCTATCCAGTCATCCACCCATTTTTTGGCTTCCTCGTAGGAATGGAAGTGCTGGTCAGCCAGGCCATGCGTCATCGATCTGAAGAGATGGTAATCAGACGGAGCAACGTCTGGACTATACGGCGGGTGGGATAGGACTTCCCATTTGAGCGTTTCTAAGTATGTTTTCACCGGCGGTGCAACATGTGGGCGAGCATTGTCATGTTGCAAAATAACTTTGTCGTGCCTGTCGGAGTATTGTGGCCGTTTTTCTCGCAGTGCGCGGCTCAAACGCATCAATTGTCGTCGATAGACCTCGCCTGTGATCCTTTCATTCGGTTTCAGAAGCTCATAGTAAACCACACCTAGCTGGTCCCACCATATACAGAGCATGAGCTTGACGCCATGAATATTTGGCTTGGCCGTCGATGATGATGCATGGCCGGGTAGTCCCCATGATTTTCTTCGCTTCGGATTATCGTAACGTATCCACTTTTCATCGCCAGTCTCTCAGCTTCAGTTCGTACGGCACCCAATGTCCTTGCTTTTGGATCATTCCCATGGCTTTCAAACGCTTGGAAATGGTTGTTCGGTCAACTCCCAATGCTTCAGCAAGTTCTTCTTGCGTTTGACAAGAATCTTCATCAAGCAAAGTCGCCAATTCTCGATCTTCAAAGATTTGCGGCCGCCCGGAACGCTCCTTGTCTTCCACGTCGAAATCACCACTTTTGAAGCGTCGAAACCATCCGCGAACACTTGAATCATCAACACATCCTTCTCCATAAGCCTCCTGAAGCAATCGATGCGTCTCGGCAGCAGATTTCTTCAAATTGAACCAATAAAGTGAAACTTCCCGCAAATAACGTCGACTCGGCTCAAATTTCGACATTTTCACGATATCAAAAATTTATGATGCGAAAAAATTTTAACTAATGTGTTAGTATGGAATTGTTGACATATGAATAAGCTTTGATTATGACATATGTAACCATTAAATACTCGCACAGTATTGGTGGCGCCATCTGTTACAAAAAACGGGAAAGACTTATTCACACTCCTAATATATTTTATAGTACTGTATTCTCACGTTATAAATAAGTAAGTGCATAGACACACTTTCAATAAGCAAATTTTATTGAATAATAATAATAAATCATTTTGAAACTTACACATATTGGTACGCATAAATATTTACATATACCTGACTATGTAAAAATTAATTTCAATATTTTCTTTTGTTTAAATTATAAACGATCAAATCAATTTACGTTTAAAATAATTTTTGCAAACAGATTTCGTTTTTAGGTAACACTACTTAGACATCTTAATTTTCGTTCAATCATCCTGAAAAAGGATGTTATAAAACATGAGTATTTTGTGTAATAATCTTGGAATCTTTTTGAAATATCTTACTCATATTTGAAGTAGAATTATTATATTTCTTTAAAATTTTATATTTAAATTAAAAATATCTGTATCTATATTTAATTATTGTTTTTATTATCTCAAAAATTTAAAAGAAATACAAGCATATATGTTTAAGTGTTATTACAAAAAATTTAATGTTTTGTAGGGTATATATTGCTCATTTTATTTATTTACTGTCAACATCAAATATTCATATCCCATATGGTAAATTAATTTAAATTATTTTTTAATACCTAAAATACAAAAAGTAACTAAAATAAAGGCACATATTTGTGCGCTTTATTCCGTATATATTAGGTTGTCCAATATCTCCCTTCCGCCTTTTTATCTTATAAATTTCGCGGCTATATACAAAGCGCTACAGAACTCGTATCTGGCAAACCATACATCATTTGAAAGGTCTTGACATAACGTACAAAACGACCCTATGCATGATTAGTTTGGATATTGCATTCAAAAGTTATAGACGTGTAAACATAGTGTTCAGTATCGTCGAAATTCGCGCTAGATTAAAGTTTTCCTTCATCAAAGGCAAATCCGCTAGAGAAACGTTCCGTGAGATTAATGGTGTTTTGGGGAACAGCACGCTATCATTTCGAACCACAGAGTAATGGTTTCGACGATTCACAGCTGGTGAAAAGGACACCATGGATAAGCCAGCCGGTGGAAGACCTGTGATGACGAATACCGATCGAATCATGGAATTTATCGAGTTCCACCGGCATGTGGCATCTCGTGACATGGACCAGGAGAGGAGAGTTAGTCACCAAACCATTTTAAACCATCTGCAGAAGGCTG
The DNA here is from genome assembly GCA_018907035.1 of Sycobia sp. Sy_11. Lineage (NCBI taxonomy): Eukaryota > Metazoa > Arthropoda > Insecta > Hymenoptera > Epichrysomallidae > Sycobia > Sycobia sp. Sy_11. The sequence goes on from JACCIC010000023.1 coordinate 3,672,522, forward strand.
AATACAAAAAAAGCTTGGTGTTTGAGTGCCGCATGATTTGACGCAAAACAACCTTCTGGATCGAATCAACGCCTACGATGTGCTGCTGAAATGGAACGAGCTCAATCCATTTTTGAAGCGGATGGTAACTGGCGACGAAAAATGGACCAGACACGACAATATCAAGCGAAAACGGCCATGGTCCAAGGCCGGTGGATATTTCCAAACAGTGGCCAAGCCAAACGCTTAATTCTACCATCTACTGTGAACAAATGGTCCGCTTGAAGCAGGCTATCGATCAGAGGCGTCTACAGTTGGCCAACAGAAAGGGTGTAGTGTTCCAGCAGGATAACGCCAGACCACACATTTCGTCGATGACTCGTCAACAGCTACGGGAGTTCGGATGGGAGGTTTTATCACATCCACCATATAGCCCGGACATTAAGCCAAGTGATTATCACATGTTCCTGTCCATGTCGAACGCCCTTGGTGGTGTAAAGTTGGACTTAAAAGAGGCTTGTGAAAAGTGCCTGTCCGAGTTCTTCGCAAATAAGGAGAGGGGTTTCTATGAGAGGGATATTATGAAATTTCCGTCTAGATGGAAACAGATTATCGAACAAAACGGCGCATATTTGAAATAAATCCTACACTAACACTTTTTATAAAGCATTGAATGAAAAGAAAAAAAGCGGACGGAGATATTTGACAACCTAATATTTATATACTAGAATCCCCTGCCTCAGCTTCGCCCGAGATAATACTTTAACCGATTTCATAAACAATTCAATAATATTTAAGTAAAAAGTACTCTATATGTAAAAATCTATATTACTATAAATAATTGACCGTAATTTACCTACCATTGCTTCTGTATAGAAAGTTGCTTCAATGTAGCGACCAGTTCAGAACGTTGATATTTTGCCGACCATTTTATACAATATATATGTATATTCAATACGGCTTCGATGGAGAAAATTGTACTTTCGAGTTCTAGCGGTAGAAAAAGATGTCCAACTGTCTCGAGACGATGTTTAGAGAGAGTATCATGTGCGGACTATAGGAATTGTCTCGGGACGATTGCTATAGAGAGTTTTGTATTGGGGCGGTAGAAGAGAATGTCCAGGTATCCCGGGAGGACTCTTACTGGGAGTGTGCGTATTCGAATGATAGAATACGAATCTCTTCATAGAAGTCGTATTGACATAGCTGGACATTGTTTCACATCAACATACACGACACTCCCCGTAGAAGTCATGCCAAATCATCTGGAAATCGCTCTCTATCATCCAAACATGAAAGACCCCGTAGAATTTATCCCAGCATACTTGAACATCGTTTCCTACCAACTAAACACGATCCTTCCCATAGAAATCGTCCTGTCACTCTTGGACACCATCTTCTATTGTCCGAACAGGAAAGTCTCCGCAGAAGTCGTTTTATAACACCTGGAAATCGCATTCTATCATCCGAACTCGAAACTCCCCGTAAAAGTTGTTCCGAGAAAGCTAGCATCGCTTCCTAACAACTAAATACAATACTCCCCGTAGAAGTCGCATTTAAAATCTGTATATATAATATGAACCATATAATATCATACAATATATATATATATATATATATATATATATATATATATTCGTAGATACCCGTTTTTCAATTAAATACCATAAATATTTTAGTAGTGGTGCCAACTGAAATTCAAGCAAACTGTTAGTATATAAATAGCATATTTTTTAAGTAGACAATGGATATTGTCTTTTTATGCAGCAGTGACGATATATTATATATATATATATATATATATATATATATATATATATATATATTTATATATACGTAGTTTCGAGTTTGTTGCTAATGAACCCTATTTGGTTATTATTTCTTTTGTTCAAAATAAAAAAACATAGTCTGTTTTCACAATTCTGAATATAATGTATAAAAATAAAAATATAATTTATCGTCAGAAACTAAATTCATTATGATTTGGCATACAGAACCGTTTTATAGAGAAGGAGAAAGAAAGACAGAGAGATAGAGAGAGAGAGAGAGATTTTCCCACGTAAGAAAAAAAAAGTAAATTTACAAATTTTAAAAGATATTCATAAGATGTGAGAGTAGTGTTTGATTAACCTGTAGAATCCACCGGATGTAACTATGAGTAAACCATTGGATAAAGATACGCTCAGCACATCTAAGAAAGTTGATTCACCGCTGAGTCGCTATAACTGCCGAGAATTGGTATATAGATCAACCCATTGTCCGAAATGTTCGGTAAATGCCAGGCGCGGCAGCAAATAGGGGTTCAGCCGTCCAGCGCTATGAACATGACCCTCCATTGAAAGTCCTCGCTGAGAAATAGCGGCGAAGCAGGTATCCTCATCTTCTTCGACCACGGAAGATACAACTGAGGCAGTACTGTCTTCCTCTGATGATAGTAGACAGTTGGATCCAGGTCAGATCGCAGTTAGACGAAAAGAAGCCCGTTGGTGGATTTCTATGTGTGCTGGAGACTTCCGTATCAGAGGACTATATGATACCGTAGCGTCACGCACAATGATGGGCAGAATTGGTCTACAGCCGGCCTCAGCCTGTACACGAGAATTTTACCCTGCTTCTGGTGTTAGTACCAGAGGTGCAAGAAATTCTCCTCTTTATGTAACGGGTCATGTTACACTGCCGTTCGAGTCGGCAGGAATTATACGCGACGTGTTAGTTACAGTAATTCCAGCTTTATAAGTCGAATGTTTTGTCAGAGCCAACTTCATACGAGTTTTTGGTACAGTCCATGATCTTGCAAACAATTCGCTGTACGTCAGAGCAGCTAAGAAACAAGTTAGACTAGAAGTTGCGGTCGTGACAGTAAATCAAGTGCAACGCTCAGCACCATTACGGCTATCAGCAAAAAAGGTATTATGCATCCTCTTGTGGGAGAATTGAGCTCCAATGATCATAGAATGTTCGATCTTGTTTGCTAGACGACTTCTATTGGGCTCGCAGACATATCACGTCAGGAGCAGGCAAAATTAATAAATTTTCTTGATCAGATCTCACCCGAAGAGGAAGCGGGACTGGGATGTACGACGTGGGTCGAACATATTATCGATGTTACTAATACTCGTCCCATACGTCAAAGACAATATCAAATTTCCAAGAAAATACAAGAAGAGATGCATACTCAAACTAAAGAAATGCTAGAAACTGAAGTAGCCGAACCATCCATGAGTGGTTAGTCTAGTCCAGTGGTCATGGTACGCAAAAGCAATGGAAAGTATCGGTTTTGCATAGATTTTAGAAAAGTCGCGGAGTCACGAAGCCAGATGTTTATCCACTACTTAATATGGATCAAATCCTTAGAAAACTTCAATCTGCGAGATATATCTCAACGATAGATTGAAGTAGTGCGTATCATCAGATACCACTTCAGGCGAAATCTAGAGCGATTAACATTTACAGTGCCTGGCATGGGGTTATTTCAATTTCGTAGAATGCCAATTGATCTATCAAATGCAGGGGCATCATTTCAGCGATTGATTGACCGTGTGATTGGTCCAAAGCTTGAGCCGAATGCTTCGTCATATCTAGATGATATCATAATTGTTACAGAAACATTAGAACAACACTAAGAATGGAATGAAAGTGTACTGAAGCGAGCTAAGAAAGCTAGACTCACGATTAATAGAGACAAACGTGTTGTTGGTCATACCGAGGTAAAATACCTCGGTGTACTCGTTAATCGTTAAGTATTCCGCCAAGATCCCGAGAAGAGCGAACCGGTGATGCGATACCCAAAACCACGAAACCTCAAGCAACTGAGGTGGTTCCTCGGTATGACGTCATGGTACAGAAAGTTCTTAAGAAACTTTGCCATGATTGCCGAACCACTGACGAGTGTAACACGAAAAAACCGAAGATTTGAGTGGCGTGAGCAACAGCAAACAGCCTTCAAGAAAATTAAATCAATGATCGCTACAGCCCCTGTTCTTCATCGACCAGTGTTTGAATCGCAATTCACAATTCAGACTGATGCGAGCGACACCGAAGTAGGTGCAGTCTTATTGCAAGAGATTGATGGACAGGAACGTGTGCTGGAGTTTGCGAGTATGGCGCTATCTTAGGCTGAAAAATTATTCAGTCACGGAGAGATAGGGCCTAGCCGTCGTGTGGGCAGTGGATAAATTCCGAGCATATATAAAGGGATACCATTTTTGCATCGTAACGGATCATTCAAGATTCGTACGATGCCGACACCCACAGGGCGAGTTAAATTATGTCCCTGACGCGTTGTCCCGGATTGAAGAAGTAGATGAAACTAGGTGTGCTGTCGTAAGTTGGGCTGAGATAATCAAGACCAATGGTATTTAGACTGGTTAGATAAAATACGAAAAAGTCCAAACCACTGTCCTAAGGGGAAGATAGTTGGTGGACAACTTTATTTCTGCCGTCCAAATGAAATTTTATAGGTGGTCGTGGATGTCGCAGATGCCTGAAAAATCGCTATACCTAAAGAGAAACGTAGCGCGGTATGAAGAGAGTGTCATGATCTTGCTACAGCAGGCCATTCGGGACGGGAGAAAACTTACGCTGGAGTAATCAAGTTTTACTACTGGTCCGGCTGTTGTAAGGCAGTTAAGAGTAGAGCAGATTGTTGCAGAGAAATAATGAGACCATTAGTTTGCAGCAAGACAGGCTAGGAATATGTTCTAGTCCTGCAGGATCTTTTTACACGATGGGTTGAGTGTATACTGCTCGGTAAAGCAAATGGAATAGCGATCCTAAAAGCCTTGAGGGAGCGAATCATACTGAGATTCGAAGTTGCAGAGGTCTTCCTGTTGGATAACGGCATAGAGTTCAAGAATAGAACAATTGATGTGTATCTCGAGGAGGTATATATTCATCATTCGTTCACTCCGCCATATCATCCACAGGCTATTCCAGTGGAACGGATTAACAGAACTTTGAAAATCCAGATTATGGCGTTTATAGGTCAAAACCTCAATTCTTGGGATGAGAAGATAGTAGAATTGAACTTCTCTCTCAATACTACGCCTCATTCATCCACTGGGTATACTCCAGCGATGTTAGTCTTTGGGCGAGAGCTGATTCCGCCGGGAACGCTTCGCCGTGAGCAACACAATGCGACGGTTGAAAATATTGAGAGCGAAAACCGGCAGCCCTGGTTAGCTAAATTAAGAAAGTAATCAGAACTTCAGGAGTCAGCAAAAACACGGTCACGAGAGCAACACGAGCGTCAAGCGACGTATTATAATGCTCGTCGTAGTCCTTCGCCATAGCAAGTCGGAGATAGGGTATGGAAGAGGAACCGCGTTTTATTTTCTGCCGCCCAAAGAGTAACATACAAGTTGTACCCTAAGTATGTGGGTCCGTATGTAATTATAGAGATAAAGGATCCAAATACATATAAGCTAGTTTATGACCTTGGATGAATAGAGAAGTTAATCCATTCTGAACACCTGAAGCCATTCATCGAATCCGAGGGAACGGCACCTCAGGTAAACGACGAAGATGCTTCAGGAGAACCTGTGCCACCAACTAGTAGAGGATCCCAACCACCGAAGGAAATCCATCAAATCAACTCAAACAGTAGACGCATAGATAAATCACGGGAAGAGAATAAAGATTTCTCCTATCGGTAGGACCTCGTTAGCGGACGAAGAGAGCGTGTGGACAGCAACGTCCGATAGGTCATCAGCGGACGATGAGCGAGCGAGGACATTTAGGTGCGATAAATCGCCAGCAGACGAAGCGTGCGATAGAGAGGGCCACTCTAATAGAGTCATTAATTGCGTAGAGAAGCTTAATCATGGTCGACCTAGAAAAGAGAATACTGTCGTCCGGAAGACTTCTACCGAAGAAGATAAGCACCGAGGGACGATATAGCCAAACAGCGGCGTGGGATTGCGTCGGACAACAGGTGGCATCGGAGGAGCGGCCTATGGACCTGACAAAGGAGTCCTCAATTAACCATCCGTTGCGCCAAACAGGGATGGATCGCACCCTGGCCCCCACGCAATGCTTATCTCCCGTCCATTTTCCGGCTGCGATGGAATCCCTACAGATTGTTTCGCCTGTGGGTGTCATTCTCGATCCCACCGATGTAGAAGAGTGCCGCAGCTACAGTTCTTAGGGGCGAATGGGAGGCATTGCTGTCTGAAAAATGGCGGTGTTCAAGGAGAAGAGCAAATTAGTGAAAGAGGCTTTCTCCAAAGCCCGGGCTCTGGGAAAAGAAGTTTTCCAGACCTTGGATGAGATTCATAACATCCTCGGCTCATAGTTGATCGATAATTAAGAAAAAGAGGGAAGAGCTAGAAGCTCTTCAGAATTATCGACTCGAAAAGTCGCGAAAAAGAGCGAAAGGCATAGGTAGATCAGCTGGCTATGGCAATTAAGACGTACCAGCTGAGTGAGGCAGTAGTTCGGTGGGCCAATGAAGCGATCGCAGAAAAGAAACGATGGCTAAATGTGTGAGACAGGATCTACAGGAAAAGGAGATGGAGATGAAGAAACTCTTGTAGGCAAGTCCCCTCGAAGTACAAGTTGATGTAAATACTCATACTAAAGAGGTGGGCTTCCTGTCGTGCAATGAGTCCGCCCCAACTAGTTCAATGATCCAGGCAAGCTGTTCACAAACTGGTCTACCTTCTTATCGAGCGAATTCAAGAAGAAGGTTGAACAAATGGAGGAGCCATGAACCCAGTCCAGCCAGGGTGCGTTCTCGATCCAGAGGAATGAATGGAAGCCCTGGCGATTTACATAGATAGGGGATCGACAACCATCACTTCGTTCAAGAGAGACTGAGACGGCCTTAATCGCTGAGACCGGATCCAATGCATATGAACGAGAAGGTGGAGCATCCTGTTCTAAATCCGCCGAGAACAGGAAAACCCCGGTTCTGTTATATGTACGGCCCTCTGGGGAATGGCCAAGAGAAATCCTAGAACATGTCCCGTGGTGGGAACACACAAGAGTTACAGGAAGGTTTTCTCCTAATTCGAAAAAGCATTAAAAATCTTACCTGTAATCCTATATGATTGAAATTTAGAAATAATAAAATGAAATAATAATGCTTTTATCTTTTCATAAAGATTGTTTGTTTCTTAACCCATTAACGTCCAAAACAGAGAAATCTTAACTCTGTTTTCAACCGTAAATCTATTACATATTCCACGGATATATTCAAAGCAAACATACTTTTTCTTAAGTATTGTTTTCTCTACTTTCCATTTCTGGTATCAGAATTGCGAAGTTTTCACTCAAAAATCCAATATGGCGACGTTTACAAAAAAAATGCAAAATTTCGATATGACAAATGTAATTTTGAGTTGTATTATTATATAATATATACCTATTACAGCTAGGTACAGTTAGATCTTTCAGTTTTTTCTTTGGATTAATGCTATATTTCATAGCACGTAAAATATCGGCTTGCTTTATATTTAATACGCCAATATACTATATACATCCAATTTTCATTCCTCCTAACTCAAACAATTTATCTGTCTAAATTCCAAGAAGCAATAGCTTCTTCTGTGCTACTATAGAACACTCTAAGTCTTACATCTTGAGCTGTTACGCAGTACGGGCCTAGAGCCTTAGTTATGATATCACGATTCCTTATGAATTAGTGCAGTCACTTTTACTGACTTCTTCAAGGTCAATGAAATCACTGCTATAACTTGCAACATTGTCGCTTCAACTATAACCTAATTTCAGCAATAATTCCATAGCTCGTACGCGTCTTATTCTTGTCAGATTTTGGCTAAGGCGCTCCATGGAATGGTCAGTTTTCATTTGCCTGGTTATATTGTCAAAGACGACATTGTCTGATACTTTTATTTGCGTTTCGTCTAGATGAGCATGCATCCTTTTTCTTAACCTCATTCCATCTCAAATTATCCATGACAGTTATCGTTTATGTTTCACCGTCAGTCGTTCTAGGCAATGTATTTCTTTTCCTTTTTATCTCCACTTCTACCAATTTTTGGTGATTCTATTCTTTTTTTATTTTTATCTTACTTACTCTGGCATTCAAATTGCTCCTTGGATTTTTCTTTTGCTTTAAAAAAAATAAAGTTCGGTGAACTTATTTTTCTTCTCTTCTTTCATAATGTTTATAATGTTTGGCCTCTATCCAGTCATCCACCCATTTTTTGGCTTCCTCGTAGGAATGGAAGTGCTGGTCAGCCAGGCCATGCGTCATCGATCTGAAGAGATGGTAATCAGACGGAGCAACGTCTGGACTATACGGCGGGTGGGGTAGGACTTCCCATTTGAGCGTTTCTAAGTATGTTTTCACCGTCGGTGCAACATGTGGGCGAGCATTGTCAAGTTGCAAAATAACTTTCACGTGCCTGTCGGAGTATTGTGGCCGTTTTTCTCGCAGTGCGCGGCTCAAACACATCAATTGTCGTCGATAGACCTCGCCTGTGATCCTTTCATTCGGTTTCAGAAGCTCACAGTAAACCACACCTAGCTGGTCCCACCATATACAGAGCATGAGCTTGGCGCCATGAATATTTGGCTTGGCCGTCGATGATGATGCATGGCCGGGTAGTCCCCATGATTTTCTTCGCTTCGGATTATCGTAACGTATCCACTTTTCATCGCCAGTCACGATACGATGCAGAAAACCCTTTCTTTTATGTCGCTGAAGCAGCTGTTCGCAAGTGAAAAAACGCCGTTCGACGTCTCTCAGCTTCAGTTCGTACGGCACCCAATTTCCTTGCTTTTGGATCATTCCCATGGCTTTCAAACGCTTGGAAATGGTTGTTCGGTCAACTCCCAATGCTTCAGCAAGTTCTTCTTGCGTTTGATAAGAATCTTCATCAAGCAAAGTCGCCAATTCTCGATCTTCAAAGATTTGCGGCCGCCCGGAACGCTCCTTGTCTTCCACGTCGAAATCACCGCTTTTGAAGCGTCGAAACCATCCGCGAACACTTGAATCATCGACACAACCTTCTCCATAAGCCTCCTGAAGCAATCGATGCGTCTCGGCAGCAGATTTCTTCAAATTGAACCAATAAAGTGAAACTTCCCGCAAATGACGTCGACTCGGCTCAAATTTCGACATTTTCACGATATCAAAAATTTATGATGCGAAAAAATTTTAACTAATGTGTTAGTATGGAATTGTTGACATATGAATAAGCTTTGATTATGACATATGTAACCATTGAATACTCGCACAGTATTGGTGGCGCCATCTCTTACAAAAAACGGGAAAGACTTATTCACACTCCTAATATATATATATATATATATATATATATATTACATAATTTTAAGAATGTCTTAATTTATTTCTGGATAATCCAATTTTTCTTTCTGTTGAATTTTCTTTCTCCCTCTCCTTGGCGTCTCGCCTCTGTAAGCTCGGCCAATTGACAAGCGGGCAAACAGTGAGCGGCGGCTCCACCTTCTTCTCGCGCGTGACAGTACGAGAGAGAATCGGGAACGGGAGACGAGCTCAGTTCTCTTTCGGATACGCTCGTATACGGATGTCCCACTGTATAAGAAGGATTCTCTAGTAAACACCTCCTCAGCAGCAACGCTGGCGTCACGTGAGCTATCATTAAGTATAATTTGAAGACCAATAAAGAACAACTCAATGCGACTTAATGTGTGAGTTCATTTTCCCGCTCCCCCTCCCTTTCCTGAATTTTCTAACACTTTCAATTAAGAATAATAATAGTAATACTATTTATGTATTCAATCGCAAGTAAACGAAAAACGCTAATTGTTTTTGTTTTTTGATTACAAAATTCATTTACGTTATTAAAATTAATCTTTATATTTTCTACAGGTTGGTCATGATGCAACTGTTTGTTTCAAATCTGAGCCTTGGAATAAATTTTGTGTTGAGCCTCCTTGTGGCCAATTAAACCCAACGAGTGAGAAAGTTTACGAAATTTTAGAAGGAATTTTTGTAGACATGATTAGAGATTTCGAACCCGATTTTATTCATATGGGTGGTGATGAAGTAAATATGAACTGTTGGAATTCATCAAAAGCAATTAGAGATTGGATGACCGAACAAGATTGGAATCTCTCTGAATCAAGTTTCTATAAGCTTTGGAATTATTTTCAAACTAAAGCTTACGATAAACTTATCAAAGCTAATAATGCTAAGCATTTGGATGTGGTTTTATGGACCAGCGGTTTAACAAATAATGAAAGCATTAGATATTTAGATCCTAAAAAGTATATTATACAAATTTGGACTACAGCAACCGATGCTAATATTAGACTTTTGATTGAAAATAATTTTAGAGTTATTTTTTCAAATTACGATGCTTTATATCTTGACTGTGGGTGAGTATTAAAGGGTTAACTTATAAATTATAATAATCAATTGAAAACTCTATCAATTACATGCAATTTTTTAATTTTTAATCGCATTAGATTTGGAGCTTGGATTGGAGAAGGTACCAATTGGTGCGCTCCATATAAAGAATGGCAAAGAATTTATAATAATTCACCAATGCAGATTTTAAAAAATCATGGATTTTCTAGGAAATACAAGCACTTAGTATTAGGTAAAACTACTATGTATATTATTATTACTTCAGTAGATATTATTTATTCAGAATGTAATGCTTTTAGTTCGAATCGGTAAATTCATTAGTATTTTTCTCAGTTTTACAGTCTTTTTTCATCACGATGCCATGCTATTATGTACAGACAAAACAATTCTCTGTTTGTATAAGATAAACAAAAAAATATACTGAAACAACTACTCTTAAAATCGAAAGATAGATTCTATATTCTCTTCGTAATTATGCTCTCTATTAAAAATCTATTTTTTTAGTAAAATGTCAGTGTACTACTTAAGTTAAGCAATACGGCGTTGTACAATTGCATTTGGTAATCGATAACCAGTCGATCTGACAATATGTGGTAATCCGTATTTTTTCTAATGTAAAGTTAAAGCATCTGACCAATAATCTAATTCTCAGATGAATATTCCAAAGGTATAATTTTAATCAGTAAGCACTTTTAGTTCTACTTATGAAACTCAGTTTATAAAGTATATTAATATTTTTGTATATACTGTTCTTTTGTGCAATGTAGAGATACTACAATCTGCGAAGTAAGAGCGTGGTGATGTTATTTTATAAAAAAAATTATTTTATGAAACTTTCATATTTATATATACATTATGCAGATTACAAACGATGATGCAATTCGATCAATAACATGTCCAGTCACCGCCGGCTTCGATAATTTGGTAAAACATCTACTTCAAAGTGTGTGTGCGTCTTCCACGAAACGTCTGTTTAATATATGCCCACTCATTTTTAATAGCGTTTGTATCGGACGATTGCGACGGTCAATCCTATATAACGATGCCAGATTGAGTCATCCACTCAGTACAGAGTTTGCTGCGGTGTTTAAGATCGTTGTCCCCATGCAGAATCCAATCTTCATTTTTTCTGATGAACCATCGTTTGACACATGGCAGCAATGCCTTCTTATAGATTTTTATCATTTTCTCGTCATTTATGTTGTCCTTAAAGAGCTGCAAAGTGCTGAATCCCTGCTTTGAGAAACAGCCCCAAAGATGCGCCTTTATTCCGTGTTTTACGGTTCACTGAACAAGCCTATTGGTAGATGTTGACCAGGTTTATGAGGACACAACGTGCCCATATAGAACATTCATCAGTAAAAATGACATTTTCAAAATCTCTATCAATACTCTTATGCGTCCAAGCGAGTCGGTTTGTCACATGTTTTTTAGTTAACAAAGGCTTCTTCATTGTGTTGCGCCATTTCATGCGTTCGGATAGTTTCATAGGATAGATCTGAAACTTTTGCCATTAAATTTGCTTGTCTTTGCCGCAGTGTTAAAGCAGGATTCCTCGAAAACAGATTCACTATTCTTTCTTCATCTTTTTTGTCCACTTTTTCTATAGAGCCACATTCTGGTAAATAACCGAAATCTTTAGCCACTTTATATCGCTGTACCCACTTCTGTACAAATGCCTTCGACTTTCTCATATATTAGGTGTAAAAATAAGTTTCCGTCGTTTTGAAAAGATGGCACCACAAGCTAGAAGAACTTGCACAAGAGTTAGGAGTGACTCAACAAGCTATTTCACAATGACTCAAAACCCTAGGTATTGTCGAAAAGCAAAGAAATTGGGTTTCTTGCGAACTGAAGCTAAGAGACGTCGAGCGTCGCTTATTCACTTGCAAACAATTGCTTAAAAGGCAAAATCGTAAAGTATTTCTACATCGAACCATGATGGGAGACGAAAAATGGATTCACTACATCTCAAAGCGTAGGAAGTCATGGGGCAAACCCGGACATGCCTCTTCTTCGTTGGCCAAGCCAAACATTCATGGCAAGAAGCTAATACTGTGCATTTGGTGGGATCAGCGTGGAGTAATCTATTACGAACTACTCCAACACAATTAAACCGTCACCGGGGAACGTTACCAATAACAGCTGATGCAATTGAGCGGAGAATTGAAGATTAAATGTCCACAATATGCCAAAAGGCACGATAAAGTCTTTTTTCAGCATGACAACGATCGGCCACATCCTGCAAAAATCGTAAAGGGAACGTTAGAAACACTGAATTTGGACGTCCTATCCCACCCGCCGTATTCACCAGACATTGCTCCTTCAGACTACCACCTATTCCGGTCGATGACTCATGGTCTGGCTGAGCAGCACTTCACTTCTTACGAGAAATTAAAGAAATGGGTCGATACGTGGATCGCCTCAAAAGACGAAGAATTTATTAGACGGAGTATCCACTTGCTACCCGAAAGATGGTCAAAAGTAGTAGAAAATGATGGGCAATATTTTGAATGACATTATTTGTACGTTTTTTTTACAATAAATTCTTATTTCTTTCTAAAAAAACTTATTTGTACACCCAATATTTAGCAGCCACTGATTACGACTTTTTGGGACCTTTTGGGTGGCAAAAGAACACAGCCTCGTAGCGCGACGCGTACTTAGCGCTCATGTCATTTAAAACGATTCTCTTTCAAAAGACAACTGAATCTTTGTTGTCAGTGTATCAAGGATAAAGCTTCGCTATATGGGCGAAGGAATTCGAGCGAGATTTTCATTCTCTGTACTATATGTACTGTATTACTGACTGTACATAATGATAGTTTAGATATTGATTTATATGATATCTGAAAATATGATATTTAATGAAAATTTTGAATAAAAAAATTTACATTACAAAAAGATATAGTTTATAAACTGTAAATATTGCTTCTCAAATTTTCATATTATCTAACTTATTATTAAAAATAAAGCAACAACTGTCTAATAAATTGAACAAAATTTATTCATGTCAGGAAGCAAAACAATTTGTCGAAGTATTCAACTTCAACATCGACAAAAGTTCTAGAACACGCCTCGATATCACGCTACCAAAAACTGCCTCTTCCTCTATGGATATTTGTTTTAATTTTCCATTAAATTTCTTACCGCGATATGTTAAATATCTGTTTAGTTTTCTTAGCGAAAATGCTTTGTTGCCTGCAAACATGTGTTACGCACGTGCTTATGAATGTGTTCACTTTGAAACTCAGCTCCGCGCCGAGTGCGGCACACAGAGAAATATAAAAAAATGATCACAAAACTATGGAATTTACACAGCATTTCGCGTACTATACTGATATACTTATCCCCCCATTTTCTACTCCTATTCGGACAAACAAGTTGGGAGTATTCTCCCCTTTTAAAAACTTTATGCAGATTGTATTTCAATGAATTTAAAGCAGGTTTGCGATGGATTTTTTTGGAAAAACCATTTTTTTTTATTTCATTATTCGATAGTAATACTATCTAGAAATATTTTAAAACTCTTTCAATTATTTTCTATGGCCGGGAACAGGCAGGAAAGAGGATAGCACCTTCCGCGTTTGAGCGCGCGCACTCAGCTGCTCCTGTAGTAGCCGACTTTGCACTGCCGCAGCCACCTCTCCATCTTTAATGAATCTTTAATCTCTCCCGCTTTTGACAACAATACTTATGCAGTACTTAAACTAATTTCTGAAGACCTCACTCGTGAAGATTTATTAGAAAGTATTTTAAAATAAAAAATAAAAACAATACTTCTCCAAAAAATTGTAATCTATATTTCATGAATTTATATTTAAATCTATATTTAAATGTAGATTTAAATATAAATTTATGTATGTAGATCGGAAAAAAACGAAATTACTCATTGTTCGTAATTAATACAGGTACGCACACAGAATTTTTATATAAAATAATACGACCACGCTCTTACTTCACATAGTATATATATATATATATATATATATATATATATATATATATATGTGTGTGTGTGTGTGTGTGTGTGTGTGTATATATACGTACATAATTATGTATGTACGCATGTATACATGTATCTACATACATGTTTGTCAGACTCTATAGTATTTAGTGTTTATGGGTACTTTCCTCTTCCCTTAATACTACTTCTTTAATTATTATTCAACTGCATACTAATCTATAAATATACATCTATAATATGCGTAGAGAGAGAGAGAGGGAGAGAGAGAGAGAGGTGATAGGCATAAGACTGTCTTTCATTTGAAACTCAATTTTTCATCCAAGCCGCCACCGTGCTTACTTAATTCCTCGCGTGCGGGAACGCGTCGAATTTTATGGCGCTAGTACTGACGACCGACAGAGGGCTGCACGCGACGCGGCCCCGAACCAAGCGTTAAAATCACTCGACGTCGCGTTCAAATGCGTTCAGGAACATTATTACCGTACGCTCTGTGGATACATTGATCTGGATCGTTTAAACGTTGCTAACTCGCAAAAAAATAAAACAGAAAATTAAGATTGTAGAGGTATGTATAGGTAGAATTGATAAAATGTAATTGATAAAAATTCCATTCGAATTAAGAAAAAGAACCGTGTAATGGTTCGTGTAATCAAATTGAAATTGATGAATGTGCTGTGCTTTACTTGAAACAGATAAAATAGGAATATGAAATGACGAAAACCGTCCAGTTCGTTGGTGAAAATTTCTACTTGTTAAGTATTAATTAGTGAATTATCAGTGTTAGTAAATTCTGAGCAAAAATATGAGATAAATATCAATTATAATACTGATTCGATTTATTGATAAGAAGAGCTGAAAATATCAGACTTTGTTTTATAATGTTTCTATACCGTTTATTGAATTTGCTAGAAACTTTGCAAAATAATCTTGGCTAGATGTAATATTAATATCGTAATTGACTAAAATGTGCGATAAATTAATATTCGTACGTATAATACACACTAGTGTATAAATAATTCGAATAAAATAAACAACATTAATAAGTTTGTAATGGGAAAGATAGTCCTGCCACGCTATCTATCCATCGAAACTACGCGAAATCTTGCTACGACGACCCTGATATGGGCGCGCAGGAGTAGACCCCCGGCCGTTGTGGCATGGCTTCACTCTTAAAATATAATTACAAATTACGAGGGGTTGTATGTGGATGGATATATATATATATATATATATATATATATATATATACACGTGGAGAAGCCGAACTTTTTATCCCACCCCGCTTGACGTGAGGGCCTTATTTTATATAATACACGAAGAGAGAGAGAGTGAGAGAGAGAGAGAGAGAGAGACGCGCGAGCTTAGCAACACGGACGTGCCCGCGCCGCGAGAGACGTGTAATTTTTTGCTTCGGCGGCTGAGGTTGAGGATGGTAGGCCACTCTCGTCCCATCGAATGCCCCCATTGCCGCCCTCTCCACGCATAAATGTACATTGAAACTTAAATACATATTTCATCAATTTACATTTGAAATAAATTTAGAGAACAGCCAAGTTTAATAACTATATTTGTTACAGATATTTTTTATTGATAGTGTAATTATTATTAGATTTTAATGAAATTCCTTTCTCAGGCGCTGAAACTACTTTATGGTCAGAACAAGCAGACAGTGCATCGATAGACGGTCGACTATGGCCGCGCTCTGCTGCAATGGCTGAACGTTTGTGGTCAGATCCATCCTCATCATGGGTACATGCTGAATATCGCTTGTTGAGACATCGGGAACGACTAGTTCAACAAGGAATTTTTGCCGATAGATTAGAACCAGAATGGTGCTTACAAAATCAAGGTTCATGTAATAAGTAAACTCTACATAGAATTTAGATAGAGAATGTCTGATTTTAAAGTGAATGTGATTTAATCAAAAAGCCAATTTCATCGGAGATTAGAAAAAGAAATATAGAACAGCTACGTGATTGAAAAAGCAATTATAATTCCTATTCATTAACAGAAAAAGGTTTTACAGACGTAGTATTTATACAATTTATTTAAATATGTGTGTGTGTGCGCGCGCATGTGTGTGAACAAGAGACATTCTAGTAATCCAAACTTAAAATGTACGGATATCGTATTAAAAATTTGATGTACGCAAATAAAATTCCTAAATTCATTTACTATTCTTCATTTGTGCATTATTTTAATTTTATTAGTTATAAAATCTATTAATTGAATTTTTTATGATATACGATGTAAACTCAACCTAGAATAAGTTTAACTTTCCTTTCCAGCTGTTCATGTAACACTATACTGTTGAATCTTGGCTTATCGATCTTCTAAAAAAATCAATTTGTAACATCCACATCCATACGAAACATAAGTAAACGTGCTAGCTTTCACTATTTTCTAATTACACTCTGTAACAATACGCTTATAATGTGCAGAAATACAAGTACAGACATGTTGGATATCGGAAAGAACAGGCTAATGTATTAACCTTGTGAAAATAACTTTTCTTTTACGTAAATTATGAAGCTTTGTACAATCATTCATGGACGTTTCTGTATTAACAAAGAACATGGTTAGTGATAAATTAAATAGAGTACCTGCTCCAAATCACTGTAGCGAAATATTCTGTTCATGAAAAAATTAATTTAAGATCAGATTCTCTGTAACACTTGTACATAATATATATATATATATATATATATATATATATATATATATATATATATATATATATGAATAAAAACTGGTTTTACCTTATTTCACGACACTTTACAATCTTTACCTTTAATTAATCCATCGCATATAGTTTGATATATTACCGGCAGAACATAATCAAACGAATTCTATGAAATTGAATGAATATATTTCTCGTATTAGGGCATTCATGATATAAAAGTGACTTATCTACTATATATGCTGGATAAATACTATCTTTTTGAATTATTCTATTAAAGTCCAGGAGGTAGATCTATATTTATGTACTCATACGAAGAAGGCTCATTTTTGGAGTAAAATTTGGAATTAGTAATCCCAATATTTACCAACATAAAAATTGTAATCTTGGATTGAATTATCATTTGGTCAGTTATTATATTTAATTTTGTATACGTACATATAAAGCTGATTCTTAAAATATTCTCTGCCGTTATCGTACCACAAAATTTTGGTTCATTTTTCAGTCTCATATACACAAATAATAAATCAATCAAAAACTTCGTATTTAGATTAAAAAAAAAATTCTAACTATTTTACTACGAGTGGGGGGCCAAAAGTAACGGGAATCGGACTGTGGTGGGAAGAAAGGGTAGGGATTGTCATTGTTCAACCAGAAATGCATTAGGGTAACTTCTCTTGAGTTAGTGTGTGAAGTTATTGTGAGTGTATCGGTTCATTCGTAAAAATATTTGTAACAATATACCTTTTTCCATTTCAGCAAAAACGTGATGACCGATTGTCCAGAGCAACGCGCATTTGTGAAATTTTGTTTTCTGTTAGGAAAATCTGCTGCGAAAACTATTATAATGCTTAAATCTGTTTATGGGGATGCAGCTCTCAGTAAAACTAGACTCTACGAATAGTTTTCTCGTTTCAAAAATGGAGAAATGTCAGTCCAAGACCAACCTCATTCAGGACATTCTACAACGTCTAGAAGTAACGAAAACGTTGACAAAAGCAATGCTCTCGTGCGTAAAGACCGTCGGCAAACGATTTATCAACTCAATGAGATGAATGGAATATCGTGGAGCTCAGTGCGGTGAATTTTATCCGAAGATTTGCATATGGAAAGATTTTCAGCTAAATGTATCGCTTACCTTCTCACAGGCGAGTAAAGGGCAACTCGCCGTAAAGCAGTTTGTAACCAAAAACGGCATGATACCAATCGTTCATCCCCTACTACCGAATCTGGTCCCCTGTGATTTCTCTTTATTCTCCAGACTTAAAAAGGACATGAGAAAAAGCTTTTTATCACTGTAAAGGAGTAATACAAAAATCTCAGGAAGGGCTAAAGAATGTCCTGATAAATGAATTTAAAAAATGTTTTGAACAATGTAAGCATCATTTGCAGAAGTGCGTTGTGGTCAATGGAGAATATTAACAAAAATTTGGTATAAAAATATTAATAAATAAAGAAGTTATGACTAGTTTCAATTAAAGAATACAAAATATTTTTCTCCATACACTTCTATAGTTTTAAACGGATCCCATACATCAGTATTTATAATTTCTAAAATATCTTTTTCCTTGCATCTGTTATTACTAGCCAATAAATGATACATTTTTATATTTGTTGTTGTTGTACTCGCATTATAGTGTTCTTATGTACATAGTGAATGGGGAATGTGCATTTAATAGTATTAGTATAGATTGTCGCAAATTTTACAAAGTATAATCGAAATGTATAATTTTACAATAGCTTTATTGTTAGAAATGGCATAATTTTCATGCAAAAAGCACGTACTTGTACCTGGAAAATGATGCGATTGTTGAGAAATTAAGTCAAATCCATAAAAAAGCATATATTAATTTCTTGGAATTTATATCATTCTTCATTAAACTCGTATACGATTTTTGTAGTAAATTGATGTTATTCAATAAAATTATTATAATATGCATACCTGATTTTATGTTATGTAATGGTAGTCGTTAGCAGCAATATATGAAGTATATGAGGCTGTATAAAACTTTCGACTTTCGTTGTTCTAGGTATTCCATTAGCTATTTTTCAGTATCTAGGCAAGCATTTTCCTAATCCAAAATCACTATTGTGTCATTCTGAGTAGTCGGACTTTTTTTGTTAAGTACGGCTTAAGAATATCAATGTTGAATTCCACATATATTTTGAGTAAATGGCACCTTTCTGATCCATCGAAATACCGAGCAGGAATTGTGACTCATGTGGCGAAAAATATAAATCACATTAATTTCTTGAGCCATGAAAATTTTCAATATTTCGAAATTTATTATTTTGTTAAGCGGAGAACTGAGGGGGTTCACAGTAAGAAAGCACGTTCTTTTTCATTTCTTATTAAGCTTGTATTCGTCTAGTATATGCTCGCAATAGAAATAAAACATATTTTATGGATTCAAAGAAGGAAAAATGTGCACGGAACAGATAGTAATAGGCGGCAGGTGCATCTCTGGAAAAGATATCGAAACACGACGTTTATAGTACGCCTTGTCGGAGCTGCAACTGGCGTTTATAATATTCTGTTATAAGGCAATTTGTGAAATAGGTGAAGGTGTAAGGTTTTTCACCTTAACGGGAAGAAAGCATAAATGGCTAGTCTAGATAGCCTCGAGGCTGATCCCCGGTCAAGTAGCTGAATGGTGACCTGATTTGCTGGGGGAGGGAGGCAGATTGACCATCTCGGAGACAGTTGAGGCTTTCAATGAGAAATAAAACAATTTTGATAGAGCACTCAAAGTACGTTCATCTGTTCTCGTCGAAATGTGCTCGTCTTTTCGCAGCAATATTAGAAACGCAATATTGACATGCTAATTTGTTTTCGGTGACCTTTTTAGAAAATTTTCTGTGATTTGTGTGCTGTATTGTGAGAGTAATATTACTGTGATTATTATTAGCCTGCGTAAGCGTGTACATGCTTAATCGACACGGATGATAGCAGACCAGACACGCAATAGCGCTGTCTGTTTTCATCAAGCACGCGCTCTGGGTGAACACCAAAGCAACAACCCGTCGGCTCGGATGCTGTCCTGACAAGCACGGGGCGAGGGCCGCACCCGTATCCGAGATGTCATAGTACCATTCTGCGTGAATCGGGTGTTCCGCTTCCTTTACGAATCTTGCCTGGAATATTGCAACGAGTTGTAGTCCCCGTGGAAACAGAGGTCAACAGTACTATATATATGTGTGTGCATGTATAGTAAGTATTCTATTACTAAGAGAGAATGTATGTGTGTGTGTGTGTGTGTGTGTGTACGTGGTATTTTCTTGCATTGTGTACATATTGATAGCCTTTATACGATTTTTTCTCTTTCTTTATAAATTTTCTTTGCTAGTATTGTAAATAAAAATTATAATTTACATTAAAATAAAACTCAAACGCTTGATTCTGGTTTTCTTCTTTATCCGAAGAGGTTTTGAGGCCGAATTAAGTTGGTATTCTTATAATGGTAACATATTGTGTCTTTCTTTATTCATCATCCTGTTCACTTATTCGCATCGACTTCAAGATCACTTGCTCGTTATATACGATAAAAACATCCGTTAATAGCCCAAAAATGTTGAATTCGCCATTAAAATTCTTTTTTCACACTCAGTCAGGTCTATTACTCTACAATTTATTCTTATGGAACTCGGCTGGCAGCTGTCTTCGTAATAATGCATCGTTAGAATTATCCGACTATTGTACATCATGTCATGGAGAATCGAATGCATTTTTTATTGCGCTCCGAAAACTTTTAAGAGTTAAGAAACTGTTTTGATCCAATATTACAGCATACTTAAATCCAACTTTAGTGATATTTTCTTAAATTAGTTATCCATACTAACAATGACTTATTTTATTAGTTTTGTAAACGAAGGGACTGTATATTATTCTAGATGCGAAATATTGCTTGCACCTTTCTCGACATTATTGATTGCATAAAATTCTTATTCGGCAATATATTTTTCAGTTTTAATAATATAATTTATAAACAGATTTTTAGTACTACAATGGATTCACCTGTTTCATCACTATTTGCAAATATTGCTATGAAATATTTAGAGATATATGTGGATGATATATTATTATACATAAAAAAGATTATTTAGAATTAATCTTAGATGTTTTCTATAGTTTCCCTGAAAAATTAAAATTTATATGTGAATTGGAAACTAAAAATTCAAGAAATTTTTTGAATATTTTTTTAATCAGAAACAATAATCACACATTGCTTTCCCAAATATACTGAAAGAATGCGTAATTATAATTGTAATCAGACGAAAATACAAAAAATTATAATAATATCCTTTATAATTTACTTGACAAAGCTCTAAAATTGACAGACAGTAAATTTCATGTAAACAATATTAAAGCAGTAAAAGAAATATTGACGAATAATAATTTTCCAAAATTTGTTAGCAACAGATATATATCAATTGGAATAACATCTATTAAGTATTATAAGAATAGTAATAATAATAATTATAATTATCGTTCTGATGTTAACAATAGTTGCATTCCTCTATCGACCCATTTTATAAAAACTGTTCATCGATTTGAAAAATATATAAGATTCCGACTACTCCTTTACTAAATAATATTCTCAACAAATTTATTAAATTAGAAAAAGATTAGGTAACAAGGAGAAATATACTAGTTTAGTATATAAAATATTTTGCAAAATTTGTCCATCGGTATATATTGGTGAAACAAAATGAGCGTTACGAGAACACATTAATGAAAATAAAAGAAAAAAACATTCTGACTTATGTAATATTAGCATTACATACAATAAAAAATTATCATGAATTCTCTCGAGATAATATTTTATTATTGAGTGTACAAGTAAGTTTCCAGCTTTTATCAAAAGATGGTGTCACCAGTGGATTCCGGGCAAAAATCTCAGACATCATGTGTTATATTTGTAATCTTTGTATCTGTCAATGATTTACAGCATTATATTTGAGCATTTCTTTCGGTATCGTTTATTTTATTGAGTAAAATCATGAAAAGTTGGGCAAATAAACATCATTTGCATGGGATACACTGTTTCTATTCATTAATATGAGGAAATGTGTGGCTGTCACCTATCGTTTACTTTCGGAACCTTATAGAGCGGAATGTATTAGTGAATTATCGTGTTGCGAATGTTTCAAATGGTTCAAAATTGATGATTTTGAAGTTGAAGACAAGACTCAGGAAAACCGAAAAGTTTTGAAGATGAGTAATATATGTATTTTATAAAAATTTCATACAAACTATTTTTCTAAATTCAGTATTATATTAAGACAAATATATGAACCTAATAATATATGTAATAATTGGTAATGTTCAGCTAAAAACATCGATGATTCAAAATAATTAACTCTTTTTTTATCAGTCCACGCGTGGACAAAATGATGTGCAAATAAACTCGGCCATTTGAAAATGATTTCATTACTTTATTATGCTAAATTTCCATTAAAACTATTTATTAATTATTATTTTTTAGAGTTTTAGATGTATTTGTAGAAACTATACCTTCTGTTATTTATAGGGATTCATTGTCCTGATATATGTAAAGAATTATAATATAATTATATTTTTTTTATTATGCTTTATTTGAAGCCTACTTAAGGCTTCTTAAACAATATAATTACATATGTAATTATGTTTCTATTTTTGTCTCAATATATTATTGAATTTAGAAAAATATTTTATATAAATTTTTCATAAAATATATATCAGTTGTAAATGTTTGAACATGCTCAGAACATATATCATTCTTTTACTTTACATTAATCAGTAGGACATCTGACAATATCTATGTCTTTAATATTTAAATTAAAATATCTATATGTCATTTTTCTATATGAAAATAAGATAAAATTTTGCTATATTTAGGGATGTCCCTATTTTTTACTATTGTTTAATCAATTATCAGAGTAATAAAAAGCCATAACAGAGACAACGATATAGTTTCTCATTTATTGTTCCTTATATTATAAAGAAATGTTTTTAGGTTACTGACTAAAAGGTTTAATACACTATTATTAGTTAAAATAACAGTGTTTATATATAGTGGTCACGACATTACAGTTTTCATTAGAATTGAAGATACCTGTCCTACCGTACTAATATAATCCACATAGTATAAAAAGTTTCCGAAAGATTCCTGGAAACTTCCAAGAAATAGTTTGAACTTTCCAGAAGCTATCATGTATCTAAAAACATGAAAGGCCCGAGAAAATTTTCTAACAGAAAGCTTCTCTAGAAGCTTATAATAAGGTTTTGTGCAACGGTCTAGGAAGGTATCATGGAATCTTCTTAGAGACATGAAATCTCTGGAAAAAATGCCTGATTGAATCATCCCTGAAAGCTTACAACAACCTTTCATGAAATCTTCCAGGAAACTTTAATGTAAGATTTCGGGAAGATTAAAATATCTTCTTGAAAACTGTCTTAAAACATTATATGAAGCATACATGACTTTTTCAAGGAAACTTCTGTTAGTTTTTTAAAAGAAAGAAAAATTAATCAAAAAGCTTACAAACACTTTTCAGTTACTGTTAATGAAATTAAAAAAATTAAAAAAAATCATATTAGGTTGTCAAATATCTCCCCTCCGCTTTTTTGCTCTTCATTCAATGCTTTATAGAAAGTGTTACAGTGGTCTGATTTACTTCAAATATGCGCCGTTTTGTTCCATAATCTGTTTCCATCTAGACGGCAACTTCATAATACCCCTCTCGTAGAAACCACTCTCCTTATTTGCGAAGAACTCGGACAGCCACTTTTCACAAGCCTCTTTTGAGTTCAACTTTACACCACCAAGGACATTCGATATGGACAGGAACAGATGATAATCACTTAGCGCTATGTCCGGGATATATGGTGCATGCGATAAAACCTCTCATCCGAACTCCCGTAGCTTTGTGGTCGAAGTATCTGGTCTGGCGTTGTCCTGGTGGAACACTACACCCTTCCTGTTGGCATATTGTGGACGCTTCTGCTCGATAGCCTGCTTCAAGCGGTCCAGTTGTTCACAGTAGATGCTAGAATTAAGCGTCATGCCATTTGGGAGCAGCTCATAGTGGATGATTCCCTTCCAATCCCACCAAACAAACAGCACAACCTTCCTGGCCGTCAATTCCGGCTTGGCCACTGTTTGGGACGATCCACCGGCTTTGGACCACGACCATTTTCGCTTGATATTGTCGTATGTGATCTATTTTTCGTTGCCGGTCACCATCCACTTCAAAAATGGGTCGAGTTCGTTCCGTTTCAGCAGCACATCGCAGGCGTTGATTCGGTCCAGAAGGTTTTTTGCGTCAAATCATACGGCACCCAAACATCAAGCTTTTTTGTATCCAGCCTTCTGCAGATGGTTTAAAATGATTTCATGACTAACTCTCATCTCCTGGGCAATGTCACGAGATGCCACATGCCGGTCTAACTCGATAAATTCCATGATTTGATCGGTATTCGTCATCACAGGTCATCCGCCGGCTGACTTATCCATGGTGTCATTTGTACACCATTTGCGTCCTCCAAAACATCATTAAACTCACGAAACGTTTCTCTAGCGGATTTGCTTGACGAAGAAAAATTTTAAAATAGCGCGAATTTCGGCGTTAGTGAATACCATGTTTACACGTTTATAATTTTTCAACGCAATATCCAAACAAAGTCCAAACTAGTATTGCCATATATGAGCTCTGTATCGCTTTGTACATACCCGCGAAATTAATAAGACAAAAAGGCGGAAGGGAGATATTTTACAACCTGATAAAATGAGAATTAATTATACAGGGTGACCCATTTTAATCGGCGCAGCTGGATGACTGGCAAGCTAAGCTAGATAAGCAAAGTGGTTCTGACAAAAGTTGTAGATGGTAAAGGGGGAAATAAAATAGGGCTAAAGTTTTTGATCTTGAACTTGCCCTTCAAGATTCTTTCAAGTTCAGAGTGACTTTTTTAAAATGGGAACATCTATTTTTGACCCCGGATTCTGAAGGAGCGGGAAATTTTACGTTTAAATTCATATTAAGAATATTTTTTCAAGGTCCTTTCAAGATTAAATCAAAGTTAAACTCGAGATTAAAAATCATTGATACCTTAATTACAGACAGGCTAACCAACCTTAACATTGATGTATACATCCCCATATATCCTTACAAACCTGATAAACGTACACCTAAGCAACCAATATTTGTATAAAATTTGTAAGGGTATGTGGGGATGCATACATCAGTGTTAAGGTTGGTTAGACTGTCTGATTTGACCGTGAAATGATCTTGAAAAAAGTTTCTCAATACGATTTTAATCGTACAATTTCCCAATGTGTCCAAATCCAGGGTCAAAAATAGATGTTCGCATTTAAAAAAATCACTTTGACCTTGAAATAACCTTAAGGGGTAAGTTCAAGGTCAAAGACTTTACCCCTATTGTGCTGCCTCCTTTGCCCTCTACAGCTTTCGTTAGAACCAATTTGCCCTATCTGGCATAGGTTGCGAGTAATCCAGCTGCGCTAATTAAACTGGGTCACCCTGTAGATGCATCAAAAAAAACTTGTATTAATTTTTTTCACATAATATATTACATACAAATATTAGTTATTTTTTAACTAATAATTTCTAAATTTATTGCGCATTAAATTATGATGTGGATATTACTTTTATAACTTTTGTTATTCTGAATCACTCTTATCGCCAATGGGTAATGGTGCAATTTTTTTTTTCATTTTTCTGTCCGTTGGAAAATAATTTAATTCAAAACCAAGTAACCAAGATTGCGGAAAATATAGTAATAATGGATATACTCACCTTAGCTCTCGTGTCTTTTGGCCACGCGGTGTATGACGCGGCTTTGGCGTGTGCCTTGCCGGCGTAGTTTGTGACACTGCGCCGCTCGGCGCGTTTGACGTATCTGTAAAGGTCCGAGAAAGGAAAGTTGAGGCGGCTCAACAACGATTTGCGCTAAACAACGGACTCTTGGCGCTAGTCTGGATTTTGTCTCGAAGTCAAACACTTCGAGCCAGTTGTAAAGTTTTGAATATATTTTCCTTATTTATAAATTTGTTTCTTTATTTGAAGTAGTTATTAGTTATCTTCTTTCCTTACTAATATTTTTAGAATGCTATTATTATAATTCTTCTAATTCTCAGGTTAATAAATGATAAAAATATGACGCCTATTAATAGAATGACTTCGGTCAAAACATTGCAACCATTCTCTCGCGAACTGTAGGATTGGTGCCGTTTCAAAGAATCATTTCATTTAGCTACAGCAATAGAGAATTATTCAGATCTGGAGAATGTTTGAAGATTGTTTGAAACACTGACGGGAACGGTACGCGAAGCGGTGCAACCTTTATTTATCACAGGACATAATTCCCGAGAAATAATGGACACATTAGAAATTTGATTATTAAAAGGATACTGAGTATTAAAAGGGTAAATATAGGTTTAATTGAATTCGCGTCGAGATTGAGAAACGCGGTAATAGCGATCAAATTTCAGAAGGATAACGCCGAAGATTTAAACAACCCCGAGTTCATAAGTGATTTGCTAAATAAATTACTCGAGACAATTGTTTATAACTTCATTACTTACGCCGCAAATGAGGCGCGATATCTACCCGACTTAGAAAGACTCGCGGAATTTCTATACAGAGAAGCGCAAACGCCCATAGACATTACAGTAAGGCAAATGTAATCACGTACGAGATCGATGAAGTTGATAAACATCAAAAAGATACATGTCACGGTAAGAAAATAAAAGGAGTGTTTGCTACTGTAGATATGCATGAGAGAAAAAATAAGAGTGAGCGAAAGAATGCGAGAGTTACGGATAGTGGTGTGCACTAATGGTGGTCGCAAATATCACTGTATTGGTGACAGATATTTTTTACAATTACCGATAAGTAAAACATGGAAGACTGTAAAATCGAATGGCTTATGTTATAGATACCTGGCGTAGAGTACCGACGAGAAGAGTGTAAAAGGTTGGGCTGTAGTGATTGTGACCGGAATCACCACACACTCTAACACCCTCTCAAGACTAATGATTCAATATTGGTTTCTTGCACAGAGCAAGAATCAGTTACCGATTTCGCTTAGTATTGAAAAGTCCGTATATACTGAAAGAAAAGTTAATTGGCTCCGGAAAATTGACTAGATTCGCATGCGATGTTATGATTAGTGTCAATAATTATTACCGGTTCATTAAAAAGTAAAGTAATTTATGCATTACTAGATGCATACTCGGCGCAGCTTTGGTGTATCCGTTGTCCACGTGGTTTGTCACGCTGCGCCTCCCGACGAGATTTGGCGTGTCTGTAAGGGCCCAGGGAAGAGAAAGTTGAGGCGACGCGACAACGATTTGCGTGAAATGATGGACTCGTGGCGGCTGTCTTGATCTTGTATTGAAGTCGAACACTTCGAGTCACTTGTAAATTTTTTAATATATTTTCGATATCTATAAATTTGCTCCTTTATTTAAAGTAGTTAGCAGTTATGTCCTTTCCTTACTAGTATTTTTAGAATGTTATTATTATAATTCTTCTAATCATTACATCAATATTAATATGAATATTAATAGTAAAATTGCTCCTTATTGATCTGAACATTTTTCTTTTCATAAAATTATTAACCAAACTCTGATCGCAACTTCGCTAAGATTAGAACTTCGCTTAATTAAAATCTACCGTTGCAATATTATTAGTTAGAACAGTAGATAGAACTATATGTTCATGTAGCAAATTAGCGGCCCGTTCATATTCATTTCTACATAAAAATTACACATTCAAGACAAGTCAAAATAGTCCGAACCTAACCTATTAAGATTTTCAAATGCTAATAGCCATACTTTTTTATTATTTCTTTTCAACATCACGCCAATGTAAAGAAGCTAATTATTACCAAAGAAATGCATTTAATTAATACTGTTTGTTTAGAATACATATACGATTTTTTCATTATCAATATATAAGATTGTTAAGAACATAGGTTCCTTTGAATATTTATAACTAAAAATAAATATAATGTATGCAGAGTTGAATAATGTGTATAAATTTTATATGAGTTATTTAAATTATTTTTAGATTAAATTATATTTATAATTATTATGAAATAAATGAAATAACTATGGAATTTGTAGGTAAATGCGTAAATATAGCCTCAAATTTGCACCTGGATTCAAATTTCGCGCTTAAAGTAAATTGTGCAGCATTGTAATACCAATTACGATCCTAATCATAAAATTAATGAATTCGCCTTCGCTTATATCAACTTATGTAATTCTATAATTAAAACTCCCTGTAGAAATAGTTCGTACACATCCGGATATCGGTTTCTACTGTCTGAACTTGAAATTATGATTTGTCGCTTTAGAAGCGGAGTGTATTACATAGATGTCTATATATAAATCAAATACACATACATCAAGGCTTAGCGGTTCTCAAAGTCGTCTTCGTGATGCTATCGCACACCTGATTTGCTAGACGGCATGCGAGCGCATAAGACAAAAGCATATAATTTAAAATGCCATTTATTTTACAAAAAAATAAATAATGAAATAAATTTATAAAATAAATTCGAAATATCCCAAAATAACACAAAGAACATTAGAAATTACAAAATAATTATGGATTTCTATAATAAGATTCTTATATGTAAAGAAAATTATAATTAAGAAAATGTAACAAACATATTACTTTATTAAACATGTATAATTAAACAGATTGTAATTATTTAAATACAATATTTTTTATAGATATTCTTTTACAAAAAATATATTTAGATCATACATCACGCTATTATTGGAAGCAATATATGTATAATTTTTGTATTTTGCATAATGACTATATTTTATCTGAGTATTCCAAAAAATTACAATTTATGACCTACTCAACAAAAATTTAACAGTACAAAAATATATTTTAAAATAACATGTTTATAATTTTAACGAATGCTCATATGTGTGTGCGCACATATGAACAAATTTGGTTTATACAAAATTCAGTAATATAAAAACACAATTATACTCTTTTTTCTTTACAAAATAATGACGGTTTTCTGGTATTTCACATTCGAAGTAACAATCAAGCTGCTTTTTCATATCCATTATGTCTAAGGGGAGTATGTATCGAAGTAACAACTCAAATGCATTAATTACGTCTTGTGAACACTTAAATCTTTCATTTTCTAGGGAAAATCAACATAACTTCTTCTAGGTTCAAAAGGGGAGCGCATACTTCAAATACATCTTGTGCACTAGAAGAGTTCACCTCGGATATCACAATAGGATGTAAAGTTATGTTTCTAAAAATGAAAATTTTTATTTTGTTTATAATTGAAACGTCGACCAATGAAATTAGGGTGGATTGATAAGTTTCCGGCCTGACCAAGAAAAACAACGTTTTTAAGAATTTTTTTTATTTCTCAACATAATCTCCTTCAAGGCTGATAAATTTCTTATAGTGGTGTTCTAGTCTAGTAATGCCATCTCTATAGACTGATTCGTAAAGCTCCTCGAAATACCCATTTACAGCTTCGATTACTTCTTCATTGTCTACAAATCTTTTACCGCCAAGCCATTTTTTGAGATTAGGAAACAGATAATAGTCACTCAGGGCTAGGTCTGAAGAGTAGGGAGGGTACGGCATCAATTAAAACTTCAGATCGTTGATTTTAACCATCGCAACGATTGACGTGTGCGCTGGTGCGTTATCGTAATGAAACAATATTTTTTTCTTCGCCAGATGAAGTTTTTTAATTTTCACTTCGTGGCTTAAACGTTGCAACAGGTCTGCGTAGTATTGACCAGTGATAGTTTTACCCTTTTCAAGGTAATCAATTTATATAATACTTTTTGCATCCCAAAAAACAGTAGCCATGACCTTGTTCGCCGAAAAAATTGTTTTTACCTTATTTGGAGTTAGTTCCCCTGGTCCAATCCACTGTTTAGACTGTTGTTTGGTTTAATGAGTGTAGTGGTGGACCCAAGACTCGTCAACGGTTACGAATCGACGCAAGAATTCGCTTGGATTACGCTTATACAAGAAAAGTATTTGATGACAGCACGATTTTCCAGCTTTTCCATTTTTACGAAAAACACAAAAAAAGAAACAGAATTCTTGTTCAGCGTGCTCTCAAACCTAAACTAAGATAGCGATCGGACTCAAGCTACAAGCTATCTAAGGATGGTACTATAGAACGCCACCTCAAGGTGGACCTAATGGCGACATCTCTTGGTCAGGCCGGAAACTTATCAATCCACCCTCGTATTAATTTGAAAATGACTAACAGACTTTGGTGCACAATATATATTTTTTCTCTATATATACTTCAGGTATGTCCCGACGCGCAATTCTTTGTAATATGTTACTTGATCATAATCCTAGTATTTCTAAATTCTCTTTTTTGTCGTTTACTTAAATTTGATTGTAAACATATAAAGTATTCAACATTTTCAATGCCCCACACTGAGAAATTATACGAATTTGACTTATGTGATCTCATGAATATTTGTACTTTACAAATTTAATGCTACATTTTTTCTATAGATTTATACTTTTTTCAATTATTGAATAAGAGTGAGGTATTGAATAGAATTTAATTGTTTTTTTTTCAATAGCATATAATCACAGTAACAAGCAATTTAATATTCTCCTCAGATTTTAGAAATATCGATTATCATTACTCACTAGAATTACACCCTGACATTAAAATAACAAAAAAATTTTTTTTTAAATCAAATAAGAGATAAATTCCTAAAGTTTTACTGTAAGTATAAATAACTTTACTAATTTATAACTAGAGTATTCTTATAGAACTTAAAATATATAACAACTATCCTGGATATAAATTGTCGCATTAACCCTTATGCGAGCAACCGGGTACCCGGGTACCCACCGCGTTACAATTCTATCGATTACTCTTTGAGTAGCTCTGGGGGACAACCGGGTACCCGGATACCCACTAGAAAATAAATGATGTATTAACTTGGAAATGAGCAATGTTAATTAAAAATATGATAATTATATAATACAGGTTTATAAATAAATAATTAAAATAGTTATTAAGTTAAACGTAATTGAGTTATTAATATACGTAATTTATTAATTCCAGTGTTGAAAATGAATAATTTTACAATTAGTCAACGCAATCAGAGCATAATACTTTTGTTGAAGAATGTTCATTGCATACGGGTTTCTGACAGTCTACGCAACTCTTTCTGGTCTTTCTACGTCTTTTGATCGTCAATCTATAGCAAAGATGACAAGAGCCTGTTACTTTCAACCTACCAGTAGTATCGCGAGGCTCATCATCTCTTTTAGCGCCAGGTACAGGACCGACGGGAACTCCTAGTATGTCCTCGACTGCGTTCTTTGTTGAGTGGTGGCGCATGATTTGATTGTTTGAAGAGCGGTCTTCAATCGAAGGCTTACATAGTTCTTCACTCAATTGACGTAAAAAACTATGACGATGATGGGTCTTTTTCCTGATCATATTATTGCTTTCATAGTAAACTGTATACGCTGCAAGTGCAGCAATGTCTAACATGTTAAAAAACAAAACGAGTGGCCACCTCTGAGTGCGTCTGTGAGTGCTATATCTGCCTACCATCTGATCCATTGTATCAACACTACCTTTGTATTTATTATAATAAGTAATCATGTGTGGCTTCTTTTGCTCGTCGTCATTCACAGCAGTATCGGACTGCATAGTAGAAAGTAAGATCACAGCTTTTTTCTTTTTCGGTACATATGAGCAAATAGTACCGTTACGTTCATGAAAACCAAAAAGAGAAGAGTATTGTTCTCGAGTCTTATTAGGAGCCATTTCTTTAGGAATGTAAGGCTTATTTTTTTCAAAGTATCAGTGATTGTCAATCTCCACGATAACAAATGTTTAGCAAGAGGCAAGGTAGTAAAAAAATTGTCCATCGTAATATTTCTTCCACTATTTTTGAACTGAGCTACAAATTCCTTCACGACTCTCTCTCCTTGGTTTTTCTCGCGAACATTGCCCATTTTGCCAGTATAAATAATTCCGAACAAAGGATACGCGTTCTCAGCGTCGCAAACCCACCAAATTTTGATGCCGTATTTAGCAGTCTTTGAAGGAATGTACTGCGTAAATTTGGTGTGACCGCGAAAAGGATAAAGCTGCTCATCGATAGTTAACTTCTCTGTTGGTTTATATATTTTAGCCAAATTTGCATTGAGCATCGTCCATATGTCACGAATACGAGCAGCTTTATCCTCTTATGCTCGTCCTTGGCGCGTAGTTTCATCATCAAAACGAATAAATCGTAATATAGCGTGAAATCTTTGCAAACCCATCGTTGCACGATAAAGAGGATAAGAAGTACTTTTCCATATCTCATTTTTATGATCGGTGTTTGAATTATTCATCTCCGAAGCAATCAAAATCCCAATAAATGCGTCACGGGCCACCACGACCGAATAGAATTCGGATTTGTCGAGTTATAAATATCATACACACGCTTTGCCTTTTGATTTGTATAACGAACTATGAGATCTACTATTTCAACTGATATAATATTTTTGAAAGTGTCAACTACCGATAATGTTTCTGTCGATCTAGCCGGACCGCTTTTTTGGCGGAGAACATTATGAGAATATTGATGAGCATTGGGCGGTGTCTTGCTCCAAATCGTTTTATCTTTCGCAATGTATTCTTGGAGCGTTTCCGTACCCGCTTCTTGCGCCCACGCTGCCATACCTAACGCTGCACCTTCGCCCTCGCTTTCACTTTCGTTATAACTGGAGCTACTCGATCCCTCACCTCCGGAAGCTTCGCTGCCAATTGCGGTGTCTGATTCCGACACTTATCCAAAGTGCTTTGAGGTAGCCAGTCGTTGTCCAGACTGTCGTCATCGTATTCCGAACTGTCCTCGGGATCTCGGAGTATATTATTCACATAAACCGTTTTCCTGGCACGTGAAAAATTGATTTCATGATCAACATCTGTGGCAAAAATGGAAGAAAATGCTACTGTGAAAGTATGCTCCAAAATAAGTCTTACCTTGAAAATTCATGACGTGATAAATGGCATTGCATGATGAAATATGATGAATATCTTCTACACAAATCACTCAATAACACTAAATTAATTATAACAAGGTTCAAAACTGAAATGGCGTTAGGCGTCGATGTATATTCTGCGTATCGGCGGCTTGTTGCTCCACGGCACAGTCGGCTCTCGTTGCTATACACGTCTTTCCCCTTCGATTAGACACTCCGAACTGAGCCGCAGCTGTCCCAAAGGCCTCAGTGCTATAGTAATGCAGGTAGGCTACCCTACTACCACCACTACTAAGATTGCGAGCAGCTGCCTACCCATTAAACATGAAAACTGACCATGCGGTACCTGCTGTGCGCCTGAAACCTCTGCTCCGATTTCCATTTAAGATTTCTCTACTGATCTATATGTCATGAAAATAGCCCAAATAGTTTCTGTTTATGTTTACTTATTACATAGAATCGATTTGGATTGATTTCAATTATACTACTACTCAATAAATAAATAAAACCAGATGTGGGTACCCGGGTGCCCGGTTGGTTACCCATCAACGTAAGAAAAGTTGGTTGCTCACATAAGGGTTAAATGTACTGTCAATTTTTCTTTCTTTATAACTAAAATGTAAAATTAGAATTTTCGCGAAACACCATTTCTTTCGTTTTACCGTAGGATGCCACGCGCGTCGGTTCTTGGACGAGTCAGCTATATATATCATATCATATCATATATCATATCATAACATATCCTATCATATCATATACTAATTTATAAAGACAAAGCGAATTTTGGTTGGTATATGATAAATAAAAAAACTACTGAACCGATTGCTCTAAAATTTGACATATAGATTCTATATTACCTTGAAAAGAATTATATTACTATGTTTTTTAATATTACCTATGTTTTTTTATTGAAAATCATTTTACTTTCATCAATAAATTAAGTTAATGGTCTTAGTAGTCAGTTTCACCAGCGGCCAGAAGCTGTGAGTTAGTCGATATTATCCTTTTTGTTCTTCAGGTTAATCTGACACTACTCTAACATCTTATGGGTATCTTTCGTTTTTGTAAATTTGATTTTCTCACATGTGGTACAATCTATCTCTCTCTCTCTCTCTCTCTCTCTCTCTCTCTCTCTCTCTCTCTCTATCTCTCTCTCTCTCTCTCCCCCTCTCTTTCTCTCTCTCTCTCTCTCTCTCTCTTCTCTCTCTCTCTGTCTCTCTCTCTCTCACTCTGTCTCTCTCTCTGAATCTCCCCCTTTCTCCATCTTCACTTATAATATGATTGTGTATGCCAAATCATACTAAACATAATTTGTGACGACAAATTCTGTTTTCGTTTTGATACATTATATTAACTTCAGAAGTGACATAAGCTATGTTTTTTAGTTTGAACAAAAGAAGTGATGGCAAAATAGGGTTCTTTACCAACAACTTCGAAACTATGTATACGAGGTCATACAATTAAGTAATGCAACAAAATTAAAAAATCCAGTCTATTTAAAAATTAAAGTGCATCGTTACGATTCCCTTCAAAGCAGTCCCTTCCCGCTCTATACACTTATTCCAGCGAGTTTTCCAGTTTTCGTAACAATTCTAGACCACTTCTTGTGGGACTTCTCTGAGTACCCTTCTCACAGATTCTTGGATGTCTTCAACGGAGTCAAAATATCGACCTTTGACGAATTTTTTCAAATGGGGGAATAGGAAAAGTCGCAGGGTGATGCGTCGTAAGGTTCTGATGACTTTAGACGCCAAAAACTGAGAGACACTGAACACACTACGACAGGGAGCATTGTCGTGATACAGAACCAAAGTCTTCGCGATCTCTGGACGCACTCTTAGCATCATTTTTCATAATTTTTCGAGCACATTGCGGTAAAATAGTTGATTTACTGTTTGTTCAGGTGGTAGAAACTCTTTGTAAACCACCCCTTTGCTGTCGAAGAAGCAAATGAACATGGTTTTCACTTTGGGCTTGCTTATTCCCCGTGCCTCGTCTTTGACGCTCTCACGTCCGTTTTTAAAAGCGGCATGCCACAGAAGCACCTGACTACGACTCAGGACACCACTACCATAAACTTTAAGTATTTTTTAATAAGACTCTGCCGCGGTTTCGCCGAGTTTCACACGAAATTTTATCGCGCACCGTTGCTCTAAATTTCTCTGTTCCATTTTCGTGAAATGCACTACTCGCGCGTTGTTACAAAACACTAAACAGCTGGAAAAAATTATCGTATAAAGGTCGTCAAGATTTCAATCGCATGAGTAAGGATCTACTATTATGGTGGCGGAATTACAGGTTCGGAGTGTTACCACAGGCGAAAAATAAAATCGGTCGTTTTACTTAATTGTCTTACCTCTTACTATATAATATATTATAAATATATTATATATGTATATATATATATATATACATATATAATACATCATCACTTCCGCATAAAAAGGTAAATTTGCTATTCGCAGACTATCATTTTCTTTAATTTCAGTTGGCACAACTATTAAATGATTCACGGTATTTAATTTAATAAACGGATATATATATATATATATATATATATATATATATATATATGTATATATATGTACACATTTGGAATACGGCTTCTATGAAGAAATATTGTATTGGCGTGTACAGGCGGTTGAATACGATATCCCGGTTCCTCAGGACGATTTCTACTGGGGGTTAGATGTTAGGATGATAGAATGCCATGTCCCAGTGTTTCCGAACGACTTCTACGGGGAGTATTACGTTTAGTCTAGCTAGCTCGGGACATCTTCTACGCATACTTTCATGATCGGTCGGTAAAATACGATGTCTAAGTGCCTCTGGGCCATTTTTACAAGGAGTATCGTTGGAACGTTAGAATACGATTTCAAGATGTTTTGGAATGACTTCTACGTGGAGTGCCGTCTTTAGTTGCTGAGCAACAATTTCCAGATATGTCGGAACGACTTCTTCTGGAACTTTTGTTTTTGAACGGTAATACGATGTCCAGGTACTTCGGGATAATTTCAACAAAGAGTTGCAGGTTCGGACGATGTCATTGGTTGTCTAAAAAAAATTTATTTAAATTGGCTAAATTAATTTCATTTTCTTAAATGTATTAAAGTTAATTTCATAATTATATCATTAATTTTAATATCTGATTTGTTAAAAACAAAATTTTTCAAAAACTTGTTTGCTAGGTGGATTCAAGATTTTCAGTTGTCCGGTTACTATTTATATGAAGACACTCTAATACTTATGTGTTAACAGTAATGTAAAGTTTGAACGGTGGAGATTTTGCGTTTGAAATTAAGTTACGTTGCGCTACGTACGTAGCACATCCACATCAAAATATTCAGACCTCTAGCCGCTCCAAACGACTACTAATACATTCTTACAATGACTGACCTTTACTTGCGCTGACCCTAAGTCGTAAGATTGTCGACACTATCTCGCGTGCAGTAGCCAAAGCAATTCTACAGTACTGGATATTACGAAATGCAGCCCCGGAGGTGATTACTACCGACCAGGGGCGACAATTTGAATTGCGATTGTGCGAAGAGCTTTTGAAATTTTCGGGATGCAAGAGGATACGTACAATGTCGTAACACCCGGACGCAAACAGCATCGTGGAACGCTGGCTTCGTGACCTTAAGGCTGCCAGGGAGATAACCCGGATTGGACGAGAGTTCTGCCGATGGTGATTTTG
Source organism: Sycobia sp. Sy_11 (assembly GCA_018907035.1). NCBI lineage: Eukaryota > Metazoa > Arthropoda > Insecta > Hymenoptera > Epichrysomallidae > Sycobia > Sycobia sp. Sy_11. Next base: position 3,709,192 of record JACCIC010000023.1, read on the forward strand.
TGATTGTGTACGTGTGTACATGCAGACGTAGAAATGAGTCCAGCCGAGTATTTATGCGGAAAAACGCTAAAAATACCAGAGGCATTCTACCTTTACGAGACCATCGAGCCCTATGACAACGAGATTCATGTGCAAGGAAACTGTTCGTCTACAAGGAGATGAACCAGTGTGCACACGTCTTCCTACAAAGTAACCCGAATCGCCCGACACTTTGCCGACCGTACTTCGGACCGCACCTCATAATCGAGCGCGACCCGGATGGTAAGACAGTCTGCATCGACGTAAGCGGCCGCGAGAAAACTGTATCGATAGAGTGCGATAAGCCCGTACAGAGCATGGTACAGCGGATCCAGTAACTCGAGTAAATACCTTGTAGGCAATATTAAAAAAAATCAAAAACGTAATTTACTTTTATAACTATGTTTATTAAAATCTGATAGCTAAATGTATATATCTAAAATATAAAGGTGTCAGGTGATTGGAAAAATGCAGTGCTATAAGGCGCATGTACCGGACAAGTGTAGCTCGCGCGCGCTCTAATGTATAAATCTGCTTAATTTCTAATTCTCTCGACTGATATATATATACGCCGAAAGGTAGCGGTGACGCCGCCGCTGATGGCAATAAGTAGAGCTGCTGCGGTCGCGATCAGCCCGTACGCAGAAAGAAGGGGAAGGTTTTTCGAGTCATAACTTTCCGTTAGACTTCACCGAAATATAATTCCCATTAACTTATATTATGTTATAAAAAAATCTTCTACAGCTCGGCCATTCCTGACATCTAGGCCGTCTCGGCCGTACAAATTTATAAAATAATATACATTACAATTTTTTTCTTTTTATAAATGTTGGATTGTGCGTTTTCCCCGGCGCTTTCGCCCTATACTAATTGCTGTATTGTGCGTGCAGGATATACACATGTGTGTGTCGCGCGCCGCTCGGACGCCTGCGGCACTCCTCGCGGCTTTCATTATTCTCGCTTTTACAGTTGTAGAGTACAGACGTGATTCTTAGATCTGAATAAAGACCGGTAGATTCGTTAGCATAATTAATATCTTTTCATTTATTATCCTTCCTATATATAAAATCCAACAGGTTATGGGATCCAGCCCGCATTACTGCGGAATTTAAGCAAATTTTTTCTCGAGTTACGTGATTTTCGTAGATACGAGGGTGAGGCGAATTTTTCGCGCGCAAACACAGATTTTGTGTAATTTTCAAGTTTAACCGAATAGACTGTTTAGCATTCGCGTTAACGTGATCGGGAGTGTGTGCGGATACAAAAGAAAGGCCTGTCCGTAAATTTTACTAGTGAAAAGTGAATTTAGTGACAAAATTCAACCGCACCACACCTCACTCTCTTAGATTTTGATTTACAGAAGAGAGCAAAAAAAAAAGAAGAGAGACAAATTGAAAATTTTGTAAAAACAATAGAAGGAAGGAAGGAAGGAAGGATGACTGGCAACAAAGAGAGAGAGGAAAATAGTAAGTCTGAAAAATAAAGAATAGATGTAGTAAAAATGTAGAAAAATTCATATGAAATGCGAGTTTCAACTTAAATTTTGCTTACTTACAAAAACAAAAGAACAGATAAAATTGTCTTAAAGAAATGTTAAAACTTAACAGACAGAAAATGTTAATTCACAGAAAGAAATTGTGAAAATTAACAGAAAGAAGTTTGTAAGATAATAGTAAAAATTGAAATTAAAGATAGAAATTGCAAAGCAAAAACGAAGAAAGAGAGTTGAAACACGCAGAAAGCATGCAAAATTACAAGAATCAGAAATAGAAATCAGAAAATTATGTATAGTTACATATATAGAACATAAAAAGACAAACTCGCAAAAGCGCGCGCAAACTAGGAAACCGTTATTTTACTACTTAGAAAAAGAGTTCTAAAAAATAACGAATTCCAAGTAAGAAGGGGCGGTAGAAAACGACTGGCACGTGGCCGGCCGCAAGTAACCAAACCTTACCACATGCGTAAATGTAGATAGAAAGAACGAGAGTGTGTGCACAATAACCAAAAGCACACACACATGTATGAAAGAGAGAGAGAAAGACTGAGCGCGTGAGAAGAGAGAGCATGCAACTGTGCGAAAGAGAGCGCATGAGACTGTGCGAGTGAGAGCGCATGCGACTGTGTGAGAGAGAGCGCATGAGACTGTGCGAGTGGGAGCGCATGCGACTGTGCGACAGAGAGAGAGCATGCGACTGTGCGAGAGAGAGCGCCTGCGACGGTGCGAGTGAGAACGCATGAGGCTGTGCGAGAGAGAAAGAGAATGAACGCGCGCGGAGTGGGGAGAGAGAGAGCGCCGCGCGGACCGCTGCGCTATGGTAAAGCATCCATGCGCACCGCTCCGCAGCCGCCAGCCGAATGAACTGAGCATGCGCGAGCCAAGGGGCGGGGCGCAGCCAATCAGAGCGCGCGCTCCCCCCCGGTACGAATGACTAGGGAGAGAGAGAATGATCGAACTTGCTGCGCGGAGATAGATTCTCGCGTGAACAAGCGAATTTGAAAACGAAAATGCACAGTTATAAAATATCATTTTAAAATCGAAATAAGAAGCAAGTTCGAATCGAAAAATCGTACAGGCTTAAATGAAACAGCCCGTATGTGCGTATATACGTCTATACGTGCATACGTAACAATGTACGTAGGAATTTACAGCATTATGAGAGAGAGAGAGAGAGAAAGAGAAAGAGAATAAGGATAAATGTGTACATGCTTGCAGAACGAGTGAGGCGCGCCTGGCTCACTGCCTTGCGTGCGCGGCGAAAATGAAGAGAGAGAGAGAGAGAAAGTTAATTTTGCGCCGCTTGCAAGTGAAATGCTGTAAAGTAGTCTTTGGACTGCATGCGCCGTGCCGCGAAAGGCTCTCGCCGCATCCGCGGCAAGCGGATCCGTGTCGGGGACGCAGCGTGCGGCGGCGACGCATCCCAAATTGATACAAACAAAATTGAATTGACATTAAGGGGGCAGTTAAAAGTTTAAAAATTGGGAGAAGTCGTTATCGTGCGCTGGGCGGTCTCTCTGTACAGGAGTCGCTACTCGCGGCGTACAGAGATCTGATTAGTGGCGCCTACGCATGTTTGCCTTAGACTAAAAGAAGTGAAATAGGTGGCTGGTTAAGAAACATCCAATACGTGCGAGCGGTAAGAGATTACGGTATATATACTTCCTATATATTGTATGAGAATATCAAGGTAGCCGTATTGGATAGTAGAATGTCCCCCTGTAGCTCGTGGTCATACTTCCTGGTTGCACGACTGCACGACGGACAGCAGATGTTTAATTACATATAAACGAGTGAAATCCTTGATGGTCGAAATGAGCACGAGTCGATCGGTTAAATCACAGGCCTGTGTAGAGTTGTAGCAGAGACTCGATAAGACTATTTCGACGTATAGTGTGCACTTAAAATCGTATCGAAAATTAAAAGAGATGTAAGATCGGTGGGGTAGTTAGAGATGAGAAACGCGTACATTTAAAGAGCTTATAAGGGAACTTAACCTATGCCGGTATACCGAAAGAGTCCCGAGAGAACACCAGCCACCGACACGAAAAACTCAGTAGAAGTATCGTGTATAAACTAAGAGCAAGGTTCAGATGAATTAAGCTGGGCTTTCATTTTGACAGGTCTGAAAGAGGAGCAAAAGAAAATCATAACTGGGACGCTCCTGAGAATCTGGAAAGAGAAAAGATTGTATCTCCTTGGCGAGGGACGTAAAATCAATCGAAAAATTAGAAATTCAATCGGAGGCGACCAACACCTCGGGAGATAATTAAAGATGATGGTAAGAGGTGTTTCGATTGTGGAGCCTACGGTCACGTAGGTAGACAATGCCCAAATCCGGGCCAGATATACTGCTACCGATGCAAAAAGCCGGGCAACCATATTGCAAGGAATTGCAAAGCGAAGCGTGAGAGAGAAAGCGACAAACCCAATCATGGTAACAGGTCGAGGGCGATCAGAGGCAAAAGCGCACCAAAGCGCAACAAAATCTCACCTCGTGAGAAAGAGGCGAAACCATTCGGTTTGAACACCGAAGTCGAAGCGACGAGTGAACAAGGTAAGAACTTAAAAGAATTATACTATAGTTATTTCAATAAAAATGATTTGAGAAAATTGAGGAAAAACAAATTTATGAAGTTCATAGCGGACTGGGGTGCTACTGAAAATTTATGCAATTGTGAGATAGCATTTGAACAGCTAGATAAAAGCTTCACAGAAAATGTTAAATGCGCGAATAAAAAAGCAAATTTAGATGTAGACGGTATAGGCAACATCAGAGGAACAACAAGTTCTGGAAACGAATTGAATTTAAACAGCGTTTTGTATTCGCGAAATCTAGCCAAGAATTTACTTTCCTTGAGAAAATACGCGGAGCAGGGAATGGAAATTAGACTAAATAACAAACAAATAAACATAATAGATCCGATAGCACGAAAATCGATTATGTCAGGTAACTATGAATCACCGTTTTGGGTGATAAAATTGAGGACGCGTAGGAACATAGAAAGCGTTGAAAAAGAAGAGGCAGTTAGAATCATTAATAACATTGTAAATAAGATTGCATCAGAAACAGATAGAATAGATGATGTCGAGTCAGGTGCACAAGCAGACACCGGAAGAGACTCGGATCTTCTGGTGACTGCGAATGATAGGAAAGTGCATCTGCCTGCCGACAGCTTAAACATAGTTACTGTAGAAGCTCAAGATATCATTAACGTAAAAAGAGAAACAGACAAAACAAAATTAAGCGATGCCATGTTGTGGCATGATAGATTAGGACACGCGTCAGGCAAATATATCGCAGAATTTGTCAAGTAACACTCGAATTCCAGAGTAGATTTAAAACAGGATGACTTACTAGAAGTCTCGAATTGCGAAGCATGCCTAATGGCCAAGAGTACGCGACTCCCGTTCAAGGATAAGAGACAACGAGCCGATAAACCTCTTAAAATATTGCATGCAGATACAATGGGACCGATATCGCCGCCTTCGCATCCCAAAGGATATAAGTTCATTTTAACTATTTTAGATGATTATTCGCGAGTAGCTATAGCCCATCCGCTTAGGCATAAGAGCGAAGCCGCTGAATATATAGAAAGAAGCGTCAGGAGTATTAGAAATATTTTAGGGAAAGACGAGAAATTATGTTATTTGAGGTGCGACAAAGGAACGGAATTCGCAGCTGGCCTGTCTAGACACTCCGCAACACAACGGAGTTGCCGAGAGGTTCAATAGAACCATAGAAAACAAGGTAAGGACTATGATGTTGGATTCAGGACTTCCGACGAATTGTTGGGATCTGGCTGTTAAAACAGCCACATATATATATATATAACCGATCACCACACAAATCCTAATATTCTCGACTCGCGATGGGTGTTTCGACGCAAGATAGACAGTTTAGGTAAAGTAACTTATAAAGCCAGATTGGTAATACGGGGGTTTAAAGATAGAAATAATTACGACGTCAGAGAGACTTATGCGCCAGTGTCTAGACTGACGCTAGTTATATCGTTTCTAGCCATCGCTAATAAACTATAACTTAATCTGAAACAATTAGACATCGAGACGGCTTTCTCGTACGGAGACATCGAAGAAGATATATATCTTCGAATGCCCGAGGGATATCAGGCGTCCGAACCGAACAAAGATAATATTTTAAAGCTCAAGAAGTCGCTTTACGGTTTAAAAATTAGTCCTAAAAGGTGGAACGTAAAATTTACCGAGATAATGAACAAATTGGGATATAAAACTGCTGATTCACATCCGTGTTTGTTTGTCAAAACCGGTCAAAACGGCATATACGCGTTGCTATTGTACGTCGATGACATACTAATTATGGGAGAAAGAGAAAGCGAAATTGACGATCTTATAGACAATCTAGCCAAAGAATTCAAGTTGAAACGCTTCGAAAATCCGACCGAATACTTAGGAATAAATATCCGTCGCGACCGAGCAAATAGAACCATTACGCTGTCTCAGCGTAATTTTGTGGAAAAATTGATAAATCGATTCGGATATCGGAACATCAGAAGCAGCACAACGCCTATGAATATAGCCGTTGCCACGAACGAAAAACGCAGAGACCGCGAAGAAGATAACATAGGGGAAAGTAATAAAAATAACACTAGATATCGTGAAATAGTAGGCTCATTGTTGTACCTCGCTAACGCCACGCGACCCGATATTTCATATAGCGTGAATGTATTAAATCGATACCAAGTGAATCCGACGGAAGTAGAATGGGGTATGATTAAACGTGTTTTCGGATACTTAGCCGGTACATATGACAAAGGTCTGATTTTTAGAGGAACCGGTAATAATCTAGAAGCGTATTCCGATGCTAGCTTGTCGGATTGTAAGAATTCGCTAACAACGTGCGGACACCTGATCAGACTGTACGAGGATACTGTGGATTGGAAGACTCAAAAACAACCCAGCGTAGCCTTGTCCACCTGTCAAGCCGAATACGTAGCCATGAGTCTCGCCTGCCAAGAGTTGATCTCCTTACACAACTCAGTTAAAGAAATTTTAAAGGTCGATTTATATCCGTTGTGCGTGAACTGCGACAATCAGGCCGCCCAATTCTGCGCGAAAACCGACGGCAACAATCGTCTCCGACACATGATAAGCCGGGAAGAACACTACATTAAAGAATGCGTTCGGGATAATTTAGTAGAAATAAACTGGGTAAAGTCATCCGATCAATTAGCCGACATATTTCCGAAAAGCCTGAAAACTGATTTACACGTTAGGATTACACAAGCCATACTAAATGATTGAAATGACATAAATGTTTCAGATCCTGAAATCGAGGAAGAGACCTGGGACTAGTTCTAATTGAACAATGCAGTCGTAAGTCCAGCACCAAGTCCATACCTAGACTGATCAACTTAAAGAGAAAAGAGATTGACGACGCTGCAAAATGTATCAGAGCGAATAATGAAACAAGACGTATCGGAGTTATTTTAATATTATTAAATGTTTGCATTTATTTATGAAATATGTATGTTGGTCGAAAGCTCCGGACAAAACGAGAGAGAGTGTTGGATTGTGCGTTTTCCCCGGCGCTTTCGCCCTATACTAATTGCTGTATTGTGCGTGCAGGATATACACATGTGTGTGTTGCGCGCCGCTCGGACGCCTGCGGCGCTCCTCGCGGCTTTCATTATTCTCGCTTTTACAGTTGTAGAGTACAGACGTGATTCTTAGATCTGAATAAAGACCAGTAGATTCGTTAGCATAATTAATATCTTTTCATTTATTATCCTTCCTATATATAAAATCCAACAATAAAATAGTACAAGTACAAATGATACCTTAATATAAATAGTTCAAAGTATTTTAACTGTTGATCTCGCTAGTAAATCATGAAAGTAGTTTCATACGATCGGATGATTCCTTGGTAAGGTAATTGCGTGATCTGGAATCCGTCTATATTTTTAATAACGTATAGGTCGTTGTTCAGAACTTTCGATATAACATAAGGACCTCTAAAAAGTGGAATTAATTTTTTATTTATTCCTAAAGTGGTATCAACATTTTTTATCATTACATATTGCCCTTTTTCATACTTCGTAGCACTTTTGCGTTTTTGATTATAGGATTTTTCATTTTCTGATTGTGTTTTTACGATACCATTGTTAGCTTCGGCTCTTAATTTACTTAAATTTCTACCGCCTTGATATGATTCTAAAAACGCTCGAATTTCATCGTTGGTTTTACCTTGTTGAGTCATATCATACCGAATAAAAGTTCACTAGGACATTTTCCAGTAGATCACGATACTGTATTATTTAGCGCAAATTCGACATCATGGATTGCGCGATCCCACTTGTTTGTGTCGATCGAAATTTTAGCGAGCATTGGCGTAATTACGCGATTTAAACGTTCAGCTTGCCCATTTGCGCGGGGAGTGCCTACGGCAATTAATACATATTTCACACAGTTTTCTTCCAGAAAATCATTAAATTCCGCTGACGTAAATGTCGTACCTATATCCGTAACTATCTGATAGGGCTTACTATATTGACGGAAATAATTTAAAAGATGATTTACTACTTCGCTAGTACCCGTAGACCGACACGCGTACAGTTTACTAAACTTGGTAAAACTATCGACGATTAGCAATATATGTTTATAGCCTTTTCCTGTTTTCTCGAATGGCCCTAAATGATCGGCGTGTATGGTTTGGAAGGGCAAGTTACCCTTTTCAAGGTTATGCAAGAATCCTTTGTTTTTACCGCTAAGCGGCGAATATTCTATATACTTTAATAAGTTCGCAATATAATGCCTTACTTTTTCCCTTAATTAGCTTTGCTAGTGTCGAAAAGTTTTTAACAAATTTTCTAAAATAGCTCGCTAAACAAACAAAACGAAGAGCTTTTTTAGCGTTCCGTGGCACCGGATAATTTTTGACGGACGCAATGTTCGCTTCACTCGGTCGTATTCCGTGTTTACTAACGTGATACCCCAAATAGTCAATTTCATTAAAGGCAAAAGAACATTTATCTAAGCGGAAGCGTAAATGATTATCTCCGCCAAGTTGAAAAACACGATTTAATATTTCTAAATGCTCTTACATAGTTTTAGAAGCTATTAAAATATCGTCGGCATATAGCAGTATTTTATTCTCGCGAACTAAGGTTTCAAAAATACGCGATACATACCGCATAAATACTTTCGGTCCATTCGTTAATCCGAACGGCATTCTTAAATATTCGTACTGACCTAAAAGAGTTATAAATGCCGTATATTTTATTCAATTCTCAGCCATTTTTACATGGTAAAATCCGTCACATAAATTTAATGTAGTAAAGTATCTTTTATCTTTTAATTGGTCTAATTTGTCTTCGATCAATTGCCTCAGATAGTTATCTCTCATCGTAATTTTGTTTATTTCGCGATAATCGATACATAATCTAATTTCTCTAAACGAATTACCCGTTTTTCAATTAATTCGTCTAATAATACGCGCAGTTTTTCTTTGTTTGCAAAAGAAAGTCTTCTCGGGCGAAAACTTATCGGCTGATCCTGTTTTAAACTTATTGTCATTTCAAAATCATCGCGTATCGGATTATTTTTATAAGTTTCTATGTAATTATTTTGAAAAATCTCGCGAATTTCTTGAACCTCATTTTTTTTTAATTTATCGTTTATAACCAATTCCTCGTTTACCCGTATTGGACTTTCAACGTAATTAATATGCATATAATTTTCAAGAAATGTACTTTCTGAGATATTGTCTTTTTTATTCACTTTTTGAAATATATCTTTTGAAATATCACTTTTGTCGCAATCTCTAAGCTGATGATCCGTAGATCCGCACCCGTAACAAGAACCTTGCGTCCTTCGTGTCTGCGTACATTCCGTGGCCCGATGGCCGGTTCTTCCACAGTTAAAATAGCGACTAACTGAATAATGCGCTACATTTCTATTCGTAGTCTCAACAAGTCTTTTTGCACCGTCCGATAAAATATTATTTTTTATATCACTTCGATCACTGGATTTTTTGGACAGTTCAATGTGTCGAAAAGCATTTAATATTTTTTCTTTGTTTTCGTAGCACATAGCTCGTGCCTGGTTCCGCAGCGACATATCAGCTATTCCATCGATAATATAGTCAACGATTTCTTCGTCCGATATAGGCACTTTGTTGGCCAATATTATTTTCTCATGGTAATAATCCATGAATGGTTCACTATTTTTCCATACACGATTTTCGAAGTCCTTTCGTAAACAAACCTTCGACAGCCGGTGATCAAACATTTACCGTATTTCTTTGAGTAAATTCTCTATTAAGCACGTAAGCTATTCTGCACGTGAGTGAAACCAGTCGGCGGCTTTTCCTCTCAATCGGAAGCTTATTAGAACACGTGTCGCGTTGGCATCCAATTTAGAACTGTTTTGCAACAGTTTCACTTGTTGCTCCCACTTGACAAATATATGCTGATTTCCGTCGAACTCACATAATAAGTCACCAATAGCGCGAATACTTATATTGCTCTATGATGTAGTTGTCGAATGGGCCATGCGTGTAGGTGAACTTTGAAAAAATGGCGTACGAAATTCTAAGAACGCTTGCTCGTGGCGCATAACTTCAACTTCTCTCGCAAGCAGATCTCGCTCCCTTCTTAAAATATCTATCTTCGTCGTGGGTGGAACTCTGTCACGTTGGATTTGACACGCAGCAGAATTTTCTTCTACCTCCCATCAATGCCGCTCCTCATTTTCTCGCTGGAGCTCGATCTCCGCTCTCAGCTGTTGTTCTTCCTCCTGTCGGCGTTCTATTTCTCTCTGCAGCTCTTCATATTGATGCTGTTGGTTGTCTGCATCTATAAGTAGCTGATCCAGTTAGGTCCATATATTCGGATGATGCCGTTCTAATCAAGCTATCAACTCTGGATTTGAGCCGCCCACCGTAAGACCAAGCTCCTTCAGAAAATCTCTGAGTTCACGTGCTAAGTAATCATTAGGCTGTCGCGAACACATTTTCTCTTTTTATGACTTAAGTATATATTATATGTTTTCGATATATGTCTACCAGTTTCCGTGCGAAGCTAAACGAATGTAAAAATCACAAATTTTAAGAATAAATTGACGCACAAAGCAAAGCGAGATTTATCGCACACAACACATAGAGTCACGCCCGCGTAAATATTAAAAATTCTTTTCTTGTTTTAACTAATAAGTTCGTGAACTTTAACTTAATTGCAAACTACGCGGTGCACAAAGCACATGTCCGATTTTAAATACCTTGTAGGCAAGATTAAAAAAAATCAAAAACGTAATTTATTTTTATAACTATGTTTATTAAAATCTAATAGATAAATGTATATATCTAAAATATAAAGGTGTCAAGTGATTGGAAAAAATGTAGTGCTATAAGGCGCGTGTACCGGACAAGTGTAGCTCGCATGCGCTCTAATGTATAAATCTGCTTAATTTCTAATTCTCTCGACTTATATATATACGCCGAAAGGTAGCGGTGACGCCGCCGCTGATGGCAACGAGTAGGACTGCTGCGGTCGCGATCAGCCCGTACGCAGAAAGAAGGGGAAGGTTTTTCGAGCTTCTCAACGTCGACTGTCTTCCCAGACATCCCGAGATGTGCAACCGTCATAACTTTCCGTTACACTTCACCGAATATAATTCCTATTAACTTATATTATGTTATAAAAAAATCTTCTACAGCTCGGCCATTCCTGACATATAGGCCGTCTCGGCCATACAAATTTATAAAATAATATACATTCCAATTTTTTTCTTTTTATAAAATAGTACAAGTACAAATGATACCTTAATATGAAACATCATCTCAATATACTACGTAAGACGTCTCGCTTCGACTCAGTCGAACCACGCGACTCGGAAAACTGGCGGCAGAGTTTGACTCCCACTAATCAAAAGATACATGTTCGTTTCGCAGATCACAAAGCTCACGGACATGCTGCTATGGCAAGTATCTGAACAGTTTGAAGCAATCAAAGGGCTAATAATTAGCTTACCGCGCGAGCAACTCCGCTTGAGCGACGCGCTAGCCCTGTTAGAAATAGAAAACTACAAATCTGATTTTGCACGCTAGTTAAAGGATGGAGCGTGTCGGATGAGGAAAAGGATGTTGCGAATGCAGTCGAAAGAGCGCTTCGACCGCGCCTATGTAAACTCGCGTCTCGTGATAAATAGACGCACCGCGCTGCGATTTTTTATGTATAACATATGCATGGCGGCAACTAAGAGAAAGGTAATCGACTACCTGGTGAGCGAGAAGTTTCACGACGTCCGCGTAGAGAAGGCCTCCACAAACGGCCGCACCACGCCTGCCACGTTAAGTACTAGTAGCATGGAGATGTTATGCCGCCTGCAGGTAAGGCCATGCCTTAGTGACCTGAAGTGGCACTACCATCGTGGATTGCCGATTGCTCACTTAGGATCAAACCGGCGACATGCGAGTCGAATCCAGTGGCTAACATCGACCTCATGCGAGCACCCCCGTTAAACCCCATAGTACAACATCTGTTAGGGTGCATAGAGGTATTAAAAATAAGCTGTTGTAAATAGGTTAAGCTTAGCATTAGTTACATAGATTAAGTAAAAAGAAATCTAGATGTAAGTTGTACTAAGTAGAGAATAAAGACTCTAAAAAAATATATGTACACTTAGGTTAAGACGTAACTAGGGACAAGATTCGTCTAAGCACTATGTACGAGATAACACCGGCGGAAACACCGCACCACACGACGAGCAGGAGATGCGTCCCTTTATCACAGTTTACCTCAAGGGTAATTTAACAACTTTTAGTGCGACTCCGTATAAAAGTCGCAAAAATGGTTGGTAGTGATGTAAGGATCGTGTACGAGTGCAGATCCTGCATAGCGACGCACATGCGCCATGCGCACATCGGTGTATGCATGAGTATATATATTATTAAAAGTTCTTCGAACAAATGGTGTCAGAGAGCGTCACAGATGTATAAGAAAAATGATATATGAAAAATTTACCAATAAAGTAGTAATTCATTATAGTTTCTATGGTATCAGGAACAAGAACAGTTTCCAGAAGTAGAGAGTTTGAGAAATAATATTAAATATTGCTGTAATAAAGTTTCCGAATTTTACTTCACATTTTACGGAGTCCAAGGCTAAAAATTGGTTGAAGCAAGCGATCAGAAGGATTCAGAGAACTGTAGAAAAAAAGATACGTACGTATTTGATATTTAATAATAGCGTACATAGTTATTTTTTATAGAAAGTCACAAAATAGGCCATTATAGTTTATATGAAATTAAATATTGAAAATATTTTATACATTTCAATAAAATATTTTCAAAATTTAATTTATAAGCATTATTAAAAATTTGTTTTTTTATAAAAAAGAGAAGAGTAAACTTCATATTCAAAGAGTTGCTTGTGAAAATCGTAAAAAAATTAAAAAGGGTAAGGATGATATGGACTCCGATGCTGCAGATGCGGAAAGTGATTATTGATGTGTACATAATATACAGCTTGTATATTATTTTATAGTAGGAATGAATACGTTTCAAATTTCGTACTTTATTCTATAGCTAAAAATCATCAAAACTCGTCAATATTATATTTTTATTTTATATCATATATACGTAATTAGAATATATAGATTTATTATTTATATTTACTATTTATATTTACTATTTATTATTTTATATCTGACATGAGATAAACTTTTATAGTGTTTTATTTTATATAATATTTTATACAATTTATTATAAAATAGTGTTATGTGTATAAGATTCTATTCAAGGTGCTCTTACTTCCGTCCTTCAAAATCGGAATATAATACAAAACCATTAACTTCAATTCTATTGAAATAAAACTATACTGATGATAAAAATAACTGTATCTTATTAGATAGAAAATATATTATGAAAGTTCTAAACATAATTCAATGTAATGTTGAAGAAATTTTTGTGATAGGTCAAAAACTGAAAATCATTGGTGATTTATGTGACTGTCCGTATGTATCGAATTTATAGGAATAAATATCATTACTGACTATAATAATGTTAATAATGCTAATCTCAATTCTTGGAATATAAAGCGAGTAACTGCAAAATTAATGAAGTTATCTTATAAAGCCATTTTTACTACTTTTCCTATCTTGCACACTTTCTCTGCATAATTATAGGTCTTAAAATTGGTACAAATGTTCATACGATATTATTATTTATTTTTTACGACTGTACATATATTATTATATGAAAAATATTTCATAGACTTATTTATAAGAATTTTCTATAGAATTTTGTAAGAGTTGTCTATAGTAATTCTGTAGGAATAGGGACGATTTTATGAGAGTTTCAAAATGATTCGAATATAGTTATATTACAGGATTCTTTATAATCATACGAATGCTAGTAGGAATATCGTAAAGAATTCTTTCATAGGAATTAGGAAAGTTTGAATACGCGAGTCATATTTACATTACGTAGCTGCAACGTCTATATTACGGCACCAAAGTCGCTCATAAAAAATTTTTTTATGAGCGAATCACGTTTCTGCTAGGTAGCTGCAACTGCTTTCGTATCGGGATTTTTAGGTAACAGCTACGTATGTCTTGGTACCAATGCGGACATTTTTCACGTTGCAGTGATTTCGGAATGACGTTTTCACTACTCCCCTCAAGACGTAGCCACTTTGCCAAGAGTATGTCGCTACAACGTCGTAGCTACGAGTAATGCTATCTGGGCGATGACAACAAACATTACTGAAGTCATCTTCGTTATTTCGTAATTTAACTTAATTTTCCGATAAAAATTCCATTTGCAAGCAATTATGAATTAATTAAGTAGTAGATTATAACATATATTGTAGTAGATATAAGTTTTTTTGATAAAATAAGCCATTTACGTTGATAAAAATATATTAAATTATTCAATGTCTTTTAAAAAAACATTTGTAAATATTAAACATACAATTAATTAATTTTAATTCATTCGATTGACTGGAAACTGTAGTTTATTTTGTGTATTCTTCTGTAAAAAATACTATTTCTGAATATTTTTTAACCATTTGGATTACCATAAACGTTTCAAAGACGGAACCACAAGTATATGTCAAAATAATTTGTAAATTATATTTGCGTAGTATTACATTCCCACGTTATACATAAGTAACTGCATAGACACACTTTTCATAAACAACTATTCTATTGAATAATAATAAGTAATAATTTTAAAACTTACACGAATTGGTACTCATACATATTTACATATACTTGACTAAGAATCCTGAAATGTCATTTTTTTACTATCTTAGGCTATACTTTTTTTTAAGAATGAAGAATATTTATGCCTGACTATAAAGTCTAATTAGGAAAAAATATCATTTATATAAATACAATATATTATAGAGAAGAGCTTTTAAATGATTAAACTGTCTAATACATCGTACTTATCTTATTTTATACTTTTGTATAAAGTAATTTTAAAGAGATAATACATATTTTTGATAGATCAACTAACTATTTAGTGCAAACTAAAATCTGTTAAGCACATTATAGTTATGTAGTTAATGTATAATAATTGATTGATAAACACCTTCAAATAAATAGTTAATTAATTATATACACATATCGGGCATTTTCATAATTTTAACGTCTTAATACCTTCGCAAATTGTGGAGAATAATAATTAAATATATTACAAAGATTTTTATTAGTTAAAAAGGATCGTATTTTTAAATGCTAAAACTACGCCATAAAATATTAATACAAATTGCGATTTTATATTTAAAAATCATATTATAGAATTATAATCGTATTTATGGTCATCGACCGACATAATGTTAGCCATTGGTATAATTACCCTATATATTTGTAAAATATTTCGCTACAATAATATAAATTTCAAACTTGTTTCAAACAATAATTTTTTTTAAAGTGTAGTTAATTTTTGTGAATTTCATGCATAAGAGTTAATGTTTCACTACAATTAGAAATGTTACAAAAATTTAACTGCATTAACGATTTTTTTGTCAGAAACTTTTAAACCATTGGTTTACGCAACAATATGCAATTTAAATTGTAAATGCATGATACGGAAATTGCGATTGATGGCAAGATGAAGGGATACAAATTTTAAAGAAAATTTAAAATGCTCGAAACATCGGAAACCTCCAAATCCTTCTTCTTCTCAATTTTCTCTCATCGCCAGGACACAACGCAGGTCAAGTCAGAGCCTGAAAACCTCGGAGTATCTTATAGCATATCATAAAGTTTTTGCCCATTTTAATCCGGCACTTCTTGTACTGACGCAACTTTGGTTGAAGTTGGCCTGGCATGTCCGTTCATGCGCGCTCACGTATCATATCGTTCATCCGCCGTCTGCCGAGTCCGACTGCCACATTAACGCTATCTAATAGCTAAAATTTTTTGGTAACATTGCCCTATTAATTGTTTTCTTATATAAGCATCTATCTTCTTTGCTAATATTTAGCATTGCAAAATTTTGTTTCCAGATACTTTTGGTTCCAGATTTATATGTATGCAAACTGAAGATATATATTTTTTCATTAAAAGCATAATAATATAATAGGAATAATAACGTTTAAAAACTGTTTAAAATAGGCGAAAACAACTATTTTCGATCCCATTTCTTACCAAGTAAATATGTTCCAATTTGGTTGTTTAATTTACAATGTGTGGATCAACTCTATAAAAATCTACTGGCAAAAAAGAATTACTCAATTATAATAATAAATAGGTATAAATAGAGTTTAAACAAAAATATTTTTGTTCAAAAACTAGGTCAACTTGCCAAACCAAGGTAATAAAAATTTTAATAAGGGTTTTTAAAAGAAATGGGAGAAATGATATCGATACTAATCCTCTAAATTAGGGTTAGCACTATGTGAACAGTTGTACAGTGAAAAAAATTTTTTTTATAATTTAAACAATTTATAAACAATCAAATATTGGCAATATTAAACAAATTTTAACATTTACAATGAAATTTGAATCGTAAAAATCGGTTAATAATAAGAATTTATATATTAAATAAATATCTCGTTAGATTACATACATGTTTATTGTAAAACGGTGAATATTAACCGATTTTTAAAATTCGAAATGCGTTGTACTTATTATGAAAGACTTAAGACAATAATTTTTAATTGTTTATAAATATAATTATTTTAAAAAATTATATATTTCTTAGATTTTGTAAGATTATGGCTCGAACCTTAATTTAAAGGATTAAGACTAAGAAGAGTTTTTTGCTTCGAAAAAGCTGACAAATGACTAATTTATGGCAAATTCATGAGTTTGAGGAAAGTATTCAATACTTATATCACTTTAAAAAAATTTGGTCATTTTGTATTTTGGGTATTAAATTTTATATACGTTGTAAATTTATGCACAACGAAGTTACTACAACAGGTACATAAAAATTTCAAATGGCCTGCAATAGTTCTAAATATTATTTTAAAAATCTGAAAAAATCACCAGTTCTAATTACACTATATACTATAATATTTTGAGTTGTGCCCAAGAAAATTTCGACCTTCGTCATTTTGGCGCAGTCTAATATATATATATATACTGGCTGTCCCAAAATTAGGCATATTATATAATCTGTATAGATTACAAAAATTTTAATTCAATAATAAAATTAAGTTTATGCGAATGGTTGTTAGTTTTCGAATTATTAACAAATGTTTTATTGCCAATCAAAAAGGCAGAATTTGGAGTTTCGATCAAGAGACTGAAACTAGAAAATGCGGGTGGAGACTGTTGAACTGTGAAATAAATGGGAGGGAACGAGCATCGATTGCTGTATTTTTGATAGCGAAAAAGCTTATCGTGATGCGGTCATTGGTCCCTCCTCTAGTACAATTAAAACTGCGTATACGACATTAACGGGAAAGGTTATGAAAGAGAGAGAAGTATGTAACATCTTTTTTTTGCACTTTTGTTTCTATGCTCGCCGTGGTGTATGCATAAGTATGTATAAAAAATGCACTGACAAGGAGAGGACATAACATTTGGGTCATAGATGCGACTGAAATTGGCTGAGGTACCTCTGATTACCTTATCAATGATCCCTGCTCAGGTTTAGGACCTAACGCTGTTCCTTTACTAAGATATCAATACTCTAGTTTTGAAAATTATGTATACACTGACGTATATCACAAAATAAAAAAAAATCGATAAGCGAACAGACGTAACCCTCGATATTTGCAAAGTCACCTTATTATTTCAACACACCTCGTATAATAAATACTAAGGTTCATATATACCTTAATTTAATTAATTTCGACATTTCATATACAAATCCCAAGCACCATATGAGAATATTAAAAATAAGCTGAATAATCATATGTGAAACTAATTTAGATTTATTTATATTTGTCGTCCCACATAGAACGACAATAAAATTATAAAATAAATAAGAACAAAGCATACGTTCTTATAAATTAAATAATTAATCTCATTTTTTAACAATTAATAATACACATCTAATGATTTGCTGGATATTTAAAAATTTATCCTTTACTAAAAAAGTAGTTTATTCGAAAATTACAGTTTTTGAACTTGTTAGTCAAGTGAAACAATAACAATTTATCTTAAGCACCTGTCAAATTATATTATATGCTTCTCTCTCATTCTCTCTCTCTCTCTCTCTCTCTCTGTCTCTCTCATTTAAAAACTCTAGTTTTCGAATAAACTATTCTTTTAATAAAAACAAATTATTCAACATGAATTATTAATAATTGTTTTAAAAAATGAGACTAATTATTTAAATTATAAAAATGTAAGCTTTTTTATTTATTTATTATGATTCTATCTGAAATGATAAATGAAGTAGCGCCGCAGCGGCACGAAGTCGAGCTTGAAAACCGCCGGCACGGCGCGGTCGCAACACTATTTATTTCTGTATTGTGATTTGGAATTTTTAATTAATGAAAAAAATTATTTATCATTACTTTATCGATAATTTTTCAAAGCATATATGCTATTTATGACCTAAAAAATCGTTTCCCATCGGAATTTTTGGCTAAATTCGTATATGACTATAGTATATGCTTAGAAATATTTCGTTTATATATATATGATAATATTTGCATTATGAGATTGAGTGCGTTAATAAGAAAAGAGTTTAATGAATTTGAGGATGCAAAATATTAAATGTAAGCCACGAAATTCATTAAGGCTGATATAATATATAATAATATACGGTGCAATGATTACAAACTATCATTTTCAATAAGTAAGGTTGGAAATAAAAAGACTTCTCTTGATTTAGAAGTATGTAAAAAAAATTGATTTATAAATAAATCTGTAATGTTTAATGAACATAAAGATTAATGATTACAATCAAAGCAATTTGCAGCTGAGGCACATCGGCTACTCATAGGCGATGTTAATTTGAGTGAGAGCAGTTGTGGAGAATGGTTCCAAAAATTTAAAAGTGGTGATTTTGACGTGAAGGTCTCCAGCTTTACTGGGGGAAGATCCGTGCCAAACGTAAGAAGTACTTGCACAAGAGTTAGGAGTGACTCAGCAAGCTATTTCACAACGTCTCAAAACTCTAGGTAAGGTCCAAAAGTACGGAAATTGGATTCCTTACGAACTGAAGCTAAGAGACGTCGAGCGTCACTTATTCACTTGCGAACAATTGCTCCAAAGGCAAAATCTCAATGGATTTTTATATCGAATCGCGACGGGAGCCGAAAATTGGATTCACTACGACAAGCCAAAGCGTGGGAAGTCATGGGTAAAGTCGGGCATGCCTCTACTTCAATGGTCAAGTCAAGTATTCATGGCAAGAAGCTAATGCTGTGCATTTGGTGGGATGAGCTTAGAGGAATTTATTATGTCACCGGGAAACGTTACCAATAACCACTGATGCAATTGAGCCGAGCATTGAAGATTAAATGTCCATAATATGCCAGAAGACACGATCAAATCATTTTTCAGCATGACAACGTTCGGCCACATGTTGCAAACATCGTAAAGGAAAAATTAGAAGCACTGAATTGGGACATCCTACCCCACCTGCCGTATTCGCTAGACATTGCTCCTTCAGATTACCACCTATTCCGGTCACTCACTCATGGTGTAGCTGAGCAGCACTTCAGTTCTTACGAGGAATGGAAGAAATGGGTCGATTTGTGGATCGTCTCAAAAGACGAGCAATTTTGATCGGACTGTAGAAGAAGTATTAGATACATTTCATTTTAAATTCCTCTGCAAAATCCATGGACGTGATATATCATCTTATGCGCTTTATTATTGTAATCGTTTAAGAATGCGCCAATTTACATTTCAGGATAACCACAAAACCAGAAAAGAGATCTAGATTAAAAAAAAGCAGTTTAAACTACAGAAAACGTAATGTTTGAATGTATATATTAATTATATGTTTACATATATTTTGTAACACGTACAGAGTAAGGTTATCTGTAGTAAGATCATCCCGAAGTAGGAGTTTTGGGTACCGGAGAGGACGAGGCTACAAGAGCATCTCCTCGACGGCTGACTTTACTCCAACGTATGAAATACTGCAAAAACAAAAAGATGCCAACATCACCTCTGGTATAGGACTTCCGGTCATATAAACATCCGTGATCCTAGCGGATGATACGACTGACATCATCGGTGCTTTTTCTGCGGATATTCCGGCATCATGAAAGAGGACACATGTCCAACTCATGACATCCATAAAATGTTAAGAAAAAAATCTTAGTTCCTCAAAAGTGGCTGAGTTAAGCAGTCCTGGAAGTTCTTTCTGTGTTGACGTGCGATGCCTAATAGCGAAGATGAAGAAAGAAAGTTTCTTGTTCTTGTTGTTGTTGTGTCGATGTAAATAATTTTAGATTTAATATATTTTTTTATTATTATATATGAATCGAGTTATTAGTATGTCTAAGATTATTTCCCTTATCCTGTTTATACTTTTCTTTTATCCTCCCTCGAGTTATCTTGTAGAGTTTTGTAAGCCGTGGTATATGTAACGTCTGGAAGGAGGGTACAACACGTACAGAGTATTAATAAATATTAATTTTGGAAATTGGTAAATGAAGGGAAATGGAAACGAGCGAAAGAGAAAGAAGATGTGGTATAGGATGATAAATATTAGATATAATATAACAATTTATTCAAGTGTGAAAAAAACTCACGGTATTCCGGCTTTTCTGGACATATTGATTTATTAAATATTCTTCTTATTCATATTTTATTCATGAAAGTAATCTCGCGCGTGTTTTGAGAATTGTTACGAAATAAATTATTGGTACGATTTCGAGCACATCGGTGTATTCAAAGATTTCAACTTTGAAGAGTGAATTTCGATTTCATAACTCAGTCAGGGAGAACAAAGAAAGTTTTTTTCTTTCATCGCTGGCTTGAATTATTTCGATGTCAAGTCTAACCAAGGTTGGTGGTTTATCTTATTCTGAAATATTAGGTTGTCAAATATCCCCCTTCCACCTTGACGTCCGCGTGCCTCCCGGCGCACAAGGCGACACGTGCTAACCCGACGGACGGCCCCAATATTACGCGTCCAGGTGGGGAGGTGCGAGGTGGGAAGAGCTAAGACGGGGGAATCCCCTGAGGTTTTGGGTGATCTACAATGTAATAAAAAAAACACCTCTGGCAAAACCCCATGCCTGATCAAGCTCTCTCCCCCTCCCTCCCTTAGTCCTGGATCTAGTGCACCATCCCTTCCTACCACCGTATCCCACCCGCGACTATATAAAGCCGTGGACAACCCAACAAGGGCAGACCTTTTTCACCGAGCTCGAACGACACCTCGTGTCGCGGACTCGACACCTCCTCTCGAACCCGGTAGTTGGCGGACCCGCTTGACGCACGGGACTGGAGAACTCCCCTCCCCTTCCCATCCTCCACTGCCCGGTGACTTGGCCACACGGCTAGGCGTACGGGACGGGCGCTCTCTGTTTTTCTTCTTCCCCTGCACTGCCCGGTGACTTGGTTGTACGGCTAAGCGTACGGGACGCTCGCTCGCTCCCTCTCCCTCTCTCTCTCTCTCTCTCTATCTCCCTTCGTCACTGCCCAAAGACTTGGCCGCACGGCTAGGCGCGCAGGACGGGCGAACTCTTTCTCTCTCTCTCTCTCTCTCTCTCTCTCTCTCTCCGTCACTGTCCGAAGACTTAGCCGCACGGCTAGGAACGCGGGACAGACGATCTCTTTCTCTCTCTCTCTCTCGAGTTAACCTACCATCCGACTAGGCGCGAGGAGAACCTCGCCTTTCTACTCCATTTTTTTTCCTCCACACCGAATAAGTATGTAAGATCAGTTAGCGGTTATTTGTAAGTCGCACCATGTGACACATTTTACAGGATTACGTCTTTGTTTCTGGGTTTTATTTCACTCCCCTACCCGTCCCACTACTTCTAATTGACAACCACTATACTAGGCCACGTCAATCTGGCGCCCAACATGGGACCACCTGACTAACAGGCTCTCTCGAATTCGGAGAAGTTCGACGTCCCACTACCCGCTCTACCCAGGGAATGAGCTCCCCCCGGCAAAACTAACGCGACAACATTCAAAGCGGACTCGAGACGAAATGACTTCTGACGGTCAAACGAATGCCAGTGGCGTGCAACCCACAAGGGAAAAGCAGAACCAGGATCAGGAACTTCCGCCAAACACACAGCTCCTTCAGCAACAGCAGAAACTACAGCTATAGCTGCAACATCAACTGCAGCAGCAGCAACTACAACAATAACAACGGCTGCAGCAGTAGTTGCACGAGCAACAGCAGCTACATCACCGGCAGCTACAGGAGCTCCAACAGCGTTGCGAACAGCTACGGCGGGGACGGGAAGCAGCAGAAGGAATATCGACATCTCGGTCTCCCGATTGTGGTGGGGTGATTGCGGCTCCGCCAAGTAGGCCTTCGCTAGAGCACTTACAGGATCTGATCTGCGCCCTTGCCATCCGCCCTAGTGAATTACCTGGGTTTTCCGGACGTGATTACGACTCACTGGATGCCTTTCTCCGGGAATGCGAAGACATCTTCGCCACAAATGGCACTGAGCGAAAGGCCCGGATCAGGCTCACCGCCCGCGCGTTGAAGGAGGAAACAGTCAGATGGTGGACATCGTACCGGAATTTAAGCCTAAGCTGGGCGAAGTTCTCGGAACTACTGAAAACTAAGTTCGATTCCCAAGGATTAAAGATGAAACTCGCAGTCAAGTTGTATGGCCAACCCCAATGTGAAAAAGAGGCAGTTGGACACTTCCTCGAACAACGGCACCTATTGACCCGACGAATAATGCCCGAATCACCTGAGACGGAGTTGGTGGCCGTTTTACTGGAGTCACTACGCGGATTTTTGCGGAAGCTGTTACGCGTTTCAGCTCCCACGACTATCGAGGAGTTAATTACGCTCACGGTGCAGATTGAGACGGACGAGGGCGAGGAAAAAGGTGCAACGTAACGCCGCCTTCCGCGCGCCTCCGAAGAAGCACCCTGAGAGGATACTTGGAGGGTGCGCAGCCAGGTCACGTCCGGTCCGGCCGTATCCTCAACGTCATCGAATAGCCGCACAGAACATCGGCAGCTCCCGCAACGCCGTTATTGTCCGGGCAGACATTGGCATCGGGACTGCCCACGGCAGACACATAATCCGCTGTCGGGAAACGGGAGCGGGGCGGTGAATTCGGCGACGACCCCTGTCCCCGGGAAAGCCGCGCACTAGTGGCGTCTACAAAAGTCATCCACGCATCGGTAAGTTACCTGGAGGTACCGATTAATGGGATACGGACGCATGCGTTGGTCGACTCGGCGGCTAGCGATTGTTTTGTGTGCCCGGAGTTTCTGGGCCCAGAAAACTCTTGCGAGACGGTACGCTGCCTCGTGAATACCGCGCTGAACGGTAACACGATGTCCGTCAGCCGCGCTTGCACCTTACCGGTGAAGGTGGAGGGTCTATGTGAAGATGTGCGGTTTCTCATATGCGAGGACTTAGAGTCCAAGTTCACGTTGGGTCAGACGTGGTTGCAGTCTCAGCAGGTAATACACGACCATGGTCAGAATTGTTTATACATCGGTCGCGAGGCTAGGCGACGTGTATACCTGACGGGGCGTTCGGAGTCTCAAAACGGACGGGTGGATCCTCCGGAAGGCTACTTCGACAAGGTTGAGCATGATTTCCCCGCGGACAAAGTCACGAGGAACCTCTGAGACAGACACCCCACGCAGTACACGACATCAAGCTAACTGACTCAACACCCTTTCGACAAGCGCCTTACCGTTACTCCGCAATGAAGAAGGCGGCAATCCAGGAGCAGGTGCGTGAGATGCTGGCCGATGGGATGTAGTCCTCGTACAGAAATGCGACGGAAAACTCCGATTCTGCGTAGATTACAGGCGACTAAATGCTGTCACGCAGAACGCCACACAAAACCTCCCTATCATCCAGGAAGTAATAAAGGACGTCGGTACCGCATGCGTCTCTTCAACGCTCGACCTCAAGAGTGGATACTGACAGATACCGTTGACAGAGCGCGCCGGTCCCTATACCGCGTTCGCCACCTAGGACGGGGGCCTCTACCAGTGGCGTGTAATGAGTTTCGGGTTGAAAAATGCTCCGGGGTGTTTCAACGGCTTTATCACTCAGAAAGTCCTCTGTGGGTACACAAACAATTTTGTCCGATCCTATCTGGACGACTTTGTGGTGTATTCCAATTCATGGGAGGCGCATCTACAGCACCTCGGCCGTGTGTTTGAACGATTGGAGATTTATAGTCTCACGTGCTCCCTGGATAAGTGCGTGTTTGGGAGACAAGATCTGCAGTTCCTCAGGCACCACATTACCAGCAATGAAAACATCGCAAAGTCGGAGCACGTAGAGGCTATAATAGCAACCTCAATTCCCCAAAATCGCCGAGTGGTATGAATGGACCGTCCCAAACAGTGGCCAAGCCGGGATTGACGGCCAGGAAGGTTTTGCTGTATGTTTGGTCAGATTGGATGGGAATCATCCACTATTAGCTGCTCCCATATGGCCAGACGCTTAATTCTACCATCTACTGTGAACAACTGGACCGCTTGAAGCAGGCTATCGACTAGAAGCATCCACAATCGGCCAACAGGAATAGTGTAGTATTCCACCAGGACAACACCAGAGCACACACTTCGTTGATGACTCGTCACAAACTACGGGAGTTCGGATAGGAGGGTTTATCGCATCCACCATATAGCCCGGACATAACGCCAAGTGATTATCACCTGTTCCTGTCCATGTCGAAAGCCCTTCGTGGGGTAAAGTTGGACTCAAAAGAGGCTTGTGAAAACTGGCTGTCCGAGTTCTTCGCAAATAAGGAGAGGGGCTTCTACGAGAGGGACATTATGAAGCTACCGTCTAGATGGAAACAGATTATCGAACAAAACGGCGCATATTTGAAGTAAATCCAACCACTGTAACACTTTTTATAAAGCATTGAATGAAAAACAAAAAGCGGAACGGAGATATTTGACAATCTAATATTCATTCTACGCGACTGCGTATTTTTTTCTATTTAATATTAAAAATCAAACGTTGTGATAATAGTCTATGTATGTGTGCGAGGATAGATTTGTGTCTCTCTCTTATACACATATAAGAGAAAACTGATTCCGCGAAATATTGATTATATAGATAGCGGTGCGTATATATATATATATTTCTGCGGAAGGAACGCCTATCAAATCGTTCGTAAGGTGGCGCTTCAATACTTTGTTCGCTACGTTACTCTTAGCGTATACGATTCTCTGGCACCTCTGTATGCGTGGATAGCGGGCGTTAGCCAATCGCTGGTGCTGATAGGTAGGAAGAGTGGTATTTACTATTTGTTATAATTATTTATAATTAATAAATTTGTTTAATATATAATAAAATTATTTTAATTTAATTATTATATCAAAATATATAAATATATTCACTTTTATTTCCCGCTATAAACAACTGTCGGTTCCCACTTTTAAAATTTTCCTTATTTAGGTCATTTATTTAGAAAAACGGAATATAGGAAAAAAGAGGTAAGTTTGTGGAATATTTAGGAGCATCCACAGTCCAAAAATGATAATTACAAATTAACCTATCCCATTGAGGAATCCTTCCCATTTTTTAACGGCGACTTAATTCCGGGCGAGCATCTAAGTTTAAATAATTAATCTCAGGGGATATTCCTTAGGTGCCCAAGTACTCTGTTACAATTTACACACACGCGCGCGCGCGGGCTTTTATATATGTATATTTACTTATTAAAAGATTTTTTAATAAACTTTATTCTATTATAACTGATTCTATTATTATATCTTATAAAAATTGTGCCCTATATTATTCAATAAACATATATAATAATTATTTAATGTATTTATTATAGATTAAAATATCTATAATCTGAACGTAGCTCCGCATTATGCTTATTAAAACATTTAAAAATTATAGATTGATTATTTTGTAAACATAATTCAACGCAATTGTTCATTATGACTGCATATAAATCTGTATAACTTGCTTCTTAGATAGATAAGTATTAATTAATTAATTACTTGTGTTGCGTTAAGTTTACTTTATTTTACATTTATTTTTTAGTTTTTCGCGCGTCTTGAATTAATATAAGTAATGGCTAACCGTGTTAATGCGCATGTACGGTTTCCTTTATTCGATTGCAGAGCACGGTGTTGTGCGGTAACAATACAAATTACAACATTCGCAAATAAGAGATCTACCCCGATCATGTGATTTTCCCGACCTATATATACGATTGGAGATCAGAGGGAAGATGAGTAACTCTCGTGTACTTCGTGTACAGGCCTTTGAAGCGCTTGCATGGCTCTGAAATTCCAAAAACCAAACGCTATAGGTTAAACACATATCGCACAGCGTACGCCCGCA
This sequence comes from Sycobia sp. Sy_11, assembly GCA_018907035.1. Lineage (NCBI taxonomy): Eukaryota > Metazoa > Arthropoda > Insecta > Hymenoptera > Epichrysomallidae > Sycobia > Sycobia sp. Sy_11. The sequence continues at coordinate 3,735,594 of JACCIC010000023.1, forward strand.
CTTCTCATACACAACTTTTATACACAACTCATGCATATAACTTTTATAGTTTTATTGCCCTTACCCGTGCATAGCATAGCATTTTTCTACCTTACTATTGTTTTGTTCATTTTTCCACTCCTTGCCCTTTTCGCCTCGGTTTTATTTTACTAAGAGAAGAAAATTGAAAATACTGCTTTTCTAAAACTACTAAAAGTGTACCGTCATTCATCAGCAAAAATTTTAGAAAAGCTCTATATCTTTTGTAATACATTTGCCAGACTATTTCATTAATGTTGTTATACATGTGAAATTTTTAATATTTTTTTTAATATTAATTTTATCTAGTTAGATACATCATTATATAAAAATAAAAATTTTTTTAATCAAACCGGATAATTTATTAATATAAAACTGTCTTTGCTGAAGAAGATAAAATGAAATGTTTTCTTAATTAAAACAATTACTGTTAAATCTAACAACGCGTACAAATGTATGTATATATTACAGGTGACGCGCTAGAAGTGAGGATGCTTCATAACTATACTCTAAACCGCTGAAAACCTTTTAGTTAGACTTCCTCGACCACTTAATGATAGAGTACGTCTCAGGCGTATGAAGCGAGTAATTGTACACTTTTATATATTTTTATATACATAAATAAAGTTTGATTAAACCAAAGTTACCTTGATATATTTTATTATCATTAGTTGATTATATAAATATAACAATTACAATTTCTTTGAATAATTTTTCTATAATATTAAATAGAAATCATGTTGTAAAAATTAAATTATTAAATATTTAAAAAATTAATAAGAGGAAATAAATAACTGTTTTATTTAATTTCTTGGGGGTTGAATTTATTAATCTTATTTTACATTGATTAAATAATTATACCATAATTATAACATATAAGCTACATAATTTATTGCAATTCGTTCTATTAATTAAATCAAATGTTGAGATATCGTTATATATTATAAATCAAGTTATGAATGTTGACATTTCTTTGATGGATAAATACAATGTTTACATTAGAGCGACCATTTTTCTTTACATTGATGATTTTTATATTATCCCAGCCCTCAAGTTATATTATAATAATATATCTAAAACATTATGTTTAAAATATTACAAATGCTGTACTAATTAAACAGAAATATCTCTTATGACATATTACGGACTTTTCAAAAGTCAAAATTTTACTTACTTAGCAATTTTTAATTATTTAAACCTAATTTTTTTTTAATAAATATGTACATTCAAAAATCTTAACTTTTAAAATATTCATTTTTGTAAGGTAGTCCATTTTAAAATGAACTACAATTTTAGTAAAAAATTGGTTCATTATCAAATTCATACGTAAATTTATATATATATATATATATATATATATATATATATATATATATATGTTGTAACGGGGCCCTTTCAGGGATAGGTACGGTCCTGGTACCTTCTTTTACTTCTGTAGGCCGTTACGATAATTATAGGACTTACCTATCATTAATTATATACCATTACCAAGGTTTCACTTACCTTGGCAATAAACAATTATTATATTGTTTAAACAATCAATTATTAATAGGAATGTTCTGTTTTATCTCCACTTGTCCTATAAACATTCTTCAATTTTTGAGAGAAATTGAATAAAATAAAAAAAATTCAATCACGCCGCTATCAGTTAGAATCACAGTAATTGCTTATTATTAAATAATAAATAATATTAAAACTATTAATATTAAATTCAACAACTGCTGTGATTCACCGTGGAGGCGGCAGGGTTCTGAATCGCCAATATCAGAATTTAGTGGTTTGAATAAGAAAAATATTGATAATTTATTATAACAATTTAAATATATTTATTAACTTAAAAATGATATTATAAATGATTATTTAATTACCTAAGTACACCCGCAACCCTATTAGTTTATTGAGTGTGATTTAGTCGAGTATAAATACAATTTAAATTCTATTGAAATTCAAATTTCGCACGCTTTATTTTAACCTAATACGGTTTTCAAGCGCTAGTAGTCGCTACTGTAACTTATTATATTATAGTTGCGCGAATCTCTCACGACTACTTATAGTAGGGCAGAATACACCGTTGCACTCACACACGTATAAGCTAATCACATTCGCGGCTGTGCTTGTGTGCGTGTACAATTCCCGCTCGAATTTGTTATAAACACACACAAGCTAATCGAACGATTATTCTACCTATATTCTTTTAATCAGCGTATATAAATTCACATATCATGCACATTCGCGCATATCAAAATAAATCAAATATAATGAAGTTTGACGAGTTTATTTTAACGATAAATAATTCCCGCACGATTATTGATCTACGCAAGTACACGCAACAACGCAATAGTTCGAATTAAATTTTTATATACCTGATGATGTACTAATATATTCGAACAACAGCTCACGTTGCGGGCCCGTTATTCTTCGATCGATGATGTTGGCTCTCTTCTTATATTTATTGAAGCTGGTCAAAATTGCTCAATTCTAAGAGCAACAATAACAAATATATTTAACCACCAACAAAAACAAAAACAATATCCAAAACAACGGCAACGATGCAACAGCAATAAACCGATATAACAAAACTTTAACAACTCAATATTTCAGAATAACCAAATAACAATTCGAATAGAAAAGAACAGCGAATACTCCCTTTAACTTCGACTCTCAAAAATCGACTAACTGACTTTTTGCCCCACTCCCTTACCTCCAACTAGAATTCAAAAGCGGCTATAACCAGCCGTCTGTCTCTCTCTCTAGTTCAAAACGAGCACCTATACTTGGTGCCCGTTACAATATATATAATTTTTTAGCAAAACAGGGTAAGAAATTAAATGAGAAGTTTGCTCGAAAGCTTCGCATTAACCGCGAAGTTGCGCGTATAATTTCTTTTTCGTCGCACTCCTTTTGTAAAACTGTATTTTTCATTTTCTTAATGCTTTGTCCGATATATGAAAAAATAAAAAAATATATAAAAAAATAAAAAATCGAATAATTGACAAAGATAAAGATAGAGACAGAGAGAAGAAACGAGGTAGAAACAGATATACGTAAAATATAGGCGTCAACAACTTTCTCATTCGCTGGCCCTCCGCTCTGCGTCTGGCTGTAAGCTGCTGTAAATAGTAAACAATTAATGTATTTTTTTCAGTTTAGCTACAAGGGTGTTCGGCCATGTCAGAATAGTCTGACATTTTCAACGCCAAATATCTGGTTTATGGCTTTTTGAGCTTGGAGTGGCGCCATCTATGCAACTCTGAAACTTAACACACGCTTCTCATTTATTCATCTCGCCTTGGACACTCCGGCCGATCTTCGTTGGTTCAGGCTTCAATTCTGTTCCCAGATCGCGTGGTATGGAGGGTATAGAGAAGGAGTGGAAACTCCGCACGCTTTACATGAGAAAAGCTTATCAAAAATTAGTCGAAGATGGTAGTTCAGATTTGTCCGGCAGACGTCGCTGTCTTGGAAATCCCACGAAGGTTCTGCGTGCAACAGAGAGAAAGCAAAAGCCAAGGTAAGTAAGGGGAAGAAAAGAAGCAAAAGTAGGGGAGCAGAGATTTAACTTTCCCCTTTCTCCACGCTCACTGCATATTCCCGCTCTCTTTTCTTCAAATACATGCATCTGAACCATGGACTTATATATTACATCGCACGCTCTGCGAACATAGTTAAAGCCTAAACCAGAGTGAGAAAGCAATACAAGGAGTCGTGTTGTCTCTCTCTTACAAGCGAGGAAGTGGGAAGAAAAGGAAAGTAGGGAAACGGTAGCAGTAGAAATATGCGCAGTAGAAATTGTGATAAAGGCAAATATAATAATATGTGTTGTTAGCATATTAAGAAATTTACTATTTAATTTAATTAATTTAATTTTAAAAAACTTTATGTAAAATATTTTTCTAAATTCAGTAATTTATTAAGATAAAAATGCATACATAATAATATATGTAATTATATTGTAACTCTTTTCATAGTAAAACAAAAACAATTTCATATAATTGAATAATATTTACTAATAAAATTTTTCTAAAATTTTCTGAAATAAAACAAATGGCTAACTACATTTTATATGCGTTCCTTTAAATAACAGCTTATATATTTTACACAAATATATCTAAAACTCTAAAAAAAAATAACTAAATTATTTCAATGGAAATCAGCTTAATAAAATAATAAGATCAGTTACAAATAGCCGAGTTTATTTTCACATCATTTTGTCCACTTGAGGACTCATAAAAAAATGTTGGACAAAATGATGTGAACACACTAAATATCTAAACTCTGAAACAAATAAATACATCAATAGTTTAACGAAAATACAGCTTAAAAAAGTAACGAGAGCATTTAGAAATCCGAATCCATTTTCTCTTTATTTTGTACATTTGGGACAAATGGCATACCTCATGGATTTTTCTAAAAGTGTTAAGAAAAGTATAATCAGGAAACGAATAATAGATATTAAAATTAATATGCACTTGGTATCAAATTATAATCAGAGAGTAAATAAATAATGAGCATTTAAATATTACATGAGAAGATTAAAAAATCATTACTCAAAATTCATAAAAATATATTTTACAAATAAATACTATTCGTGCGTTGACTCATAAAAAAGAGTTAATTGTCTTGAATCATCGATATGTTTAGATGAACATTCTTCTTCTATTTTTTCTGATAATTCATTCTTATTAAAAAAAGCATGTGAAAAGCATATGAAAATTTTTTTTGTTTTACTATGAAAAGAGTTACACTATAACTATATATATATATTTATGTATGTATTTTTATCTTAATAAATTACTGAATTTAGAAAAATATTTTATATAACGTTTTTGAAAATCTATATAAGATTTATAAGTAGTAAATTTCTTAATATGCTAAGAATACATATTATTATGTTTGCTTTTATCACAATCTGTAGGATATTTGACTATATCAGTGAACTAATTTATAATTTAATTATAGAATAATTTTTGTGTTAATATTTGGAACTTTCGGAAAGCATAATATTATACAAATTTTTTTTAGAATATGTAAAATATATCAAATGTGGGTCGATGTAATATAATTGTAATGTAATATAATTGTTTTATAGAAGAAGGAAAGTCCGTCAAAATACATCGAACGCTCGTGCATAACCTCATATTATTAAACTAAAGCGTTTTACTATACTATATATTATCTTACTATACTATACACATGTCTCAGTGCTAACTTTTACTACAGTTTGGACGGTCTTAGTGCTGAAATTTTTGCCGTACATTTACTATTACTATATATATAAAAAAAAGTATTTCTGACTATTTTCTATAGTCACACACGAAGTTTTGTATTAAAAACTGCTTTTTAGACAAAAATATCGGCGGGAAACGATTACTTAGGTCATAAATAGTAGATATACTTTGGAAACTTATCGACAAAGAAGGGATAAATCATTTTTCCATTGATTGAAACTTCGAAATCTCAATTTAGAAGTAAATAATGTAGCGGCCACGTCAGGCCGGTGGTTCTCAAACTGGACTTCGTGGCGCTACCGCGCCACATAATATACGTTTCTCCTATACTCTAGACCATTGACATTGTTAAGCTGCCTCTCTACTCTTTCCCCGGAGTAAGAGAGAAAACACGACTCTAGGCCTATCTCTGTCATTCAATATAGGTTTCAGAGCGTCCGTTTAAGCGGGCAACCTCATAAGGTGACGTCACCTTGCGGCCAATTTTGTTCCGAAGTCCTGCTGTGTAATTTAGCAGAATTTTAACGGAGTTTTCACTCCTCTCTACCCTCCATAGCACACGGTTTAATAGAAGTCTATAATGCAAAGATTGTTATAATTATAGGCATATAATTTTAAGTTGTGAAAAATTGAAATCTTTCTCGAAAATGGCACTAAAGCATGTTGTTATAGGTCAGATTGTCAGAATGCAATGAAAATGTTAAAATAAGTCTCGAGAGCATCCATAATTTTTATTGGACTGTTAATTTTTTAAACTTGAGGTTATATTTATTTTTATTAGGCGGTGGAACCGGTTACATTGGCTCATGCATATCTACGGCATTGCATAATTTGGATATTGGAACCACTATTATTTCACGTACACCTGGACCAAAAAGACTATCGTGGGTAGGTGGTTTTATTCTCCATTTTTATATGAACTTAATCAAATCCATAATTAAACATTTTTTGAAATTATTCTTTTCATTATTTTCAAATATTTTGCGTTTTAAATTTTCCAAAAATATTTTATACTATTTCTATTATGAGGTCTACGATGGCTCGATCGCTAGAGCGAAGGACTAGTAACTTGGTGATCCGAGTTCAAATCCCGGTCTCGGCCGATTGACACAAGCACCGCTGTAATAATTTACATGTGCTTTGTTTACAAACACATCGTAGACCTCCGTCGCTGATTAGCACCAATATTTGGAAGCATAAATAGAGCGACGTTAAATAATATAAAAAAAAAAAAAAAAAACAATACTATTTCTATTAAAATGATTATACATACTTTTATAAAATTTCTCTAACATTGTTAATATTATGTGTGAAAAACAAAAATCATCAATTGTATAATTTCTTTAAACAATTGTGTTAAGTATTCTAGATGTTTAATTCACTTTCTAATATTATTCAATATAATTGTTTATATTTAGATATACAATTTTAAAAAGAGTTTTAGTTAATATTTTTTCATTGATGTAATTTAAATAATTTTTTTCTAAGCAATATTTTGTTACAGCAAGATTTAGAAGTTAAAGGATTTCCTAATAATACAACTGCTGTAATAAATGTTGCTGGGCAAAATATTTTAGATATTACACAGAGATGGACTCCAGAATTCAAACAAAATGTAATTAACAGTAGAGTTAAAACAACACAACAATTAGTTAAAGCATTGGAAAATTCAGATGTAAAAACATTTATTACAATATCTGGTGTTGCTTATTATCCACCTGATGGAAAGCAATATACAGAAGATGACAAATGTGACAGATATGATTTCTTATCAGGTTAACCATAAAATGATTTTATTAAAAAATTTTAAACCAGTGATAAAAATATTTTTATTTAGAATTATGTCATGAATGGGAAAAAGCTGCAAGTCTACCAAATGGAAATCAAATAAGAAAAGTAATTATAAGATCAGGAGTTGTTTTAGGAAGAACTGGGGGTATGATTAAACAAACTTTTATACCATTTTTTCTTGGTGTTGGTGGACCTATAGGAAGTGGTACACAATATATGCCTTGGATACATATAAAAGACCTAGTCAATATTTTTCTTTATGCTCTGAAGAATGAAAACATTACAGGAGTTTTAAATGGAGTAGCACCTGAGGTAATACAGATAATATTTGAAATGTTTTTAATGAAAATTAAAATGTTTTACAAAGAAAATTAAAATTCTACTTAGATTATAACAAATGCAGAATTTGCAAAAGCTTTTGCATCATCATTAGGCAGACCTGCATTTATACCTCTTCCCGAATTCATTTTAAAAACTGCCCTAAATGAAGAGCGGGCAAAAGTTTGTATTTTATTTAAATGACAAACGTTTTTAATTTATTTTACATAATATTTATGATTTTTGTAGATTATGCTTGAAGGACAAAATGTAAAACCAAAACGAGTATTAGACTCTGGTTTCAAATATGAATATCCAACAATTCAAGAAGCTTGTAAGCAATTTGCAGTATTATTTTATAACAATGAACCTTTTTAGTAAATCAATGTTAGATGTAAATTTTTAACATAGTAAAATTTATTTTTAAATTAATATTATTGAAATAAAAGAATTAATGTTAATTGAAGCTTGAAATAAAAAAGTAAGAAGATATACGTTACTTAATTTAATTTTTCATTAATCAACCCTATTTAAAAATGCATTAGTATTAAAGCTACATTATCAAAATTTCTTTAAATTTACAAAATTTAAAGATAATATTGATATATGCCTTTGTGTGAAATTTTTAAATTCTTGTAGAATATTCTCAAATTAGTATATTTTAAAATGAATATTGATTTTTATGGGAATTCATGAAATTCAACGATTTGTTCTACTTTAATACATATAAGCATAAATTGAGCCAAAAATTGTATTAAAAAATTGCACATTAGTTAAATAAATAACTTATAAATATGTAATATATTTTTATTATTATTAATGTGAGGTTTATTAAGAATAAAATAGATAAAGAAATGTTATTTACTAACTAGCATAAAAAAAGCTGAATATCGTTTGTCTATATAAGTATTATCTAACATTTTATGAACGAATACCAAATAATGATGCCTGGTTTTTTAATCCTATTATTATGTCTCAATATCTTAAAAAATATGCTTTACATTGATAAAAATTAAATTAAATATGCATAAGCTCTTTTAGTGTTCTAAATTTAAAGAATTCCTGATAATTCAATCTTTATTTTACAAAAAATTAAGTTGAGAATTCATTAAATTTCATAAATGTCCATAAGAACACTTGTTATATTAAAAGTTAAGAAATTAAAACCATACTTAAGGACTGGCTATAGCTTTACAAATAATTTTATTTTAATATTTACCAAAGTTTCAACATTTTCGATAAAAGTTTATGTAATACTAATATACTCATAAAGTAAGATAAATGATAAATGTATACAATCTAAAGTATATCTAAGTTATGAAGTTTTTGATAATAAGAATAATCTTAGAAAAGCTTAATTCATAAAAGTAATATGTTAACTATCAAATAATGGTTACATAATTTTAAATAAAATACCAAAAAATATTTTGCATTTATAAAATGGAATAGATAAATATATATATATTAAAAACAATTTTATATACAATAAATTAAGTTACAATATAAATTACAAGTAATTTATTATTTTAAAATTCCATCTTGATATCTAAAAGTTAAAATTGTGAATTAATAATAATAATTTTAAAAGTAAAATTAATTTGTTAGATGTATTGTTATATTACCACTTTTTTTTATTTTTTCTCCTTTCTGTGAATTTTCAAGACCTCTCAAAAATTCTTGAAATACATAGAAAGGCTTATTTAAACTTGTTTTTTTATAATCTTTGATTCGTTTCAAATTAGTGGATTCTCCTAGTTCAGTTATTTCTTTGGCATCAAATGCATTAACTTCATTCATCAATGTTGAAATAGTTGGTACATTATGAGGGTCAAAATTATCGACTACTTTAGGATTTATTGGTATACAAACTTTTCCAGTTTTTGGATGGACACAGAAAGGAGATTTTAATAAATGATTCATTCCTTTCGTTACATTTATATCCAATCTTGGGTATGCATATTGAATCATTATTTCTTGAATAAGAAATGGTGTTCTGCGCCATTTCTTAAGTCCCTAATAAATTAGAAATGTAATTTTTATTCAAATATTCCTACATTTTTTCTAATTTAAAAAAAAAAAAAAATCATATATACTGACTGACTGACAGTTATCTTTGTAAAATGATACAAAAGCTTCCCATTTTTTTACACTTGTTGAATATTTGTCAAGTATAGCTTTTGTCTGAATACGCATTTCTTCATCACCAAGAATTCCTAAAAATTTTTTAACTTTTTCTTCTGTACCTAACATATTTTGTTCTTCAACACACATTTTAATAAATATAGGTTCAATAATATTAAGTGCTCTTCTGCAAATAAATTATATATAATTATAAAACAGGAGATTTAACAAAGAATAGTATATAATATTTTAGTATTTACTTAATGGAATGGTGTATTTTTCTAATAATTTTAACTTTTTTTTTTTGAAACTCTCCTCCAGTTACTAATTGTAAATAATGTGCTATAGCTCTTCTACCAATCTGTGTTAAAAATCTAGCTTTTTTATCACATACCCAACAATGTATGCCTCTTCTACCAGAAAATATCCATAATATGTGATCAAATCCAAAATCATCTATATTACAAAATCAATTTTTTCTGTAGTATATTTAATATATTATTTTATATAATAATATTCATGTAAGGTACATAATTTATTTGAAATACCTCTTAAAGCAGCATCTAAAATTTTAACAGCTAATGTAAGGTATTTCCAACATTTTCTACAAATATCTGTACCACTACAGCATGTTCTTACATCGTCATAATCTGTCATATCAATATCAATTACAAGTTCTCTTTGAATAGGTTCAAATTTTATTTCACGCCTTTTATTTTCTGGTCTACAAATATTCGAAACAGTTATTAAGTACACTCAAAAATATATTTCTGAACAATTTTTTCTTTACAAAAAGATTATTTACGCGACATTATAGATAGCACCAATATCTATTTTGTAAGGACAAAGTCTTTTTATTTCATTTTTTAAATCTTCAATTTTATTAAAAGACTGATATCGAATATATATATCATCTTGTAATGTAAATGAGAATTCTCTACGAGCAAATGTATTTACTAAAAATAAAATAAGATTAAAAATATATGATAAGAAAAATTCAAATGTATTTTATTTTATAATAAATCATTACTAATTATAATTATTTTTTACCTTCACCATAGCTGAGCCAACGATAATAATCAATGTAAGGAAATAATCTTGAATAATATAGAGGAAGTAAATCTGCTAAATTAGATTCGTCCATTTTTTAAAAATAATTGCTATATTTTTATAATTTAATTATAAGTGCAATCTATTAAAGTGTATAACTAAAAAAATATAAACAATTATTAAAGAGAAATGGCGGGAATTTTGATATACCTGTAGAGAAGATAAAGTGGAGATGAAACCCATATCAAAGATAATAGGGAGATCGCCGATGCCCATGTTAGAGACTGCAATAAAATTTTGATCCCCAGCGCCACAGCGCTAGACGTAGGTACTTCATTCGTGCGATATCCCAGATTATGGAGGGTAGAAAGAAGCCCAGATAACATTGAGTGCGCAGATTATCGACAGATTGCGCGCTTGCAAGCGGCTTGAAATCGCTGTTTCTGCTTGCCAGGTACCGTACAATAAGCGCGTAGATTTCGCGCAAAATTGCGCCGGCGTAATAAGCGTGAAATCTGCGCGTATATTGTGCGTACATTGCCGATATATTACAGGCATGATCGTGCGCGTGCAGGTAACGTTGCTAGGCTCAGTAGGTAAATTAAATTTATTTTTATTTTTTTTTTGTGAAATAAATAAACCATTATGTGTTATACAAGAGTTTTTATTTGCAATTAAATTTAAAATTGACACATATATTCAAATATTGTAATATATTACAATTTCTTAGAAATTGTAATATATCTAAATTTTTATTTATACTATTCATTATTCACTGTACCTTTTTTATTATGCTTTTTACAATACGGAATAATAAAAAGTAAAGTGAAACTATTTGAATTCATAAAAAGCATCTTCTTCTTCTGCGCATGAATGAAGAGAAATTCCTTTTAGTTTGAGCAGCATAATTGCGATGATCAACTGAAACATATATGATTATTATAATTAGTTATGTAACTGATTAATATTATTCTAAATATAAAAAAAATCTACAGTGATATAAATAAGAAAAATTTAATCATGCAAGTTATCAAAATGAAATTTACATTAAATAACATCAAAATATTAGCGAACAACAATATTTAACTTTTCAAAAAATATTAAGACAATCTCACTTTGTGAGTTTGAAAAAATATTATTTGATATTCAATTAATCACAATAACCAGAAAAATTTAATTGAAAAATTTCAGTGGTATACAAAATATTTTGTACTTTTTGTATATAATTTATCCTAATTTCTTTTACAATAAGAAAAACTATAAATTCAAACAAACCTGCTTCAGTACATTCTTTGTTTTGCATATCTTGTTTCCAATCCCCTAGGCCTCTGAAGCAATCAAATTATACAAAACTTTAAAAAATTAAATTTTATACAAAACAGTTTTTATTTACAATTAAATTTAACATTTATACATATATTAAAATAATGCAATATATTACAATTTATACCTTTTTGATTATGGCATCCTCAATACGGCATAATAAAGTAAAGTAAAACTATTTGAATTCATGTGAAGTATCTTCTTTTGCATATGAATGAAGAGAAATTCCTTTTAGTTTGAACAACATAATTGCGATGATGAACTATAACGTATATGATTATTAATTAGTTATGTAACTGATTATAATTATTCCAAATATGAAAAAATAAATCAACAGTGATATAAACAAGAAAAATTTAATCATGCTAGTTATCTAGATGATATTCAAATTAAATACCTTCAAAATTTTAGCGAGCAACAATATTTAAACTTTGAAGAAATATTAAGATAATCTCACTGTTGTGAGACGTTGGAAATATTATTTGAAATTTAATTCATCAAAATCATCATATAAACTTAATTCAAAAATTTCAATGGTATAAAAAATATTTTGTACTGTTTGTATACAATTTATCCAAATTTGATTTAAAATCAGATAAACTATAAATTCATACAAACCTGCTTCGGTATGTCCTTTTGTTTCGTCTAGCTTTTTTCCAGTCCCCTAGGCCTCTGAAATAATCAAATTATATAAAACTTATCTATCAAATTATTAAAAGGTAGGAAAATGCTGAGCAATTTATGTATACGTGCTGAATGTTCCATTAAAAAATTTGATGTTGAAATTATTTCAATTTTTGAAAATATTTATATGTACGTAATGAAATGTTACCTTCATTTATTATTTTTACAATCAAAAACAAGTTACTCAAATTGCTTAATTGAAGTATAATAATAAGTAAAGTTGCTCATACAAAAAATACCAAAAGACAATAATACGTTCTGTATTTTTATCTTTTATGTTATTTTTATATATTCAATTAATTTTTATTATTTATTTTAGCGAAATTATAATAATTTTGGTAAAGTCAAGCGCATTCACACAAAACATAGATGTTTCAACCTACGTTTTCGAAATCACAGATTTAAGAGAGTTTATAGCAGTTGTTATGTGCAAAAACATATTTTAGTTAAAGTTAATCAAAATATATTAATGCAGAAATTTATTATTCCAAATCTATATAGAAATATTATAACATTTGATTAAATATTACTTTTTAATAGAGAACATTTCTTTTACCGTTTTTTAATTATTAATTATTATATTAATTTTATCATATTAACACCACCCATTAGATATAAATTGTTGTGCCACTGTTTATAAATAATCATTGTGTTATTCAAATATAAATTAAAAAATTTTTTTTATTGGTCTTCCAGTTCAATCAATTCAATCTAAAAATAAAAAAAAAATAAAAATAAATAAAAGTAAAATAAAAATTAAAAATTAAAATTAAATTAAAAATTAAATTAAAATTATAATGACAGTCAGACTGTAAAAAAGGACAGTCTGACTGTCATTATAATTTTAATTTAATTTTTATTTTATTTTTATTTATTTTTATTTTTTATTTTATTTTTAGATTGAATTGATTGGACTGTAAGACCAATAAAAAATATTTATTAATTTGTATATGGGCAGTCAACATAAGTACAATTAAATTGTTTTATTCAAATATAGTTTTAATTAATGTTATTATATATATATATATATATATATATATATATATATATATATATATATATATAACTTCTAAAATGTCTAGAATAGATGAAAATTATGTAAACACTCACCTGAAATTATTAAAAAAAGTTCCAAATCGACCAAATGAAAATGGAATCACTGAATTTAGAAATTATGTCTCAGAAAATTGTAATCCTAAATGAAAAGTGTGTATACTCTACTTTCAGCGGTCTTTTTTAAGAATTAAATTCAGTACGATATTATTTAATAATGAAAGAAACTTACCTTGTATTATTCAAAAATCAGAGAATTCTTAAATCTTAATATTTTGAAATAACCGATTCTCAATATAAATTTAAGTTTTTCTTTTTCTTTTTTTATAAATAATAAATTATATTTATTATAGCAAAAAACTTGTACATATACTTATGAGTACAACCAAAATTGAATTTAGATTTCAAAAAGTTCGTGGAACGTTTAAAATGTAATGGTAAAAAACGCGGACTTGCATGCGCAGTACCGAGGCGGGAAAATATAAAAATTAAAATATGCAAGAATATGTTACAATTAAATATCTATTCGTGTTCATATAGGTCGTAAACACATTAATAATAAATAAATAAATATTATTCGAAACATTATAATAGATCATATTTTCATCTATTAAAAAAATTAAAAGTTTAATTTTCAAAATACTTTTATTTTACACATAAAATTAAACTAATGTAATTATATGTAATTAGTTATACTAAGCTACACAACTAAATTAAAATATAATAATTACATATGAGTGAACATAATAAAATGTATGATAAAAATCTTTATATTTATATAATATAGTCCTAAAAACTCATTAATCTGGTTTGTCCTAATCATCAATAATAATAAGATATATTTTATATAAATCAATTAATTATTTCTCGAATAATCTTTAAAATGTCTATTTCAAATTACTTCTAATAGTCCATCTATTATAGATATATATCTCTAATAGAGAATAAGTCCATATATCTGATGGAATCTAAATAGAAAAGAAATGCAATATTATATAAAACATTTTAAAAATGGAAGAATTTCAAATACATACCTTTTTTAACATTACATTATATTTCAGCGATAATATTGTAATGTCACATAATATGTATTTTTCATAGAATTTCGGAAGTTATTTCAAAACAAACTGGAATACTGACACATTCACATGACGCACGTATACTATATATTGATATATATAGCGTCCCAACAGCTGACTTATTCGCGAGGATTAATATATATATATATATACAATTTACTCTTGCATAGAGCCGGCAATAAGTTCATTCTTTTGCTCCAGATTTTGAGCAAAGACGTACATTCATATTTCTGACAATCTTGCGCAGCAAAGGAAATCACACAATATGCGCGCAGATGACGAATAAATACGCATCAGATGTCGTGCATGATCATGTCTGGCATACGCTGCTATCTGGGAGGAGTGGAAACTTCGCTTTCTTTACATGGGAAAAGTTTATCAAAAATTAGCCGGAGATGGTAGTTCAGATTTGTCCGATAGACGTCGTTGTCTTAAAAATCCCTCGATGGTTCTGCGTGTAACAGAGAGAGAGAGAGAGAGAGAGAGAGAGAGAGAGAGAGAGAGAGAGAGAGAGAGAGAGAGAGAGAGAGAGAGAGAGAAAGCAAATACCAAAGCGATGAAGGGAAAGAAAAGAAGCAAAAGTAGTGAGGCAGAGATTTAACTCACTGCATACCCCCACTCTCTTTTCTTCAAATACATGCATTTGAACAGTCAACCTCAAAGGGTGTCACCACCTTGTGGCCATTTCTGTCTCGAAATCTATTGTTTCCTGTCCACCAGGGGAGGGGGGGTAGCGAAACAATAGATGCAATAAAAGAGTAAAAGAGATTAACCTGGATTAACCAGTGTCCAAAAAAGTGTATATAGATTTTCTTGTGTGTGTGTATGTGTGTGTGTGTGTGTGTGTGTGTGCGCGCGCGCGCGCGCGTGTGTGTATGTGTGTTAGAGTATTTATATATACGTATTTTCTTAATATTTGATGTTCATTGGGTGGTGATGATCGCGGTGCGGGATCAGTCTACGACAAGGTATACACACTTAAAGAATTTCTTCATCGGCACCACTGAATTTCATTTATTACACTCCGCTGCCAAATTTTTAAGAAAATAGGTATTATATATACATATTTTTTAAAAATTTTAAATTTATAACTTACAAATAAGACTACAAGTTCATATAAAAAATTACACTTTCTGCAAATTATTTATGTAATAATATTCATTATATTTTTGTATAATAAATTTTATTTCATTGCTAGTTACATTATATCATGCAAATTACTAAAGAATATAATTTAGATTATTTTACCATCTCTGACAAATAAATTGGTATCAATTCAAATAAATCAATTTTGTAAAAGTGAATTTATTTGAATCAAACAAATACGTATTTAAAGTAAATTCAATTCATTAAAATGAATTCAATAGGTATTAGAATACAAAAAATATTTATTTAAATTTTTATTGCTTTAAAACAAAAACAGATATTTAAAACCAATGAAGGTGCTGTCATTTGGAATAAACCAGAACAAACAATTAGTTTTTGTAAATAGCAAAAATATATTTATTGCATTGAATTTTACTACACGAAACTAAATATACGTAAAAAATAACGGATATTTGAAATACTATATATTGTAATGTGGCATAACGAATTTCTGCAAAAAGCATCGGTATATGCAGTAGGCAAAACCACCACCGCTCGGCCTGCGAAGAAGGAGAACAAAGCAGACAGAAGAAGAACTTCAACCGCGGCATAAACAAGAGGCGTCGTGCTCGAAGATGAAGAGGTCACACAGAAACACGGAGATCACGTACGCCACCCGCGGTGGCCTCGTGGCTGCTGCGGCCGCGATACTTTTATGTAGGATAAGGTCGGCGTAGTGGGGGGTTGAGCCGCCGAAAAGGCGTTAGGTTCAAGAGAGCACACGAGCTTATCCCTTTTGCGCTCCACCGCCTGCTAGTACAGACGTTCAAAAAGAGGACCTCCCGTGCCGTGGGCCGAATTTCGTTTAGAGAAAGGGTCAGTGCAGCGACTGCCATTTTATTACCTTAAACGTCAATAGGTGACGTACGGTGCTTATTATGGTTAATAATAAGCACCGTTTGCATTTACTGTCGTGTTGCGTACCTAATGTGGCCCGGTCGATCGGCGGTCTCGGTCGCGTTGCCGCGGCCATGACCGGGTGTCATGGATACCGCCAACGGAGACTCCCGTTTTTACCTCTTTTTATTAGCTTTAAGTAGGATATAAGGGCGTAGATCTAGGAGGTGAAAACGAACGCTGGGCGGGACTCGAGCCCAACGGTTAGTCATGAAAGCAGGTATTATTACAGGGCTACCATATATTATATATATTATACAGAAGGTATAATACAGTAGTATACTACAGTATAGGTAGAATAAGCGAAATGTATATGCCGCCGCCAGGCGAAAGAACAAGAGAATGAGCACGGCCCGGCGGAGAGAGGGGGAAGGGAGAAGATGCGCAGAGAAAAGAGATCATTGCGTGTTGAGCCGTCGAGATAGCGAGAGTTTTCCGGGTTTTTCTGACGTTGCATCGAAGTATTGAGAGATTTCTTTCGGGAGCCTAGAGACGATATTCCAGCTGGAAGATGTGTGTAAAGTGCTCGTGTAGAATCAAGCGCGAGGCAACCGCGAAGACGATGACCTAGCTGCGGTCCGCCCGGCCGACCCCGAGAGAAAGAGAGCAGGAGGGACGATAGCGGCTCACTCGAGCCGATGATCACCAGCCCGGACAAGAGGAGGGACTCCACGATTCATCCGTGCCGAGTATACCTAGCCTGCAGGAGAAGAGAAAAAGTGAGCACCCGCTGGCGCCTTCCATCGACAGCGGTGACAGCCTCGTATGGTAAGTAATGATGGCAAGCGACCGCATAGTGTAAGCCCGGGCCACGGACCGCGGTGCGACGGGGGCGTGTACGAGAGCGGAAAAAGTGCGCACGGGGAACGAGCAACGAGTACGAGGACGCGGGTGTCATCCGAGGTGAAGAGGTAACAGCTAGCTAGCGGAGGCCGCGAGCTGACGTATGTGTTGGTGTGTGTGTGTGTGAGAGAGAGAGAGAGAGAGAGAGAGAGAGAGAGAGAGAGAGAGAGAGAGAGAGTACGTCGGAAAGTATTATATGTTCTTCGTTATAATAAATGAAGTGATTACAGTGATCGAGGCGTTATTTATTGAGTGCCGCCCCCTTTTTTGTTTCTTTAGCGTTGCCCCGCTTTCATCAGCGAACCCCCTCGTGGAGAGAGGACAAGTTATTAGCAGCCCGAGAAACCAGCAGGTAGGTGCTCCGTCTGAATAAAATATTCTGTGTCGGTAGCCAGGGCAAGGGCCACAACGTCACAATATATATATATATATATATATATATATATATATATATATATATTATAACCTCAGATTCGGGCTATTACTTACGGTTATCTGCATGTGTGTGCGTGGACTCTTCCTCGCCGCTGCTGGAGAACTCCGCTGAAAAGGGGGACAGGGAACGGAGAATGAATTACGCGGTATACTTGATCAGATTTTGACAATGTTAATATTTATTCACGCATGAGACTAATTAGTATCATGTCACGCATTAGACTAGTACGTACGCAATGTACTAGTTGCGGGTTTAGCGACAATACAATAATTATTTACATTGATACGCAATCACATAAAGTACGCGGGGACGGGAAACATGGAATGGGACGCTAACTATCTACGACACGGAGGACTACGGTACATGGCGGAACGCTATTCTTCGGACTATGCACTATAATGCAATAAAATTTACGAAGCTAATAAATTACGAAAAGTATATAACAAAATACGCTAGGCACGCAACATAGGTTACGCGTACATAACCGCGAAGCTGCACGAGCGGTGATCGCGATGCGTGGACGCCGCGTTGGGCCAGGAGCCTAGCTCTATAATTGATATAATATAAGAATACGAAGCTACTTGTCGTCGACGACGATGCTGTCGCTGGTCTAAAGCTCGCTGGTGTTCGCGGGTGCTCGCGGATGCTCGCGGCCGCCGCCTTGTATCAGAGAAGCTGGAGGCGCTTTCTCTTTCTCTCTCACTTATTTACGCGGACGCGCAAGGACGTGGCGGCCGCGCTGCTAGCTCTCGCTTCTGCGTACACGCGGTTGCGCGTGGCTGTGGTTTTTAGCTGCTGACGGCGTCGCTACTCACGACGTTACAGGACGGCAGCGCGTGTGCGCTTCTTCGAGATATACAACGCTCACGGTCCGGGGCTGCTGCGAGGATATCGCCGTGTCTTCTCCGCTCCTCCGATGGGCTCGCACGTAGTTTACACAGATGTAAACTTACAACACGTCAGCCGCGAAGGATGCTATAAGGGCGACCTTAAACTGAGCGATTCGAAACGATATAAAACGAAACGAGAAAAACGATATTGAAGTGGGACGGGTAGAACTACGTCGGACTATCTGAAGATCAGAGCAGGAAGTATGCCGTCGACCTGCTTCTTGGGGATAATTGCTTCTATTAATATCTCTTCTTCTGTTGAGCTGTTCAGGCTAGCCACTGGGCTGGTTTCCGTTGTTCCTTTTTTCTGTGGTGCGCCATTTTATTTAATTTATAACTTGTATCTTCGCCACTCTGTGCTGGTATTATGAATGGACTAAATCCTTTATTGTATGTCTTTTTGTAGTTTTATGTCTTTTTGTAGTTTTTCGTAGAGGCTGCTAAGTCTTGCTCTCTCCTCATCTATATTACTTCTAGTTTCTTGAGGGAGTTCCATTGTTCCTTGGTGGGGTTCTCAAAAGGGGGATGACACAACGATACAAGTGTAAAAAACGATAACGGTATATATACAATAAAAGCGTAAGAATAGCTACTCCACGTGTTCTTGTTTAGGTCTACTCAGAGTAAAACCAAAAAGCGTATTTTCCTAAAGGGAGATAAAATCGTATTCTCTTCTCTCTTTTTGGACTTGCTATTTCTAACAAAACCGTAGAAAATTTTTCTTCTTCCTTTAGATTTGGTACTCGTCTATGCTTGTAGAAGAATTAGTTGTTATGCGTAGTATCGGACGGAGTATTTACCGTAGTAGAATTCTCTTGATAAAAAAAATGTCAAGTGTAACAACTGAATTTAATTTTTAATGTAGATGAGTAATAACAGCAAATATTATTATGCTATAATCTTTTTACAAACGTGATTATTTATAAAATTGTTTATGATTGATTAATTAGGTCGTATATAAAAAAAATTATTATACTGTGTACTATGGATGCTGATTCATTATTTTTTTTCTAAAAGTGAAGTAAAAAATTTTCAAAAAGAGAGAGAGATAGAAAAAAAATTTTTTATTGGTTTATTTTAACTTGAGCATCAATTCCAAATTTGTTGATAAAAATTTTATTTATAAAAAACTATTTATTATTTATTGTTAATTATTATTATTATTGTTATGTTACTATTTTATTCTGAGTTGAAGTATGGTTGTTATCCAAGGTATCTTCACTATGATTATTATTTATCCGTTATTGCAATTGTTCTTGACTACCACTTATTTTAGAGTACAGTATTCCTGACTGGCAATAATAATCCAAATAAGGCTTATTGAAGAGACAGAGAAAAGATAAAAAAATTTCTTTTGTACGCTGAGTTAAATAGTAAAAGAAAACACTTCTATAATTTCTTGAGGCAGGTTTTCCTTCTTATATGGTTTTCTCCTGTTGATTTATTTATTAATAATTAAAATGTAATGACACACTAAAAATATACAAATATTTTTTATTTTATTTATGTTTATTTAATTATTATTATATTAATGTCACTTTGTTATGTTACACGTCTAATTTATGTTTAACTATTGATTTAGTTATATGCAGTCACTTATTTATTCTGGTCCTTTAAAGATGTGATCAATTGTTCGTTGTTATGTTCCTATTAGTTTTTGTTTTTATATATATAGGTCCTCTCGCTATGTGGTTCCTTGCCTTACTATTAATAGTTTCAGCTATTATACCTACTAAGTTATCTTGTTTTTAGGTTACGTTATTGTTAAGTTGCTATTTATAGTAATTTGTAGTAATAATCACGAATTGGATTATTATATACAGGTTGTATTACTATGTAGCTTATTATAATGGTCACTATGATATAGTGGTGTCGATATCACTTCTATAAAAATTTCATATCACTGCTTACTATCATTTAATATTGTTTAAAGTTATTTATGATTATTTAGTATTGAATAGTTTAATATACAATAGCTAAAAATAGAAAGAATAATTACAATATTAGAATGTTATTACACTTAAGCGAGTAATTCTAAATTATGTTTGTTATTTTGCTCCCAGCAGCTATTAGTTGAAATTTATAGCTTAATAATGAATACTCATCAACATATATATAAAAAAAAATTCAATTGAACAGATTGTTTACAAAAGGCAAAAAGAAATTAGCGGCGTTTGCTTTTTTTGTTTTCAAGTTATCAAAATTTTAACTGTATTTGCCCACAGTTAAACCATCACTTTTATTAGCAAAAATTTTTAATTTTTAATAAAATTAGTTGAAATTGATTTTCACCATTGTAGTGGATATTCTCAACTACTTCTGCTTTAGAAAGTTGAAAAATTTCAGCTCCTTCCTGCAAATTGCTCTCTTTCAAATTTCTTGTACTGTGTACCTATACATCAAGCGTATAGGTTATGCCTGATAGGAGAAAGAGAGAGAAGTTCGTCTGCTACTTGAGCCAACCTCTTATTATTTTTCTTTATGAGTTGGTGTTGCCTTTTTCCATACTTTACTTACACGTAATGGTGAAGACAATGTAAGGATACGATAACAAGGGGGGAAGTATCTTACATACACTGAGTGTATTATTTTACTGATTGTATCTATATATGTTTTTCGATGCTAAGTTTTCCACTGATGATAAGTTTCATTAATCTCTTCTAATTTCCAACTTGCTATATTTTGTTCCTTGTGAATATCCGATGGTTTTCTTGTAACAAAGTATGTTTCAAGTAAAATTATCTTTTATATGCTGCTCAGTATTATTTGTAATATGGTAAGAATGCGAAAGGGGCAGGGATGATAATCGGTATTTATGTGCTTTTACAAATAATAAGAGAGAAAACGATAAAATATTTTATATAATACTTTAATAAATATTTAGGGACATGAGTAACGAGAAAGGACTGACAACATAGCAATATTAGTGAGATGTATAAACTATATATATGTACATATATGGAGCACAAGAAAAATATACGTATAAATTTAAATATGATATCAATAATTTAGAATAATATATGAATACAATATAAATAATTTGCACATGGAAAAATATTTAAATAACTGGTAATATATATAAAAGTTTTCAGAAAAGGCTATTTACCTTATATGTAAGCACACTAAGTCTAAGAGGTATTTGACCTCGACCTTCTACCTTTATTTACTTTGCCAAATTTATCATTTATTTTGCTGTTATTTTAGTTTGAAATAGCATCATATTTCACTAAAAAAGAGAAAGTTGTTCTCTCTTGTATGTTTACACTTCAGACAGAAAATAGTGTATATTGTTGCTATGTGAAATTATAAGTAAAATTATAAATATACCATTACTTATAATTCCAGCATTAGAAATACATATATATATATATATATATATATATATATATATATATATATATATATTCATGTAATTTGCAATATAAATACATACGTGCAAAATTTTTGTGAATATAACATTGAGAGAAAATATTGTCTATATATCACCTTACTTGCTTCTACAAAATGTATATAAAAGGGGTAATGAAAGGGGGTTTACGTGGATTAGCTTCAGTCCGATAAATCAATTAATTATGAATTATTAATTAATACATTAATACATAAATCTGACGAAAAAGGGAGACAGAAAAAAGAATCTTTTAATAGTTAAAATTTTGGCTGTAAGATTTTAACAGTTTATGCTATTGCGCATTCTTCTGCGCACTCTCAGGGCGGGACGCGATCACGTAGAATAGAATAATAAATAAAATTGTAATTATGCTCACGCGGAGCGCTAATTTTAAGTTAAATATAATTGTTAAATTTATAAATCATAAAATAAATATATTTTATGATTATTTTTACTGTTTCAGCGGATAATGGCGCGACTAAGCAAATCGGAACAGCGGCTAGTTCGGCAGTGCCGAAATAAACAAATTTATTAGTATTTATAATTTTTAGTTAATTATTTTTTTATAATATTTTGTTAATAAATTTTCTTGTTGCTCTCAAATAAATAAAAATTTATTAAATCCCAACATCCAGCAAAATCGGGAAAAAAATAATTATAATAAATCCAATTCGAACTCTGGCGAGTTGAGCGAGAGCGAGAATTGGATTTCGTGGTAGGGTGCGTAGTAGAACAAACTTGGTGGCGTGTTAAGCGACCAAGGGCCTAGGCGTGTTGAGCGTATGCCAAAGTACAGTACGCACCGTAAATAATTAAAACTAATAATAAATAAATTTAGCTTGCACAAGCGAACCTAGTGGCGCGTTGAGCGACTAGGGGCCGAGGCGGATTGAGCCGGAGCCACTCGTTTATGCAAGTAAAAACGAACAGAACATAGCCTTTGGTGGGGTGAAAAGAACCCGATGGCGTGCTGAGCGATCGGGGCCGAGGCGCGTTGAGCCGGAGCACGAATTAGCTCTCACCAAAGTGCTATTTTACAATATATATAAATATTATATTTCTATATCAATGTATATATTGTGATGTGGTGGCTTTTGTCCTGGTCACCGATACAGAATACTTAAACTCTCACAGCACCTACCTACTGGCTTCTCCGGCTGTGGATGACTCATTCTCTCTGAAGGAGGAGGTCCGCTGATGAAAGCGCGGCAACGCTAAAGAAAACAAAGAGGGCGGCTCTCAATAAATATACGCCTCGATTATCTTAACACACTTCGTTTATTACAAATCTCTGCGTTATAATAACTTTGAATACGCTCTCTCACTCGCTCTCACTTATACCCGTATTCGGGCACACACATTCTCGGGCTCGCGGTGCACACGCACTTCGACTAAGCGGTGCACACATTCTCTCACTCACTCACTCTCGTACTTCCGAGTTTTGCAGTGTTATTCTCTCTCTCTCACTCGCACTTCCGACTCACGACACACACTCTATCTCTCTCGGTCACACATACGAGGCAGCTCGCGGTCTTCCTTCATTTGCTGTGGAGCCTTTTCTTCCCATCCAATCTCTCCGTCATTCTCATACTCCGTAAATCTTCCTGTACGCCCACGTATTTCGCGTACTTGCCGCCGTCGCACCGCGGTCCGTGGTCTGCGTTTACAATTATACAGTCGCTTGGCGTCGGTACTCTCCGAACTCTGCTCTCACCGGGATGTCGGTGGAAGGCGCCGGCGGATGCTCTTCCCCTCGTTCAGGCTGATTATAATCGAGCTCGGATAAACCGTGGGTGTCGCTTATCTCGTTCGGACTGGTGGTAATTCGCTTGGATGAACCGCTGTCGTCCCTCTTGCTTTTCCTCTCGGAACAGACTTGGCGGACGACCAATTAAATCGGCGTCGTCGTGGCGACGACGCGTTTCTGCTTCACAAGCACTTCACAAGCACTTCCCCAGCTCGGATCTCGTCTCTATATTTGCGAAATATAAGGGTGCTTCATTCAACGGGCAGAAAAACCGAAAAGACTCTCCGTGTGCTTCGACGTCCCAACAAGTAATATTGAAGTTTGTTCTTCGCGCGTCTTCTACCTTTCCCCTCTGTACCCCTTGCACATTTCATCTCACTCGATCTTTCGCGCGGCGGCGGCATACGTATTTCTCTCTCTAAATATACGACGCATCAATTCATGCTCCTCGTCTTCACTCCGATCTTCATGCTGTGGCTGAGTTCAACGGCACCTCGCAAGAAGGAAAATGGCGATTAGTCGCAAATATAAACACCTTCTTCTGATATATATATATATATATATATATATGTATATATATATTATACATTTTGTAGTTTTTACTATTTATTTATTACATGTAATATTTATATCCTTGTGCTTTATTCAATAAAATCAAAGAAATATTTATTAGTTTTTACAACTGCCAGTGAATAATGAAATATATCTTTTTTATTTCATCTTTTGAGAAAACTATATCTTTCGAGTAAATGGTTTGTTCAAAATTGAATTGAATCTATTTCTTGAATTAAGTATATATATATATATATATATATATATATATATATATTTAAGTTGAATTAAGTATATATAAATATACATATATGTATATATATATATATATATATATATATATATATATATATATATTCGAATACCTATTTATTTAATTTTATATTTCACGTACATGTAATTCTTTTTAGTAAAAGTCAAGAAATATTTAATATTTTTAATTGATCTAGTGTAATATATTTTTTATACAATTGTTTCATAATTACAAAATATTCGTTCTTTTCAAATATGTATGTTTTTGTTTCCAATAAATGAATTTTAATAAATATTTGTTGAATTGCAAATTTTACTGTGTAGTACATTGTAAATTATGTTATTAGATAATTAAAATTTTATATTATTATTAATTAAAATATTTATAGAAACTTGTAGTCTTATTATTCAGTTTTTCACAGAAAATAAAGCAAATGATAAGATATTGACTGTCACCTATACGAATCTACTTTAACAGTAACACATAGGAGGGTGGTCCCAGAAGTACCTGGCCTGACCTTGAGGTGGTGGTAGTTGCTCGAAAGATAACAATGTATTACAAAGTACACAATCTATAAAGTATATGTCTCAAGTTTGAAGACACCATGATATTTAGTATTTGTTTAACAGCTATCCATAGTGAACTTTTTCAGTGAATTTGTAAACATGGAAAAAATTGGTCATTGTTATGTGATACAAACTTTTATTTGAAAGTCCTGAACCCAACAAATATAAAAGCTGAACTAGACTATACTCTGGAGGAAACTGCTCCCTCGTTTGCGACAGTAAAATATTGGGTAGCAGAGTTTAAACGAGGCCGTACGAGCTTCCAAGATGAGCATCACAGTGGTTGACCAAATGAGGTGACAACTTCAGAAATGTTGAAAAAAAATTCGCAAAGCGGTACTGGATGATCGTCGACTGAAAGTGCGCGAGATAGCAGACATGGTAGGCATTTCAAAAAGTGCGGTATATCGCATATTATCTGAAAATTTGGAGATGACAAAGTTGTGCGCAAGATGGGTCTGCGTTTGCTCACAATCGAATAAACAGAGCGTCGTGAAGATATTTCATTCGAATTTTTGACAATGTTTTGCAACAATCGAAACAATGGACTCAAAAAGAAAAACCGGTTCCAAATAAGGAAAGGCCCTTCCATCTGCAGACAAGGTTATGGCGTCGGTTTTTTGGGATGCGTGTCGGATAATTTTCATTTACTATCTTGAAAAAGAAAAACTATAAACGGCGAGTATTATGCTTATTGCAACGTTTAAGCAAAAAAAAAATAAAAACAAGTGTAAACGGCCGCATTTGGCTAAGTTGAAAGTGTTGTCCCATCAAGATAATGCACCAGTTCACACATCCGTTATTGCAATCGCTAAAATTAATCGATTAAAGTTTGAATTGCTACTTCATGCAGCCTATCCGCCAAATTTAGCTCCCTCGAATTATTTTCTGTTCCCAGAGTTGAAAAAATGGCTTGCTCGTCAAAGATTTGCCATCAATGAATGAGGTGATGTCGGCAGTTAATGGCTATTATGAGGAGCTTGACAATTCTTATTATAAAAAGAGTAACAAACATATTGAACATCGCTGGGACAAGTGTAGAGAACTGAAAGGAGATTCTGTTAAAAAATCAAGATATTTTTTCCAAAATTTTTGAGTTTTATTTGTTGGGCCAGGTACTTCTGGGACCACCCTCGTAATAACGGATTAAATACAAATATTTCTGTTAATTTTTTTAAGATATGAATTTTGCAAAATTTGAACTTCGTATTCCATTACACTAATAACAAATTTTAATCGTGAAAATTATAATATCGCGTAGCCTTCTAATGAATTTTTCTAAATAGTTTGTACGTGAGCCAACTATTGTTTTAATTAAAGTGGCCCTAATAAATAATCTTACATTGTGTATTATTATAAAGATGGTAAAATTTTAAAACTATGTAAGAATTAAATTTTGGTTCATAAGTTGCAATGTGAAATTACCACTTACAAGTACAATTTTTCTGCAAATTACAATTGCAGATTACATTGACGCTGACACAGGCGCGCCTTGATCAGACTATGCATAAAATTCGCCTTTGGATGGATGATCATGAGCTAGAACTCGCGGAGGCCAAAACTGAGATTGTGTTGCTTACGAAGAAGCGCGTCCCCAGAGTGCAGCCGCTAAATATTGGGGAGATGTTGGACCTGACCAAGGCATCTGTCAAGTACCTGGGGATGATGCTAGATACGAAGCTCACCTTCTGGGAACATATTTGGAGGTCGGCGGACGAGGCGGCGGTAGTGGCGGCCTCCCTTTGCAGGGTCATGATCAACGTAGGAGAACCACGCCCCTGCATCAAGCGGCTGCTACTGCGAGCTGCTGAGTCCGTCATGCTTTACGGTGCTGAAGTCTGGGCCGATGCGCTGTAATACGAAAAGTATCGCAGGTGCATGGCGACTGTACAGAAGAGATGCGCTCTTCGCGTAGCGTGTTCGTATCGCAGGGTCTCGGAGGCCGCCTCCCTAGTGGTTGGCGGGATGATTCCAGTAGATCTCCTGATACGCAAGATATGCACAGAAGGTGGACCGCCAGACTTATAATTCAGGTGGCCCCGTGGATCGGTCGGCAGCAAGGGGAGATAAATTACTATCTCATCCAAATGCTGACCGGCCATGGGTATTTCCGTGCATAATTGCACAAGATGGACAAAGTCGCGGATCCAGATTGTACATACTGTGGATCCGCTAAAGACGATGCGCATCATATATTTTTTGTGTGCGGGCAGTTGGAGCAGCAGAGGGCGCTACTGGGGGAGACGCTGGAAGGGTTACCCCGGAAGGCATCGTTCCCCTGATGCTCTCCAGCCAGGAAACATGGGGAAGGAATAGGAAATTGCCTATTTCGATGAGGATATCCTCAGACGGAAGAAGGTGGACCTTACCTAGTTCCTTCGATTTTGCTGGGATATGGTGGCGCCCAAAGGCGAACATCCTGGTCCCCTTCCCGAAGTAATGCCTAACGGCGGTTTCCGTGGTGGGGAGTTGAGCCAGGGCAAGGAGGTCTCCTCGGTGCACGCCAGCTGACTCCAGTTTGCAGCTCTTTTCAGACCTGCAGCAAGCAGTCGAGGGAATGCACCGAGGAGGTAGTTTTTTAGTGGTTATGCCTATCGATTGATGATTCCCACATACCCGGGGCTGGTCCCCGGGAACCATAAAGGATTTTCTTCCTCCTCTATAAAAAAAAAACAAAAAAAAACTTACGATTCAAATTGTTTTATTATTATATTCGATAGTTGATAATCAATTATTATAATTATTATTATTATGAATTATTTTTCTATTGCAAGATATGTGTTTGTAATCTACAAATAGTACTATTAACCAATTTATAGTTACTTACAATTAATACTACTACATTGAAGAATATTTACATCAAAATATTTTATACTGTATCAATCTTGATAATTACTAAATAGCAAATATTATTTTACTTATCTATAATGTTATTATAATAGAAATCTTTTATATTTATTATTATTATTTCTGTGCATTATTATCACGTCGACAATTAATCTTTCTAAGTATAATTATTTAATAACGTATTATATATATATATATATATATATATATATATATATATGTTGGAAAAAAGCACCAACCATGCTGTATATACATAGTGTGTGTGACATCTGTACGAGAAGTACAGATGCTGTATGAGTGAGCGGCGCTGCGCGAGCGCCCTTTAGAGAGAAGAACCGTTAGTCAGTTGCTATAGCTTGTAGAGATTAGTCGCTGGTTAATAAAGCTTTTACGCCTGAAGTCGAATCCTTTGTCTTTGTTATTTATTATATCCACTCTGCTATATATTCATCAGTTATTCCAAAAGGTTATGGGACCCGCCCACGTCCACTGAGCTTTTCAGTGTAATTTTTGCGAGCTTTTTAGGTTTTAAAAAATTCGCGAAAAGTGAAAAACAGTTTTTGAAAGCGAGTGCTTGTGAAAAGTTCTTTGTGCAATAGTAATAGGTTGAGCACGTGTTGCTACCTGTTCCAAAACCAAAGAAAGACATTGTCCAGTCTTTAAAGGAAGATAGATAAATCTACGAGGAGATTTATTTAATTGAATTTTTGCAAAGCTTCAAAGAGAGAATTTTGATTATTTTATTGAAATGGATTGCAATAAAAATGCAACTTCGAGCGTAAACGCTGTAAAGCGTAAGTTGGATTTTGGTCTTTGTTCCAAATCTAAAGTATAAGGCTGAGTAATATTTAATTTATTTATAATTGAATTTATTACTAAAGTGCGTAAAGTACTGAAATATTTAAAATGAGAATTCAGATTTGAATATATGAATTATAGTGAAATTACCACTATGGTTCGAATTCATAATCTGAAATAGCGATTCGAAGTTAAAGTTAATTAATACTTTATCATTGGATAATTAAGCAAACTAATTATTGAAATTTTGAGTGAATAATATACTTAAGTACAAATTTTTAATATAATAAAATTTGAACTTGAGAGAGATAAATTTTGGAAAATTTTTTAAATTGCAATTTTTTTATTTAATAATTTAAACAAATAATAATTATTTATTAAAAATTGTTTCAGATAATTTTAAATTGATTTTGATAATTATTGATTATTAAAACTAAAGCGGCTTATGTAGAGATGAGTGAATGTAAAAATCGCGCGGGAAAAATCTTAATAATTTACCGCGAATTGATCATAAAGAATTTATTGCAATAATAATTCACGATAAATTTTTCGAATTCGTCGAATTTAGTTTTAGAAGTTGAGAGTTAGAATTTTAACCGAAAAGAGAAAGTGCGTGTGCACCGGAGTGCATGTGTGCGCGGTGCGACGTAGTGAAGGGGAGGGGGCGCGGCCGACCTCCGGGCGCGTGCGGTACAGTGGAGGGGCGCGTGGAGGGGCTAGCACGATAGCGGCGGGCTCTCTCCCGGGCGCGCGGCCTAGTCCGGATTGAGTCCGAGCGTCAAAACGTACAAGGAGGCGTCCCACGAGGCTGGGGACGCGTTTTCCGTAACCGCCGTGCAATTTACACGCATGTCCATAAGAAAAATCGCCGCAATGTAATTCTTATGGGAGCTATATCCTTATATAGTGTCTATACGGTTATACATATAGATGTAGGCTACGCGTTTGATATGGGTGTGAGGTATAATACGTGTGTATCTGCTATATGGTCGTGCATACATACTGCACGGGTATATATATAGATACAGTGTATGCGTTCAATATACGTGTGAGACTATCCCGCAGTATATAGAGTCTAATCCGACGCTATAGCTGGGGTGCCCTGGGTACCGCCCAGGCCCGTGCTCTCACGCGAGGGGGGCCCGGGTTCCTGCCAGGACCGTATCCTTACACCAAAGGGGCCCGATGCCTTATTCGGGATAGGTAGAGATAGTGTATAGGCGCGATATATGTACGCGCGTGTGAGCCTCTTGCGGTATGTATATATAAATCCGCCGGTTATCATTTCATATAACCACGCGTAAAAGGGAGTGTCTAGTGCACCGTACTTGTACGGGGCAGCAGTGTTGCGACCGCAATCCCCCTGAGTATGCTGGAAAGTATACGATTTGGCTGGTTTGTCAAGCGCAGTTGCTCTTGTATTGCGCACTAGTCTGAAGGGCCTGCCTGCCGTTCCATATCGCCTTGACAGAGGGGATGCATACATTTCTGTATTCTCTCGACGTGAATGTGACTTTATAGAGCGAGACGTCGCTCTCCGGGGCTCTTAATACATACTTAAAGGTTTCGAGGACTTAGTGAGAAACACTGTTCTTTTCCCAGAAGAAAAATCGATATCGTACTTACGGGAACTGAACGCGTGTAGTGAGGAAAGAGATCTCTACTTAAGGTGGTTTAGTCACGCCACAAAGCGTAAAATCTAGCTAGTAATTACGTTTGATAAAATTCTATAGGTAACGATGCCGCAGTGAGTGATACCTTGGGAAGGAAGGTATGGAAGGCAATTGCGAAGGTATGGAGGAGGCACGGCCACGAGAGATTCTTTCATGGGTAGAGGGTGTACCTCTATCGCTCCCAAGAGCGAACATTGAGCGCCGCTATTGTGTTTTCGGATACAAAGGTGGTGTGAATTGGGCACTTGTTGCGACCGGAGGAGCTCGAAGAACTAGACCGAGCCTGGCCTGCTGGCAACGTGCTGATTGAATTCTTTCCGGAGCAGACCATCGCTCCGAGGAAAGAGTCCGAAAACGATAGCAAGTTCGAGAGAGTGCTTCGTGACATACAATCTGTCGCGAAGCAGACCTCCGAGCGAATGGATAGATGGGAGGAGGCCATGAAAGGCATGGTGGAGCACAACTCCATTTTACAGGAACGCCACCTTAATAACCTGGTGAGATGGCTGTCGTCGGACAGAATCGAAACAGCCGTGATGACGCTGGCAGAGAAGTTGGCTCCAGCGATCCTGGAAGTGGCATCCGGTCGTCCTGCCTTACCATCATCGAGTCGGCAGGAGACGACATCCAACATCCCGCCATTGGAGCCAGATATCGAGATCCTCGACAGCTCTCGAGGGTCCCGCCAAGAAGATGATCAGCCAGCCCGTGGAAAGCTGCCCATATCAATTAATGACAAGGATTTCAATCCATACGAAGACGTAACGGACGAAATGATAAAGGTCCTCGTCAATCATATGGACACTGGATCAACGCCGCTATCCAAGAAGAAGGAAGCACAGCCGTCACTGGACCATCGTGACTATGATTACAACCCAGGCGCTGCGTCAGAGGGAGACTCGAGACATAATGTAAGACTATCAGACTCTGATAATAATCATAATATTGATACATCTAATTCTGTGTTAAATACAAATAAGTCTCACGATAACCTGCATTGTTCGAGAACAGAGTCTAGCAATCTTCCAGCAAACGCTCTGCCTGATAATTTCAGTGCGAGCGCAGCTGACGATCGCATTGGTTCTGAAGGCGATAAATGCAGTGAAGTGACTGATAAATTAACAGATAAAATAGATAACAGTAACTCTGTACTTAATGATTCAGATGGTCATTTACTTGAAAAGGTTTTGAACAAGGTTTTGACAAATGATATGCGTTTCGATATTTTTGAGGATTATCTTAACTCTGAATTACGTGTAAAAAGGTTGAATCACGTTCTGATGATAGGGGAGAACGATGTCGTTGACGAGAAAGCTTGTGACGACATGTTCAGAGCCCGAGACATAATCATCAATCATATCGATATTACATATTATCAAAAGATTGTGAATCTGAAATCTCCTAGGGAGATACTCGAAAGATTAAAAGAACATAAAAGACTTGAAACTAAAACGACGCGTATATCGGCTCGGAGAGCGTTATACACGATAAAGTACAATCCTGTTAAGGAACGTGCTGTAGAATTCTGGGATAAATTCGAGGACAGAGTCCGAATTTATGAGAGTGTACCTAATACAGACAAATTGTCTGACAAAGAAAAGAGAGATATGTATGTGCAAGCAATCACAGACGCAGTACCTAAAGTGACTTTCGCAGAGGTTATAAGCCTCGAGTCAACAGGTAAAGAAATGACATACGAGGCACTAAAGCATTTTATTTTACAGAAGGAAGCTATGAAGCCAACAGTTGAGCGGAGAGGCGATCAACTCATTGCCGAAAGCGGACACAGGAGACATTTACGCAATCCGTACAACAATACCCGCAGGAGCTGAGACAGCACAGGTCGTAGGGACGACCGTGCCCTCAAATGTAGAGCGTGTGGAAAGTATGGGCACATATTGAGAGACTGCCCAACTCCCACGCTCATACAATGTTACAATTGTAATGAATTGGGTAATCACATCGCTTGAGATTGCCCCAGCAAACAGGCCAAGACGACCAAACGGCCGTATGAACATCACCGAAATGATGGGGGAAAGGATAACCCCTTAAGCAGCAAGAAAAGGGGACGCACGGCCTATAACGTGGAAAAAGAGGTCGGTAGCGACAAAAATCGCGGAGCAGAGGGTGAGTCAACCAAACACACAAAATATAATGATTTGTTATTGTGCGATTTTATAGCCGACGCTGACGCTACCGAGCACATAGCTGGGTCTAAGTTGATCTTAACAAATGTTAAGCCGATCAACTGCCAAATGCGTTGCGCGAACAAAAATAAATTTCTAGATATTGACACCGAAGGGATGGTTGAAACACGAGCAATAAATGGTAAAATAATTAAAATGCCTGAAACATTATATTCGAACGAAGTCGCGAGAAATCTTTTATCACTTAGAAAATTCGTAGAAAACGGTATGGAAATTTATCTTAACGACGAACGCATTGACGTAATATATAAGAAAACGAAAGAGAAAATACTTACCGGAAACTATAAATCTCCTTTTTGGACCATTTCGTTAGAAATTCCGAAATTAAAAACAGGCAGCGGCTTAGCAGCAGAAAATTCAACCGTATCCATGAACACACGAAGCAAAACGGGTTTAGCGAATTTAAATACATCCGATACGCCCGCAACATCGGAAACAAGTCCAGATAACCAACTAGTCAGGGTTATTCCGAAAGAGGGAGAAGGTGAGGTTAATGGTTCGGAAGAACCGGAAGTTGTTTATAGGAATCGTAATATATTAAATTCTAAAACGCTATCTGCAGCCATGCTATGGCATACGCGCTTAGGTCATGTATCAATCGTGTATCTCAAACAGTTTGCGAAAAGAACTAAAAACTTAATTAATGAAAAGGACTTAATAGATACTTCTTTTTTTTTTTATGTTATTTAACGTCGCTTTATTTATGCTTCCAATTATCGGTACTAATCAGCGACGGAGGTCTACGATGTGTTTGTAAACAAAGCACATGTAAATAATTACAGCGATGCCTAATAGATACTTCTGAAATAGATAATTGCGAAGTTTGTCATCTAACTAAAATAGTAAAGCTACCGTTTAATAAAACGCGAATGCGAGCAGATAGACCGTTGCAAATATTACATGGCGATACTATGGAGGCTATTAAACCGGCGTCACATCCAGGAGGATATAAATTCATAATCGTTTTGATAGATGACTATTCGAGGGTAGCATGCGCGTATTTAGTTCGAAGCAAGATCGAAGCAGGAAACTGCATAGACTCGTGTGTGCGAAAATTAAGAAACGCAATAGGTTCGGATGAAAAATTCTGTTATCTGCGTACTCAGCAAGGCACAGAATTCAGCAGCAGAGAAACAATAGCTAGCTAGGCTAGCGGAATTAGGTCCAGAATTGCAACTCGCGTGTCCAGATACTCCGGAACACAACGGCGTTGCAGAAAGGTTCAATAGGACGCTTGAAATGAAAGTACGCGCGATGATGTGCGATTCAGGTCTGCCTCTGAGCAATTGGGATCTCGCGGTAGACGCTGCTGTTTACACTTATAATAGGAGTCCGCACAAAGCGCTAGACATGAACATACCGCTGTTCAAACTGTGTAGCAGCTTTAGCTTAGATCTAGGACAGCTTAAAAGATTCGGCAGCTTAGGCTTCTTCAAGAAACCGCGAAACTTAGACCATAAGTTTGGCTTACTTGTACCCGAAGAAAGAAAAATATACGAAACTAGGCATTTCAAATCACTTGAAAATATTGTTTACGGAGACATATTCGATAAAAAAAAGAACAAACTATCGTTTGCAAAAAATCAGGTAGAATCACAAGAATCAGAGGGAGAGGAGAATAGCGACTTAATCGAACATAATCTGATAGCGAAACGCAGTAGGCCGAAGAAAATTAGATCAGCGATAAACATCATGTACGTCAATGATGACAACGAAGTAGAGTTACGCGACGAAGCTAGGGACATACTCATAGCATCAATAAATATCACCGAATAACAAAAACTGGATGGAAGCGACAGAGAATGAAATCAAATCACTAATAGATAAAAATGTGTTCGAAACCGTGAACAAAAGGGAGTTAATGGTCAGCGATAGCAATCCGAATATTCTAGACTCGAGGTGGGTGTTTAAAACTAAACTCAACGATAAAAACGAGGTTAGATATAAAGCTCGTCTAGTAATTAGGGGTTTTAAAGACAAAAACAAGTACTCGATTAGCGAAATCTATGCGCCAGTTTCTAGATTGCCATTAGTCCGAGCGTGCTTAGCGATAACGAATTATTACAAATGGGAAATTCGTCAACTCGATGTAGAGACCGCGTTCTTGTACGGAGAAGTCGAGGAGGATGTATACATGCATATACCAGAGGGAGTAAAATCAGATGAAAACGACAAACAGCTTTGGAAATTAAAACGCTCGTTATATGGCTTAAAAATCAGTCCGAAAAGATGGAACGTCAAATTTACTGAGACTATCAATAAATTTGGATACACATCTGATTCTATAGATCCGTGCCTATTTGTAAAAAGAGTAGACGACGTCGTCTGTTACGTACTCTTGTATGTGGATGATATCCTCATCTCAAGCAATGACAACAAGGAAATCAAAGATATAACCGAAAAACTTGGCGCTGAATTTAAAGTTAAATATTTCGGTGAACCGCGCGAATTTCTGGGAATTAGGTTAGATCGCGATCGGGCGAAGAAAACACTTAAATTATCTCAGGGAAAATTCGTACGTAGTCTATTGATTAAATTCGGATTCGAAAGAACGCACCGAGTGGATACTCCACTCCCGATAGCATATGCGAATGACCGAGCGCGCAAAAGCAGAGAAAATGAAGATTGCGCAGTAGAAGCGTCTCCTGATAGAATGTTTCGTGAACTAGTAGGATCGTTACTATATATGGCCAATTCTACGAGACCAGATATAACGTACGCAGTGAATATTCTATGTAGACACCAGATAAGTCCTACACAGGAAGACTGGAAGATGATTTCCCGTGTATGCAAATATCTGTCAGGGTCAATCGACAAAGGTCTTGTGTACAAAGGCTTGTCTGACAGAATGACGGCCTTCTCGGACGCCAGTCTTTCAGACTGTAAAAATGCCCTTAGTACAAGCGGTCTCGTAGTGCGACTGTTTGGCGATGCAATAGTG
This sequence comes from Sycobia sp. Sy_11, assembly GCA_018907035.1. Classification (NCBI taxonomy): domain Eukaryota; kingdom Metazoa; phylum Arthropoda; class Insecta; order Hymenoptera; family Epichrysomallidae; genus Sycobia; species Sycobia sp. Sy_11. Next base: position 3,771,443 of record JACCIC010000023.1, read on the forward strand.
TGGAAAACAAAAAAACAGCGGAGTGATGCTCTGTCCACGTGCCAATCGGAATACGTAGCCATGAGCGATGCATGTCAGGAAATTCTCGCTCTACACGACTCAATTAAGTTCGTGATGTCAAAAAGCTTAATGCCTGTTATACTGTACTGCGATAACTTGGCTGCCAATTGCGCGGAAACCGATGGCAGCAATAGATTAAGACATATGATAGAGAGAAAAGAGCACTTTATTAAAGAGTACGTTAAACTAGCAGATATATTCACCAAAGCATTGTGCGCTCAGTTGCATGATAAGCTGAGCTCTAGAATAATGCTGGGAGATTAACAGATTTCTCTATTTGCAGGTTCGGAACCAGAAAACTGGGACTGAGGCCTGTCTGCAAAGCGATGTCAAGCTGGCTCTTATTAACACCTGAGAGATCAACACGAAAGAGTCCGCTGAGACACCGGCGAGCACTAAAGAGCTTGTTGTGCGACACTAAGAGAAATCAGCCTGAGCGAGTAGCATGGTGGTGAGAGGGAGTGTTGGAAAGAAGCACCAACCATGCTGCATATACATAGTGTGTGTGACATCTGTACGAGAAGTACAGATGCTGTATGAGTGAACGGCGCTGCGCGAGTGCCCTTTAGAGAGAAGAACCGTTAGTCGGTTGCTATAGCTTGTAGAGGTTAGTCGCTGGTTAATAAAGCTTTTACGTGTGAAGTCGAATCCTTTGTCTTTGTCATTTATTATATCCACTCTGCTATATATATTCATCAGTTATTCCAACAATATATATATATATATATATATATAACTAAGATAGACTTAAGAAATTGTAAGAGATGAACGGAGGCTGCTTTGTCTTTATGAAAAGCCCCCTTCCATCTCCCCACCACGAACGAATAAATACGGGCCCTCGAACACAAAAAAGCCAGACTACCGGCCGTGTTCGATCCGCGCATAGCTTAACAGAGTTTTGTAAGAAATATATCGATTATAATAAAAAATAAGTTAACCAAAATCTCGTTTTACGTCGTTGTTCTTTTAAATTCGCGGAACACCCGTTCAGCTTTAGGTCGGGGGTCGTTAGTCTTTGCAGGCAGAAAATTGCCGCTGGACCTTGCAGTCTCCGCTAAAGTTTAGCGCGGATAACTAGTGAGATGGACTGGAGGCCGAGGAAGCTCGCGCGCCTACTACCTTCTAGAGGATATCAGATTTATCGCCGCTACTGATATCCAACCGGTCGTGTTGGAGCTGCCGCGAGTGTGGCCCTCACGAACGGCGAAATGACACTAACGCGCCGCGAATAAACAATATTGTGATCCGCCCCGCATATCTCTGGCTTCAGCGCTAAAGCGTAGCCAAACAACTAGGGGGCAACCAGCGGAAGTCAACGGCTGTAAATTGCCGTTGTTACGTCCGTGTGACACCAACGCTGTTCGACGTTACAGTATATTAGTCGCTTTACTTCAGCATATTGAAGAATTATTTATTTATGTTTTATGGAGAGTTTACCATAAATATTATAGTAAAAATTGGAGGAAATTCTATTTTGATCGTAAAAACCATAAGAACGTCGTAAAAACTCGTTTTATCAAATTATCTTTTAAAATGTGAAAAATTTCAAAAAGGATTGTTAACAAAAATTATAGATAAATACATATTTATCAAAATACATATTTCATTTCTATGCATTTTTCTATACCAACAGAAGTTCTCGAAATAAATATATTGGATCCAATAGAGGATATAGAATAGCTGATAAGAATATTACGGTTAAGCCCGTGTTCTTAAGAAAGAACGATTATAAAGAAAAAATATATAGACTATTAAATACGTATATTTTATTTGCAATATTTATTGGAATTTTTTGTATTCGTAAATAAAGATACTACATCCAATGAAAGAATCTTATAATTATTCTGAATATTAATATCTTTAACTGTTTCATAAAAACTCCAACGATCTAGCTATTTGATAAAATTCTTGCAATATTGTATGTTGTTAAATTAATTAATAATATTATTATTCTATAGGTCGATTGCTCTTTATCAATTTGGAGAACCCCATAACATTTAGCTATTGTCCTATTTTCGCATTTTCAATGTTTAAATGTTATGTCATTAATATAAGATTTATTTTTCCATTCTTTTACTAATTCTTTCAATTTATTTGTAGCCTATTTATAATGGTGTGTAAACGCAATGGCGGATGTTTTTAATTCCATCCATGATAGAATTAAATATACAAAAGAAATAAAGTTAAACAATAAATTAAGTTTCTTGAACGTCAATGTTATTGGAGTTAGTAATAGCAGAGTAAAATTATATTGGTACAGAAAACCTACATGGTCAAGTAGGATATTAAATTTTAACTCACAGCATCTATTCGGAAAGAATATAGGTACTATAAAAAAGTCATCAAAAAAGCAATTAAATTATCACACAAAGATTTTAGAATAGATAATTTAAAATTAGTTAAAGAGATATTCAATCAAAATGATTATTCAATAGACCTGATAGATAAATGGTTGCGAAGAGAGTGGATTACATTTAGAATAATATTAGAGATTATAATATGGAAAAGAGGGGGGGAAAAATAATAAAATCTTATTATTACCATATGTAAAAGGGTTATCGGAAAGAATTAGAAGTACATTCAAAAAGCATAATATTCAAGTTTACTTTAATAATATAAGAAGACTTTTTAATAAATTAAAAGATAAAGATGATAAAATTTTGAAAACGAGAGTGTTATACAAAATGAATTGTAAAGATTGTGACAAATATTATATTGGACAAATGGGAAGATACCTAAAAAAGAATATATGATCAATATAGCTTGCGAAGCATGAATGGCGTATCCAGGCTAAAAGAACATAGTTTCGACTTGTCACATTCTTTCGATTTTGAAAATATAGATATTTTGGAAGAAGGTATTAAGAATAAATATAAAAGAGAAACTATTGAAAATATTCATATTTTGAAACATCGCAATAATATAAATTTAATGTTAGAGTCAAATGAATTGGTCAACACTTCTCATATTTTATTATTATAAAATTTGTATTTTACATTTGAGTTAATAAGGTGGAGGTTCTATAAATATTATACCAATAATTTTAAAGTGGGTATAGTGTATATTAGGTTGTCAAATATCTCCCTTCTGCTTTTTTGCTCTTCATTCAATGCTTTATAAAAAGTGTTACAGTGGTCGGATTTACTTCAAATATGCGCCGTTTTGTTCGATAATCTGTTTCCATCTAAACGGCAGCTTCACAATACCCCTCTCGTAGAAACCCAATCCTTATTTGCGAAGAACTCGGATAGTCACTTTTCACAAGCCTCTCTTGAGTCCAACTTTACACAACCAAGGGCGTTCGACATGGACAGGAACAGGTGATAATCACTTCGCGTTATGTTCGGGCTTTATGGAGGTTGCGAGAGAACCTCCAATCCGAACTCCCGCAGCTTCTGACGAGTCATCAACGAAGTGTGTGGTCTGTCGTTGTCCTTGTGGAACACTACACCCTTCTTGTTTGCTAATTGTGGACGCTTCTGGTAGATAGCCTGCGGCAAGTGGTCCAGTTGTCGACAGTAGATGGTAGAATTAAGCGTCTGGCCATATGGGAGCAGCTCATAGTGGATTATTCCCTTCCAATCCCACCAAAAACACAGCAAAACATTCCAGGCCGTCCATCCCAGCTGGGCCACTGTTTGGGACGGTCCACCGGCCTTGGATCACAATCGTTTTTGCTTGATATTGTCGTATGTGATCTATTTTTCGTTGCCGGTCACCATCCGCTTCAAAAATGGGTCGAGTTCGTTCCGTTTCAGCAGCACATCGCAGGCGTTGATTCGGTCCAGAAGGTTTTTTGCGTCAAATCATACGGCACCCCAACATCAAGCTTTTTTTGTATTCATCCTGCTGGAGATGGTTTAAAATGATTTAGTAACTAACTCTCATCTCCTGGGCGATGTCAGGAGATGCCACATGCCGGTCTAACTCGATAAATTCCATAATTTGATCGGTATTTCTCGGCAAAGGTCTTTCGCCGGCTGGCTTATCCTTGGTGTCGTTTGCACCGGCTCTGAATCGTTGACACCATTACTCTGTGGTTCGAAATGATAGCGTGCTATTCTCCAAAACACCATTGATCTCACGGAACGTTTCTCTAGCAGATTTGCCTTTGACGAAGGAAAACTTTAAAATAGCGCGAATTTCGGTGTTACTGAACACTATGTTTACACGTCTATAGCTTTTAAACGCAATATCCAAATTAATCATGCATAGCGTTATTCTGTATGTTATGTTAAAACCTTTCAAATGATGTATAGTATTGTACGAGCTCTGTAGCGCTCTGTAGATAGCTGCGAAATTCATAAGACAAAAACGCGGAAGAGAGATATTTGACAACTTATTATATCATAAAATACATATCATTTACTAGAAATATAACTTGTAAAGTAGTTATTGTAATTATAATCAAAGTATTGCTTTTTATAATTAATGTCTCCATACTCTAAATAAAGAATATAGTATTTTGAATCAATGATAAACTTAACTTTTTTTTTTTTGAGGAGGAGCAGAAAAATCCTTTATGAATCCCGGAGACCGGTCTCCGGGTATGTAGGACTCACCTGTGAGGGCATACCCACTAGAAAACTACCTCCTCACTGCATTCCTCTTGACTGCTTCCCACAGCACTGAAAAGAGCTGCGAGTCGGGGTTCGTCAAGCGTGCACCGAGGAGACCTCCTCGCGATGGCGTAAATGCAGCCCAGGAACCATCTATGAGGACAGTACTTCTCCGCTGCGCCATCCTATTCGCCCTTGCGGGCTTACACGCCTTCTTCAATTCTTCGTTTGTGTTTCAGGATGGTCTTGCAAAAATTGCAAATCCTGGACCACTTCTCAGGGCTCTCCAGCATCAACCGGACGATATTTTCAGGCCCACATGGCCCTACGTCTCTCCAGAGGCACTCCCTTTCGAGATGAAACACCTTGCACTGAAAAAACGTGTGAAGCGCATCGTCTCGGGGAGCGCTACAGTGGACACAGTTTGGATCCGGTACTTTCCCCATCTTGTGGAGATAGGATCGAAACCGACCGTGCCTCGATAAGAGCTGCGTGAGGTGGTAATTCACCTCTCCGTGCGACCTCCGGAACCATGGCTTTAACTGACTAATCAGTCGAGCCGTCCATCGGCCGCACGGATCCCTCTCCCAGCGCTTCTGCCATTCGGTCATCGTGGCAGCTCTGGCCTGTGTAGCTGCCTCTATTTTGCCGAGAATATTTTTATTCTGGTGGACAAATTTCTTTTCTTGTGCTTGGAGATCAATGGGAATAACACATGCGATTACCAGCACCGCCGACTCGGAGACCGTACGGTAGGAGCTCACGATGCGTAATGCCCCTCTACGCTGTACTGCCGCCATTCTTTTTCTATATTTTTGGGCTATCAGTGCATCGGCCCATACCTCCGCGCCATATAGCATGATGGATTCAGCTGTCCTTATGAGCTGTCACCAATTCCAGGGTGCTGGGCCGCCGACATTGGCCATCAACCTGCCAAGTTGTGCTGTCACTCGGGCAGCTCTATCCGCCGTTTTTTTTTATTTGGTCCCAGAAGGTCAGCTTGGAATCAAGCATCACCCCCAGGTACCTTACAGCTGCTTTGGTACTCACCGTCGTGTCTCCAACCTGCGGATACGTTTCTTAGTCAGGAACACGATTTCATTTTCGCCGCCGCCAGTTCTAACCCATTGCTCTCCATCCATCTTTCCACGCGACGCATCACCTGATTGAGTCGCATCTGTGCAGTTTCATAATCTCTAGCGATGATGACAGCAGCTATGTCATCTGCGTATCCAACCAGAAAGGTGTCTTCAGGCATCTGCATCCGAAGTATTCCGTCATATGAGATGTTCCACAAGTCGGCTCCGAGTACAGACCCCTGAGCGACCCCAGAGCTAGGTTTTTTCCTTCTCCGACCGTCCGATGTCTCGTAAACCAAGTATCGATCCTTAAGGTAGTCACCCAATATACGAAGTATATAAGGCGGCACCCGAAAGTCTCGTTCCATGGCCATCAAAACATTTGCCCATCCAACAGAGTTGAAGGCATTCCGAACGTTAAGGGTAGCCAGGAGGCAAACAGGTCGGGAGTAGTGATTACCCCTCTCTGTGCGCCTCGCCGCATCAACAACCTCAAAGATTGCGTCCACCGTCGCCCTGCCCCCTCGGAATCCGTACTGTCTGTCAGCCAAGCCGCCGGCAGAAGCAACAGACCCGAGGAGTCGTGGCTTCAATAGACGCTCCATTAGCTTTCCAGCTGTATCTAACATGCATAAAGGTCGATACGACGAGGGCGCCTCCGGCGGACCCTTGCTCTTGTCGATAAGCACAAGTTTCGCAAGCTTCCAGCTAGAATAGAATAAACCAGCCATCAAGCACGAATTGTACATCGACAGAAGGAGTTCTGGATGCTCCTCAACTATTATATTCAGCACCTCTCCTGGAATTCCGTCAAGTCCTGGAGCCCTCTTACTCCGCATGGTTTTCACGGCTCTATCGAGCTCCTCCTTTCTGAAAAGAGGCACATCCAGTTCTCGTTTCGGTGGAGCTGGATCAGATCTATCAGGGTGGGTAGGGAACAGAGTATCTACGATGTTCTGCATTGTGCCGGAGTCCAAGGTGCCCATGTTTCCATGAGCTCCCAGTTTTCCAGCAACTACCCTGTATCCCAGTCCCCATGGATCCCCATCTATGTCCTCACACAGCGCCTTCCAGCATCGGCGTTTGCTGGCCTCGATCGATCATCGAAGGGCCTTCTTAGATAGCTTGTATTCAGCGCTCCTCAAAGTGATGTCATCTTCGTGTTTACGAGTTCTCTGTGACATTCGTCGTAGATGTAAACACCTACGCCTCGTGTCAGATATCTCAGGCATCCACCAGTAAACAGGATGTCTTTTTCCATCAACCGCTTTGCACGGCATCGACTCTTCGCAAGTTCGGCGTAGAATACGCATTGTGGCGCAAGTCAACTTCCTGGCGTGCTTAATTGTCGATGAGCCATTTGGAATCCTAACAAGGCTTTGCTGACCGCGTTCAATGGCCTGTGAGAATTTCTCTCTATGTATCCCTGCAACGTTCTATCTAGGGGGCCCTTGCGAATTGTGTCCAGTGGAGCCTGGCGTTTTATCACATATGCGGAATTTGATGTACTTCTGATCGCTGGCTGTGTTGTATATGTAGTTCTCGATCACCTGCCAGTCCTGGATTCGAGAGGCTAGATGTTCAGTCGCAAAAGTCACATCAGGTATAGTTACGGTCTCCTGAAGGTCAAAGTATGGCCAATGTATAGAACTATTAGACCTAATCTGGACGCTAGTTCCATGACTCTTCGATCCCTGGAGTCGGGCCCCGCCATGGCCCATTCTAGGGCCCTTGCATTAAAGTCACCTGCCATCATCAGCTCACCTTTCATTTCTCTGACGGTGTCTTCCAGATCATCAAGTATGATCTGGTAGTCACCTATGGCTTGGTTTGGTGTAAGATAGCAACTCACATACGTGATGCGATTGTATCGTACCCAAACCTAGCCATTTCCAGATCCATGAGCCTCTGCTTTTGTTTTTCGTGGGTCAGGAATGCAAATGGCTGCCGTTCCAAAGTTACCGGTGAACCAACCTACTCCTTCTCTGTTCCGATACTGTTTGCTGATAATTAATATATCAGCATCAGTATCGTAACAAAGCCGAAGAAGGAGGTGATCAGCTGTCCTGCTGCGATTAATATTCCCTTGCAGAATTACGACCATTTAGCCTTTTTTGAGAGAGCCTCGCGAAAAGTCGGACAGGCGCCGGAACCGGCAAGGTGCCGGCGTCCCTCCGATTTCGCTTCACTTTTACAGAGAATACATTCAGGTTCTGCGGTACAAGATGCGACCTTGTGCTCTCTCTGTCTGCAACGATAACAACAGGCGGTATGGCCAGGGCCTTTACAGCTATGGCTCCGGTGGCCATAACCTAGGCACCTGTAGCACCTCGTCATTATTTCGCGGCGGCGTACACGACAATTCACTAGGCCCACTCGCAAAAATCTTCGACAGCTGCACGGCAACAACCTCCTCCAACACTACGATAGCAGCACGCTGTTCCGCAGTGTTGGTTTTGGTCACTCTAACCTGCAGCTCGCCACGATAATCTGGCAGTTTGCTTTTGAGGGCCTCACACACCTCATCCTCCGTCATGCAACAGTTCAGGTCTCTAACCTCTAGACTTCCTCTAGGGGTCAGCTCCCTGACACTGCCGCTCTAGCCTGTCGCTTCCTTGAGCACTTCAGCAAGTGCCTTGCGACCTTCGGGTTTGGTATGTCTGAGTTCAATCAGCACCTCACCCGATTTTGTTTTCCGAACGGTCCTCACATCCACGCCCAAGTCCTCCGGTTTGACTGCTCTGATGGACCTCATCACCTCAGCGTAGGATTTCCCCTGTGCTGGTTTGATGGCGATCGCATCGAGCTTTGGCCTTTTTTTTTATTTCTATAATTTTTTTCTTCAGATGCTGAGGTTGTTCCTCAGCATTCTGCTTACCTTGCTTCTTCTTTTTTTTTACTTCATTCCAACCCCCTTTTTTGTCATCCTGCTCTCCCTTCTTTTTTTTCTCCTTAGTAAGGGAGATATCCGGAGGACTGGATGCCGGTCTCTTCGGAATTGTCTCTTCTCTCTTCTGCCTAGTTGTTGGGAAGAAGCTCCCCGGTACCCTCTTCTCTTGTATTTTGTGCTGAAGAGCATCTACGAGCTCCTCAGCTTTTGGAAGGCCATCCTTAATATCTTTTTTATATTTGGTTGGCTCTTCATTGCTTTTATCATGTCTTTGAGTAGCCGAGCAAGTTGTAGAATAATCTCCAGTTCACTCGTCTGCTCAACAGACTAAATCCCGGCCTCAGCCGGCTCTCCCTTCCCCACCCCAAGGAGACTCCTTTGTTGCTTTAGGCAATCCATAGATCTATTTTTGTTACTTCATTCCTGTAGATGGTCGGCCTCCTGGACCCTTCAACCTTGAGCTCGATGAGGCAGCCCCCCAACACATGCCTGTAAGGGCTGACTCATCTCGGACCATTGTGCAGGAGTATAGCGCGCTCTGGTGCACTATTCCACCTCCGTTCTCTCGAGCTTCGCACCCCAATAACAACGTGTTTCATTCTCTGGAGAAACATCGGAGGAAATCACACACCGAACGCACTCGCCAAGGCCGTTTGACCAGATCTGGCTAGGATCTAGCCTCCCGTCTTGCCGTCAGCGGGAGCCAAAGATGTTTCGGGTAACCCAGCACGCAACCGGGCGTAAACCTCGACACCCAGGATCTCCTTTTGGCAGCTCACGGGTCATACCGCACGGCAAACACGGCGGTCTGTCATTTGTTCAAGAGTACCTCATTCTAACCTTCATTCATGTAGATTCATACATTTGCCCTCAAATATTCTAGTGAAACTCCAATGTTTGAAGTTCACTCATGCATCTGTAATTACTCTGCTAGCATCCCTTTTACAGGAACGTTCGCTTACGCTCCGCATGTGTTTTCACTCCTCATGAGATACCCGTTTATAGAGTCTCTGAGCGAGTGTGCCTTCCTTAATCTCTGTATTACTGACGAAAGTCTGTTTATAGGAGCTGCAGCTTCGATCATGGTCGGCATGGACGTCCCTATTCAGTTGCCCTTTCGGGTCTTCCAGCACATCATTGCCCCGTGCGTTAACTCATTTACTCTGGGATATCCTTTTTTTTTTTTTTTAAGGGATATCCGCTCACTCATAAAATGGCAGCTATCATACTATCTTTTCGCCCTTCCATTCATTGGTAGGAGGAGGTACTCTTTTAAGCTGAGAGATGGTAAAACAGCCGATCTTCGTCAAGGTACAGACAACGAATGGTAATAATAATAATAATAATAATAATAATAATAATAAATGTGGGGCCTTGAGTTCAGCTACAACACGCGTCCCCGGGGTTGCAGATAGGGGATCGACCGCTCGCGGTCAGTCACGAAATAAGCACTTCTAAGAGTGACGAATAAGTGGCCGTGGACAAGAACTAGGAGCGAAAATAGTGGTATTCGCCCGTCTACACACCAACTCATCATTCACACACCTACATATCTGTAAGATAGCCGTACTCGGACTGGGGAGTATATCGGGAACTCTATAAACGAGTTTCCCACGAATGGTGGAGATGGAGACCCTATAAACGGGTAACTTCCAGGCGGGTTATGAATGAATGAGAGGCCCTATAAACGGGCATCTCTCACGTATGAATGTGACCAGTTTGAGCGACGGTAAGGTCTTGCGGATGCAGTGATTACTTGTTGATTGGTGGGATTAGCTGCGAGAGAATCACTTCATGCTTATGTGCGTTCTCCTTCTGGAGGGTACAGTTGTAAAACCAGATGGCACTCCTGGGCCGCCACAAGTAGGGGGCCCGAACCCAGTCTAGCCAACATGGAAGGCTGCCCCACACAGTGGTAAGACGTCGTCAGACGTCAAATCTCGCTTCTCGTAGTAGTGCCATATGGCGTACGGATGGGACCCTGCTGCGAGTCGTGGGGGAGGAACAGCCGAGGCCACCGGAATGTAGGAGGGCTTCAGTATTGGAGAGATTCAGGACGCTGAACCGTCATCTCCAACAAGTGATCCTCGTGACCATCACAAATATAAAACATTTAACACAAATTAATAATATAATCATGAAAAGTGATAAAAAAATTATAGCAGGCTCTCGAGTGCCGCCTGCAAGCGACTCAGTAGAGTCAATGGAGCTTTCCGGCTCTCCTATCACACCAGTAGGCAACCTGGCTGGTGTGACAGAAAATGTTACAGATAGCAGTATGAATGAAAGTTTATAAATCGCCGGCAACTTGGGAGGCTGTTGAGTGTAAATTGTAGGAGCAATTTTACACAATAAGCAGAGTCCTAAGTAAAATGATGGAAAGGACTTGCATACAAAAAAATGTAAGTGAAATAATAAAAAACGGTTTGAGTGAGATCAATGAAGCAGTGGAAATCGGATAGTATGATCTGAAGCGAATGAGACTGCTCCGACAAAAACAGAAAAATAAAGGACGGAGTGAATGTGAGGAGGCAACTCCTCAGAAACGGAAAAAAGACCATCAAACCTCTACTCCGGAGCAGGCGGTCGCACAACAGCGGATGATCGAGACCGAAACATGGGTGAAGGTGGTCTCAAAACATAAAAAACCGAAAACGACCGAGACGAACAAGAAACCGACAAAAGAGCAGACAAAAGCGAGACTCCAAGGTCGCGGGTCTGATCGCACTAACCTCAAAGGCAGGGGAGGAGCGATCATGATCAAGCCGGCTGAGGGACAGACGTACGTAGACGTGGTACGAACAATACGGCAAAAGGTGGACCCTGACAAGTGTAATACTCAAGTCAGAACAATAAGAAAGACAAAAGACGGCGCGGTACTTTTACAGCTCTCCAGATAGTACAACGAGACGGACTTCCGACAGGTTCTTCAAGACGCTGTCGGAGAGACTGGACGCGTAAAAGATTTGACCTCCAGGGTGACACTGGAATTCCTAGACTTGGACTATGTCACGACCGACGAGGACATCGCGAACGCGTTAAATCGGGAAACGGGATGGACTGCAGACCGTCGGCCCCATGTTTTCGACGTTAACAGTTGAGGACAGAGAATGGCGATCTGCGATTTTGACGTAAAAGAGGCTACCGACCTCTTAAGAAAGGGCGTATTAAAATCGGGTGGGTTAGATTAAAAATAAGAGCAACGATACGCGTCTCGTGATGCTATAGATGCCTCGGGTTCGTTCATGTACGGAAAGACTGTAAAGAACTGGACAGAAGAAGCTGCTACTGGCGATGCGGCCTCGAGGGTCATTCCCACAAGGACTGCAAGAGTCGTGGGGAGTGTTTCCTGTGCACTGAGGATAATATCCGAGACTTACCCGGCTCGTCCTCGTGTGCCGCGTTCAGGATAGCACTAACAGACCAGAAGACAAAGACAGTCACACAATGACGATGACGATACTCCAATGCAATATGAACGGGAATAGCGTGGCAGACGCACAGCTCCCGTAGTTTGCGGCGGAACTAAAGTGAGCAATACAAAGACAGACGATTACCGACTTGGCTCACAAGCAGCTCGGGCAAGTTCGCAGTTTGGTTACGTGGAAAGGGTGCGTCGAATATCGTACGCAGCGGGACTGAGGAGGACTGTGTCTGGGTGACTGTCGCTGACATAACCTATGTCAGTGTTTACCTGAGCCCAAACAACAGTGCCTCCGAATACGCGGCTAAACTTGGAAAAATCCAGGACGCGTTGCGGGAAATCCCTGGTAACGTGATCGTGGAGGACGACTTTAACGCGCGGGCGATCAAGTGGGGAATGCCCTTGACCAACAGACAAGGAAGACTGCTGCTGGAGATGGCCGCAAGGCTGGACCTGGCAGTAGTTAACGAAGGAACGATATCGACGTACAGACGACCGGGGTATGGTAACTCCATACCAGACGTGACTCTGACCTCGGACAGAATTCGGAGTAGGATAAGGGCGTGGCGGGTGGTCCCGGACTATACGTCCAGTGATCACCAGTACATTGCCTTTAAACTAACAGACGCAACAAGACAGACAAGTAGACGGGGCACAAGATCTACGGGGTGGAACCCCAAACGCCTAGACATAGACGAACTCGAAAGGTATCTGCAAAATGTAGAACCTCCCTTACGAGAGGTGCCTTAAGAGTGGACGAACCGGGACAGGGTGGAGGCGTTAGCGGCGGCAACGACTGGCTTTCTCAAGCGCCTATGCGATGCCACCATGCCCAGGAAACGGAAAGTACGAAACAGACGACAAACATACTGGTGGACAGCCGAGATCGCGGATCTCAGAAGCAATTGTTTGAAGCTGAGACGGAAAGCTCAACGAGCCTGAAGTCGAGGCGTAGTGGGACTATACACTACGGAGTATAGTCGCGCCAGACAGCGACTGAGATACGCGATCAATGACAGTAAGAAACGGTGTTGGACAAAACTAATCGACGAGGTAGACTCGGATCCCTGGGGCAACGGTTATAAAATTGTAACATGCGCCCTGGGAGGTCGGGGTCCGCCGGAACTACGAGACGCGAAAGTGATGCAGCGGATAGTTGAGAGACTTTTCCCAACCCTTCCCAACAGAACGGACGCGACAAATGAAATGACAGATATAGAGATCCCTCTCTTCACGCAGGAAAAGCTCCGCAGAGCTTCGAATGCGTTGAAGCCTAACAAGGCCCCGGGACCCGAAGGCATACCTAGTGAGGTGTTACGGGTGGTCGCTTCGCACCGCCCGGACCTCCTTTTGGGTTTGTACAACGGGTGTCTGGTGGAGGGAGTTTTAAGCAGGCTCTGGAAGGAGGCGCGATTGGTTTTCATCCGTAAGTCTAAGGGGAACCCCGATTTGCCTTCTTCATACAGGCTTCTCTGCCTACTAAATACGGCAGGGAAGCTGTTGGAGCTACTGTTGAGACCCAGACTGTCACAGGCAATTAAAAACGCCGGAGATCTATCCGAATAACAACACAGATTTAGAAAAGGACGGTCGACAATCGGAGCTATAGGTGACGTGACGAACATCTTTCACGCGGCGAACAGGGGCTGACATGCAACCAGACCACTGGTTCTGTTGGTGACCCTGGACGTTCGTTACGCCTTTAACTCTGCAAAATGGACAGAGATACTGGGGGCGTTGGAGTAGACTTTCAAAGTTGACTCCTATCTCTTTCGTATCATAATGGGACTACTCACGAGACCGAGGACTGACGTACGATACTTTGGAGGAAAAGAAATGGAAATGCGTGACAGCGGGGGTGGCGCAGGGTTCCAGTTTAGGCCCCGACTTCTGGAACGTACAATGCGACGGTTTGTTGAGACTAGACATGCCCTCCGACGCGCGTCTTATTGCCTATGCCGACGATGTGGCAGCCGTGATAGTCGCACGCGACTATCACTTGATTCAGTTAAAGCTGAATCAGGTCATGAGACGCGTGAACGAATGGATGACAGACCACGGACTGCAGCTCGCGCTGCAAAAGACTGAGTTGTTGCTGCTGACTCACAGACGTATACAGACGGTGGTTCCGATGACGTTAGGGATGGAAAGACTGGAAACCAGGAGTGAAATCAAGTATCTTGGCGTTAACTTCGATACGAAGCTGAGCTTCTGGCCCCACTTATGAAACGCGGCGACAAAGGCAGCAGAAAAGACCAAGGCTCTAAGTAGACTGATGGCCAATACGAACGGACCGAAACAGAACGTTCGCAGACTGCTGATGAGCGTTACCCACTCGATTTTGCTTTACGGGGCGAAGGTTTGGGCCGACGCGATGAATATCAGGAAACGCGCGAATGCCATGAAAATCGTACAAAGGGTGGGCGCGTTAAGAATCGTGTACGCCTATCGTACCGTGTCTGAGAGCGCCGTTTTCGTGATTGATGGGGTGATTCTCATCGATCTGCTCGCGGCCGAACGGAAGCGAATTTACGAGCGGAACTCGAACGTTGGAAGAGAAGACGCTGTGACTGAAGAACGGACGAAGACCATCGAGACATGGCAGAGACGGTGGACGACGGACGAAAGAGGACGGTGGACGAAAAGACTAATACCCGAAATCGGTCCGTGGAAAGAGAGGAAATACGGAGAGGTGGACTTCTATCTTACCCAATTTCTGTCCGGACACGGATACTTCCGTAAGTACCTCTGCAAGATGAAGAGGGTCGCCTCTTCAGAATGCAAGTACTGCGGATGGGCTTGGGACGATGCGGAGCACACATTTTTTGTGTGCGAACATTAGACTGACCCACGACTGGAGCGATCACGCCAGAAATCGTGACGAAAATTATGATGACGGACGCGGACAGCTGACGGTTGATCGCAAAATACGTTATGAATGTGCTTCAGAACAAAAGACCAGACGGATGTCTGGACGATTCAAAGTCTATGAAGAGAGAATGTAATATCGAGTATGCATGAGAATCTGGAATGAAAGATATGAACGTGAAATGAACACGCAAGGACTGCCGCATCCGACTCCGAACGACCATCGGAGATGCATAAACAGCATTCACAGACTCCGTAAAAAAAAATTATAATAATAGTAATAATAATAAAATTAAATAATAATAATAATAATAAAATTAAATAATAATAATAATAAAATTAAATAATAGTAATTATTATTAATATAAAATTAAATAATAATTAATAAAATAATAAGTTAATAATTATTATAACACAAATACATTACGTCTTTTCAAGTTGTTAGATTAATTTTCAACTTAGTCAATTCGTAAAATGACTATAATGAAACAATATATTTGAGGTAAGATTTAAGTTGGAGATTTGACTTTAGAATCGCTCTTGCTCGCTCCTTTTTGCTCTGCAACCAGGGGACAAGTCTTTTTGAATACTACGCCAACTATGCACCTTCTTCGAAAAATAATGTTTCATGAGTTGATTTAGCCACACCACCGGAGTTTTCAGATCTGTACGAATATGGTTATACCCTTTCAGATTCCTATAGTGGTATACATATTTATGTGCACGTACGAACTCCGCCCTCAACTTTTCGGGCCTGGATGAGGACCTCGCTATAGTCCACCCTAAGAATCCAATTGTTACACGCTTTCTTCTCATCTAACGGCCTACGCGTTATCCCTAATAACTTTATGCTGAGCATCTAAAAACCGATAGTAGGAATAAATTGGCAGATAGCAGAAATATAAATGTACCAAGTACATTCACTTATGTAACATTAAATGTAGTCATGAACTAGTTGGATAATTCTCCATTCTGTTTAATAACCACTTGTGATCAATTCGAAAGACAAGAGTTTCAGAGAATATTTTCATTGCACATTACTTCGATCCTCTAGCTCAACCTACCTTGGATCTACTTGAACTTCTCGATCGTTATGCGTACCGTCGGATTGTTTTCATGTATACCGAATGTGCCATTTCGTTATTGCACTATCTAGTTCCGGCCCAAATTGCCTTGACCCTTGGTTGCTCAACCTGCGACCAGTTTACTCGTGGAATTTCTTTTTGTTATCTATTTACCGAAGCGCGTACTATACTTTGACTTTTGATTAATCTGTCTATGTCCTTGATCGCTGAACTTATCGACAAATTCGTTCTAGTGCGTAATTTATCTGAAATGAATGCCTTCTTACATAAGGTAGGGAACAAAAAATTTCAAAATGAAGCAAGAGATGTCATTGGAATAAGGGTGTCCAGTATAACGTATTTTAGAAAGCCATATTGAGATTATCGCGACTTGTTACACTTGAAGTAGATTTTTATGGCGCTATATACACGTCAATTGCAGTAGCCATTTGCAAAAGAAAATATGTCTATGATTACATATCTAAGCATGTGCATAACTTAAATGTAAAAGTAAATACATATCTAGTTGTGATCACGAAAAGAAAGCGTAGCGCGATAAACAAGCTTAAAGTGAGTATATTTCTCAAGAGCGCAACGTGTGCATATGTTCACATGTATTGATATTATATTTATTTAACCTCTTAGAATGAATAAAATATGAACCTTTTCATGACTTCTTTCTTATATTAATTTTTATTACACCGTTCCATAATATTTACATTTTCAAATTCTGTAAAATGCAATAAATATATACAATGTTCTTTTACTGATGGACCATTCGTACTTCGGAAATTATATTGATGTTTATATCTTTTCTATTTCACATATCGACCCGTTTATCTAAATCTCAAATGTTGATAATTTTATGCATCATATATAAGATGAAAATTTAAGTACAACAAAATCTTCTAAGCAATTTTAATAATGCATTAATGAGTAACAATTTAGATAATTTCAATCAAATAATATACTCTCTAAGCCATGTTTTTTATTAAAATATTTAAATTGTGACTTTTCTTCTTATACAAATTTTTAAATTTTCTGAAACCTGAATTCACCAGGTAAAATCTCATTCAATTGAAGAATCCGCATGTCAGCTGTCCTGATACCATCCAAAACATTATAAATGAAATCGCTATAATATAAAACATCTATATAAATTCCTGGCAAATAGTCTTCATTACAATCTATAAAGCCATTAACTGCTATTCCTATGAGATAATCTTGCCGGACAAGTGGGCTACCGCTGTCACCCTGTCAAAAATTGATCCGATTAATTTATAAATTATTAATAAACAAATTATTTAAATGAATGGAAAATTCGTTCAATTTATCAAAATTGACCATTGACTATTTGACTGTGGTATGCACAGATTTAAAAAAATTAAATTAAATTAATTTCAATCGCGAGAACAATGTAATATTGTCAAAGACTCTACAATGATAAATATATGATTAATTGCAATATAACATTAAGGTAGTGATGTAAAAAATATAAACAATTAAAATAATAGTAACAATGATATATTGACTTTTCTAAATTTAGTTAATTAGTGTTCCATACCTCTTTTCAGTGATTATCAATAATTTTTTGCTTTTCCTGTTATTTTAGCAAATCATGTATTTTTTACCTATAAAGCCAGTGAAGAGTAAGGTCTCATGATTGAGATTTCTAAATGAACATCAACTCTGAGATAGTCATGACAAATAATAAATGGTACAAGAGATTTATCATGATATAAAATCATATTCTGGAGACAGTAAAATGGCATCAAACTATGTTCCAGAATTTTTACGATGATCAATTACGGTGGACGGAACAAGGTAGAAGGCATGTTTAAACATTTTTCAAGATAGTGCTATAACATGACTGAGTGAGAATATCAGAATCGAGGTTGCTAGTTGTGATAACATCACTGTATGACTACATATAATTAATTTAAAAAATTTCATTAAAATATTTTCCTTGGGATGCTTATATACAGATGTAACTAATACCTTTTATTGTGTGTGAGAGAAGGTTTTATAACTAAAAATTCAGTTTCATTGTTTCATTTCGTTGAAACTTCAGAGTATTAGCCAGAAGATTGAGACACAATGTAAATGCGTCGAGCCAAAAAAGTTATAATGTTGAACCTTTTCTAAATCTGATATACTCGAATTTCCTAGTGCCAGTAACAAATCTAATTTATTATATCTGCATTATACATTTTTATATTCTAAAAGTTTTGCAACTAATTCACCCGAGAGGTCTAAGAAGATGCCCATATAATAAATAAAGATGGAGAAAATTAAATTGGATAAAATCTACACATTTACGAAGACGAGATAGACAATAATAAGACATATGGAAAAGATACCTGAGGCCAAGAGAGTGTTTGGTCCGATGTAACCCCTAAAATTTTCAATTTATCACAAACTGTGATTGTATCACTCCTTGCTGATATCGCTCCCATTATATACAGACAGAAGATTGTTACATAATTGTCTTATAAAGCTACGAGTACCAAACCATTGTAGCTTGAGTTTTTCTAATATAAACCCTTAGAAGGCCGAGATGACATTTACAGGCGTCATATGTTTTTTCATTAATCAAACATAACTAAACGGGTTCTTAATGTTATTAACATGGTTATTTGATAAGTACCTTCCTACCAATGAAAACACTACAATTTTTAAAAAAATAAAATTTATTTTTCAATGTAGTCTCCTTTTAGTTAAATGCACTTGGTCCAGCGTTGTTTAACCCCGTTGAAAAATAAATTTTCTCTTGTTCTGTAAAATAGGCCTCCATGGCGGCCATTATTTCGTGATTGGAATGTAATCTGTTCCGGCGAGCGAATTTTTTAGGTTCGGAAACAAAAAAATCACACGGTCCCAAATTTGAAGAATAGGGTCGATGGGGCAACAGTTTGTAGCGTAAGTGAAAACCGGTAAATTATCGTGGTGGAAAAGCACTTTTTTTTAGACAAATGGGTCCGTTTTTCTTTTAACACTGTATTCAAATAATATAATAATATAATATAATAATATAATATAATATAATGATAATCCTTGCTGACGGCCTTATGCTTAAAATCTCATGTAGGATATGCCACACGCGTTCTTTAAGATGTCTACTATCGCAGCTATCTCGTGCACCTTTAATCGGCGGCCTGACAAATCGATATCGTGGATTTTTGTCACGTTCTCCTCCGTAATGGCTGTTTTCTGAGCACTTGAGCCTGAATCATCCAAAATCGAAGTACGACCACATTGAAACTCGTTATATCAAAATTTAATACTCGCCATCGAAGGAGAAGCATCCCCATACATTGCATCCCAGCGTTCTTTAATTTCACTGCGCGATTTCCCTTCTAAAAACCAGAATCGAATCACCGACCGATATTGTTCTGTCTCCATTTTTTCACAAATCAACGGACTCTCTTGCTTTCATACACTCTCAAAAATAAACTAGAACTACGATCCGGCTGAAATTTCGTCTGTAACCTTTTACAGGAAGATACTGAACTGTAATGTATTTCTGGTACGATAGTGGGACCATCTGACGGTGAGGCTAGGTACTTGTCACATGGCCCACGTCGATCTCTGAACTCAAATCCGTTATAAAAATGAAAATTTAAAATGGCGGAAGTAATATTTCGGATCTATACCGGGTGCTTTTAATTCTAGTTAATCTTGAAATTGGGCTCGCATCGAAGAAATAATGAGCGGATAAAGTGGACAAAATCAAGCCTGTGAGCATTTATGTGGCTTATTTTCAGCATAATTAGTGAAAAAAAACAATTTTAGTTCAAGTTGGTTGCCATCTTGAATTCACCATTTGAAATTTTGAAAATTTGATTGCAGAATCGTATTTAGTAATCTCAAAAATCCCTAGGAGGACATTTTTGAGGCTTAGGAAATTTTCTAAACGGTTTTTACGAAAAAGAAAAAAATTACCATGCGCATTACAGTAGCGGGCCGGGATGAGGCTTGGAGGCGTTATGCTCCGATCTGCCAAAGGCTTTGCCATAGTTTAGTATTTTATGCATGGCCTAAACTCCCTTTTTATAGAAAAACGAAGCTTTTGAAATTTCTTAAATACCGGCACTCTAAAGATTAATCGTAATGTCATTCACCAATATCTAAACATTAAAATTATTCAAATCCTCATTAATGAAATGAATTATATTGCGGGTTTTACTAAGGTGCCCAGAATACTAAATGGTAAAATCCTCTGCATATAGATCAGATTTGCAATATCGAAGTGATTGTATACGATCATTGGTAAATTAAGAAAAAATGAGTGGACGAAGTTTAGTATCTTGCGGTATTCCTGAATTACGAGCTATTGGGTCCGACAAAGCTCCACTGGGACCTGCGACAATTTGCAACCGATTGGAGAAAAATGCTTACATTCATTGATAAACGCAATAGAAGAAGTCTAGAAGTTTTAGCTTATCCATAAAAACTGCAACTGAAAGAGTAATTTTTGTCTTATTCACAGCGGCACGAATATTGCCCATAATATATGTCTAAATCCTGATTGTAGTGGATTAAGAAAATCGTTATTTGATATAAATTCATGCACTGTTTATATACAATGGTTTGAAGGATTTTTGACATGGCAAATAAAATATTAATAAGTCTATATCGCTTAATATTGAGAGAGAGAGAGGGAGAGACAGAGAGAGAGAGAGAGAGAGAGAGAGAGAGAGAGAGAGAGAGAGAGAATAAGTGAGGGACAGGCAGAGAAAAAGAGACATTGCTGAGTTCCCAGCAACAATTCTTTAGGACGAGCCTGACAGACAAGTACCCTTCAGGCCACGTCTTAGGCAGTCGCTTCCTACTTGATGTTAGGAGTCCGTGTTTGTGTGTGAGCATGTGTATAAGAACGGCTGCTTATAGCGAGTCGTACCATTACTAAATATACAGCTACCTTTTCTGGATCCGCAGCGAACAATATATATATATATATATATATATATATATATATATATATATATATAGGAAACAGAGGAAAGAGATCTCAAACGTTTGCATAATTGTTCAGTACAATTGGTGTAATAAGTAAGTTGCACGTGTGATAATGGGAGTAACTGTTAACGTTATAACGTGTAGTTGAATGTATCTTACCAGCCGCAATTACTATTAGTTTTCTGAGTGATCACTAGATATCGTACTGCAACTACAGTATAAATACGTACAAGAATTATTGCTTACTAATTTTTATTTGAATATCTCAATGGGGCTAAAGTTTAATATTTTAATAAACGAATTCTTTAATTTTACAACTGTATGAAAAAAACTGTTATATATTTAGCTGGTGTGTTAGGCTCAGACAACCCAGTATGAATTGCTGTATAAAAAATAAACCATTCTAGTAAAGAGATGGCCTCACAGTTGTATAGTCTAATTAGTAATTATTGTAAATCTAATATAAACCACTGAAAGGTATTGACAATAAGCGCATACTGTAACAATTAATATATTAATATACATATAAAATATTATAAAATATGTTTATAAAATATTATTAGCAATTATTTACGAGTCATAAAAATCTGAAATTGTAATATTAGTATGTACGAGTTATGTAAGTTTTAAAGTGAGATGTCAGCAAGCATAAAGAACAGAATCATTTCTAATGAATTGTCTTGAAAACTTTTCTAAGGAATTGTTGTCTTTAAGTTGCATAGGCTAATTAATATAAGTCTCCGAAAGGTATTGAGAAGAAATCAATGCCCTGACAAATGAATATGCTTATAAAGCCTCCAAAAATTATATCAGCTGGTAAACACATCTTATGCAAGTCGTACAATATGATATTAATAGATTACTTATGGATCTTGGTAGATTAACTTATTTGCGGATAGAATATAAGGCAAAAGAGACATGTTTTTTCGATAGTAATAAAACTTTTCTAGTCACCCAAAAAGGTACTTATATTTCTTGAACGCAAACAACATTATTATATATGATATAACATTTTTAAATGTATTATTATTTTTAATCGATCATAAATTTAATGTCGTTTACTTGTCTTGATATTATTTTTAAATATATTGTAACTCTGCGGTCTGACGCAGCGAGGTAGGGTTTTCAGCTTACCACTCTTCAGCCATTTGTTGGCTTAACCCCACTACCTAATGCTTCTCTTCGCTCGGTATACATTTTCACGCAGAGAAAATGCCTCATTCCACACTCTGTATATATTGCCTCAGTACACCTTGACCACTTGACAAAGCAATACACCTCCAAGCATGCGGCACCTGGAGTGATGATTGCGGATTCTTTCAACGGTGCGCTCGATTAGGCTTTTAGCCTTGATCTAGAGAAAGCTCGTGGTTTAGTTTTCTGTTTATGGTTACATACATCACCGGATTGGGTCTGGATCGGCAAAAAGAAATTAACACCTCTCTATTTTGGCTTAATCTAAATTCTAATCCACGAAATCTGAAAGAAATATATTAAAAAATGATGTCTGAGAGGAGACATTTCCACCGATACGAAATTACCGTCAATGATGGTAATATAAATTCGCTGAACATTCATGAAGTTTATTTATTATACTGTATGCCAATATGCATGTTAGTGCTAAGCTACATACAATTATTATAACAAATTCTACTGCTGTTTGTGTGTCAGAGGAAGAAACGTATGAAATCGCAAAATTTTTTTCTCAGGATAGCCAGTAAAACAGTATATACTGTAATCGTTATTTACATTTTTTGATAAATAATTTACTGAGATTGCTCGTAAAGGTTGATTTAGTTGAAAATGTGATTTCTTAAGTAGACGGGACAAAATGAAAGTCGTTTATTAGTAAGCTCTTTGAACATTATTGTGAATGATTATTGTGAATTATTGTGAATGATACATAAACGTAGAACTTGCTGCTGTTTTTGATTCCAGAATAAAAAGTAAGGATATCCATTAAAAAAATTAAGTTAACTATTAAATGACCTTGAAATCCCGCCTCAACGTCAAAGCCAAGTCAGACCCTTTATGTCTAATAACTTTTATACGAAACCTATTGTCGCTGACTCGCAATTTTGAAATTATTAGTCAGAAATTGGGTGATATTCCACTGACCTTTGTGGGTCAACTTAACCTAACACTTAAAAGTAGAATGTAGAAATTTTAGCTCTTTCTGATTTTGAAATAAAAAGTGAACATTTAACAAATGAAGTTTACCATGAAATAACCTTGAATATTAACTTCAAGGTTAAGGTCAAGGTCACTATCAAATAGCCCCTTCTGTACTCTACAACTTTTATATAAACAATTTTCCACCATAATGCTTACCGCCCGAGATATTCCGATACGTTATTTAAAATGGGACACCCCGTAGGATCTAAAACTTGATCGCCATAAAAGTGATAACCGCAAATTAGAAATCTTATCACATCTAAATTTTGAAATGATCGTTCAATTTGTATTGAAGAAATATCTATCAAAGAGAATAAATTCTTACCTAATTTTTCAGATTATTATAATCAGTGTTTGCAACTATTATTGTTAATAGATATTATGAAATTCGTAACATTTGAAAACATACTACTAGGTGGTTTTCGTTCGAACATATACTGTATATGTCACATTATGACCTCAGTTACTATATAAGTCCGGACAAACGCAATATCGGCAGCACTTTTAAGCAAGGGTTTATCGACATTGCCTTTCTTATCCGTTCAATCAATACAGTATTTCCCTTTACGAAAGCCTTTTGACGACAATCTCTGTTACTCTCCTCCGTGGGTTAGTTCCACATCACACATTCAAAAATAACAGATAATTTTCTTTTATAAACTATATTTTATAAGTGAATCTACTATCCATTTTATGCTTTGTAGATATTCTGAACCTATTGTCTATTGTTATTTTATTATTATTCTTTATAGGTCAAATCCAAATATGTTTATAATATTAAATGGCTTATGAAATTTTGGTTTATAGAATTTTTCTGTTTGAAAATACGGCATCAATAATTTCAATTTATGTTCTTATGAATGTATAGTCAATATGTTACGAGGTTTTTAGAATATCATAACTTTATTAACTTTATTAGCAGTTTAATTAATGAATTTTTTTCTTATATTTTGACTGGACTTAAAGATATACCGATATTACAGGTAAAAAGTTTTTCCGAAGACATATGTTGTGTAATCAACACGTCTACTCGTATTGGTTATAATATGTGTAAGTAGCTCAATCAATTGTTCGCGCTCTCGCTGGTATATATAGGCTAATCCGCTGGATGCTAAGGCTGTAAGATGTAACGTCACAACGCCGACTACTGCGAGTGTGTTTGCCCACTCCATATCCTTGATATAAAGCTTATTGGTACACGGATAAAAGACTACCTTGGACGTATACAAAATTTACTCCCTCATTGCACCTCTCATCGAGATCTAAGTATATGGTGATTCAGATCTTTTGGATGACTCTCGCTACTTCCAAGAGTAGTGTTATGTTTTCTATACTGAAAACGTCTCATTTCTCAGAGGCACATGCTGTGTTGTCAGCTCTATACGCTTTCCAGAACACTTAGAACATATATTGCGGATGTTGCCTGGTAGATGACATGTCTAACGCTCAAGCTCTGACTTCGAGACGTTGTCGTGGATCGGATGTCGGAGCTTCCATTTTGAGGTAACTCTACTGTAAGATGGGCTTTGAACTGCGATAAAATTGTGAGTTTCTGCGCTGTCTGTCTCGCATGCTTGTCCGAGGTGAGCTTTGGTGATATCTTTTGCCTCAAGAAGCGTGGAGACTGAGGTGACACCCGAATACGGTCGATCGAAGCACTCCGCTTAATAGATATAGATACGGTAGTAACTTCTATTAGCACTTTGTCATCGATATTCTCGAGGATACTGCTGCTATATGAGGCTGGATCAACTTTTTTGCACCCGAGCTCATCTGAAGCCTCCGGAATAACAGTATGCTCAGGTAGCAGCGAAGATTATATGATGATTCTACCCCAATCATAAGCTCCATATCGATGGCTAGTTCAAGCTGGTCATGTGTGCGCTCACTTGATCGCTATCAATACGATTGATTTCTGATGTGCATGTTCTGTATGCACTCATTTATCTCAGAAAATAACCATTGCTGGTATAGTTTACTGATTTCATATCATTGATGAGCTTCACGGCAAAAGCCTTCCCAAGTGGTTCACTAGTCGTGGTTATTGCAGTACTACATACCTGCAACGCGTACCATGGGATAGAAAAGAAGAAAATAGTTCGCTTTCTTCCAAGTTTGGAAGCCTAAAATATGTTTTGGTTCATGTAAAGAAGAGCTTCATGTTCTAATCGCGTGCTCCAGAAAATCATCCCGCGATTTTAATGAGCTCAAGGTACTCGCATGCAGTCGTGTGCTTGAGTCTCTCACATCTGCAGTTAAGTAGTTCCCTTTCAATATTGTATCAAGACCGGTAAAAATATGTATTAATTTTGTCTAATATAATGTAGAATGCTTGGATTTGAAACTTTTCAGATCCATACAAAATTTCCATTTGCGTTTCTAAGCATTGACTGCAGACTGTTTAAAACTAAAATTTGAACAATTTAGTTTGTAAGGTTGAAATCAAGTCAGACACTAACAATTCATTGGCTGAAACAAAATTGTCATCAATTTTCTGTAAATATAAACTAGTAGTATGAAATCTATTTCATATATCGTTTCATAATACAGCCATAAAAGCTTTCGTCAGATTGGTAAATTATTACGACAATAAACCTACAGTTTCTTGTCAAACACGCCATTTTTATTCGTTGTTTCAAATTACTTTATTAAACGTATCGATATTGTTATGGACTAAATTAATAAATATTTTTATCAAACTTACAATCTGTATACTATAATATATTATATTAAAATCATGACAGTCAGGCTCTCCTTGTTTATGATCACCCCTGAAGAATCTAAAATAGAACATATTACTAAAACTAAATTAGATTAAAAATTAAAAATAATAAAAATAATAAACTACATTCTATATTAGTAAAAGACAACGTGACTACTCCAGACACCTTAAATTTAAATTCTTCTTTGGTAACCGACGTTTTGAACCGCTACGGTTCATCTTCAAGGACTAAACTAAAATGAAAATCCAAGCAAACTACTATATATAACTTTTTCCCACTCTAAATTTATTTGTATAATATTTTTAGCGCCTCCACCCTCTTGACTTAAATGTAAAACATATTTTTTATATTAATAAAGGATAATAAGTGTTATCCAGTTTGCTTGACTCTGACACTAAATTTATATTACTGCGGTTTTTAAAAATATGAATACTTTCAAGAGTTTCTCTTTTATATCTACTTTTAATACATCGTTCTAAAATATTTACATTTTCAAAAACGAAAGAATGTAACAAGTCTAAAATATCTTCCTTTAGCCCAAATGTACCATTCGTGCATCATAAGCTATACTGGTGCTCACATATTCTTTGTTTTAAGTATCTACCCGTTTGTCCAATATAATATTTGTCACAGTCTTTATAAATTTTTAATTTTTTATGGACGTAATCTTTATTATATCATAAATTCAAAACTGGAATAGTTAATCTTTTTCAAATATTCTTGCAATCCTTTTTGCTGCACAGATAAAACATTAATATCATAAGTTTGAACAGGCCACTAGTTCCAAATATTGTCCTTTTAAATTATTCCGTTACATGTATCAAATAAAAAAGGGCTTATACACATGTCCAACTAGGTATTAAAGACGACCCTAATTCCCTTCACTTTTTATATGTTTCAAAACTTGTTTAACCAGTTAATTTATGAATTCTTTGCGAACTATTTTGGACATGTAAGTAACCTTACTTAAATTCGAGTACGAGTGGAATGAACTTTTGAGGATGTACGTTTGATTGAAGTTGTAGCCTATAGTTATCGTCATAGCGATTATATCTCATTTTTTGCTGTTAAAGCTACTGTAAGGATTCTGTTATGCATCACGTATTAATTATAAAAGTCATAGTCTGCTACCCCTACTCTCGTTATTAAGTTACTACGATAGGTATTCCTATCGTTGATTGGCCTGCATCGTATATTTGGGCAAGTTCGCTCTACTTGGTTGTCAGATTCTGATAGCATCGCATTGAAACGCTTTCGCTATCTTGATTTTAATCAATTCTAATACTTCATGTATACCACTCAGTCGATTTTCTATCGTTTACTGCGATCTTTACTATACTTTTTGCGTCAAGCTCATGATTACCGTCAGATTCATCAAAATTCAGATAAGCCGGCGAATAGCGGATGCTATCTTGTATAGTTGTATCGTATGCGAACGCATACGTTGTTTTTCTTACATACAATGTCAAAAAATGTTGTTTTTCTTACATATGTCTTATGTTTTTTGAAATATATCTATGTATTAAATGATCAATTCCAATTTGAAAATCTAAAATCTAAAGCATACATGAGATAGTTTTATGAGAGCTAAAAGATTTCTTTTGCTCGTCTTTCGATGTCTAATTTTATCTTTCCTCTTAATAATGTACTTCGTGGAGCTGCTGTTTTAGATAAATTTTTAACGAAATATCTATGCGGGAAAATAATCTAGGGTTATAAATTAAGGCAGTATTCTACTTTAGACCCTCGAAAAAAACACTATTTTTGTGAAATTTTTCGGAGAATGCTATTGAAGATATGGATGTAGGATTTGAAATGCTTAATAAATATACTCTTGAAGTACACAAACAAAATTTTTTTTATTTATTTTATACATTTTTTATACATGTAAAGTATGGTCAAAGCCAACACCACAAAAAGTAGGTAACGTTGTCGTGGTCGTAAATTCTTGTTGACGGATGGTCTGAAACAAAAAAAATCAAATAGTTATATGTTCAGTATGGCTCCAAAAACCGATCTAACTAGAATATTTTATGTACGTGCAAAATCAACAAAATGGCGGCTAAAATACGAAAGAAAAAAATGCTTTTTCCATCTTTTTTGCAATAAAAATATAGTTAGAATTAAAATTTTATGTTGATGTAGTTAGGACGGTTGATACAAACATATAGAATATGTATTCAAAATTTCATAAGGATTGGTTCAATAGTTTTTTAGTTTTCACTTCCACGGTACTTGAAAACGCTGTTTTGAGGAAAACGCGTTTAAAGTTTTTGTAAGTGAAAAATCGTAGAAAAAATTATCTTATGCTCAATCAGCGATGCCTGGACCATACAATATGGCTTCAATTTGTTCCAGGCGAGTATTTTCATCTAATTTAGTCTGCTGTTTTTGAGTTCTACTCTCCTTAGAAGCCTCAATCGAGCAGCGGTTCTCTCGATCGATGCGCTGTTGGTCGCGCATATTGGTGAGCTGCATGGTAGTTTGCCTGATTTTCAGGCCCATAATTTCCATTATTTTCAAAAGTGGACTGAATCCTTCATTAAAAATGCAGGCAGCAGTGGGGCATGCAATTTTAACGATTTTTTTCCATTATAGACATACTTCGATGCCATAGCCCAAACTGTTGAGTTGAAACACTCATTATTATTTTGAATGTTTTTGCCCAAACATCTCTCCATCAATTCCGTTTTTGTTAGATCTTTGCAGATCAGTTTCAGAACCTCTTGTACGTCACTAGCAAGAGCAGGACGATGTTTATAATTTTTTAAAGCGTTGTTTGCTTCGGCCTTCTTATACTTGCAACAGCTGTCTGAACAGTACGTTTGATGTGGTTTGGAGTCTGTTGAGATTTTGTGATAATAGCCGGCTCAGATCTCGTTTCGCATGCCTTCTACTGAATTTGAATTCCTTTCAATTGGAAGACTGTAGTTTTTTGATAACTCCTTCATTAATTTGATACTTAGATCAGCAGTCTTCACTTTTTTAATCACGACTTTTGGTTTCTTCAGAACTTTCTCCACTACTGAAATACAGAACTGCAATACAGAAGCAAAATTATAAAGGGAAGGTAATATTGAGAAGCAAAGGTATATATTTTGATGAGAATATATATAGGTGTAATGATTTATAATAGGGGAATAGCTGCTGCAGCGAACAAGGTCAGGTAGATGGCTTATTCGGCGCGCGCGCTGGGCGGGTCCGAATAGCTTTTTATATATTTCGAAAGGTAAAAAAGTATAGTTAGACTACCTGAATTTTTCTAAAATTTTGAGTTAACATTTTTGAATATATTTACTTTCGAAAAATATAAAAAAATAAAACATTTTTTTCAAAGTTGCAAAGTAGAATACTGCCTTAATAAAAGCGAGATAAGTTTTATTACAAAATTTTATACTTTATTTGGCGTTTATTTGTCAGAGTTAAAACAAATGAATTTTCTATTATATATGTGGACGCTATATAACATAACGTCTTTCTACAGACGAACACGAACTACAGATTAGTATACCTCAACCCATATGGTCATTTACTACGCCAAAAAAATTCCTCCCAGATTAAGTCACGCAACTGTGCAATTTAATGCAATAGAATACGGACTTCAGCTCAATGTATCTGGATTCCTTCGGTAGCTCAACATACTACTAAAGTTCCGCCCCAAGTGAACTGCACTCAACATACTTATACTGCGACATACACCTTGTTTCATACCACTTAGGCTCAATACATCTCAGTCTCTGGCCATTCAGGAAACCACCAAGATTCACAGCACCATTGTGTCTTTGATTACTACTGTCACGATTACAGTTCGTTAAATCACCTATCTTTACCACAAGACAGACTAAGAATCTGTACGGAGAGGAATCTGTTCTTCGCGCTGGCGGGTCACTCTTCATGCTTGTAGCTTACTTATTGCATACATGAAGTCATATACATACGTATCGACTTACCATACATACATAAATTCATCTAGCATTAGAATTCATATTGCAGGTTCGGTATATAATTTCGCGAATTTACATCAGGTTGCTGTAGACCTGTATTAATCATTCTATCTATATCTATATCTATATAACCGCCGAAGTCGTCATGAAAATTACGGTAATACGTAACAACCCGACAATCAAAATGAAAATATCGAGATTAATATATCAGTAATACAGCATTGTGAGCCTGCGTTGACGTGGAGATGAAATCAGCCAACACATCGCTCGAGACACTACGCGATGGATCTACGTCTAAGGTCATACTGATCCCATTTTCTCGTCTCGAGCCAACTTAAGAACATCTTTGACTGCATATGCCTAATTTACTCCCATGAAACATATATAAATTTTTTCTATAAAATTACATACTTTCAACTTTGCTAAATAAAACTAAACCTGGTTATACTCTTATAAATATTTAAGGTTAGACGAGATCAGCTATCTAATTTTTTAATTTTTATGGTTTCTTATACATAGGTTGACCAAGACTTCGGTAAGAACTTTAGTTACGCTGTGGTAATTAAAATTTTAGAATTAGTCATTAAAATTGTTTTTCTTATTTGATAAAGCCCAGTACTTCATATTCTGCATTGTTTGATATCTCCATTGCTTGATCCTCCACATTGAGTTACATTCAAGTTAGATTCCGCTCCTGGCCTAGTGCCAATAAGTGGCGCTATGCCCAATTTCGCGGAAGGAGACACCACGTCAAGTCAGTAATCCTAGATTACTGGAATCCATACCTAATTCATAGGTCATGTAAGACTATTTTTCTGTTAAGAATTAATGCCTTCGAATTCGTAACATAAAATTCCTAAAAAATTATCAAAAAAATGAATTTTTTTCATTTTTAAGATTTTAGAAATAGAAGATTGAAATATATTTTCAAGTTTTATAAAAAATATAAAACTATATAATAATATAAAACAAATATAAAACTGAATTTAAAGTAATAATGTAATATATATTTTGATCTGTCTGAAAAAAATTACTAAAATACTTTTGTTCATATGCTATAAACAATATCAACCCATTTAGAGCTATAGGAATTGTATAAAAAGATTGTATACAAATTGCAATTTACATGTTTGCATACGTTATTTTAATATTAGTATACAAAAGTAAGACTTAGTCAACCGATGCATTGGTCGAGTGGCGAAAACGCACCTTGGCTGATCGGCAAGGTCTACCGCGCGGATGCTGAAACCTTGTTTATTATTTGCATATTTTTTACATAGAATAATGCGGGCGGAAGGTGCATTTCTAATCGATATTTATCCCACTGGATTTGGCCATAAGTTTTTCCCACTTTACACGCAGAGCCCTGGGTAAATACAGAGAGGGTGGGGTTGGTTGAAATTTACACTAAGTCAGTTTGTAAGAGGGGAATCACGTACCGATAAAATATGCAAGGAATTACATATGTAAAAACATTTATAATAATATAAATATGGTATAAAAAGGCAGGACTTAAATCTAAAAATAATATTACATTATAGATTGTACTCATACGCGATTATTAATTGATACAACATGTTCATTTTATAATAAAATTAGAACATAACATTATCAAAAGTCTTTGTTCGATAATTAATAAATATTAAAGTACATTATGAATTATTATTTCAACATCCAATTCATAAACAATCTTTTCGAAACTCTTAATATTACATCCAAAGATATTGATTATAATTAGGTATCGTTTTCTTTACCTTACAAATTCCCACTGACTCATTGAAGTTCATTGATCGCAATCGAACACACATATTACCAGTAGCAATATTATCTTGTAAAGCATTGCTACAGTTATGACGGGATAATATTTCGGCGTAAGCGAATCGTAATCTACCATCGGAATGCCCTGATTGCAAAAATTCAACCTCGCCATTTTCTACTATTGGAATAACTTCAACACGATTCCATCCATAGCCAGCTACTAAAAGGGTAGTATTTGTATTTCTAAATGGTATTCGAGGTATACGAAGATTTCTTAAAGTGGGGTGATAGCTACGTAATCCTAAGTTATGTTGCAGCTAAAAATACATTAGGCTTATAAACAATATTGTAGATAAAATAGATCGTATTACAATTGTATCGTTTAAAAGGTTTAAACTTTAGTACTTAATTCCTATCTATTTTTTTAATACTGGAGCACTTTTAAAGATACATAGCAATAGGAAAACATAACTTTTTTGTTACCAATGGTAGTCTAATATGGTTGCAAAATTGTACGTAACCTAAAGCTCATAATGCTTGAAATGGGCAGTACATCGACAAACATTTATAAAAAACTTTATATAAAATATAATAGATATTTATATATATATATATATATATATATATATATATATATATATATATATACACGGTGTCCCAGATATAACTGCTCATATTAGCGGCATGATTTCGGAAAGGAACAGTTATGTGTAAATATTAATATTCATTTGAGTCAATTTTAAATAATTTTTGCAGTACGGGCCAATGTCTGTGAGCCAGTCAGGGTTTAGAGAAGTGGGTCATTGCCCGCGAGCGAGGAAGAAGGAGATCCAAAGAAGGTAAACGAAGCGAAGTCGAGCGAATACGGCAAAGACCAGTAGTTATTTTTCCTGTTCATTGTCAACACTCGTGTACCTGCCTGGATATACGGAGGCATGGACGAAGCGACCTTCACGCGTCTTGTAAATAAAGATTATCTTTCTTCGTCTACAACGGTTCCTTCCCATATTTTTCGT
This sequence comes from Sycobia sp. Sy_11, assembly GCA_018907035.1. Taxonomy (NCBI): domain Eukaryota; kingdom Metazoa; phylum Arthropoda; class Insecta; order Hymenoptera; family Epichrysomallidae; genus Sycobia; species Sycobia sp. Sy_11. Next base: position 3,803,962 of record JACCIC010000023.1, read on the forward strand.
CAAACTACCCTTTTTATAACAGCCCATTCCACTGTGTTGGAAATAATGATGAAAAGGTGGATATTTATTTGCTTCAAAGAAGTAATTTTAAAAAAAAACACAATTTGGAATTTCGTATAATTCAAACAAAGTACAAAATTGAACTGTAGTATCTTAATTTATTAGGCCGTCAATTTCTTCATCTTCAACTATGTAAACATACACTATATATTATATTGCAATAAAGAATAATTATAATTACATATTTTTTATGTATAATATATATATATATATATATATATATATATATATATATATATATATATATGTACAATATTATATTTGTATTCTTCGCAGTGCAACGCAACTTAATTTCAAGCGCAAAATCTTTGCCGTTCAAACTTTACATTTATAATTATACATTCAAAGAATCTTTTTATAAGTGTAGTAACTGGTGTAGTCATGCGTTATATGCGAGATACCATGAAAATCTTGAATCCACCCGGCAAGAAAGTTTATATATATATATATATATATATATATATATATATATATATATATATTACGTAAATGAATTTGATTTAGACAATTTAAATAAATTCTTATTGGATTAATAATGTTTTATTAAATTAAAAAATATCGTTTCAACTAAATCAGTTAATACATTTAAATATATTTTTTTTATTATAAAAAACAGTTATTTATATAAAACCTTTGCTCTAGCCATCGAGCCATCGTAGGCCTCAAAATAGAAATTACTACTAAAAATAAAATTAAATTAGATTAAAAAGTGAAAATAAGACCTCGTGAATAATTCGTATGCAACCGCAATGGTTCAATACGTGATTTCGCACACGGCAAATTACGGAACTTAGATTTGTGTGGTGTCGTTCTGCCTGCTTCTCTTACGTTCGAAGAGAATAAGGGCACTCTTAGAGACCTCAAGATTAGCTATAACTTTAGCCATTATTTTTATATATTATTTATATATATTTATATATTAGCTATTACTTTTGTTAGACATCAAATACGTGCTCCTCGACCTAAGCTTGAGATGCCTCTTCGACCTCTGCGTCGAAAACTCTCTTGGTTGAAGGCGGACAAGAGCCATAGACCAGAGGATTCTTCTTGTAAAGATGTGCAGGCCAAATAGGATCTGCAGCGCACAGTTTACAAACTGTATCCTGAGCTTCAATCACTTCAGTGTAAATATATTAGAGCACCTGGGTGCCACAATCATAGAATTGACCCAGGAAAAACGTACCTTAGTTTATAAGAAGTAGCTTTTAGGATCAACGTAAATAAAACATTCTCTACCCTTTTCTTATCCAGATTTTTTCTCCTTCTTACGTGTAAAAAAATATCTCAATTTGGGGGGAGTGATGTGGGAATCACATCCACCACATTATAGCGTAACTACCGCCCTCATTAAAATAGCGGGGGAAATTTAGCTGTAAGCGGCGAAAGTGCTCGCCGCACTAATTTAGTCTAGCCGTAGCGTCTGTCCATTGCAGACGTACGCACGTTGTATTATACAATCGAATAAAGAGATTCTTTGTTATAATCACGTAGATTCATTCCTCTCGTACCTTCGTTCACGAGATCTTATATTCACCTTTTACGATTGTCGAAGCGTATGCTCGGACTCGACAATACTGTCAATCAACAGAGTCGGGCAGTGGTGAAACTCACCATATAATTATACTAGCATTCCCCGTCTCGGCTTCGCCCGAGATAATAATTTAACTGATTTCATAAGCAATCTAATAATATCTAAGTAAAAAGTACTCTATATATAAAAATCTATATTACTATAAATAACTGACTGTAATTTACCTATCGTCGTTTCTGTATATACAGTATGTATATATATATATATACAGAATGTACAACCGTATTTAATATACACACGTATACGTATTACATACGGCTTCTATGAGGAAAATTGTACTTTCGAGTTCGAACAGTAAAAAAAGATGTTCAAGTGTCTCGAGACGTCGTTTATAGAGAGTGTCATGTTCGGAATATAGAACATGTTTCGGGACGACTGCTATAGAGAGTTTTGTATTAGGATTGTAGAATATGACATCCAGGTATCTCAGGACGACTTTTACTGGGAGTGTGCGTGTTCGAATGATAGAAAATGAATCTTGTTCGCGACGGTAATATATTTTTTAAAATATGAAAATTAATTTTCGATAATACCGCGCTTCACACGCGTACCTTAAACGCGAGTGAATAGTTGAAATATGTGTATTAGGATTCACTGAATGAATTGACACCAATATATGAGGTAACAATGAAATGGGTATATTTCTGAGCAAAATTATTTACAAGTAAAACAGAATGATGTTAGCGAGTCTACAGTCGGACAGAATCTGGTTTTATACAGATTTTACAAGTAACATTTTACCTCTGATCTATACAAAGTTGAAGAGTGGGGGTATACTGTCGGCGACGCTTGGGGGCGTATTCACCGTAACGGTCAAGATGCCCTTCTGGGCATTATACAAATGGAACGTTTACAATAAACAGATTTTATTAGAGCAATACATATTAGAAATATCATTAAAGCTAATGTCGGGAATTTACAAGACATTGTAGTATATAGTTTATTCAATTATGTTAAATCGTAATGTCGACGTTCGAGACGAAACAAATCTTTTTATAGAAGTCTCTTAAACACTCCTCGTAGAAGTCGTTCCAAAACATCCGGACATCGTATTCGAACCTTCCAACATGAATCTCCCTGTAGAAGTCATCTCGACATACCTAGACATTATCTTCTAGAACACGAAATTCCCCCTAGAAGGCGTTCCAAAACACCTGGGAATCATAGTATATCATCCGAACACGAAATGAAGTTCTCCCGACGTACCTAAACATCGTTTCCTATCAACTAAAAAAATAAAAAATAGTCCCAGTAGAAGTCATCCCGAGAAAGCTAGGATCGCTTCCTAACGACTAAACACAATACTCCCCGTAGAAGTCGTTCGGAAAGTCCTAGATATAGTATTTTACCGTCACAACACGAATCTTCCCATAGAAGTTGATTTCCTCATACTTGCACGTCGTTTTCTATCAACTAAATACAATATTCCCCTTAGAAATTGCCCAGAGACACCTAGACATGGAATTCTATCATCCGAACACACAACTGCCTATAGAATTCGTCTTGAGGCAACGGAATATCGTAATAATCCGCCCGTACACGCCAATACAATATTTCTCAGTAGAAACCGTATTTAAAATGTTTATATATATTATGTACAATAAAATATACATACAATATATATATATATATATATATATATATATATATATATATATATCTAGTACACATACATACATATATATACATATTTCGTATATTTTCGTTTTTTCAATTAAATACCGTGAATATTTTCGTAGTGATGCCAACTGAAATTCAAGCAAAATGTTGGTATGCGAATAGCGTATTTTTTAAGCAGACGATGGATATTGCCTTTTTATGCATAAAAAAAAATAATGGCAAACCCGATTTTGCCATTATTTTTTTTGTTCAAACTAAAAAAAACATAGGCTGTTGTCACAATTCTGGAGATAACTGAATGTATAAAAATAAAAACATAACTTGTCGCAATAAACTATATACAGTATGATTTGGTATACAGAACAATTTTATAAAAGGAGGGAGGGAGAGAGAGAGAGAGAGACCGATTTTCCTCGTAAGAGAAAATAAAATTTACAAAAATCAAAAGATATCCATAAGGTGTGAGAGTAATGTCAGATTAACCTGAAGGACAAAAAAGGTAATACCGACTAAACGTCACATCTCCTTTAGGATACGAATCCCAAAGTTGGATACGAACATTCGTTTGAGCTGGCTTGGTATGAATACTTTAAGCGCACTACTTTGACTTGATATTCGTGATTCAAGACGCCACCTAGTGTCCGCTGATGAAACTGATTGTTAAAAGCATTAACATAATTTATTGATGAAAGTAAAATGATTTTCAATAAAAAAACATAGCCTATGTCCTTCTCAAGATTATATACAATCTATATATTAAATTTCAGAACAATCGGTTTAGTAGTTTTTTCGGTTATCGTGTACAAACAAAAATACGCTTTGTCTTTATAAATTAGTATGGTATGGTATGATATGATATGATATGATATGATGTGATATGATATGATATGATTACATTATATTGTGATACTCGAGAATAAAAATAATAAAATAAAAAAATATTAAAAATAAACTTTATGCTATGTTAGCAAAGATTGCCACCCCCACTTTAAATTTAAATGTACTTTAAATAGCCGAAGTTTCGAACCACTACAGTTCATCTTCAATAACTAAACTATAGTATACTAACAGTTTATTAATACTAAAAACTGCTGAGATGATTTCTATGACAGTCGAATGAGATTTTGTCTTTTATTCGGAAAGGAATCAACTATGTTTTATACTGAATAATATTTTATATTAGTTAACAAAATGTTGCCGAATGACATTTTACTTCTATATATAATTATACCATCAAGTAGATATTTTATTAAAATAAAATAATTTAATTAAATATTATGGAGCATTTGAATTTGCCGACATCGTTTATTTCCCGATCAACACTATTTCAGAATATTTTGAAATCATATCCAATGTTAAAATTATTATAATTCTTAGATAATAATTATATTATTATTGTTATTAAACTAGATAAATATGAAAATAAATTAGAAAAATACCAATGGGGACATATAAAATTCAATATAATATTTGTTGATATTTAACAGTTGGACAAACATCTACAAATATATAGATTTAACCTATACTAATATTTGTTGATTCGCTTCTGCATATGTTCGGCATATACTGAAATTTTTTGATTGTTATTTCAAGCAAGTTGTGCTTGTGTGTTGCCGGTAATAATTTAAATTTAGTTGCTTGGCAATGCGTTTGTGCAATTACAACGTAAATAGACGGTAAATTATGTAGGTACGCGCACGCTTGGCATGCGATGTTATCTGGGTATATATTGGTCTTCCGAAGATCATATAGAATATATATTTCGAATTTCAGAGTACTCGGTTCAGTAGTATTTCGGTTTAAGGCTACGAACAAAAACACGCTATGTCTTTATAAGTTTAATATAAAGTATGATAAGATATAATTTTTTGATTTATACAAAATCAATGCTCAAGTAAATCTATGCAGTTGATAACATAATTATAGCAACTATATGTTTTTGTCTAAAAAATGTCTAACAACTCTATTTATTTTTGAACCAAATATAGTTTATAAGTTTATGCGATTTGAATTTATTAGATTTATTGATTCATTGCTTATTTGAAATTTTATTTACAAAAAATGCTTGGCACCATATTTTCTTTTTTTGACACTAAAATTGTTTCAAGCGCGAATGTTACCCAGTCTTAGGTCCAGTCTATTCTCAAAGAAAATGATTGTCAATTGTTTTTTAAAATACTGTAGAATGGCATGAAAATGATAGAAAATGGATATTTTTTAATTCATGAGATGAAATTCAACTAGAATTACCTGCCATCAAAGTAAAAAATTAAAATTTATAACTATATAAATATTATAGATAGCTTAATTGGCTTTGATATAGAAATTAAAACTAAATAGTAGAATGTGTAATATCTACAAATCTTTTTTAGACATTTTTGACAATATGTATACTAGAGAAATCGATGTTTATATATTTCTAAACTTGATAAGATATAATATATATATATATATATATATATATATATATATATATATCACAAGATTGCATTGATGCAATAAATTCATTTTTACAGGTATGCATTTTCTTTATAGCAAATTGAAAATGAAAAGCTAATTTAATTAATATCTAATAATTAAAGTATTAGATAGTCTACATAATGTATACAAATTGCTAATGTAAATTAATCTTGTCATTTCCGCTCTTTGCATAAATGTTCTTTTTGTAATAATTTTTTTCATATCCATATCCACAAAAATTCTACAATGAATTTTCCCGCACTTGGGGCGCAAATACGATTTTCTGCAGCTGTCTAGAGGGAGCAAAATACTACTTTTCCTCCCTAGGAAGGAAAAGTGTTTATGGCCGATTCCCGACCAATCACAAAGCAGAATTTTACTTTTCCTCCCTTGGGAGGAAAAGTGAATGAACGGAACCGTGTAGTCCGGTAGGATTCTCAGTTTTCCATGCCTGTGCAACATCTGGCATTTACGATGTTTAGACTTACGAGTATATGCACCAGTCGACCGCGGGTTCGACCATTTTTTTGCACTTTGAGTTAGGTATTCAAGATTTTAAAATGAAATAAGATTTTTATTCTATCTAAAATTTATTCTAAAAATTTTTATGTTTTTTAAGTATTAAAAATTATCTATATCTTTTTTTTAATTAGTTTTAATTTAAAATTCTATTTATTATGCTATTAAAAATTTTTAAATTTTAATTTGAGCTTAGATTATTAACAAACTTCTAATCTTCAATTGATTAATCTTATTTATTTATAGAAAAGGGGGGGCTCCGCCCCTCAACCTCCGGCGGGGGTTTCACCCCCTGCACCCCCACCACCCCATCCTACATCTATTCTTAACATACTATATTAATTTCCAAATAAGAGGAAATTATTTAATTGAATTTTATTCAATTCAAGTAAATTGCATATATAACCTTAAGAGAAAACCGATAATATTATGTTTTTTTTTCAAACCCAACGAATTAAATTTTATGTTAGGGCAACTTATTTCAGAGCGAGTATCATTTGGACCTTTAGATTTTATACCTGCTTGCTCTATCTAAGCATGGCTAACACATGGAAGGGGGGTTTAAATTCTTTAATTCTGTGAGTTTGCCGTTCAATTTTTTGTGCATTTCTTTGAGAAAGAAAAAGCGCCCTCGTATGAGAAAATAGTATGTGACACACGGGAGCAAATATACTATAACGCAATGTACTATACAATATACTATAGCACAATGTACTATATTGTTACATGACAAAACGAGTGTTTTATTCGAATTGTCATATTTGGCAAACCAAATACAATAATGCAAACGATTTGCATCATAAAAGTGAATAAGAAAATTATCATGTTTTATATCGCTTTCTCTCATGCTTCGAAGCATTTCAGCGCAGATATATTTCACATCATCATATGAGAGCAACAAGATATTAATATTTGTTAAATTTCTCATTTTTAAGGTAATGATATATTTAAATTGTTAATAAATATTGGATTCAGATATGTTATAATTAAGTTAGTGAATTATGTCACAAGAACCTCTATTTTTGATGACAAGAAGAGATTACTGAAACTCCATAGACCGTAATATATTGTTTCGAAAAATAATTTTTTAATAAACCAAGTTAAATTATTAGAATGAAGAAACTAGTATAATTAAAGCTAATTTATAACAATTTTTCTTACTTTATCACTTTTTAAATGAAACAAGCCTTTTGATATTCGAATCCAAATTAAAATGAAATTTAAAATAGAAAAGGTCAAGTATATAAATGTTCGACACTATTGTCTTAGTTAAATAGCTATCCTGCAATGTTTGGAAAACAGGGAAGAAATTAAAAGGATACTCTTTCGTCTGGAGTGTATTTGGAAAGCGAGAGAGAGATAGAGAGAGAGAGAGAGAGAGAGAGAGAGAGAGAGAGAGAGAGAGAGAGAGAGAGAGAGAGAGAGAGAGCCTTCAGGTAAAATGACGAGTCTACAATCCGTTGTTTTGTAAGAATTGCGTGACGTATTGCAGCCATAAGAGGGGGGCTAAATGTTGTATAAATATATATATTGAGGTGTGTATATGTGAGTATGTAAGTATATATTGCCATCTAACTTACGCTGCACATATCTGCCTAGCGTCGTTATTTTCTCACGCTTTTCCTTTTATTTTCTCTCTTTTTATATTAGCCGAAAAATACCTATTTTTGGCTATAAAGGGATGCAATGTTCCCTCGTGTCACGATCGTGGTAATAGCCGCCCCCGTGGACAGGGCACTGAGACTCTGTAGAGATTCACGTATGGCGAATCTCTGAGGAGTTTTCCGGACGGCGCGTTCAAGAACAGTAGTTGCCGTTATTGACCAGGATTTCCCAATGCCCAAGACGGTAGACTCGGTACGCAGCATCAGGAGGAACAGCGAAGATCCCCTTTCACATCAGATTTCACCTCATAGTTTATCCGTGAATGCGCCTGTATTGTTAAAGACTGGGTAAAAGAGATCTCTTAATGATATATATATATATATATATATATATATATATATATATATATATATATATATATATAAGATGACCTTTTGCTCGCGTGTAAAATAATATAACATTAGTTGTTAATAAATTAATTATATTTCTTTGTGTGCGTAACATTCCTAGTTAACTGTCAATTAAATATAGCAAATTGTCTTTTTCCTCCACTCATAAAGGCGAGGTTTTTTATGCCGTTGCCATTTCTTTCTATTATAAAAATAAAGACCTTACTTTCAATATAACTATTATTATAAACTGTGTATTTATTTCCTCACCTCGAACAAACTCCTCCCCATTATTATTACTGATTAACTATATTAATATTATTGTCGAATATAAGTGAACATTTTATGATGTTCTGGGTGAAGAATGTGTATTCGAATTGAGGAAATACTACAGTTGTCTTTGTTCTTATCATATTCAACGTTTCAAAAGGTCACTTGGCAGTTGGTCACTAGTGTAAAAGTTAACGGCTGTGGCGTATATAAGTGTTTGTGTGTCTAGCTTTATTATTATGATAATTTTGTATGGGTGTATGTCGCGAGTTCAAAATTTAATTCGTATTGCATGTTTATGCTAAATTCTTCATTTCGATTTAAATCTTAGACCGTGTATTTATCTTTAGCTTAGGCTGTATTTTAAGTATTGTATTAGTTTGTAACGTGCGTTACTCAGCGGCGAGTAATAGATATTATAGATATATAGATATAGTATAATGAATAAATAACGCGCATAGTCCAATGTTAAATAAAAGCTAGTATACTTGTATTGTATAATACGAGAGTGGATTGATAAGTTTCCGATCTGACCAAGAGACGGCGCCACTAGGCCTACCTTGAGGTGGCGTTCTATAATACCAGCCTTAAATAGCTTGTAGCTATAGTTTCCGTCCGATCGCCTTGTTAGTTTAGGTTTGTAACATAGGCGATTTGGTGGGAGCTAGTTCGTGCTCCGGCTCAACCTGCCTCGGCCCCGATCGCTCAGTCCGCCATCGAGTTCTTGTCACTCCACCAAAGGCTATGTTCTATTGTTACTTGCATAAACGGTTGGCTCCGGCTTAACCCGCCTCGGGCTCTAGTCGCTCAACACGCCATTAGGTTCGCTCGTACAAGCTCATATTTTATGAATTCTTATTTTAATTAATCACAGTGCGCACTGTACTTTGGCCTACGCTCAATCCGCCTAGGCCCTTGGTCACTCAATCCGTCACCAAGTTGGTTCTACTGCGCACTGTGAAGAGAAATCCAATTTTCACTCTCGCTCAACCCCCCAGAGTTTGAATTGGATGTTTTTCCCGTAATTCTATTTTTCTTTTAAAGACGTTGCTGGGATTTGGACGGCAAATACATCTAACTTGCTTACAAAAACTATAAAAAATCTTTATTACTAAAATACTAAAATTTAACAAAAATTATAATCTTTCGGCGCCGCTAAGCCAGCCGCTGTTTCGGCTTCATTGTCTATTGGCAGTGCGCCGTTGTCCGCTGTAACAGTAAATCATAAAACATTTCCTTTATGATTTAATAGAAGCAAGAAAATATTTACATTTATGATTTTACACAAATTTAACGCTCCGCATGAGCGTATTACAAATCCTAATAATATTTCAACCTATTTCTATATTACGCGATCGCGTCCCGCGCTCTGAGTGTGCTGAGACTTGTCGCCCGCTATCGCGCTGACGACAGGTCCCCCTTGATTAGCCAGTCTCGAGACTGCTGGCACACTGAAATCCTGCAGTCACCGTGGCTCTATTTGATATTTGCGAGAGAGCGCTCGCTCTCCCCTTACCGCACCGTACCGCGCCTAGTCGTCGTGCAGCGCCATCGCCGCTGCTCTTCGACTCGCTTGAGGCCCGAAAGCGCTCGCGCGTCTTCACGGTGCTGCTGGCGCATTCGCCCGTTCGCGACTTCGGGAGTTCAGCGGCAATAATTTGCGCGAGTCTATGTGCTCGTCGCAGGTTTGAGAGCAAAGAGTAGTTTTTCGTAAAAATGAAAAAGCTGGAAAATCGTGCTGTCATCAAATACTTTTATTTGAAGGGGTTAACGCCGAAGGAAATTCAGGAAAAGATAGACTTAACACTGGGGACATCCTCCCCAACAATTCCAGACTATGAATCGTATTGCCTCCGTATAAGTAACTGCTTCGAAAAGTTTCAATATCAGCTTCTATCTCGATTGTTTCGGGGAGTTTCATATTCGGAAAGTAGAAAATGATGTCTAGGTGTTTTGGGACGACTTCTACGGGGAGTTTTGTCAATGATCATCATCAATGTTCTTTTATTGTTAATAAAGGTCAGAAACGAAATTCGCCTCCTAATAAATGTCGCGAACATTTTATGATCATGCAGCCTGGTTCCCAGGCTACAGCGATAATGCGAAAATGTAAATGCGTGCTCGCAACAATTACTCTATGATAAAAATTGCTATGCGAGTACCATAAGGGAGATCGTGGATGAACTTCCGAAACATGAACAGAACCGATTTGTCGATTTTTTTTTGGATTCTGAGTAAAATTATCATAGTGACGATTTTGGTTTTAAAGATGTTGTAACTTTTTTATTTTCTAAGATAAATAATAAAAATAAATAAAAGACCAACAAACCATGATCTTTATGGCGATTTCATGGATTTAATAATAAATATTCAATTTCCGTCTAAAGCTCTTATGATATTCGTAATTAGTTTCCTAAAGATCATACATATTCAAAAAAATAGGGCGGAGAACTACTTCAGAATTAACTTATTACAGCCACATCACTGACAATATTTTTGGGAGCCCTGAGACAGGATTCTTCATTTTTCCTGCAGAAATATTATCATACGTAAAATTATTAATAGGCAATATATTTTTATACATAAAGAATTTTTTATATAAACAGTATTTAACTATTCGATAAATCGGCGACTTTACTATATGGCACGAAGTCAAGATGGGAATACTAGTTTTATATAAACATAATATATAAGATATTATACATTTAAATATACTCTCTTACATTTGTATTAAATACTTCTTAGAAAATTATAATTATATAATAAGACAATTATAGTAAATTATAATTTTTTAATTTAAGACGATTTCTCTATAATTCATTATATTGTATAGAGTATAAAAAATTGTACTTTCGAGTTCGAGCGGTAGAACAAGATGTGCAAGTATCTCGAGACGACGTTTACAGAGAGCATCATGTTCGGACTATAGGAAATATCTCGGGACGACTGCTGTAGATAGTTATATGCTGGGGAGGTAGATTACAATGTCCAGGTATCCCGGGACGACTCTTACTGTGAGTGTGCGTGTTCGAATGACAGAATACTAATCTCTTCATAGAAGTCGTAATGAGATACCTAGACATCGGTTCCTACTAACTATACATGACACTCCCCGTAGAAATCGTCTCGTCATACCTGGACATCGTCTTCTACCGCCCAATCACGAAATTCCCCATAGAAGTCGTTCCCAAACACCTGGAAATCGCATTCTATCATTTGAACACGAAACTCTCGGTAGAAGTTGTCCCGGCATACCTAAACGTCGTTTCTTACCAACTAAACACGATAGTCCCAGTAGAAGTCGTCCCGAGAAAGCTAGCATGGCTTCCTAACGACTAAACACGATACTCCCCGTAGAAGTCATTCGGAAAGAGTACCTTCTCAACATGAATCTTCCCATAGAAGTTGATTTCCTCATATTTGGACGTCATTTTCTATCAACTAAATATAATATTCCCCGTAGAAATCGTCCAGACACACCTGGACATCGCATTCTATCATCCAAACACACAACCGCATATATGAATCGTCTTGAGGCAATGGGATATCGTAATCAACCGCCTGTACAAGCCAATACAATATTTCTCAGTAGAAACCGTATCTAAAATGTGCACATACAATATATATTACATATTTCGTATATTTTCGTTTTTTCAATTAAATACCGTCAATATTTTCGTAGTGATGCCAACTGAAATTCAAGCAAAAGGGTATGTCGAATAGTATATTTTTTAAGCAGACGATGGATATTTCCTTTTTATGCAGAAGTGACGATATATTATATATATAGTTTCGAGGTAGTTAGTAAAAGAACATTTCTTTTGTTAGTAAAAGAATCATTTCTTTTGTTCAAGCTAAAAAAAACAGTCTCTTGTCACAATTCTGAAGTTAATATAATGTATAAAAACAAAAATATAATTGTCGTCACAAATAATATTCAGTATCATTTGGCATACAGAACCATTTTATAAGAGAAGGAAAAAAAAACAGAAAAAGAGAGAAAATAAAATTTACAAAAATCAAAAGATATCCATAAGTGTGAGAGTAGTGTCAGATTAACCTGAAGAAAAAAAAAGTAATACCGACTAACGTCACATCTTCTTTAGGATACGAATCCCAAAGTCCTATATGAACATTCACTTGAGCTGGCCTGGTATTAATAATTTAAGCCGACTACATTGAGTTGATGTTCGTGATTCAAGACGCCATCTAGTGGCCACTGGTGAAACTGACCACTGAAACTGTTAACTTAATTTATTGTTAAAAGTAAAATGATTTTCAAGAAAAAACATAGCCTATGTCCTTCCCAAGATAGTTTAGAATCTATATGTCAAATTTCAGAACAATCGGTTCAGTAGTTTTTTTGGTTATCGCATACAAACTAAAACACGCTTTGTCTTTATAAATTAGTATATGATATGATATGATATGATATGATATGATATAATTTATAGCCTATTATATTTCAATAAAGAAAAATAACTTTTTTAAATTATTTTATTAATAATGACGCGTGTGTATTGTTTCATTAATAAGCATATATAGAAGTGTTTTTATTTTGTCAAGTTGAAATTGATCTAAAAATGAATCTATTGTTTTGTTGATAATTCAATAATGAATGTACAGCAGCATATACATTTATTATAGACGATGTAACTAAATTAGAAATATTTTTTTTTCTTCAAATTGTAATGTTCATGACTTCTTGTGATTATCATGACTTCTTGTGTGGTAGCATTGTATGATTAGTGCGATGTATTGATAAGTGAATTGAGAGTTAATGTATGCCTATATAAACATCGAGATGTTAGAAGCGGGTCAAATCGACTTGCCAGAGCTCTGTCAACAGTGAGAATATAAACATACGTACAGTGCCGTAATGCTTTCCTAATATTTCTCATAGAAATATTATTATTTCTTATATTTCTTTGTAACATATTTATATTTAAGAAACATGTGGAGATTTTAATTAGTATCTCATTATTTTCGAAGACGTAACAACTAGCATAAACACTAATTCTGCTAATTCTACTATTCTTATTCGTTTGCAAAGTATCGGTAGAAAAATTAATATAAAAAATTCAAGGAGATAGTTAAAGCATAAACTTCAAAAATTTTTGTTATCTCATGAAAAAACAAAAGAATGTGATAATTAAAGTGTCGATGATTCCGCAGATACTATGTCTATCTGTAAAATTGCCAATGCGATCATGAGACATCAATATGTTTCTCCAACCTGAAAAGAGGCCATAGTGTTCTGCTTTCTAACAGTGGACAAGCCGCTTAATGTTCCCTCTAGCTATTGTTCCATGAGTCTACTGAATTCATGAATGAAGTCGCCGAAAGCATTATTCTTCAATGTCTTTATATATCAGCACCTGTCATCAGCTCCTCAGGGTCAGTGAACTCATAGCCGAGAACATGAACAGACGGCGACATACGACCATGCTTCTGCTCAACATACAAAAGGTTTCCGACCAAGTTTGGCATGACGAGATTATCGTCAAGCCCATTGCCAACAGCACTCCAGATTTTCTGATCGGATTTATCAAATCGCACCTATTAAATAGAATCATTCTAGTTAGGGTTAGTACAGCCCTTTCTTTTACAAAGGTCATCTCCGCAGGTTTACACAATGTTTATACCATTCCATGAAACAATATTTTCAATTACCTCGGAGTAGCTATTACCAGGAAATAAACCTGAAACAAACACTTTAGGCTAATTAGGAGAAAAATGATAGAAACTTTCGATCAGCTCAAACTATTTTTCTACAACAAAGCCCTCTCACCTAAAACCAAACGTCGGGCCTTTAGTGCCATCATGAATATTATCACGACCTACGCTATTCCAATCTGTAGCTCTACTCCCCCCTCCCCCGCTAAGAAACTCAGCCAGCTTCAAGGCACATTCATGAGCCTTTTCCATTCTTCACTCAAAATTCTTTGACACATCTGTAACACCCAAGTACTATAGGAAGTTAACCTACTCATACTCAGCAAATACTAAAATATGAGAGACTCTATTCTACAATACCAAACTCAGGAATTCGCTACCTGAGCAGCATATAACCGAAATCAACAGATCGCTACAAGAGGCCCTATCACCTGATTAAAGATTTGTCGTCACTTATCACTTCCTGTAGACGCGCTTCGTTTTTATATGTAAGTAGTTATCTCCCTCTTCACAGTTAGAACAGGTCCACTCTAGCAACCCGTTTCCCCCAGCCCATTCCTCTCCCATCCTCTCCCCATAATCATTCTCCAAATACTTTTTGTATTCTTTTTCTTACATGTCACGGAAACGATATCTCCGGGTAGAAGTCCCTGTGGAGAGGGGTTTGAGTCATTAGACATCCAAAGTTATTGCGATGAATGCGATACTACCTCTCCTTAAGAGGCATCTTTTTAGAAGATCCCCTTACCCCATGTTATCCAACAAAAGTCCAAGAGTCAGTAGTGACGTCTTGGCAAAAGAAAATTCTGAGCTCGGACTAGACAGTTAAGTAAGCCCGTTTCGTGCCAGAATACTTAGAAGAGAGCAAGAATCAGTTCTGCGACGATCTGCCGATCCGACGATCATTCTCGATCTGCCGACTCGTAGCGTCAAATTCATTGTCAGATCTTGGACTAATCAGACCCGCATTGGGATGTTGCACTTTCAAGAACCGATGTGCTCTGCACCGATCAGGTGCCGATCCTACAGATGCCTATCTACAGGCAAATGAGATCCTTGTTCAGCAGATAGCTCTGCTCCAATATATCGGTACATTATACCGCGCTTAGGATCAGTTAGAAAAGTACGGATTTTAAATAAACATATATTGTATAGTATAGCAAATATATTTTATGGATAGCAAATCCACTTCAAAGATGGGTATATTCTTATCGTATTTTACATATGATATTAAATATGTAAATATAAAAAATAATAGCATTTGTGATGCGTTATCTAGACTTTCGATTAATGATAACAGTCCAATTTTTAAGAATGAATTTCAAGTAATAAACTATGTAGAGTAATAGTAAAAACTATAACGCAAGCTGTAACGTCCAAGGTAGTTATAAATGAATCGAAAAATAATTGCATTTTATGTAAAATTAAAAAATGTATACGAAGCAAATGGCCAGCGAGATAAAATATCACCAAAGAAGATCACAAATATTATAGAAAGTTAAATGAACTATTTATAGAAAAAGATTGTTTGCTGTGGGATTATCACGTAATCATATCCATTAAATTACGAAAGCCATTACTTGATAAACTATACCAGTGGCATTTCGATAATGTAAAGATATAAATTTCAGGTAGATCATCTATTTTCTGACCTAATATTGATGAACACCTTGAGGAATTAGCTGCTGTATGTAAAGTTGATATGCAAGACTGTAAGGCGCCGTTCCAGTAATCGTCTGACCCTTTTCCAAGCAGTCAATAAGGATAATACCACGTGCATCCCAACACACAGTATCCATAATCTTTCCAGATGATTCCGTCTTTGCCTTTTTTGGAGCCCGTTCGCCTTTAATAATCCATTGTTTAGATTGTTCTTTCGTCTCGGGAGTGTAGTGATGTATCCATGTTTTATTTACAGTGATTAATATATGCAGAAACTCATCTGGGTTGCGACGCATGCGCTCCAAAAGAGCATTAGAAGAGACCACGCGGTTGCGTTTGTTCTCAGCTGAGAGCAAACGCGGCACCCATCTCGCAGATATTTTTTTCATAGCTAACTTATCGTGCAAAATTGGAACAACGGTACCTTTTGAAACCCCTGTGGCCTTAACTATTTCGCGAAATTTTATTCTTCGATTACTTAACACCATATCGTGGATTTTATCGATCATTTCCGGGGTACTCACGTCTATGGGACGTTCTGAACGATGTTCTTCTTCTGTTGATGAACGGCCACGTTTAAATTAATTTATCCAATTGTGAACTATTGCAAAAACAGGGGCAGATGTGCTATGAACTGAATACAACTCAGCTTTTATTTCTTTTGTTATTAAGCCTTTTAAATAGAAATGTTTAATCACCGCTCTAAACTCACATTTTTCATTTTCTTAAGCAAACAAAAGTTATTTATTTCTACTGACGATAAAAACAAAACCACTAGATGAATATGGCTGCAACTTTGCCAGATATCTAGTGAGGAATGATACTTACTAGAAACAGACCATTTGCAATACTACGAGCACTATCTCTTAGATTTTCTAAGGATTTATTGACCTTCCCTCGTATCAATATATATTTATATTAATATTAATACATCAATACAAAAAATAATAAAAATAAAAAATAAAAATTAAAAATTGTAATGACAGTCCTCGTATAAAATCAATCCCGTAGAAATATTAGCTGAAAAAAATCTTATGTTGGTAAAGTGCAATAAATATTTATAAATATTTATAAAGTGTAATAAATGATAAATATTTTTCAAGGTTTATAATAATAGTGTTTCTTATGATCTAAAGAAAAATATTTTCTTTTTCAAAAATAAATTACTTAATTTGGAAATTAGAGATTTACATATTCAGATTCATTCCTTAAATAGATATTTATTAGTGATTGAATATTATTTATATCAAACTATAGAAAGAGATGATTTATATGAATTTTTTCTTGGTCAGAACAAGCATTTTATTAAAATAAAATATAATAATAGACAAAGATTAAAAAGGAAATTTAAATGTTTAAGAAATAAAAAACAATTTCAAAGCCATCAGATTAACAATGCAAATAATAAAAACTGGTTTAGGAATCTAACTGACAAAGAAATATCAAATGAAGCAGTAAACATCATGTCTAAAGGTGCCAAAATAATCTCCCGATCAAAGAAATCATCGCAGAGGTTGAAAGTAATCTTTTCGGTTTAAATGATGAAGTGAAAAAGGAATGTAGGGCATTTTTGGTTGATGTCATTAGTAATTTTAAAATTATTTATTCAATAATTGGAAAAGAAATGAGTATATAAATGATACTACATATAAATATTGAACATGTGAAAATGGTACTGTAGCAAAATGTTATGGGCTTCCCAAGATTCATAAAGAAAAACTGGCATTTAGAATAATAATATCTTCTCTAAATTTTCCAACTTATAATATTACCAGATTTTTATCTAATATATTTGTTAAGATAGTTAGAAAAACTAGTACTTTATTCAATATTAATATTACAGATAGTTGGTGTTTTTACAATGAAATGAAAGATATTATTATTCCGAAAAACTACAAGATGATTTCATTGGATGTGGTATCTTTATTTACAAATGTACCTTTCAAATTGTTAAATGATATTATACAAGAAAATGGCATGAAATTAATTTACATACAAAATTAAAAATGAATAAATTTATTAAAGTAATTAATTTAGTTTTTAATAACACAATTTTTTCGTTTGATAATAAATTTTATGAACAAAAATACGGATGTTCAATGGGGTCACCTTTATCACCGGTTATAGCCAATTTAGTTATGCAAAAATTAGAAAGTATTGCTTTGTCAAAATTTTTTTTTGAACCAATGATATTTAAGAGAAATGTTGTTGATACCTTTACAATTGTTCCAAAAGTTTTTATGTATGAAATGGTGGATGTTTTTAATTCTGTACATGACAGAATTAAATTTACAAGCGAGATTAAAATCAATAATCAGTTCAATTTTCTGGATATTAATGTCATTAGATGTAGTAATAATAAAGTAAAGCTTAATTGGTATAGAAAACCTATTTGGACAGGTAGATTTTTAGATTTTAATTCACACCATCATTTCGGAAACAAAATTGGAGCACTGAAAGGTGTGATTGACAGAGCAATAAAATTCTCACATAAAGATTTTAGACAAAATAATTTTCAGATAGTAAGAGAAATTTTTATTAATAATGGATATCCAATTGAATTGATTAATAAATTAATTGCTGAGAGATTTTTTGATATTTATAATACCGAAAATAGACATAATGCACGAGTTGATGTTAACAGAGGCAAAATTATTGTCTTACCATATGTTAGAGAATTATTTGAAAGAATTCAAAGAAATTTTCGGAAATATAACATTCCAATTTTCTTTAAAAATAGCAATAATTTAAGTAAGTTGTTTAATAATTGTAAAGATAAAGATGATCAATGTTTAAAATCAGGGTTGTTTACAAAATTAAGTGTATGAATTGTAATAAATACTATATTGAACAAACAGATAGATATTTAAAAAAGAGAATTTATGAACATAAATATAGTTTGCGTAGCTCACATATTACTTCCGGTTTAAAAGAGCATTGTTTAAAGTTTTTACATTCTTTTGATTTTGTGAATGTGGAAATTTTGGAACATGGTATTAATAATAAGTATAAAAGGGAGAGTCTTGGAAGTATTCACATTTCCAAGAATCAGAATAATGTGAATTTAATGTTATAGTCTAGTAAATTAGATAACATTTATCATTCCTTATTAAATTGGTTGGTTTTGAACATTTTTTGTAGTGGGGGATTTTATATGTAATTTACTAAATTTGTTAGCGGGGATAGGGTATACATAGATTAGAATATAAGGTTCAGTTTAGTCCCTGATGACGAGCCGTAGCGAGCTCAAAACGTTGGACTACGTCTTCAATTAGGTAAGGGTGGTGGGAATAGTCAGATTGCACTTTACTAATATAAAAATTTTTTCACCTAATATTTTTATTTTCAGATTAGTCTACGGGGGTGATTTTACACAAGAACAGTCTTGCTGTCATTATAATTTTGAATTTTTATTTTTTATTTTTATTATTTTTTGTATTGATGTATTAATATTAATATAAATATATATTGATATTATTACGTATCATTTTCGATTTATTTAATTGTACTGTAAAACCGATGAAAATATTTATTAATGTATAACATGACTATCTACCATCATGTCTCAATTGACAGAACTAATAAATATGTACTGCTACGTATTGGAATCAGTTATGTGCAAGCGTTAACGTAGCTGCTGGTGTAAAAGTTACGACGAAGTTATATATGGTAGTGTAATAAAATGAATACTTTACATCATATTCACATCTTAAAATCTCACATTCCCTTGAATATTAATGTACAAAACATATATTACAGAAAAATTATTATGTTGTTATCGAGTAAAGACTTGGTAGTTAGCTAAATATACTTACTGATGTTCTTTTTTGCTAGAGTGAATACTAAGCCCAAATATTATATTTCATCCTTTTGAAATAGTAGCAATGTAGCTTTATTAAAGTAACAAAATGTTCCTATAATGTAGTCAAAATATCGCTACTATAGATAACCGAAAATGTATCACATTAAGTTTTAGAAAATGTAATATACTATCATTTATTATATAAGCCCAACAAGATCTTTAACAGATAAAATAATATTTGGTGCGCTATTTTGTTTTGTGGAATTAAATTAAATAATTGAGATATATTTCTAAGAATATATTTTCACTCTTGGGTGATTCCACATATTAAGCGAAACGTACAAATAGTATTTATTTTCGGCGAATGATTTATACTTATTCTTCAAAAATTATAAGTTATATTTTGCACATGTCGAGGAAAGAAAATAGCTCTCGAATGACTTAATTGTCGATAAGAGAAATTTGTCGATGTTGTACATCGCTTAATCTGTGGAATCACCCAAGAGTGAAAATATATTCTTAGAAATATATCTCAATTATTTAATTTAATTCCACAAAATAAAATAGCGCACCAAATATTATTTTATTTGTTACTAATTGCTGGAAAAGCAAAAAGTCGCTATTGAACTTTCTAAGATATGTACAAGTAATAATTTGAAATCCCGCATTTTTAAACAATACTTTAATCCCATAGATAAGTTTATCGGCTTTATATTATAAGTTGTCATCGATCTTAGCAAGCATCGTACGGCTAGGAATTGGTTACCTGTCGTCCTACTGACGAGCCCAGCAGGTAACTGAGGGCGAAACGTACAAATAGTATTTATTTTCGGTGAATGATTTATACTTATTCTTCAAAAATTACAAGTTATATTTTGCATATGTCGAGGAAAGAAAATAACTCTCGAATGACTTAATCGTCGATAAGAGAAATTTGTCGATGTTGTACATTGCTTAGAAATATATTCTTAGAAATATATCTCAATTATTTAAGATCTTTAAACTTTAACTACATAATGTAACATTTTTCTATAATTACTTGAAATATATAGATCAAAAAATTACCATACGAATATGATGTAAAGATCATCAATTTACGATTTTTGTTTATTTATGTTACGTATTTGCAACATTTAGCGGTATCATACTTTTTACGTCATACCGATGTACACTTTGTTGCTGCACCATAACGCATATTATATTATTGACGTTTCCAAGCCCAGGACTATATTGGAATTCAATGTACCAAAATTTTTCAAAAAGTATTTTTTAGTTTTTGCTATGAAGAATCAGGCAAATTTTTTGGCTTATATAATTATTATAACTCTAATAAAAAAGTTTTACGTAATTTACCTGTACTATAGCTAAATCTCCTTGAGTAAAGTAAGTATTTAATGAAGAAGCTTGATAATTATCAGGCATAATCACTAAATCTACTTGAATTAACTCAGTTGTTTCAGTGGGATTGTGTAAATCTAATATAGACACAGCAATATTAAAAAGTGACTGTCTGTATTCCCTTAGTCCTTCGTTCCAAAAGCAATGAGCAACTGTAGCTACATGCCAATCGCTAATTATGCTACCTGTGCATGGGTTTTGATCATAGAATATTACAGCTGCTACGTATTTAAATCGAACTCCATGTGCCAAAGATCCGCCAACAATTTTTTCCACTTTCAATCCTTCAACTATATAAATAAAGATTCATATCATTTGCTATTTTAAATTTTAAAACTTTCATATTAAAGAATAATACATAGCCTTTGGGATCTAATATTTGGAATGACATACTGTTCCCTGATAAATAAAAAAATTGTTTCGAAGTTAATAAAATTTAGAAAACTTGCATATTTATGGTTATTTGGATAAATTTGATGTAAATTTGATAATCGCATATTGAGAAAATAAACATATACTGCGAGTAAGAGACCACAACTGAAAAAATATAGTCGGCATAAAAATTAACAGATAATATAAAGGTGAAATAGAGTGAACAGATTATAAGATGCTTCATTGTACTGCTATATAATATTTAAAAAAAGAAAAAATATATGGCAATATAGTTAATAG
This sequence comes from Sycobia sp. Sy_11, assembly GCA_018907035.1. Classification (NCBI taxonomy): domain Eukaryota; kingdom Metazoa; phylum Arthropoda; class Insecta; order Hymenoptera; family Epichrysomallidae; genus Sycobia; species Sycobia sp. Sy_11. The sequence goes on from JACCIC010000023.1 coordinate 3,825,686, forward strand.
TGAACCCATAATTATTTTTGGAGGCCTACGATGGTTCGATCGCTAGAGCGAAAGACTAGTAACTTGGTAATCCAAGTTCAAATTCCGGTCTCGGTCGATGGACACAAGCACCGCTGTAATAATTTACATGTGCTTTGTTCACAAACACATCGAAGATCTCCGTCGCTGATTAGCATCGGTATTTGGAAGCATAAATAGAGTGACGTTAAATAACATAAAAAAAAAAAATTAATTTTTATACTCTTATTTGCGAAAAGTTGCTATATAAAATTATTTAGAAATATGCTTTATTTCTAACCAAAACTTAAAACTTTGAAGTCATTAGTGTCTTCAGCCTTGTTATTGCAGTTAGGTGGATTTCGTGTATTAAGCGTACTGATAATAGCAATAGAAAATAAGAAATTAAGTAGAAAAATAATGAAAATAGGAATTCTTTATTCTCTCAATAAATTATAATTTTTTAAAACATCGACTATATTGTTAGTTTTTATAATTATACATACTTTCTTGTTCTTTTATAGACATAAAAGATACAGAAAAAAAAGTTATAAATACACAAACTAACCGCATTTGTACCTGTGAAGTTTATGTTCGAAAACATATTTAATGTTTTTGAAAAGCATAATATGTTTAAATTTAAAAAAGTCTTATGTACGAGGGTGGATTGATAAGTTTCCGGCCTGACCAAGAAAAATAACGTTTTTAAGAATTTTTTTTATTTCTCAATATAATCTCCTCCAACGCTGATACATTTCTCATAGCGGTGTTCTAGTCTAGTAATACCATCTCTATAGACGGATTCATCAAGCTCCTCAAAATACCAATTTACAGCTTCGATTACTTCTTCATTGTCCGCAAATCTCCTACCGCCAAGCCATTTTTTGAGGTTAAAAAACAGATAATAGTCACTCGGGGCTAGGTCTAGAGAGTAGGGAGGGTGCGGCATCAATTCAAACTTTAAATCGTTGATTTTAGCCATCGCAACGATTGACGTGTGCGCTGGTGGTTATCGTGATGAAACAAGATTTTTTTCTTCGCCAGATGAGGTCGTTTAATTTTCACTTCGTGGCTCAAACGTTGTAATAATTCGTATTTTTGAACAATGATAGTTTTACCCTTTTCAAGGTAATCAATATAATATCTCTTGCATCCCAAAAAAACAGTAGCCATAACCTTGTTCGCCGAAAAAATTGTTTTTGCCTTCTTTGGAGTTGGTTCGCCTTGTCCAATCCACTGTTTAGACTGTTGTTTGATTTCAGGAGTGTAGTGGTGGACCCAAGTTTCGTCATCGGTTACGAATCGACGCAAAAATTCGCTTGGTTTACGCTTAAACAACGCTAAATTGACGGTAAAAATGTTCTTTCGAATCAATTTTTGGTCGACTGTTAGCAAACGCGACACCCATCTTGCACAGAGCTTTTCATTATTTATATATTCATTATATATATTATTCAAGCACATATACAAATGTTGGTGCAAAATATTTTGTACACGTTCATATGACATCTTACAGATCTCAGCTATCTCATGCACTTTGAATCTGTGGCCTTTCAACACTATTTAATGGATTTTTTCGGTCATATCTGGAGTTGTGACCTCAATGGGGCGTCCTGAGGGAGGCTCATCAGAGGTGCTCACACGACCCTTTTTATACTCGGAAACCCACTGCTTAACGGTTGAATATGATGGGGAGGATGTCCCCAGTGTTAAGTCCATCTCATCTTTAATTTCCTTCGGCGTTAACCCCTTGAAATAAAAGTATTTGATGACAGCACGATTTGCCAGCTTTTCCATTTTTACGAAAAACGCAGAGGCGTCTTGTTCAGCTTGCTCTCAAACCTAAACTAACATGGCGATTGGACTGAAACTATAGCTACAAGTTATTATTACTTCAATTACTTCAACTCATTAACATAATTGCCTCCAAAATCCTTATTATCAATTTATGTTGAATATAGTTATTAGTGCCATTCACTACCATCAATCAAAACTTGACTCGTCTCAGATCAAAAATATCAGTAACAATGGTTTGAGCCGATCCAAATGAAATTGCCACAAAATTGGCAAGGTATCTATTTGTCAGTCGACGTTTTCAAGTAAAAGTGCTTTGATCTGTTTGACGTGATGATCATCAGTCGACGCTTTTGGCCGAATTGAAACTACATTCTTCTTAAAAGTTTTTGAAGATAAACTTTAATCCCTAAAGGTTTTTCGCAGCTTCTTCACCGTATACGCAGTTAAAATTCCATTCTGCAATAAAATTTAATACAATTTGTTTGTTCAATAAGTCCAGACATAGTAAAAATCGCCTTATTCACTTTTAACTTAATAAATATTTTTTATTGGTCTTACAGTCCAATCAATTCAATCTAAAAATAAAATAAAATTAAAAATAAAAATAATAATAAAAAATAAAAATAAAAATAAATAAAAAATAAAATAAAAATTAAAAATAAAAATTAAATGAAAAATTAAATTAAAATTATAATGACAGTCAGACTGTCCTTGTTTACATTCACTCCCGTAGACTAATCTGAAAATAAAATATTAGTTGAAAAAATTCTTTGTTAGTAAAGTGCAGTCTGACTGTCCCCAACACCCTTACCTAATTGAAGACTTGTCCAACGTTTCGAGCTCGCTACGGCTCCTCATCAGGGACCTGACGGGGATGAATGTAAACAAGAACAGTCTGACTGTCATTATAATTTTAATTTAATTTTTAATTTAATTTTTATTTTTAATTTTAATTTTATTTTTTATTTATTTTTATTTTTATTTTTTATTATTATTTTTATTTTTATTTTTTATTATTATTTTTATTTTTTATTTTATTTTATTTTTAGATTGAATTGATTGGACTGTAAGACCAATAAAAAATATTTATTAAGTTGTATATGGGCAGTCGACAAAAGTATAATTCAATTATTCACTTTTAGAACGTCTCAAAACGAAGTGTCTCTTAAGCACTTATGAATATTTTGAAGTAAAATTCTGTACAACCAGTACTACCAACTTTCAAAAGAAAACAATTTATCGAATAGAAAAACCCGAGAAAGTTAAATAGGAAATTTGCCTTTTAATTTGATCACTGAAATGAATAACTTATCTGCATTCCTTTTTATACTTTTATTTAACAATTTCTTTTACAAAAGATGATAATTTGTCCTCTCTATTTTCAATTTATATTATTTCTTTTATCTTTATATCCTTTTATTTCATCACTAATTTTCCTACTTATACCTATTTCTATATTAAAAGCGATTCCTATATAAAACCTTCTTTGTTCTATGTTTAGTGACATATTTTAAATTTCAATATTTCTATATTTCCTGAATACTATATTCCCCCTATAGTACCATATATTCACTTTCTCTTTTATTCTAATTCTCTTTTAAAAATCAAATCCAACTGTATTTAGTAGTCGTAAAATCGTGTATGCATATATACTACTGTGTACAAATATAAGTAAGATTTTTCAATTCAAACTTCCCGGGTTTATCGATTCGGACAAATATTTTTATTTTTAAGTTGGTAGTACTGTTAGACTTATCTTTGCCAAATTTCACGTCATTATCTTCAATTGTCATATAGTTACTCTTGTGTTTCGTGAACAAAGAAAAGTTGTCTCTTCAGTTTTTCGAATGTCTGAAATTATTCAACTAAGCAATAACATTACATTTTGTGCGCGAAATGAAATATCGGCCGCCGAAACGTTCAAAATGCTGCAGAAAGGCTTTTGTGAGAAGTCAATGTCAAGGGAAAGTGCTTTTGATTGGCAAAAATTGTTTAAGGAAAGTCGAGAACGCGTTGAAGACAAACCACATCTAAGACGAGCAAGAATATCTGCTGATGGGCTACACATCGATAAAATCAAAGAATTGATTGTGCAAAATCATCGATTGACTACTAGAGCGTTTGCTGATATTGTTTGAATTTCAAATAGGACAGCCGATATCATGTTCAAAAACATTTTGTGTCTGAAAAGAGTGAAATCATTTTTTCGACATCTCCTTTTGGACTATTTAGATTTTAAAAAAATGTAGCAGAAACTCATTGATTGCTTCAAGAATGTTATGGCGGACAAGCTCCATTGCTGACAATATGTAAAGAGTGGTTTCAGCAGTTTAGAAGTGAAATGCTGATGTTAATCACAAAGAATGTTTTGGACAATCGAAAACGTTTGAAAATAATGAGTTCCAAGCATTATTGGACAAACACTCAGCTCATACGCAGAAAGAAGTCGCTAATAAGTTATAAGTCAGTCACAGAGAAGTTGGTAAACGTTCACAAGCGATGGAAAAGATTCATAAAGAAGGAAAATGGATGCCACACGATTTGACGGAAAGTACCATTATGGATCGATAAAATATCGCACTTTGTCTTTGCTTGCCAGACAAAAAATGAAGAATTTTCTGTGGCGTCTTCTGACTGGTGATGAGAAGCGAATCTACTATGAGAATGTTAAGCGCAAAAAATCATGGGTGCACCCAGACTAACCGTCCACATTGACACTAAAACAAAAAATCCACGGCTAAAAGGTATTGCTGTGCATTTGGTGGGACCTAGAGGATGTGCTGTACTACGAGCTGCTAAAACCAAAAGAAACTGTCACTGCCTAGGTATACAAATGCCAACTGAATAATTTGCAACGGAAATTGATCGAACATAGATCAGCAATTGCCAGCAATAGGCGCAAAGTCATTCTTTTGCATGACAACGCTCGGCCACATGTTGCGAAAGCCGTCTAAAACACCCTGTTGGAGTTCGAATGGAAAATGTTGCCGCTTGCAGCGTACTCACTAGAGATAGAGCCTTCTGATTAACACCTATTCAAATCGATGCAGCATGACATCGTTGATATACACTTCCGACATGTTCAAGAAGAAATCGCCATCGTTCCTTCGCCACGGTATCGCCATATTATCAAAAAGATGGGAAAAAGTAGTAGACAAGGACGGAAGATATTTTGATTAAGCTAATGTATATCCATTTTCCATCATAAATGTCCTTTTTCCGTTAAAAAGGTGGGAAACTAAGTTCGCCTCAAATTGAAAAAGAGTGGTAATCGCGTATATGTAAAATAGTTAGGATTCAATCGTGAGCATAATAGATGGATAAATAAAATAGACATTTATTGAATACAGTATATAATATAAGTAAATTATATGGATTAAATTAAAAACAACACCACTTCTTATTCTATTTTTAAGGCTGATTGAATATTTCTCCATTCAACTTTTGCTGTCTTTTTAGAGTGTAGACTACCGCCGATTACCGCTGCGATATCAAGATAATATCGACATCCTACTTGTAAGCACGAAAGATAAACGAGACAAGTTGAAAAATTTGGATATTATCCTCGAGAGAGAACTGGTTTTTTTCGAAATCCCCTCACCTTTATCATAGCCTGTACAGCCATTGTCGAATAATTCATGAGGTCGATTATGTGTAATTCACTCACAGGGTCGTAAACATCACGAATATGTTTCACTTTACATTCTATAGATTAAAGTGAAGCCATATTTATTCTTTTACGTAAACTAATAAAATATACAGACTTCAACTAATATTGTTTTTCTATCATAAAACTAATAATAAAAAATACTAATACGATAAAAAACACTGATATAAGGAAAAAAATAAGAAATATAAAACTGAACTTATTTGACTGTGGTACAGAAACTGTTTCTCCAAAAAAATGTTTCGCTTTTAAAGAAAACGAAAATAAGGAGCAGGAGAAACAAAAGTGGAAGGAGTATACGGAACCTGTTATAGGAAATTGGAATAAGAAAAATGTATGTATTATCTGACTAGAGCTAATCAACACCTTTCTTCTTGAACATCCAATCATAAGCGATAAGGAGTCACTGTGTATCGTTTTAGGAGCAACTGAATATCTACCGTTTTGTCCACCGAGGGGAATGAATGGACTTTTTTGTTGAACCAACCAAAATTCGACCTTCATTTCACTGTATCGAGTCTATATTTATTTGTTCTTCTAATAACCAATTGTAGAAGAGTGGTCATTTCAACATTTCAACAGGTGGAGATTCCCCTTATAAAAAGAGGATATAAGCACAGAACTTTCATTCGTGATCAGCACTTTTGTGTCACAAAATAGAAATATATAAAACTGAAAATGGCTAGAGTACAGCAATAAAAAGTCATGCTTAGAAAAAATATTCTACAATGTCGTGAAGATAAACTTCTGCGATATGGGAGATAACAGACAAAAGGAGCGCAAACTTTTATTTTAAAAGAACTCAGTTTTCTGAGTTTGGAAGGAGATGCACTTCCTACTGCGTACCTCTTTCAACCAACAGTTCTATGGCAATAATTAATTGGCTGAAATGGAATTACCATGGAATAGATTAGGATTGCGGCGATATCGCTTATCATAGATTGCAATGGACTCTGATGATTGTTGTGCTGAAATGTAAAAATTGTACGTGAAGGGTCGAGAGAAGAAAGAACGATTATCAAACCTTCTATGGAACATATATTATAATTTTTCATACTTTTTCATACTTGTTCGTACTTTTTAATATTTGTCATATATTTTTATAATTTTTTCTCTAATTTCAGAAATATAGCTGATGTCAAGGAGCTCTATTATTCAAGATTGCAATAGCCACAATGTGAAGGACAATACGTGCATTATAGAAATCACACGTTATGCAGAAGGCAATTGCCAATGTGTACAATCCGTAACGTGATGATTCTACGCACAAGGAGAGAAGATCTTTTCAGTGGGAAGTACGGACGAGACGAAACTGATTAAAAATAGTATTATTGTAAAAATGTATTTTAATGTATTTTGTCTATAAATTTGCATTTATGATTTTATTACAATATATATTATTTCTAAAATTTATTAATAATTTATAATTATCTACAATGTAATTTATTTTTTTTAATAAAAATAATTTTAAAAAATATTTAATTTCATATTAGTAATACAAAATAAAATTAATTAAAAATGTATTAATATTAATATAAAGGTGTACAAATAAGTGTCCGCCGTTTTGAAAAGATGGTGCCATCGATAATATAACATCGAAATTGTAATCTGTAAAAAGTTATATAGTATATGTTGACATCTGAAAACAGTATAATACCTCTGACTTTTTGCTAGTATCACTTAGTTTTCATCGTGTTAAGAGGTCAAGTTTAGAGCCAAGTAAGCGTCATTTGCGGGAATGGTTAATTTACTTCTTTCATTTAAAGCAATCTGCAGCTGAAGCATATCGGCTACTCATAAAAACAAACAGTGATGTTAATTTGAGTGAGAGAAGTTGTTGGGAGTGGTTCCAAAAATTTAAAAGTGATGATTTTCACGTGGAGGACAACACACGCAGTGGAAGGCCCAAAGTGAATGGTGACACAGAATTGGAAGCTTTACTGGAGGAAAGTCCCTGCCAAATGCTAGAAGAACTTGCACAAGAGTTAGGAGTAACTCACCAAGCTATTTCACAACGTCTCAAAACCCTGGATATGGTCCAAAAGCAAGGAGATTGGGTTCCTTACGAACTGCAGCTAAGAGATATCAAAAGGCAAAATCGCAAAGGATTTCTACATCGAATTGTGACAGAAGGCGAAAAGTGGATTCACTACAACCCAAAGCGAAAGAAGTCATGGGTCAAGCCTGGGCATACCTCTACTTCGATGGCCAAGCCAAACATTCATGGCAAGAAGCTAATACTATGCATTTGGTGAGATCAGCTTGGAGTAATCTATTACGAACTTCTCCAACACAATCAAACCATCACCGGGGAACGTTACCAACAACAGCTGATGCAATTGAGCCGAGCATTGAAGATTAAACGTCCGCAATATGCTAAAAAGCACGATAAAGTCTTTTTTCAACATGACAACGCTCGACCACATATTGCAAAAATCGTAAAGAAAACGTTAGAAGGACTGAATTGGGACGTCCTACCTCACCCGCCGTATTCATCAGACATTGCTCCTTCAGACTACCACCTATTCCGTTCCATAACGCATGGTCTGGCTGAGCAGCACTTTACTTCTTACGAGGAATTTAAGAAATGGGTCGATTCGTGGATAGCCTCAAAAGACGTGCAATTTTTTAGATGGGGTATCCACTTGCTGCCTGAAAGATGGTCAAAAGTAGTAGAAAGTGATGGGCAATATTATCAATGATATTATTTCTACGTTTGTTTACAATAAATTCTTATTTTTTTATAAAAACACCTAAGATACTTATTTGTACATCTAAAAGGAGTAGGGAGTACACTTACAACAACTAGACAGCACATTCTTACAGCTACACATTTCACAACACTGACAGATCAGACAACATAACACCTGAAAAAGGGAGGGCTTGCGTGTGGCGGTTTCAGCTCGGTTACAGGACGGCTAGCACGGAGTAGAAGAGCTTGACAGACTAAAAAATGGGACAGTGCTGGCAATGCAGTTACAGCCGCCATTGAATAAGGCTGTAGGTATTATATCTAGCAAAGGGGCCCTATAAATAGGTTACACGCACCTTGTATATAAAGATTCGGATGCCACGTAGCTCGGAAACTCTGTAGAGCAGTTCGAGCAGCGGGAGTGAGATACGGAGCGAAGCGAAGCAAGCACGGAGTGGATGAACTCTGCAGGGCCTGAAAGGCACAGGCGCGACTGGAACTGCGGAGTAGGAGCCTGCTGTGCATCATTGTGTGGCGGGGGATTCTATAAACGGACATCTTAACGAATATAAAGATGTGGGCGTCACGCTTCCCGAGGAGCCCTTTGAAAAGGGTAGTCAGGTCGCGAGAGTGAAGCACGGAGCGGCATTCTGGTGCGGGGCGGGAGCGGCACGCGCAGGCTCTGTCTGGGGAGATCCTCCACTGCGAACCACACTTAATTTTTGCCACCCATGACTCTGCTCCCTAAATGAGGGCGGAATGGGAGGGGCGAGCACTTTTCTGATTCGTAACGGGGGTCTACGACGCTTGCGTCGCTTATCAATTGCTGCAGATCAAATCTTCTCGCCTGATAGTTCCTCCTCGGGTTTTGTCAGGGAGGTAGAAGGGGTCCAAACGGAGCTAAAGACGGTCCACTGCGCTTGCCGAGCGATGCATGTCTGGGAGCTGCCAAAGGGAGATCTTGGGTAGAGAAGCGAGTCTTCAAGTTGCGTGCCTGGGCGACCCAAACCATCTGGCTCCCGCTGACGGGAGGACGGACGGCTGGACACTTAGCCAACACCAGTCATTGGGCATTGGCGAGTGCGTCCTGGCTTGTGATGTCTGTCGGAAACTCTCCAGAGAATAAAGCACCTTATTGTTGGGATGTGAAGTTCGAGAGAGCAGAGGTAAGTTAGCGTGACGGGGTGTGCTATATCCCCCGGCTCTGTATAAGAGTCTTACACGAAGGTCCACGTCAGAATGACTCCTTCAGGCAAGTGCTAGGGAGTCATTTTGGCGAGCTCATCGTTGAAGGGTCCATGGAGGCCTGTCACATAGGAGGAGGAAAACAACAGAAAGAAGAATGAACATTATTTACAACAATAAAGAAGGGGTAAGGAAGCTGAAGAAGTAAGAGACGGACCAGAAGAGTACGGAGTGAACAGCCTGGATGTCCCCCGTACGGTCAGTAACAGTCGAGCTGACAGCCCTGCTGGTGCAGCAAGCGATAATAGCTATGGCAGTCTGGACGCTAGATCGGACGAATACGGATGGTAAATCACGAATGTAATCATGAAAAAATACTCATTGACTCCATCAATAATTCGTTTAAAATGATAATGGAATCAATGGAGAAACAAAAAAGTCAATAACACAATTAAGGAGGGGCTACCGGCTTTATAGAGCCAATTCGAGAAGCTGGTGGGTAGAAGGCGACTTGAAGCTAGTCGTCCACATACTCCTGAGGCTGTCGAGGCTAATATGGCCCAGAAGAAGCATCCATCTATCTCGACAACAGAATTAACTGAGGTGGGGGCGAAACAAGAAGAAAAAAAGAGAGGAAATTTCTACAAAAGAAGAAGACGCGGAACCAAATCAAAGAGAGCAGCCAAAAACAAAGCAGAAAAAAGAAGACAAATGAAAAGGGAGCCATCAAATCTGGAGAGGGCCCCATAAAACATAAAGGTAAAATATGAAGAAGGGCAAGGCCTGAGACGCTACTTCTCACGCCGGCGGAGGGAAAGACCTACGCGGATATTCTGGATTGAGAGATTCGCCATAAAGGTCCACCTCTCGCAGCACGGACTCAAGATCATGGAAATCCGCCGAACATTAAACGGCGATGTCCGGATCGAATTTAAGAAGGCTTTGGTGAAAGGGCTTCACTAACCTCCTGAACTTCGCGCTCTGACTCCCAAGGCAACCTCGGAGATCAGAGAAGTGAGCGACTGCGCGACGAGTGAAGATTGTGGTCCTTGGCGTCTTGCGGGACTATACCGGCCCCTTGAGGTCACGCTCACGAGGGATAACAAAGTCGGCAAACGATTAACCCGGGTGAGCCTCTCTGAGAAGGTTGGCCAGAGGCTACTGGAAGTCGGAAATGCGGCCCTCGGATGGGTTATTTGCGGCCTGTTGCGGCGGCTCCAGGTCGAGTGCTGCTACAGATATCTCAGCTATGGACACCGCCGCTCGGGTTGCGATGGCCCAGACAGGAGCACCGCCTACTTCCGGTTTGGGCAGCAGGGACAAAAGGCGTCCAACTGTGGAACGCCTCCACAGTGTTTTCTCTACCCGGGAACCACGCCCGCAGCGTTAGATCACGTTGCTAGGTCTGGGGCTTGTGCGGTGTTTCGCGAAGCCCTAGCTAGGTCTCGCAAAAATAGATAAAGTCTTGCAGGCGAACCTGAATAGGAGTCGGACGGCGAACGACCTGCTTACGCAGATCTGTCTTGAGAAGGACGCTGACATCGTCAACGTCAGCGAACAATATCGAGATAGAGATGCGGAGGTCTGGTATCGCGATGACCTCGGTATCGCGGCGATTTGGATTTTCAACCCGCACCACTTTCGGCTAAAGTGCCACGGATCTGGCCGTGGCTTTGTCTGGGTGAGGTGCAATAACGTAAACTACACCAGCTGCTATCCTACCGCGAATGAGGTCATCGGGGGTTTCCAGTCTAAACCGGATGCCCTTGAGAACGCGGTAAAAGAAATGGAGGGGGGGCTGGTCGAAGCTGGGGATTTGAACAGTAAAGCTCTCTAGTGAGAGGAACCCTTGCCGGACTCTAGGTGAAGACGAGTGATGGACATGGCATCCAGACTAGGTCTGGTTGTCACCGGATCTACGTTGACATTTCGGAGACCCCACTGCAGGGAGACCATCCCTGTTATATCCTTCGCGACGGAGAATCTCGCCGCACGCGTGTGGGACTGGCAGGTGACCAAAGACTATACAGCCAGCGATCATTAATACATCACCTTCCGCGTTGGTGATGTCACGCCAATCAGAGCGATGGTTGAAGGTCGCTTAACCAGCTGAATTGTCGCGAGTATAGATCACGAAAAGTTTTCCAAGGCGCTAGAATGCGGACAGTGCCTCCTGGTTGAATTACCAAGGAGCGCAACACTTTACGAAAGAGCGAAAACGATGATCGCTGAAGCTACAATGCATCTCATCCATCAATCCTGTAAGCAAGCAATGACAAAGAAATTCGCAGGTCGTGCTCGCCGTCCGACTTAATGATGGATGAATGAAAGCGCGGAGTTACAGCGGCAATGCCTTCGGCTGCGTCGCGTAGCCCAAAGGGCTCAAACGCGCTATCGTGATGGCGCTTTTAGCATCGCCCAACATCTGATGGTGAAGAAGACTCTAAAGCGAGCCATTAAAGATAGTAAACACGGATGCTGGAAAAAGCTGGGAGAAGATCTGAACAACAATTCATGGAGATTGGAGTACAAAATCATAAACCGCAAATTAGGAATGTTCCGCAAGAACATGCCTATGAACGAGGAAGTAACGGACGATATCATTCATGCCCTATTCCTCACTCATCCCAATCGACGGGATAAGATTCTGAGACACCACCCTTCACAAGGGCAGAGCTGGAGAGAGCACTGCGCTCTCTGAAGAATAACAAGGCACCAGGATGCGGCGGACTTCCGACGGAAGTTCTGAAAGCGGTGGTACGGAGTCATTCTGAACTTTTGCTTGACATGTACAACTCGTGTCTTCCCGCGGGAATATTTTATCCCCGCTGGAGGGACGCGACACTTGTGCTGATAAGCAAGAGAAAAGTACATTCTATTGCTCCGTCGGCGTACAGACCATTGTGCATGCTAGACACCGCCGGGAAACTCATGGAAAAGCTGGTGAGACCCCGCCGGGAAACTCCTGGAAAAGCTGATGAGATCCCGTCTACAGGCGGTGCTTTGAACAACTAGCAACCTTTCCGAGAGGCAGAGTGGATTTCGGAGAGGGCGGTCCACTATAGATTCTATTCAGAAGGTGATGGAGGTAGCCAGTACTACGGAGCGGAGGAAACACTTCTCCTGACCTCTATGTCTTCTGGTGACAATTGATGTGAAAAATGCATTCAACTCGGTTAGGTGGGCAGATGTGTTGGGGGCATTGGAGAAGGACTTCAATATACTTAGGTACCTACTCCAGATCATAGGAGATTATTTTAAGGACATATCCAATCTCTACGAAACGGCAGAGGGCTCTAAGCGAAAAGAGCTAACGTGTGGCGCGTTCTAAGATTCCATAGGTCGGGACCTATGGAATATTTCCTATGACGGGATCCTTCGATGGGATATGCCAGAAGGGTACTCGCTGATTGAGTATGCGGATGACGTGGCAGCTGTTATTAATGCGCGCAATATGACACTGGCACACATGCATCTTGATCAGGTTGTATATACTGTAGATCCACGAAAGACGCTGTCCATCATACATTTTTTGTGCGCGGGCTGTGGGAGCAGCAGAGGACACTACTGGGGAAAGATGCTGGAAGTGTTACCCCGGAAGAGTTCGTCTCCCTGATGCTCTCCAGGCAGGAGGCATGGGGAAAGGCTATCGTCGAGGATATCCTTAGGCGGGAGAAGGCGGACCTTCCTTAGATTCTTGTATTTGGCTGGAACTGGTGGCGCCCAAAGGTAAACACCCTGGTCCCCTGTCCGAAGTAATGCGTAACGGCGGTTTCTAGATCGGAGAGTCGAGCCAGGGAGAGGAGGTCTCCTAGGTGCACGCTTACCACCTCTGGCTTGCAGCTCTTTTCAGAGCTGCGGGGAGCAGTCGAAAGAATGCACCGAAGAGGTAGTTTTTTAGTGGGTATGCCTTTGTGTTGGTGATTCCCACATACCCGGGGATCGGTCCCTGGGATCCATAAAGGATTTTTTTCTTTCTCTATAAAAAAAATTATCATCATCATCATCATTATTATTATTATTATTATTATTATTATTATTATTATAACAATAATGATTCCAAGAATAAATAAAAATAATAATTTGTTTAGCAATTTGTAATCTAATATTCGTAGATGGATACTGTAATGATACTGTACGTAGTGCGTCGACTCAAGCCACATCACCTGCGAATCTTTGCTTCCTGCACGAATGCGAAATCTGCGCGAGTATTCAGTAACTCAAGCTTCACAAATTATACCAAATAAATATTAATTGTATAATATTTAATTTAGATTTATTTCATTGCCATTATCAGTATATTTCATTTTAATAAATTACATTTGTAACGTTGATATACTTGTTCACTAACAATATTAATTTAAATAAGAATAGTCTAACCAATGCAGATTGAACCTGCGTAACATCTGGCCAAATGATGATTCATCAGAAAAAATAAAAATTGGATTCTGCAAGAGGACAACGATCCTAAACATCGCAGCAAGCTCTGTATTGAGTGGAAGACTCAATCTGGCATCGTTACATTGGATTGACCGTCACAGTCGTCCGAGAAAACTCTATTGAAAATGTGTGGGCGTATATTAAACAGAAGTTTCGTGGAAGGCGCACACACACTTTAAGCAGTTGTCTTACCAAATTCGTCGAATCTGAAGATCGTCGCCACTAAAATACGCCGTCAAATTAGTAGAAAGCATGCCTCGGAGATTCCAGGCAATTATCGACGCCGGTGGTGACTGGACACGTTATTGATTGAATAGCATTATCGTTAATAATATGTACAATGTACAAATATATATATAAAAGTGTCATCAAATAAATTTTATTTGAGTGTTTCGTTATTTTGGGTTTCGATACTTTTCGGATTCGATAGAAACATAGTTCTTTTTATCTAAATAATGCTCAATTATATAAACTAACTATAAGTTTAACAATAAGTTTAAGTTAAGAAAAACAGTCTGTCTCAAATAGACTCATCTTCCAACAAAATCCTGCACATTCTTTACGCTTTGGAAAGAAAAAATTAATCTGTTGACACAATTTTCGTGCTATAAATTATATTCGGTATTATCATTATATATACATCAATAATGTACATAATTATTTTATAATTTCAGAAACAACGAACTATGATATAACTTGTGATAAATATTGTCCAATTATCAGTTTTATGTTGACACAGTTTATCTCGGCAAATTCATAGTATATCCTGTTGAATGTTCACTAGAAGTTTATGTGCGGTCTGATGTGCCCTAGCTCACGCTTACTTCATTCATATAACAGAGTATTATTTATTATATTTATATAGATAACGCATTCAAACTAAGTTATTGTAAATTTCGAATCCAAGAAAACTACTAACAGTTAACCGCAGTTTTTATGATTAAATATTGAATTGATTTTCTGATGAATACAGGAAACATCTTACGCAATTATTATTATGATCACAAATATCAAATCTGATTTTCATAATTCAAAATTCCACATTCAACGTGATGACATACAACGTGATGACATTCAATGTGATGACATACAAAATGATGTTCGGCATATTTTTGTTTTGTTAACGCTAATTTCATGAAAGATCATTACATTAAAATTAAAAATTTTATTTATGTCGACTATTAGGAATTAGGGATTCGTGAGTTAGATATTCTATAAGTTAGGTATTCGAGTATTTAAAATAAAATAAGATTTATATTCTATGTGAAATTTATTGTAAAAATTCTTACAATGTTTTTTGAGTATTAAAATTTATCTATATCTTGTTTTTAATTAGTGTTAATTTGAAATTCTATTTATTATGCTAATAAATTTTATTTATATTTTAATTTGAGAGTAGATTGTTAACGAACTTATAATCTTCAATTGATTAGTCTTATTTATTTTTAGAAAATGGGAGACGAAATCAAAAAATCAGGGTAAACAGACCGCGAAGTGGCCGGGCAACGACAAAGCTCCAAGGCTCATTGACGGATCCTGTAATTACCACTACCAATACGGTAACTTCGCACGCAACTGCATTCCGAGATGCAAACATTACGCGGACTTCACCGTGAATAAATCTAAGCCGTCGGAAAACTAGAGCGCTGCGATCCCACGGAAGCCGACATCGTACGAGTTCTGCCAAAGCGTTTCCTCGCGAAGAAAACTATGACGGGCTTAGTCTTTTTAATCGACACGGGAGCCGACATCTCTGTTATCCCATCGAAAAAAATTACACCGGAATCAGACACGACATCACCCAAACTGTTCGCGGTCAACGGTACAATAATTAACAGATCTGGAACGAAACAGATCTCGATCGATCTCGAATTCGAAAAAAGAATAAATTTGAATTTCATGATCGCGGACGTTTCGTATCCAATCTTAGGCAGCGATTTCCTGGAAAACTTCCGCAGTATCCCAGATGTTAATTTTAAACGGTTAGCGAGCTTAGACACCGGGGAAACCATTAAGTGTAACGTGTAATGAAAAACCACGCAGTTTACATGATCGAGCCAAGCAGCCCTTTCGCGTCGATTCTCGATAAATATTCGCGCGTCTTAGGTCTTTAGCAAGAAGGGGAATTGATCGATTGAGGTGTATACCATCATATCAAAACGAAGAGCCCTCCGCTCAGTCAGCGTGCGCGACAACTGGTCCGGAGAAATTAACCGCCGCGAAGGCGCAGATTGAGGAGCTACTGGCCCAAGTATTAATCGTCCCTCTAAAAATCCGCGAGCGTCCCTAATACATATGGTTTGTAAAAAAGACGGTGTATGGAGGATTTGTGGAAACTACAGACGATTAAATTCCGTAACGATCTTTGATAAATATCCCCAGCCCACCTTGAGGATTTCCCCACGCTTCTAAATGGGAAAAATATTTTCTCAAAAATAGACCTTCATAAGACATTTTACCAAATCCTCGTAGTTGACGAGGATAGGGAAAAAACCGACGTCATTACCCCTTTAGGTTGTACGAATATAACGTAATGTCTTTCAGTTTCAAGAACGCGGCCCAACCATTCCAACGTTACATCGACAACGCGCTAGGACACCTCCTTTGTGCTTTCGTATTCGTGGACGACATACTTATCACTTCACCGGCAGAAAAACAGCACAGACGTGACATTGACACCACGTTGAGCAATTTAGAGAAGTTCCGTCTTCGACTCAACATAGAAAAATGTATTCTACGAAAGTCGGAACTTGACTTTCTCGACCACACGATAAACAGGACCGTATTCAGACCGACTTTCGAGAAAATCATCGTAATACGCGACTTCGCCAAGCCCAATAACGCGTCGGAATTACGACATTTCTTAGGCATTGTTAATTTTTATCCTCATTTCGTCATGAAAAGGCCGAGATTAGAATGGTCACCGACACGTCCGACATAGCCATGGTCGTCGCCCTCGAATAAAAGGTAGTTGACCAGTGGCAGCCGGTAGCATTTTTCTGTAAAAAGTTGAACCCTACGCAAACTAAGTATAGCACTTACGACCGCGAATTAACTGCAATTTACTAGGCTCTTAAAAAGTTCTTCTATTACTTTGAAGGCCACATCTTCGAGGTAATTACAGACCACAATCTCCTCGTATACACTCTCGCGTAATCCCAGGACAAAACAATCGCCCCTGCGATTCGGTATCGCCAGATAAATTACTTGGGTCAATTCCACCTCACGATACGTATTATCCCAGCAAAGAGAACCCCGTGGACGATGAGCTATCTTTCGCTTTTAAGTGTTACGGCAACGATTCCGAGTGGCCATGTCTCTTGCCCACCGTACTGTTGACCTGCGCTCTCGTATACATACGATCGTAGGCGCAAGTCCGGCTGAATACCTATACAGTACAACGCTCCGTATCCCGGGCACATTCACCGTGTCTGCGGATCTTGTAAAACCCGCGTTTTTTGTCAACGACGACGATGATAACGGGGATGAAGACAACGGGTCGCCTCAGACAATTACACCACGCGATACCTCCTTTCACAAGGAACTTAAGCGCCTATCGCTCACTTGCCCCTGGACCCCGACTTACTCATGCTAACGAGACGATGATATCTTTACGCAAGGAGACTCAATCGATCTCGACGACATTACGCGATAGCTAGAAGAGAGTGAGGGGAATTGGACCGCATTTGGGGACAAGGACATAGTATCCGACGCCGCGCGAGACCCCATAGATACCCCGCCCCGACGGGAGTCACACCCACGTCGCGGCTGTACCCAGAAGTCGTAAGCACAGATCGAATATACAGCAAGGGCAACGGAGCCGCAGTTAGGTTTAGCTGTTTATGTAATAAGTTAGGGATCATGTAGCTTACATTTAATCAACGTATACGAATTGGATTGTTACAGGTATGTGAGCCCCGAATGACGCCTATCAGGCATATTAATGAGGAGCTCACCAACCTGCAGATATGGGAGCGATTTCAACCGCGTGGACGTATGCGCATTAACGCCAAGTTAGCAAAACTCCAACTCGCTGAATTTAAGGAAAAATTCGAGGCGCGATACCAATTTTTCACAATTGATAATCGACGACGCACCTGTACTAGATTTATTTCTGTACAACATCAGAATCCGCGTCAACAAAAAACGCGTGCGCGATTTTCTTGAGGCCCACTATCTTGAAGACATAGAGGTGGTAGAAATCGGCCGACTCCACTGAAATACAATGTCGGGCATGCCTAGAAGAACTCGAATATTCCTACCTCAAAGAGAAACCCACTTCCGTTAGGGTCGCCTCGATATTCTCAACAATCACCTTAAGATACGCGGACTTCAACGCTTAGAAATAGTAAATAACAACTATTTTCACGCAAGCATTCTAAACACCGCATGCGCAGTTCGCTTACACACGGTAAGCTGAACGAATTGTAAGATGCTAAAAGTCTACAACCTGTACGCCTTTCTGGTAGCCAATCAAATGCTGATAGAATTGACTATCAGGGACTGTATATCACTCGACCGCGAGACGCACTTTTATTTCGTTCTCGAGGTGATTTTCTTTGGGCATAGCACTCTGAAACACGCCGAGTTAAGCTATTCAGATGATCTCGAATAAGGCGAAGGCCAACACCCTCAACCCTCGTCGCACGGATCTAGCACACTCGAAACCCTAATCCTCACGAACAATTCGTATGCCACCGCAATGGGTAAACACGTGATTTCGCACACGGCAACTTACAGAACTTAGATTTGAGTGGTATCGCTCTGCCTCCTTCTCTTACGTTCGAAGAGAATAAGGGCACTCTTAGGGACCTCAAGATTCGCTATAAGTTTAGCGATTATTTTTATGTATTATTTCTATATATTTATATATATTACTTTTGTTGTACATCAACGACGTGCTCCTCGACCTAAGCTTGAGATGCCTCATCGACCTCTGCGTCGAAAACCCTCTTGAACGAAGGCGGACAAGAGCCATAACCAGAGGATTGTTCTTGTAAATATGTGCAGGCCAAACAGGATCTGCAGCGCACAGTTTACAAACTGTATCCTGAACTTCAATCACTTCAATGTAAATAGACTAGAGCACCTGGGTGCCACAATCATAGAATTGTCCCAGGAAAAACGTACCCTAGTTTATAAGAAGTAGCTTTTAGGATCAATGTAAATAAAACTTTCTCTACCCTTCTCCTATCCAGATTCTTTTCTCCTTCTTACGTGTAAAAAAATATCTCAATTTCGGGGGCGAATGATGTGGGGATCACATCCACCACATTATAGCGCAACTAGCACCCTCATTAAAATATTGAGGTAAATTTAGCTGTAAGCACCGAAAGTGCTCGCCGCACTAATTTAGTCTAGCCATAACCTCTGTCCAGTGCAGACGTACGCACGTTGTATTATACAATAGAATAAAGAGATTCTTTGTTATAATCACGTAGATTCATTCCTCCCGTTCCTTCGTTCGCGAGATCTTATATTCACCTTTAACGATTGTCGAAGCGTATGCTCGGACTTGACAATACTTCCAATCAACGGAGTCTGACAGTGGTGAAACTCACAATATAATTATATTACATTATATTGTGATATCCGACAATGAAAATAATAAAATAATAAACATGAAATTTTTCGTAGAAGTTGTCCCGACATACCTGAACATCGTTTTCTGCCAACTAAAAAAAATAAAAAATCGTCCCAGTAGAAGTCGTCCTGAGAAAGCTAGCATATCTTCCTAACGACTAAACACAATACTCCCCGTAGAAGTTGTTCGGAATGACCTAGATATAGTATTTTACTGTCCCAACACGAATCTTCCCATAGAAGTTGATTTCCTCATACTTGGACGTCGTTTTCTATCAACTAAATACAATATTCCCCGAAGAAATCGCCCAGAGACACCTAGACATGGCATTCTATCATCCAAACACACAACTGCCTATAGAATTCATCTTGAGGCAACGGAATATCGTAATAATCCGCCCGTACACGCCAATACAATATTTCTCAGTAGGAACCGTATTTAAAATGTGTATATATATATATATATATATATATATATATATATATATATATATATATTATGTACAATAAAATATACATACAATATATATATATATATATATATATATATATATATACATATTTCGTATATTTTCGTTTTTTCAATTAAATACCGAGAATATTTTTGTAGTGTGCCAACTGAAATTCAAGCAAAATGTTGGTATGCGAATAGCGTATTTTTTAAGCAGACAATGGATATTGCCTTTTTATACAGAAGTGACGATATCTTATATATATTAAGAGTGTGAATAAGTCTTTCCCGTTTTTTGTAAGAGATGGCGCCACCAATTCTGTGCGAGTATTCAATGGTTACATATGTCATAATCAAAGTTTATTCATATGTCAACAATTCCATACTAACACATTAGTTAAAATTTTTTCGCATCATAAATTTTTGATATCGTGAAAATGTCGAAATTTGAGCGGAGTCGACGTCATTTGCGGGAAGTTTCACTTTATTGGTTCAATTTGAAGAAATCTGCTGCCGAGACGCATCGATTGCTTCAGGAGACTTATGGAGAAGGTTGTGTCGATGATTCAAGTGTTCGCGGATGGTTTCGACGCTTCAAAAGCGGTGATTTCGACGTGGAAGACAAGGAGCGTTCCGGGCGGCCGCAAATCTTTGAAGATCGAGAATTGCCGACTTTACTTGATGAAGATTCTTGTCAAACGCAAGAAGAACTTGCTGAAGCATTGGGAGTTGACCGAACAACCATTTCCAAGCGTTTGAAAGCCATGGGTATGATCCAAAAGCAAGGAAATTGGGTGCCGTACGAACTGAAGCTGAGAGACGTCGAACGGCGTTTTTTCACTTGCGAACAGCTGCTTCAGCGACATAAAAGAAAGGGTTTTCTGCATCGTATCGTGACTGGCGATGAAAAGTGGATACGTTACGATAATCCGAAGCGAAGAAAATCATGGGGACTACCCGGCCATGCATCATCATCGACGGCCAAGCCAAATATTCATGGCGCCAAGCTCATGCTCTGTATATGGTGGGACCAGCTAGGTGTGGTTTACTATGAGCTTCTGAAACCGAATGAAAGGATCACAGGCGAGGTCTATCGACGACAATTGATGCGTTTGAGCCGCGCACTGCGAGAAAAACGGCCACAATACTCCGACAGGCACGACAAAGTTATTTTGCAACATGACAATGCTCGCCCACATGTTGCACCGCCGGTGAAAACATACTTAGAAACGCTCAAATGGGAAGTCCTACCCCACCCGCCGTATAGTCCAGACGTTGCTCCGTCTGATTACCATCTCTTTAGATCGATGACGCATGGCCTGGCTGACCAGCACTTCCATTCCTACGAGGAAGCCAAAAAATGGGTGGATGACTGGATAGAGGCCAAACCGGTCGAATTTTTTCGCAACAGGATTCGTATGTTGCCAGAAAGATGGGAAAAAGTTGTAGCTAGCGATGGCCAATACTTTCAATAATTCATTTGTAACCATTTTTTCACAATAAAGGCTCAAAATTTGAAAAAAAACGGGAAAGACTTATTCACATACCTGATATATATATATATATATATATATATATATATATATATATATATATATATCTATTTTGCCATTATTTCTTTTGTTCATACTAAAAAAAACATAGGCTCTTGTCACAATTCTGAAGTTAATAGAATGTATAAAAATAAAAATATAACTTGTTGTCACAAACTATCTTCAGTATGATTTGGTATACAGAACCATTTTATAAAAGGAGAGAGAGAGAGAGAGAGAGAGAGAGAGAGAGAGAGAGAGAGAGAGAGAGAGAGAGAGAGAGAGAGAGAGGTTTTCCACGTAAGAGAAAATAAAATTTACAAAAATCAAAAGATATCCATAAGGTGTAAGAGTAATGTCAGATTAACCTGAAGAACGAAAAACGTAATACTAACTAAACGTCACATCTCCTTTAGGATAAGAATCCCAAAGTTGGATACGAACATTCGTTTGAGCTGGCCTGTTATTAATACTTTAATCGCACTACTTTGACTTAATGTTCATGATTCAAGACGCCACCTAGTGTCCGCTGGTGAAACTGATTGTTAAAACCATTAACTAAAATGATTTTCAATAAAAAAACATAGCCTATGTCCTTTCCAAGATAATATAGAATCCATATGTTAAATTTCAGAGCAATCGGTTCAGTAGTTTTTTCAATTATCGTGTACAAACAAAAACACGCTTTGTCTTTATAAATTAGTAAAATATAAAGTATGATATAATATGATATGATATGATATATGATAGTATATGAAGTATGATATGTTATGATATGATATGATATGATTACATTATATAGTGATACCCGACAATAAAAATAATAAAATAAAAAAAATATTAAAAATAAACTTTATTCTATCTTAGCAAAGATTGCCCCCACCACTTTAAATTTAAATGTACTTTAAATAGCCGACGTTTCGAACCACTACAGTTCATCTTTAAGAACTAAACTATAGTATACTAACAGTTTATTAATACTAAAAACTGCTGAGATGATTTCTATGGCAGTCGAATGAGATTTTGTCTTTTATTCGGAAAGGAATCAAGTATGTTTTATACTGAATAATATTTTATATTAGTTAACAAAATGTTGCCGAATGACATTTTACATCTATATATAATTATATCATCAAGTAGATATTTTTTAAAATAAAATAATTTAATTAAATATTATGGAACATTTGAATTTGCTGACATCGTTTATTTCCCAATCAACACTATTTAAAAATATTTTGAAATCATATCCAATGTGAAAATTATTATAATTCTTAGATAATAATTATATTATTATTGTTATTAAATTAGATAAATATGAAAATAAATTAGAAAAATGCCAATGGGGACATATAAAATTCAATATAATATTTGTTAATATTTAACAGTTGGACAAACATCTACAAATTTAAAGTATCACATCAAGGAGCAAAAAAGTGATAATGAATCATTATTTGCAAAGATAGAAGTTTTATAAATATATAGAAAAATCAAGTTATTCGGCGAAGACGTTCGTCTAATAATATATCAATCATGGAAAACGTCAGTATAACGATATATACACCTAGTAAGAACAGACATTATTGTGATAGGCCAGTGACAGTTCTTTATTAAAAAGATACCAAGCAAGTAATAGTAATATGGGATTAATTAAAATGGAAGACATACAATTAAAGCTGTGCTGCACCACAACGAAACCAAGGAAGTTATTACTTGAATATATAATTAGAACTTTCGAAAAAAATAACGAGTATATCTCGGTGCAATGTTTTTGAATGTATATATCATAGATAACGTATTGCAAGAACAACATATTTACTTCAAATCCCACTAAATTCAAGGATAAAGACAAAATATTAGAATATAAGGCACACAACCTAATGATCAACACTTATATTATATATTGATTCACGACTAGACAAGACAATAGGAAGCTATCTTTCAATGAATTTTCACTAGGGGTAAATTTAAGCGTAACTTATTACTCCTTTTAGTTAAAATATCAAAAAATTTATATATCGAGACAATAGCGATAAATTAAAATATTTAATACTTTAGCTTTAAGAAATAATAAAGTATAATCCAAACAGAATATTTATTACTCAATTATTTAAAATTGTCTTCGCTATCTCTTTAAGAAACTTAGAAATAAAATACAAGATACTATTTTCCCATACGAGGTGGCTTTTTCTTTCTCAAAGATATGCACAAAAAATTGAACGGCAAACTCACCGAATTAAAGAATGTCAAACCCCCCCCCCCCATGTGTTAGTCATGCTTAGATAGAGCGAGCAGGTATAAAATCTAAAGGTCCAAATAATGCTAGCTCTGAAATAAGTTGCCCTAACATAAAATCTAATTCGTTGGGTTTGAGAAAAATATAATATTATCGGTATACTCTTAAGGTTATATCTGCAATTTACTTGAATTGAATAAAATTAATTTAATTATTTTCATTTTATTTGGAAATTGATAAAGTACGTTAAGAAGAGATGTAGGATTGGGTGGTGGGGATGCAGCGGTGAAATCCCCGACGGGGATTGGGGTGCGGAGCCCCCCTTTTCTATAAATAAATAAGACTAATCAATTGAAGATTATAAGTTTGTTAATAATCTACGCTCAAATTAAAATTTTAAAAAATTTAATTGCATAATAAATAGAATTTTAAATTAAAACTAATTAAATAAAGATATAGATAATTTTTATTAGTTAAAAAACATAAGAATTTTTATAATAAATTTCAGATAGAATATAAATCTTATTTTAATATAAAATCTTGAATACCTAACTCAAAGTGCAAAAAAAAGATCGAGCCCGCGGTCGACTGACGCATATACTCGTAAGTCTAAATATCGTAAATGCCAGATGTTACGTAGGCATGGAAAACTGAGAATCCTGCCGGACTACACGGTTCCGTTCATTCACTTTTCCTCCCAAGGGAGGAAAAGTAAAATTCTGCTTTCTGATTGGTCGGGAAGCGGCCATAAACACTTTTCCTCCCTAGAGAGGAAAAGTAGTATTTTGCTCCCTCTAGACAGCTGCAGCAAATCGTATTTTGCGCCCGGAGTACGGGACTAGTACCTTTCTTTATAATTATATTTATACCTCTAGTATAAATATATATAGTAACCAGGTGTATACTTTTTTTAAAGAATCACTCATATTCTTTAAGACAATGTAATTGTATTCATATGGTCTAAAATTTGAAGATGAGTTAGTTAACTATTATTTTGTTTATTAATTGAATTAAAAATGAGAACAATAAATGTTATTATTTGACAGATTAAGTTTAATTAACCAAATTGTAATTTTATGCAGTGTTTCTTATAATAAACTGGCGAAAATTGATTCATACACAATCTTAAATTGTTACCACGTGTACAAAAAAATGCAAAAGATATTTTATCAAAACTCATTTAAATATTCAGAATATATTGGGTCGGCATAGATACTGTTTTTAAAAATAAAGTTACATCTTTTAATGTTATAGGACTTAACAATTTAAATTACTTTATGAGTTGTAACGTCATATATTGTTAATACATTAGTTATTATTATTTATTATTTATTATTCAAAAATAAATATATGCATTAGTATTTTTGTAAAAACACCGAGCCCTTGCTTCATTTGACTAAGACCCCCATTTTGATTGAACCACCTTAAACAGTTCACTCCAATAAAAACCTCGGGAACTAAATTGAACTCAATTTATGTTAAAAAACTTACCTCTATTAAAAAAATAATTACTTTTACAAAAAATACAGAATACAAAGTATAACAAACTCATTTTGAAATGTATCCTTAGAACTTTCAAAATTTCTGTTAGAAAGCAATAGTCTACTGAAAATTTTATAATATGCTTCTAAATTATAGTTAAAATTTTTAAATACATATTAGCATTCTTATGTAAGTCAATTAATTAATAAACATCTGTATTTGTTTCAGTTACAACATACTTATTTGCACATCGGAAACAATCCTATTTTATCTTTCGAATACATTACAACTGCTATCAATTGTTATCTAAATTTTAGTTAATAATATTAAAATGCGAATATGCCTTTCTTAAGATATACATTAAGTAAATTTAACAATCTTCACAAATATATTAATAAAATTTTTTAGTTATCCAGCCATTACACCTCTATTTATTAAAACTTTTTGAAAGCCTATTCTTTTTTAATAAAATTTTACTATTTATTAGAAGTTTCTAATATACTATTAATATATTATACTTATCGATAACTTATAAATAATTTCGTGTATGTGAGACTCTATATAGGATGAAACAATGAAAAAATGATGAGACTTTATCGAGGCTAAACCAAGATGTCCAGGTGTCTCTAGACAACTTCTATGGGGAGTTTTATGTTCAGACGATAGAACACGATATCCAGCTCTCTCGGGATGATTTCTACAGGGAGTTTGGTCTTTTCATAATAGAAATCGAGATAGAAGCTGATATAGAAGCTTTTGGAAGCGGCTTTTTATATACGGAGACGATCCCAGATAACATTGAGTAACTGTAGTGCGCGCAATTCTTAGCAGGGCATGCCGCTTGCAAATATTTGTATTGGTTGCCAGTTATGTACAATTTTCCGGTAAATTTCAAGTAAATTTTGCCAGCAAAACATGCTTATAATGTATATTATTAAATAAATTATATATATTGTTATATATATATATATATATATATATATATATATATATATATATATATATATATAAATGATTATATATTAAACACAAAAATACAGAAGATAAAGAATCCGTCTCACAGATGTAAAAACTCTTCAGTAATTGATTACATAATAATTATTAATTAAATTAATCGATTAATTATGTTATTGAATATAAATAAATATGAATAATTAATGATAATACAAATTAAATTAAAGTATATGATTATAAATTAAAAATGTAATATTTTTTCAGATTATAATATACATATTAAAATACTTTCAAATTATATATTAATAACTTATATTATAACCTTATAATATAAATATTTATATTACTTTTTTATATAAAATTATCGCTCGAAAAATATGTGCAGTTTTCTTTAAAATTATGTATTTAAATTTTTACTTAATATATATATACTTAAATAACCAAAAGTATCATGATGAATATATTTATTTCATGAAAGAAGTTATGTCCATCAAAATACATCGTATGCACGTGCATTATATTAATAATATAGATTTAACCTATACTAATATTTGTTGATTCGCTTCTGCATATGTTCGGCATATACTGAAATTTTTTGATTGTTATTTCAAGCAAGTTGTGCTTGTGTGTTACCGGTAATAATTTAAATTTAGTTGCTTGGCAATGCGTTTGTGCAATTACAATGTAAATAGACGGTAAATCATGGAGGTACGCGCACGCTTGGCACGCGATGTTATCTGGGTATATATTGGACTTCCGAAGATCATATAGAATATATATTTCGAATTTCAGAGTACTCGGTTCAGTAGTATTTCGGTTTAAGGCTACGAACAAAAACACGCTATGTCTTTATAAGTTTAATATAAAGTATGATAAGATATAATTTTTTGATTTATACAAAATCAATGCTCAAGTAAATCTATGCAGTTGATAACATAATTATAGCAAGTTTTTGTCTAAAAAATGTCTAACAACTCTATTTATTTTTTAACCAAATATAGTTTATAAGTTTATGCGATTTGAATTTATTAGATTTATTGATTCATTACTTATTTGAAATTTTATTTACAAAAAATGCTTGGCACCATATTTTCTTTTTTTGACACTAAAATTGTTTCAAGTGCGAATGTTACCCAGTCTTAGGTCCAGTCTATTCTCAAAGAAAATGATTGTCAATTGTTTTTTAAAATACTGTAGAATGAAATGAAAATGATAGAAAATGGATATTTTTTAATTCATGAGATGAAATTCAACTAGAATTACCTGTCATCAAAGTAAAAAATTAAAATTTATAACTATATAAATATTATAGATAGCTTAATTGGCTTTGATATAGAAATTAAAACTAAATAGTAGAATGTGTAATATCTACAAATCTTTTTTAGACATTTTTGACAATATGTATACTAGAGAAATCGATGTTTATATATTTCTAAACTTGATAAGATATAATATATATATCACAAGATTGTATTGATGCAATAAATTCATTTTTACAGGTATGCATTTCCTTTATAGCAAATTGAAAATGAAAAGCTAATTTAATTAATATCTAATAATTAAAGTATTAAATAGTCTACATAATGTATACAAATTGCTAATGTAAATTAATCTTGTCATTTCCGCTCTTTGCATAAATGTTCTTTTTTAAAATTTTTTTCATATCCATATCCACAGCAATTCTACAATGAATTTATTGTTACATGACAAAACGAGTGTTTTATTCGAATTGTCATATTTGGAACCCAAATACAATAATGTAAACGATTTGCATCATAAAAGTGAATAAAAAATTATTATGTTTTATATCGCTTTCTCTCATGATTCGAAGCATTTCAGCGCAAATATATTTCACCCCATCATATGAGAGCAGCAAGATATTAATATTTGTGAAATTTCTCATTTTTAAGATAATGATATATTTAAATTATTAATAAATATTGGATTCAGATATATTATAATTAATTTGGTGAATTATGTCACAAGAATCTCTATTTTTGATGACAAGAATAGATTACTGAAACTCCATAGATCGTAATATATTGTTTCGAAAAATCATTTTTTAATAAACCAAGTTAAATTATTAGAAAGAAGAAACTAGTATAATTAAAGCTAATTTCTAACAATTTTTCGTACTTCATCTCTTTTTAAATGAAGCAAGCCTTTTGATATTCGAATCAAAATTAAAATGAAATTTAAAATAGAAAAGGTCAAGTATAACTGTTCGACACTATCCCCTGGTAGAAATGCATTCTATTTTTAAGATATGAACAAGGTATATTTGTTCGGTAGTAAATAGGAAAACATGTAACGTTTTTTACGGTCATTCCGGCCGATTTATAGTTACATTTTTTCAAGCGATTTTTTCGGTATTTAATAGCTATAATAGTTAATTTGGAGTAAACTTATTTTACGTTTTCAATAAAGTTATCTTGAAACAAGGTATATTTTATCTATTGAAACTGAAATTATTCTTAAAAATAGAAAATAGGTTGTTTTTATTCCTTTTCATCTAGTTATTTCCTAGTTAATGGGCAATTAATATTTTGGTTATGAAATATCGCGCGCGCGCCTGTGTGGTTATGACTAAACTTTATCTTAAAACAAGGTTAAGCGAGGTATAACACATAACCTAGCTAAAATATTGATATCGTTATTATGCTTTCTTATATAAATTCATTGACTTTAATCACTATTTTACGAATTAATTATAAATGTTTATCAAGTTAATTTCGAAAATTTTGAAGTAACTTATAAGTACGTTGATACTATATACCTTATAGATCTAAATACATATACAACGCATTGACAATAGCTTATACATTCGTATACAATATATGTTATACCAGAGATAATAAGGAGAGATTGCCGATGACATATACGAAAGGCTCGACGATTTTCGAGCGCCCGGGAGCGTGCGCCCTCAGCAGGCTCAACTGCTACACTAACGCGCCAACGCGACGTCACAGCTACGTCAGCATAAATTAATGTGCGCATTTGCCTACGTCACAGCTCGTGACGTAGGCAATAAATATATATAGATATAGTTATACGCTTTTGTCCAATGCGACGTTGTCGTTTTCGTTTATATCATTACAGAGGCTAAGCCAAAACATCTAATATGCGCACGAGTATCAAAAAGCAATTCAGATCCAACTCCGATGCCAGGTTTATCATGCAGACGAATTTTTGATTCTGCAGAAAATTAAGACTTTCTTTTCT
Organism: Sycobia sp. Sy_11; assembly: GCA_018907035.1. Taxonomy (NCBI): domain Eukaryota; kingdom Metazoa; phylum Arthropoda; class Insecta; order Hymenoptera; family Epichrysomallidae; genus Sycobia; species Sycobia sp. Sy_11. The sequence continues at coordinate 3,854,921 of JACCIC010000023.1, forward strand.
TCCATTGTAGAAATTTCAAATTGAGTCTTATGATTTTGTGCTAAAATGGATATTCTTTAATTAATTTAAAAAATTTAATTTTAATTTTTAATGCTTATATTATATTGTAGTAAATAACGCGTATGAACAAAAAGAGAAAATCCATTAATTGTCTCAAATAATAAAAATATAAATAATAATATAAATAAAAAATACTCTGTATTATTACTTATTGGTATGATATACATATTGATAGACAATTCGTGTAATTCCGATTTAACACAAAGATTAATCTAAATCATAGAGTCATTTTCTGTATAAATTAATAACGAAATTATTCTGTTTGTTTATTTATAATATTGCAGTGATTGTGGATATAACCTCACTTATGATGAAATTATCTATTGAAGAAATTGTTAAAAAAAATTATCTGAATTACTTATGTATATTATAGAGTAATTGCAATAATTTATTTTATTCTGAAAATTATAGTATAATATTTTAAAGAACATATAATAAATCGTTTATAATCATAAATGTATATTATTTAATATATATATATATATATATATATATATATATATATATATATATATATATATATATAAAATAAAAGTATCAATATAGAGTAGATTGAAATAAATATAAATGAGAAGTATGCTGTTTGAATGTGAAGGAAACTAGGAATCATGTACGTGATTTATGAATTATATTTAATATGTAGTATCAGAGACATAGGTTGGTCAACTACGTTAACATTAAAATCTAAATAGATAACTCGTATTTTTTAAAAATATGTTTAAGCTCGTGTCATAACGTATAGTAATTTAAAATACTTATACATTTTTTGATTGATAATGCATATTGTAGAAAATACAAAACTTCAAATTCTATCCTATTGTAAAATGTTGTAGAATGTAAATCTTATATCCTGTAGTTATAATTTAGATAGCGTATAACTTTTAAACTTAGTTTTTTAACTAAGTTAAAAAACTTCTATACTTTTATTTTATTTTATTTTAGCATTTAATAGCAAGAATTTCATTTTCAATTTTTGATTTATATTATTATTTATATATTTAATATTGCAGACAATCAATGGATTTTCTCTTTTTGTTCTTACGCGTTATTTACTACAATATAATATAAGAACTAAAAATTAAAATTAAATTTTTTGAACTAATTAAGGAATATCCATTTTAGCACAAAATCACAAGACTTAGTTTGAAATTTCTTTTGCAAAAAAAATTTCTTTTTTCTCTTTGGAAAGTCTTGATTTTTTGCAGAATGAAAATTCGTCTGCATTATGTAGCAGGCATTTGGAGTTTGGGTCTGAATTGCTTTTTGATACTCGTGCGCATATTTGATGTGTTTTGGCTTAGCTTCTCTATGATTTAAACGAAAACAGCAACGTCGCAGCTCGTGACGTAGCAATAAATATATATAAATATAGTTGTACGCTTCTGTCCAATGCGACGTTGTCGTTTTCGTTTATATCATTACAGAGGCTAAGCCAAAACATCTAATATGCGCACGAGTATCAAAAAGCAATTCAGATCCAACTCCGATGCCAGCTTTATCATGCAGACGAATTTTTGGTTCTGCAGAATATCAAGACTTTCCAAAGAGAAAAAAGAAATTTTTTTTGCAAAAGAAATTTCAAACTAAGTCTTATTATTTTGTGCTAAAATGGATATTCCTTAATTAGTTTAAAAAATTTAATTTTAATTTTTAGTTATTATATTATATTGTAGTAAATAACGCGTAAGAACAAAAACAGAAAATCCATTGATTGTCTGCAATATTAAATATATAAATAATAATATAAATCAAAAATTGAAAATGAAATTCTTGCTATTAAATGCTAAAATAAAATAAAATAAAAGTATAGAAGTTTTTTTAACTTAGTTAAAAAACTAAGTTTAAAAGTTATACGTTATCTAAATTATAACTACAAGATATAAGATTTACATTCTACAACATTTTACAATAGGATAGAATTGGAAGTTTTGTATTTGCTGCAATATGCATTATCAATCAAAAAATGTATAAGTATTTTAAATTACTATACGTTATGACGCGAGCTTAAACATATTTTTAAAAAATACGAGTTTGACGTAGATTTTAATGTTAACGTAGTTGATCAACCTATGTCTCTGATACTGCATATTAAATATAATTCATAAATCACATACATGATTCCTACTTTCCTTCACATTCAAACAGCATACTTTTCATTTATATTTATTTAATCTACTCTATATTGTTACTTATTGACATTTTAAACAATTAGTGTAATTCCGATTTAACACAAAGATTGGTCTAAAACATAAAGTCCTTTTCTGAATAAACTAATAATGAAATTATTCTGTTTGTTTATTTATAATATTACAGTGATTGTGGACATAACCTCACTTATCATAAAATTATCTATTGAAGAAATGGTTAAAAATAGATTATCTAAATTACTTATATATATCATAGAGTAATTGCAATAATTTATTTTATTCTGAAAATGATAGTATAATATTTTAAAAAACATATAATAAATCGTTTATAATCTTAAATGTATATTCTTTAATATATAAAATTTAATACAGAGATGTTTCTAAAAACAGTAAACAAGTCAGCAAATAAACAGCCCCAACAGTATTTGCTATAAGACTGCACACTCATGTAAATCATATATGTAAATCATGCACAAAAATTTCAGATATTTGTACCCCAAAGTGGCCCGGCGATCCTCGTAGATCCAAAAAGATCTCCGAACATTGTTTTTAAATATCGTAGCTTCTAAAACAGTTAACGGAACCAGCTGTACATAAAAAATTTTATTTTTAAGAGATCTATCTATCAAACAATTTTATATAAATCATAAGTTTTATTCTATTAATTTATTGCCGTTTTTTTCTTTTAGACAAAAATTGCATGGAAAATAAGTATTATATTTTGATATGATCTATATTTTTTTATTCAGTTTGTTCCAAAACCTTTTATTGCTATCAATCACTATAATATTAGTAATCAAGCGACTCAAAATCTATACTTAATCTATCTATCCAGAATTTTTATCAGTTTTTTATATAAATCTGACAAGTTGTTCGAAACATCTCTGTTTCAATGATATATATATATATATATATATATATATATATATATATATATATATATTAAATAATATACATTTATGATTATAAACGATTTATTATATTATATTATATTACATCGTAGTAAATAATGCGATAGGAACAAAAAAAGAAAATCCATTGATTGTCTCCAACATTAAACATATAAATAATATAATAATATAAATCAAAAATAGAAAATGAAATTCTTGCTATTAAATGCTAAAATAAAATAAAATAAAAGTATAGAAGTTTTTTAACTTAGTTAAAAAACTAAGTTTAAAAGTTATACGTTATCTAAATTATAACTAGAAGATATAAGATTTACATTCTACAACATTTTACAATAGGATAGAATTTGAAGTTTTGTATTTTCTACAATATGCATTATCAATCAAAAAATGTATAAGTATTTTAAATTACTATACGTTATGACACGAGCTTAAACATATTTTTAAAAAATACGAGTTATCTATTTAGATTTTAATGTTAACGTAGTTGACCAACCTATGTCTCTGATACTACATATTAAATATAATTCATAAATCACGTACATGATTCCTAGTTTCCTTCACATTCAAACAGCATACTTCTCATTTATATTTATTTCAATCTACTCTATATTGATACTTTTATTTTATATATATATATATATATATATATATATATATATATATATATATATATTAAATAATATACATTTATGATTATAAACGATTTATTATATGTTCTTTAAAATATTATACTATAATTTTCAGAATAAAATAAATTATTGCAATTACTCTATAATATACATAAGTAATTCAGATAATTTTTTTTAACAATTTCTTCAATAGATAATTTCATCATAAGTGAGGTTATATCCACAATCACTGCAATATTATAAATAAACAAACAGAATAATTTCGTTATTAATTTATACAGAAAATGACTCTATGATTTAGATTAATCTTTGTGTTAAATCGGAATTACACGAATTGTCTATCAATATGTATATCATACCAATAAGTAATAATACAGAGTATTTTTTATTTATATTATTATTTATATTTTTATTATTTGAGACAATTAATGGATTTTCTCTTTTTGTTCATACGCGTTATTTACTACAATATAATATAAGCATTAAAAATTAAAATTAAATTTTTTAAATTAATTAAAGAATATCCATTTTAGCACAAAATCATAAGACTCAATTTGAAATTTCTACAATGGAAGAAAAGAAAGTCTTAATTTTCTGCAGAATCAAAAATTCGTCTGCATGATAAACCTGGCATCGGAGTTGGATCTGAATTGCTTTTTGATACTCGTGCGCATATTAGATGTTTTGGCTTAGCCTCTGTAATGATATAAACGAAAACGACAACGTCGCATTGGACAAAAGCGTATAACTATATCTATATATATTTATTGCCTACGTCACGAGCTGTGACGTAGGCAAATGCGCACATTAATTTATGCTGACGTAGCTGTGACGTCGCGTTGGCGCGTTAGTGTAGCAGTTGAGCCTGCTGAGGGCGCACGCTCCTGGGCGCTCGAAAATCGTCGAGCCTTTCGTATATGTCATCGGCAATCTCTCCTTATTATCTCTGGTTATACTTACGGGAAGTTATAATCGGGCTTATATACTAACCAAGATAATTTTTTACCACTTGTGGGTATCACAAATCATCAGATATGCCGTATGAACACTCTCCATAAAATCAAGTTACGAATTATAGTTATGAACTAACCAATTAATTTTATTTTATAAAATTTCAAAAATTTCAAATGATATTATTTATTTTATAAATAAATAGGATAGAATTACTAATTAACAACCAATAATTGAAGCCGGTATAAGACATTAAAGAATAGAATTTTTTAATTAATTGTTTCATGCGAAATTTTACATATTAAATAATAAAAGAAAAATATTTCCAAAACTAATTCATTACGTATAATTTTTAAGATTAAAAAATCGAACGACAAGCAGACTTTATTATTACTTTGTAATTTTTTAAAATTATTAATTTCCATATCTTATGATTTTTCTTTTATTAAATCAACAACATAATGTTATAATATTATATAAATATTATTTGTTAAATAAATTCCTCATTTACTAACCGGAAACAAGTTTAAAAACAACCTAGTTTCTACCTAGCTTGTACCTAGTTCTTAACTACTTTTTAAACCTAGTTTCTACCTTTTTCTTAATTTTATTGACAACGTTCACATTTTGCATTCTAAGATTTACCTTGTTTCTAGCCGCAATGATTGATTCTATTTTTACTACCTAGTAACTACTTTCCAGCCTATTAATAATTGTTAGATTTCTACCAGGGTTGTCTTAGTTAAATAGCTATCCTGCAATGTTTGGAAAACAGGGAAGAAATTAAAAGGATACTCGTTCGTCGGGAGTGTATTTGGAAAGCGAGAAAAAGAGAGAGAGCGCCTTCTGGTAAAATGATGAGCCTACAATCCCTTGTCTTGCAAGAATTGCGCGACGTATTGCAGCCATAAAAGGGGGCCTAAATGTTGTATAAATATATATTTAGGTGTGTATATGTGTGTATGTAAGTATATATTAACATCTAACTTATGCTGCACACATCTGCCTAGCGTCGTTATTTTCTCGCGCTTTTCCTTTTATTTTCTCTCTTTTCATATTAGCTGAAAAATACCCATTTTCGGCTATAGAGGGATGTCACGCTCCCTCGCGTCGCGATCTGACCACTTTGCTTTCGGTTCTCGTCCAGTACGGTTCTTTAACGTGAAATTTAATATATCGGAGAGTTGTACCGCCGTGTTTCGAGTCTTGTAATCTGAGGGAGTCGCGCGTCTGGCGATTGAGTGGATGTGTATGTGTGCGTAAAATAGTGGTAATAGCTGCCCCCGTGGACAGGGCACTGAGACTCTGTAGAGATTCACGTACGACGATTCTCTGAGGAGTTTTCCGGATGGCGCGTTCAAGACCAGTAGTTGCCGTTATCGACCAGGATTTGCCTATGCCCAAGACCTTAGAGTCGGTGCGCAGCATCAGGAGGAAAAATGAAGATCCCCTTTCACATCAGACTTCACCTCATAGTTCATCGGTGAATGCGCCTGTATTGTTAAAGAGTGGGTAAGAGAGATCTCTTATATAAATATATATATATATATATATATATATATATATATATATATATATATATAAATTATTAAATATTTTTTATTGGTCTTACAATCCAATCAATTCAATCTAAAAATAAAAAATAAAAATAAAAGTAAATAAAAATAAAATAAAAATTAAAAATAAAAATTAAATTAAAAATTAAATTAAAATTATAATGACAGGATTATAATTATTGGACTATAAGACCAATAAGAAAATATTTATTAATTTATATATGGGCAGTCGACATAAGTACAATTAAATTATATATATATATATATATATATATATATTTTTTTTTTTCCTCCAATCATAAAGGCGAGGTTTTTTATGCCGTTGCCATTTCTTTCTATTATAAAAATAAAGACCTTACTTTCAATATAACTATTATTGTAAACTGTGTATTTATTTCCTCACCTCGAACATACTCCTCCCGATTATTATTACTGATTAACTATATTAATATTATTGTCGAATATAAGCTAACATTTTATGATGCCCTGGGTGAGGAGTGTGTGACCGAATTGAGGAAATCCTGCAGTTGTCTTTGTTCTTATCATATTCAACGTTTCAAAAGGTCATTTGGCAGTTGGTAACTAGTGTAAAAGTTAACGGCTGTGGCGTATATAAGTGTTTGTGCGTCTAGGTTTATTATTATGATTATTTTGTATGAGTGTATGTCGCGAGTTCAAGATTTAATCCGTATTGTATGTTTATGCTAAATTCTTCATTTCGATTTAAATATTAGACAGTGTACTTATCTTTAGCTTAGGCTGTATTTTAAGTATTGTATTAGTTTGTAACGTGCGTTACTCAGCGGCGAGTAATAGATATTATAGGTATATAGATATAGTTTAGTGAATAAATAACGCGCATAGTCCAATGTTAAATAAAAGCTAGTTTACTTGTTGTATTGTATAATACGAGAGTGTATTGATAAGTTTCCGGCCTGACCAACAGATGGCGCCACTAGACCTACCTTGAGGTGGCGTTCTTTAATACCATCCTTAGATAGCTTGTAGCTATAGTTTCAGTCCGATCACCATGTTAGTTTAGGTTTGAGAGCACGCTGAACAAGATGCCTCTGTGTTTTTCGTAAAAATGGAAAAGCTGAAAAATCGTGCTGTCATCAAATACTTTTATTTGAAGGGGTTAACGCCGAAGGAAATTAAAGAAGAGATAGACTCAACACTAGGGACATCCTCCCCATCATATTCAACCGTTAAGCAGTGGGTTTCCGAGTTTAAAAAGGGTCGTGTAAGCACCTCTGATGAGCCTCGCTCAGGACGCCCCATTGAGGTTACAACTCCAAATATGACCGAAAAAATCCATCATATAGTGTTGAAAGGTCGCAGATTCAAAGTGCATGAGATAACTGAGATCTATAAGATGTTATATGAACGTGTACAAAATATTTTGCACCAACATTTGTATATGGAAAAGCTCTGTGCAAGATGGGTACCGCGTTTGCTAACAGTCGACCAAAAATTGATTCGAAAGTACATTTTTACCGTCAATTGAGCGTTGTTTAAGCGTAAACCAAGCGAGTTTTTGCGTCGATTCGTAACCGATGACGAAACTTGGGTCCACCACTACACTCCTGAAACCAAACAACAGTCTAAACAGTGGATTGGACCAGGGGAACCAACTCCAAAGAAGGCAAAAACAATTTTTTAGGCGAATAAAGTTATGGCTACTGTTTTTTTTTGGGATGTCAGAGGTATTATATACATTGATTACCTTGAAAAGGGTAAAACTATCATTGGTCAATACTACGCAGACTTATTGCAACGTTTGACCTATGAAGTGAAAATTAAACGATCTTATCTGGCGAAGAAAAAAATCTTATTTCATCACGATAACGGACCAGCGCACACGTCAATCGTTGCGATGGCTAAAATCAACGATCTGAAGTTTGAATTGATACTGCATCCTCCCTACTCTCCAGACCTAGCCCCGAGTGACTATTGTCTGTTTCCTAAGCTCAAAAAATGGCTTGGCGGTAAGAGATTTGCGGACAATGAAGAAGGAATCGAATCTGTAAATAGGTATGTTGAGGAACTTGACGAATCAGTCTATAGAGATGGCATTACTAGACTAGAACACCGCTATGAGAAATTTATGAGCCTTAGAGAATATTATGTTGAAAAATAAAAAAAATTCTTAAAATAGTTATTTTTCTTGGTCAGGCCGGAAACTTATCAATCCACCTTCGTAATATAGCTAGGTACTACCAGCGGTCACTAAATAAATAAACGACCAATAAGAACCAACAAAATTATAATTTTAAAATGATATAACGTACTTTTCATTCGTATAAAAGTATGTTATTGTTCGATAAAAGTCCTGTTCGTGTTCGGCACTTGCTGAGGAAGGCACCTCTGAAATGAAGAAAAGGAAACAGCAAAATTCGACCGACCAACCCGTAATCTCCCGGTGCAAATTCTTCAACGAGGAAAAGGCGCTCTTTTGCTCATTTGAAGATATGATTTCTTGTACAGGAAAGGGCACTCGAAAAGGCCAACGAAAAAAGAAAAATTCTATTCCTGAGTAAAGTCATTCCTTTGTCAGAAATAAAATTAGAAAATATATTTTTGACGAGGTGCTCCTCGGAATAATATATTAAACTTCGTAGGGCATTCCGTTTATCTGTAAAAAAATTAAGAGTCAGATTTTATTTCTGAGAAAAGGCGCTCCTTTGTCAGAAATAAAATTAACGAGGTATTAATGACGAGGCGCTCCTTGAATTAATACATCTAGACTAACGCAGAATAATTGTAAAGTGTCGATGAATCGTCAAAATAGGAAAATCCGTATAATTAAAATATTATAGGAAAAGGCGCGACGTTTCTCCGTAATAATATATACCAGAAAAGTAAATAAGGAATTAAAATTAATAGAATTATGTATAATTATAAGTATTTACTTAATATTGTGACAAATTTATAATTAATTACTAAAAGCGTATAATAATTTTTAAATAAGAGCAGGCGCTCCTGAATTATTTAAAAATGAATAATTTTATATTATTGATGAGGAGCCCCTCGGAATGATATAAAATTAAATACGATAAATTGCGAGAAAGCGAAAACTCAGGCCCTGGAAATAGACGACCAAAAGTAAATAAAGAGAGAGCGAAAATCGGTCAAAGCCGAAGAGCCGATAATAGGATTAGGAATTTAAATTCGCGACGGAACGAAATACGAGAAAATATAAAATTATAATATGAAACAAATTATTAAATAGTTAAATATTATAATATTTTTTGTTCTTATTTTGTTTGTTATAGGGAGTGACTAGCGAAATCAAGTCAGAATAGCCGACTAGTATAAGTAATTTATTATTACCTATTGTTATTATTATTTTTCTTATTATTGTTATTTTGTTATTATTGTTATTCTTGTTATTTTTCTTTAGTGTTTAAATAAATAGAGTCACTTTTATTTGCATCTAACAAAATTTCAAAGAGTTATTCACCTAATCAATCCGCCCATCCCGACACGATCCTCCATCTTCCAAGAACCCTAAAAAATATCTAAATATTAAAACCGCAAGAAGAAGATAGGAGACGGATTATTACTTGGCGCCCGATCAGGGACTAGTAAAAAGCGTTTAAAAAAAAGTGAATAACTGTTTTTTTTATATAAAAAATATAAATGTAAGACCGAAATTAAATTTTTAAATTATTAAAAATTTCAACTTGAATTAATATTGTAAATAATAATACAGTAAAAAACAGCATGCGATATTATATAAAATAATAAAAATTTGTTTTTTGAAAGTAGAAAATATCTTCTCCACGCGTATCATAGGTATATCGTCTAACTAAAGATCAGTTGATAGATGAGCTACGACAAATAAACGTAGATAGTGAAAGAAATGTACCTTTACTAAAGGCTCGGCTTGTTAACTACGTTCGAGCTCATCCAGAAGAATATATCGATAAACCAATTGATAAAACACGAGAGTTAGAGCAATTGCAGGTTGAATTAAGCCATTTACAAAGCTTACAAAATCCTCCTGGCACTTCAATTAACAGAATGAGAAGTGAAAATAATCAAATATTTAACACAGCAAATAAAACAACTAATTCAAACGCAAAAGTACTTGATCAAATGTGGAAATGGAACTGTCATTTTGACGGAAAGGATTTATACGTTTTTCTAGAACGATTAAGGTAACTACGAAAACCTTATAAATATACTAATGAAAAATTTCTAAGAGGTTATCCTGAATTACTCTAAAGAGACGCACAATTATGGCATCGGAATTATGCAGTAAATATAAGTACGCTAGAGGAGTTAGAAATAGAAATCAGAAAATTCTACTTATCACCAGGAGAATTGAGAAATTTAGAGTATCAAATTAATAACAGAAAACAAGACACCAAAGAATCAATTTTGTTTTTTATAAATACGATAATGAGGTTAATACGTAGCAGAGGACGCTTTAGCGAAGAGAAAAAGATAAAAGCAATCTATTATAGTATGCGTGCCGAATACCGCATACACATACCTCGAAGCGCAGTTTGCCGAACCGTAGATTTAATACAGAAAGTTGAAGAATATTTAAAGAGTAAGAATGAGTTCGAAATGGAAACAAAAATAAGTGTCGACTCATCCAAGAAATTCTTACACCCGAACAAGAGGGAGATAGATAGAACAAACACAGAGTCAAAACATAATTTTGAATTTATATACAATAGAGCTCAATGCTGTTGGAAATGCAAAGAGCGCGGACATGGTAGATTTAAGTGTACAAATGAAACAAAACTACTCTGTTCATACTGCGGCTAGGACGGAGTTTTCACACGAGACTGCAAGTACCATGCATCGGGAAATCCAAAACGGGCCGGTCCTGCTATGCAACACGCCCGGCCCTAAAACAAAATTACAAATTAGATAATAGATTATTTACTAAAGTAATGATAGATGATTCTAAAATAAATGCACTTATCGATCCGGAATTCGTCAGTTCATACGTAAACAAACAGTTATCCGAAGTCTGTTTACGTTATGGTTTTCGAAATAAAGCAAGTAATAGAATAGCTGTATTAGCCAACGGTTCCGAAGCAAAAGTAGGTGATTTAATTTCGGGATCTATATATACTCAAGGCTGAAGACTTTTACAAGATTTCTTGGTACTAGATAAGTTAAATCAGCCAATGCTTCTCGGAATGGATGCATTAAGAAAATTAAATACCGAAATTCGAATAAATAGTCGAATTATTTCTCAAACAAAACATGCAACCGAGGAAAATATTTGTAAATTAGAAGACATTGGTTTAACGCTCTTAAAAACAAATGAGAAAATAATATTAGATGAAGTTATTTTAAAAAAAAAAGAAAAAATTAGAAAATATAAAAGGGCCAACACCTTTATTGCAATATAAAATTGTTTTGGAAGAAAATACTCCAATTAAACAGAAATATCGACCAAGAAATCCGATAATGCAAAATATTATAAATTCGGAAGTCGATAAAATGTTGCAGAAGGAGTAAAATTCATAGAAGGAGTGATACAACCATATAGTAGCCCATGGAGGTTTCCGATTGTCATAGTTAAAAAGAAAAATAGAGAAGATTGTTTTTGCGTCGACTTTCGAAAAATTAACAACAATAAAAAATTAAGTCACTAAAAAGACGCATACCGTTACCACAAATTAATGCAATTTTGGATAGGTTTCGAGAAGCTAGATACTTATCTACAATTGATTTAAAGATTGGCTACTGGCAAGTAGCACTCATACCAGAAAGCTGACCGATCACTGCATTTACCTTTCCTGGCAAAAGGTTATATCATGGCCTTTGGACTACATTCCGCACCTGCAACTTTCCAACGATTATTGGACCAGGTGATTACCGCCAAAATGGGACCAACTGTTTTTGCATATTTATACGACATTGTCATTATTTCAAAATCATTCAACGACCATTTAAAAATTTTGAAAGAAGTGTTTCAGCGCTTAAAAAACGCCAAACTGAAACCAAACTTTGAAAAGTGCAACTTTGTCCGCCCCCAATTAAAATATCTAGGTCATATAGTAGATAACGATGGTCTGCATGCCGATCCTGAAAAATTGCAGCAGTCGCAAATTTATTTCCACCTAGAAACGCCAAAGAAATACAACGATTCGTGGGATTAATATCGTGGTATAGACATTTTTAAAAAGATATATCAAATGTTACAGTTCCTCTACATAAACTGATAAAGAAAAATGTTAAATAGGAATGGGGAGAAATACAACAAAAAACATTTGATGGAATAAAAAAGTTATTAACAAATGTACTAGTTCTTTCTTGTCTAGACTGGGAGAAGCCATTTATATTACAAAGCAATGCAAGCACCGAAGGACTAGGAGCCGCCCTTACGCAATCATACAACAAAAACGAACGTATTATTGCGTATGCTAGTCGCACTCTCACACCAGCAGAAAAAAATTATTCTGCGACGGAGCTCGAGTGTCTGGCCATTAAGTGAGGTATCTGGAAGTTTCGAAACTATCTTGAAGGTTACCACTTTATTGTACTGACCGATCACCATTCTTTAAAATGGTTAAATAAAATAGAATACCAAACCCGTCGGGACGTTTGGCTAGATGGCCTCTCGAACTTAGTCAATACGTCATGAATGTTCAGACACAATAATATCAGAAAATGGACGACAAGTTATAAGTAAGAATTTCGTAACATTATTAGAAAAATCTAAAATCACACATCGACGTTCACCACCGTACACGCCACAGTGTAACCCAGTAGAATGAGCGAATCGTGTGATAAAGACCATGATTTCACAATATGTAGGTGAAAATCAACGTTCATGGTATCGATTTATACCGAAAATATCTTGTGCATATAATACCGCTCCTAGCGAATTAACCGGATATACACCTGCATATTTAAATTTTGGTCGCGAATTACGTCCACCAGGAATGGAAATAAAAAATAACGATTTGAGACAATTAGATAATAAAATAGGATAAAACGAATACAAGATACATTGGACTTCGCTAGAATACAACTAGCACGGAATTCCCAAAAAAAAAAAATTATTACAATCTTAGACTCCGAATATGGATACCTAGAATTGGAGAAAAACTGTTCAAAAGAACACATGAATTATCCAATAAACAGGCATTATTCAACACAAAATTAACGCCAAAATTCGGGGGACCATTTACTGTAATACGAAAAATTTCTCCAGTAATATACGATTTAAAAGACGGTAAAGAGGGAGAAATTAAACACATATACGTAAGCGACCTAAAAACAATAAAAGAAGATGAGAAATTTGATGATTTTCCGCCTTAGAAACGAATAAAAACACGTTAAACTAGCAATAGATTCATAGTCAACCATGGAACGCCATCCAGTTAAGTTGAAAGTCTACCATCGATTTTTGGAACTAATTGTTGCCATCGAGTGCTATGGGTGGCATACAAGAGCTTTCATAAGCACAGCATCATTGATAACTACAATTTCGCCAAGAGTTGGTGAAATACTTCTACGTAGAGGCGTATCCGTGACCAATGGATCACATGAAATCCAGCAATACTACGTCCCAACATGCCCATCTGTACATCAAAACATGATGTCAACATACACACTTCAAGTTACTTTTAAATGTCACGGACGTGAGTTCAGAAGCCACTCTGCAGTGGTAAACGAACAAACAAATGCAGAAGTAGTTTTCGGTATGGAGGCGATCACCTTATAGGATACAGAATAATATTTAATAGAAGGTCACCTGCAGCACAATGTAGGAGACGGGAAAGAAGGCGAATCATACGGAGAGAAAGACGAAGGATAATGTGGAGGCTACAAGACGTGGGGATAAATGATTTGTCTGAATCCGACATTTGTCTGAATTCGACGATAAATATATAATAAAACCAAATCTTTATATACAAAAGCGAAATATAATGTCCGAAGGGTCGCGATTTGTTTACAAAAAGGGATATAAATAGGAGACTTGTCGAGCCTGCAAGTTACTAGAAAATGGTCAGTGAAACGTTCGAGGAAGTGTTAACGGCAACCATGAGAGCGTAGAGAATGCGGAACCGACGACAAGACGACCGATGCGTCCGCAAATCGCTACACCATCAGCACGACCACCATTAGCACAACTGGCAAGTCGTCCACGAATCGTAAAGGTTGAAATCCTCAGTACGGCAAGATATATTACCGTAACTAAAAAATCAACGGTCAGAGCAAAGGAACAAAATTTCGACCTGATCGATTTGACTGAGGAAGACGACGATGAATCGGAAAGGAAAGAGGTCCAATTCCTCTCCTGCTCATCATCATCGTAAACGTCATCATCCTCGTCATCGTCGTCGTCGTGGTCGTCGTCGTCGTCATCGTCTTCATTATCATCGTCGTCGTTATCTTAATCGTCCTCCTGTTAATCAGCGACGTCATCAGACGAGTCTGATGGAGAGAACAGGCAGCACGAGGATACAGTAATAAAAAGGGCAAGAACAACGTCTCCAAAATTGTTGGACCCTACATTTATTTCTTCCCCGACATTTATTTCTTTCCCAACATTTAATTCTTTTTTGGCGACTGACGTTTTGAACCGATTCGGTTCATCTTCAATGACTAAACTAAACTGAAAATCTCAGCATGCTGCTATATATACTACTGTATACAAATAAGAATAAAACTTTATTCATAATTGTTGAAATCTTTATTTATTCTTCTAAATGTAATTCAACCCCCTCAAAATAATCCCCCCCGGATGAAATTTAACTATGCCAACTCTTTTTTATATAAGACTTTTATATTATTTTATATTATTATACTCATATTCCGGAATGGCCATTAGTCCCTTCTTCGATTCGGCTTTTATTTCTTCATTCGAATCAAAACCGTGACCCCGAAGTGGTCTTTTTAGTTTGCTCAACAGCCAGAAATCACATGGTTCTAAATCAGGCAAGTACGATAGTTGCGGAACGATATTAGTTGAATTTTTGGCAAAATGTTCACGTAAAATCAATGGAGTATGAGCTGCTGTATTATCGTGATGCAAAAACCAAGAGTTGTCTTTCCATAAATCTGGCCTTTCAAGACGAATAGCTTCGCGCAAACGACGCATAACACTCACATAAAATTATTTGTTAACCGTTTGGCCGGTTAGAAGGAATTCATAATGCACCACACCACGATAATTAAAGAAAACAGTGAGCATAGCCTTGATTTTTGAGCGACTTTTGTTTTGATTTGTTCGATCCTCGCTCTCTTTTGGTACAACATTCTCTAGATTGATCGGTTGTTTCTGGATCGTAAGCCTAGACCCAAGTCTTATCTCCAGTTATTATGCGTTCCATCTTGTCCGGATAGTTCAAAAGTATCTTTTCACAGATCTCCACGCGACGCTGTTTTTCCAAAAAAAATGAGTGTTTTTGACACCAATCGAGATTTCACTCTTTTGAGGCACACAATGTCTTTGAACATGATGTTGACTATCCCATTTGTAATTTCAACAATATCAGCAAGCGCTCTAGTAGTTAATGGACGATTTGGTAGAACCAATTCTTTGATTTTGTCGACGTGCAGCCCATCAGTAGATGTTCTTGATCGTCTTTTATGTGGTTCATCTTCAACGCGTTCTTGACTTTCTTTGAACAATCTTTGCCAATCAAAAACACTTTCTCTTGACGTTGACTTCTCACCAAAAGTAATGATGTATTATAATGATAAATGTAAGATCCTCAGCTATGTATTGAAGCATATCTTTTGCGACGTCTATTCGACGTTGATTTTGCTAAAGATTCAGATGTTTTGGAACCAGTCGAGTATTGACACGCTTTATATGCAAAACATTAACCAAAATATGTTGAGTCCATCCACAAGAGATGTTTAGAACCTCTGCTATCTCTTTGATGCCAACACGACTATTTGGGAGCACCATTTCCACAACTTTTTCGATGTTATCGTCGTGAACAGAGGTAGTCGGGCGACTTGTGTGCGGTAAGTTTTCAACGACTTCACTGAATACTTTATGCCACTCAAATAGTTGCGTTCGCGATAAAGTAGACTCCCTAAAACCCTTCTGCAATATTTTCAACGATTCTGTAACCATAATTCCATTGGTAACACAAAATTTCAAACAAACTAGTTGATCAACTTTTTTCCATAGTCAATATCGCCAGACAAACTTTTTGCGTCATAAACAAACAGCTTACAAACACACACTAACGGAAATATAGCGCTCAAATTTCACAAGAACATCAAGAAAAGTTGTACCAATATAGAAAAAAAATTTTACTGATTCAGTTTACGCGCGGAGTTTAAATGTACCAATCCAGATCAAATTTGATCAATTGTTAATAAATCACAGATATTGAATGGTCGAAGAGAATTTGGTGACATGTTATTAAAATCTTCAATACTATCTATATTATTAGGAGGCGAACTTAGTTTCCGATCTTCAGGTTTAGATATTTTAGTTTTGGCATTTACCAATAAAGTTCAGTTAATAGGCGCCATCATTTTCGTAAACATTATAATTTCTTAGTCCGTGAAAAATGAATAGTGATAAATCATTTTTTCGACATGTCCTTTTGGACTATTTAGATTTGAAAAAAAGTGTAGCAGAAACTCATTGATTGTTTCAAGAATTTTATGGCGGACAAACTCCATTGTTGACAATATGTAAACAGTGGTTTTAGCAGTTTAGAAGTCAAGATACTAATGCTAATGACAAAGAATGTTCTGGACAATCAAAAAAGTTTGAAAATAGTGAATTGCAAGCATTATTAGACGAACACTCAGTAAATATAAGAAAGAAGTCGCTAATAAGTTATGAGTCAATCACAGAGCAGTTGGAAAACGATGGGACACGCGATGGGAAAAATTCATAAAGAAGGAAAATGGATACCACACGATTTGGTCAAAAGTGCCATTATGAATCGATACAACATCACACTGTCTTTGCTTGCCAGGCAAAAAAAGAAGAGTTTTTTGTGATCTATTGTAAGTGGTGATGAAAAATAGATCTACTATGAGAATCTTAAGTGCCAAAAGTCATGGGTGGCCCCAGGCTAAGCATCCACATCGACACTAAAACGGAACATCCACGGCCAAAAGGTATTGCTGTCCATTTGCTGGGACCAATAGGGTGTACTGTACTACGAGCTGTAAAACCGAATGAAACCGTCACTGCCGAGATATACACATGCCAATTGAATAATTTGCAACAGAAATTGATCGAACATAGATCAGCAATCGCGAACAATAGGTGCAAAGTCATTCTCTTGCATGACAACACTTGGCCACATGTTGCGAAAGTCGTCAAAAACACCCTGTTGGAGATCGAATGGGAAGTGTTGCCGCATCCAGAGTACTTGCCAAACATAGCGTCTTCTGATTACCATCTATTCAGATTGATGCAGCACGATGCGCACTTCCAACATGTTGAAGAAGTGCTAGAATTTGTGAATGATTCGATCGCCTCGAAACCGTCATCGTTCTTTCGCCACGGTATTGCCATCTTGCCAGAAAGATGAAAAAAAAAACTAGTAAAAAATAATGAAAATATTTTGCTTAAGCTAACATGTGTCCATTTATCATACATTTTTAACATATATTTCATTGTATTTTTTTTATAAAATAATTTATTGACGGTAATTAAAGTTACATTATTTTTCTAAAATTTTTATATTGTAGTATCCTGTACTTGATGTAATCTATCATTTTTAAGATGACTATGATCATTGCTTAAGAACAAAAACATTAATATTTGAGAAATCATTTCATTTTCATAACGTTAAAATTATTTTGTCGGATAAATGTTCAATATTTTCACAAGATTCTGTTACTAGTGTTTTGATCGAAGGTACAAAATTTATTTAAACTGAAAAGTGGTTTTCAACTGATTTCAAAATAATTTTCAAGATTTTTCTTCATATATGATTTCACTTATTACAAGTGGTTTCAACTGATTATAAACGGTTTTAAAATGACTCGTGTAAAAAAGTACAATGATTTCAGTCTCTGAAATCATTGTACTCAATCCAAGGATCCCAGCGCAAGTTTATATGAGTAACTATTTTGGGGGGAAAATGAAATAATTTATTATTTACGATTCCCTTGGTTACCAAAAAACTTGTCAAATACGGGCCCGCAAGTACATGTTAAAATAATTTTTAAGTTATATTTTCTTAGTACTGTATTTCCATTTAATAAATAAGTCAGTTCATAGACACACTTTTCATAGGCAACTTTTTAATTAAATACTAATAAGTAATAATTTTAAAACCTACACAAATTGGTACTCATACATATTTACATATACATGACTATTTCGCTATAACAATTCCGAAACAATTGATAAGTTTCTGCTAGTTTTTTTTTTTTTTAAATAAAAATAGTACAAAAGAACATGTCGAATAAACGATTTATCACGATTCATTTTAAATAATCAAAAAATTATAATGTTTACACAAATTGTTCCGTTGTCACAGAGCAATGTAGTCACCTACTGTATGTATGTAAGAGTAAGCGTGAAACGCAAGAGCAAGAGCGTCGAGATGCGCGCATTAGAGCATCGGATTTGTGATTGTAGTAAAAATAGGGGCGAGTGAATAAGGAAAGCGCGCAGAGAGGTAGGAGAATAAAAAAAATAATTCATTCATAGTTTGAAACTGAGGTGAGACGAAGCCCTATAATTAACGTACTTAATTCGAATTTTTTATACATTATTTTCGTACGAATTTTTCATACGTTATCCCCGAGGAGTTATACATACGAGGTGGCCACCGACAAACGAAATTCGAAGGAAGGAAGACGATTGAAAACCATTTGCAATAATAGATTCAGTCTAAGTTAGATGACACGTTCGCGGCAAGGTGCGGGGCGAAAGAATTCTCGTACGATCATTTAAACATGCCGCGTGTGTGTATATGCGTGTGGTCGCGTTAATTTAATATACCAATTCTGTGTATGTATAATTCTTGTTTCTCAGTGTAAATTTGAGTGTACAATAAATATGTGTTTTTTATTTCTTAAAAGACTTTTTCCCCTCACCAAAAATTGTGTTCGTTTATTTCTTTCATTCAATGTTTTTATATCGTTTTAAAATTTATGTACTTTCATCTACTGTTTCTAAAAAAGGGTTATTCTACCATCTAAAGTAATTTAACCGAACACGATATTTTACGGTGCCTCTTATGAGGTTTTTGATCCTCACGATTCTTTATGTTTAATTCGACAACACGCATACACACGCACGAGCAATAGAACGCGTGCGCTTTCTAGATCATCGATTATCGTTCCCAGGAGACAGACGGCCCAGCGAACATCAACGTAATCGAGATATGTATTTTTTTTTTGATAATAATTCAACACTCTTGTACTACGCGCACGGCGCTAAAGCGCAAGGCTCACGCCATGTGTTCGGCAATTCGAAGAATGTCGTCTGCAACAAAGGCTTGCATATATATTTTCAAATTAAATTGAATAATACTTTTATTTTTTTATTATAAATAATTTGATTCATTATTAAAATTAATTTATTTTATTTTAATCTTTTTACAATTTTTAAAGGCAAAATTTAACGGATTTTAATGATTTTCATTCTACTAATTTGATCTGAATTTATAAAATAATTTATACTTAAGCGGAATTTATAATTTCTCGAATTATTGCTAATATTTTACAAAAAAAAATAAAAAAAAACTTTATAGAATACGAAATTTACTGATTTTTATTGTGTTTGATATAATTGATTTTTATTTGCGGAATTATAAATTTTCAAAATTATAATTATTAAGTTAATAATAATAATAATAATATACAAGGTAATTCTGATTTTTTTGGTTTGTCATCTTTTTGATTTTTTGCTTTGCTTTAGTAATGTAATTAAACATACGCAGTTGAAAAATTCACTCACTGGTGAGGCGCTTAATAAAATCGTAGAATTTCCACCTAGCGAAGAGAATTACCCGAAGGGACGGACAGCTCTCCTCGACGTGTATGCTTCTGGCGGAATATCTAGATGCTGTATTAGACTTACCAATTGTCGTAAAACGAACAGTAACCGAATTGTCTTTCTTAATTGACAAAGCAAAACAACATTGACACATGCTGACGCAACTCAAAGTTTCCTTTGACGACGTTGTCATTGTGCGCATTCTGGAACGGCTGTACTACTTCTACCAGAGTCAAGTGTGAAGAAAAACTTGATTTGAAAAAACTTCCCACTTTGGAAAAATTCTATGATTTCAGAAAGAGTGTTATTTTTAAATTGCGCTTCATACAGCGAATTCCATCAATTACGAAGGATGGAGGTAGAACATTCAGTCATGAATCCATAGTTAAATCGCAGAACGCGAAAGGTAATTCTAATACGAAAGCTTAAATCACGTCTTCAGCTACTTCATCGATTTCAACCTCTACGACTCAGTACATACGGTGCAAAAGGTGCATCCTTTATATAAATGCCCGACATTTAACCAAATCTCGGTGTCTCAACGATGGAGATAACATTTCATTCTCGCTGTAGTAAAATTCAATACGTGTTAAATTTTGTAATCGTACCTAGCATCGCAAAGGTTGTGCATAACGAGGTATTCCCGCGTCAATTATTCAACATACCTAAGAATCTGCAATTGGCCGATCCTCAGTTTCATTTACCGAAATCATTAGACATGTTTTTGGCATCAAGTACTACGTTAGTTTTAGCGGTAGGTTAAATCAGCTTAGAGTAGGAAAATTCAAAGATTATTTTACAAAAGATGAGATAAGGTTGGATAGTAGCCGGTGGAACAGATACTTTAACGAAATCAAAACAAGTACATTGTAAGGTTACGTATCTCGATAAACTAATTGCATTTGTTTGGTTGGTGGAAGATTTCGACCATGAGCTCATTCGGTCTCGAGATGAAATAGCTTGTAAGCAACATTATGTTACTCATACTACATGAGACATAACAAGTCGGTACATAATTAGGCTCTCTTTTTGAGATAGTAAATTCAATTTAGGGGATTCTCGAATGCTACCTCTCAATGGTTTTCATGCTCTTGTCAGACAACTTGATACGAATCCTTCTCTCAGAGAAGAATATACGAGGGTCATGGACGAATACGTCGAATTGGGTTACATGACTTTGTATGATGACATTGATGGTGGTTACATCACTATGGATCTTCCATATCACGCGGTGACTAAAGCGAAATGACAAAGATCAAAGTAGTGTTGGATGCTTCTGCAAAAACATCTTCCAGAATTTTCCTAAATGATACACAAATGGTAGGGCCGACACTACAAAATACCATTTTTGAACAAGTGCTTCGACTTAAAGCTCATACATACGTAATTACTACAGGCATTGAGAAAATATATCGCCAAATTTTGATTCATCTTGAAGATCGAAAATATCAAAGAATTATCTGATATTCTGGAGGTAAATAACGAATATTTCAACTGAATACGGTTATATTTGACACGGCAGCGGCTCCATTTCTGGTCGTTTGTACTCTTCAATAATTGATTCGTGACGGGGCTGAAAGCTTTGCTCGAACTAGTAAATTGCTTGTCAGAGATTTTTACGTGGACGATTTCATATCTGGAGCGGATTCATTAGAGGAAATTTTAGTAATTAGAGACGAACTGATCGCTTTACTTTATTGTGGAGGATTTTGCATAAGACAGTGGGCTTCCAATCATTCTTCGACATTAAACAGCATCAATAAAGAATTTTATGATCTTGATTGCATGATAAAGAAGGATCCGATTCATACAACACGAGGAACCATTTGGGATTCGAAAAATGATTCGTTGAAATACAATATAAACAGTGTAAATCCTAAAATCATCGCTACGAAATGAAAATTTTTTCTCGAATTATCGAAATTTTGGATCCTCTCTGTTTGTTAGGATTAGTTTTGCTATATACAAAAATTTTGATTCAAGACTATTGGAAGGAAAAGGTATCATGGGATGAATCATTTCCACAAGAGATACACACTAAGTGGACGACTTTAGCAGGCCAACTAGTACATTTACATGAAGTTTCCATTCCACGCAGGGTTTTGATCGATTATCGAACGCGAATAGAAATTCATGGTTTTTGTGCGCCTATTCACGGATATGGAGCATCTTTATACTTTCATTCAATCAATCGACAAGGACAAATATACGTTCGAATAAAATGTAGTAAATCACGAGTAACCCCAGTAAATGGACTCAACATACGACAATTAGAGTTGTGTGGTGCCTTAATTCTGAAGAAACTTTATGTCGAAATTAAGATTCAATTTGACGTTCAAGTTAATCAGGTTACATTATGGTTGAACTCCACTATTGTATTAGCCTGGATCAAAAGAGAATCTCATGTTTTAAGAGCTTTCGAATCCAATCGATTAACAGATATTCAGACTTTAGGGGATAAAGTAGAATGGAAACATGTTTGTTCTCAGAATAACCCAGCTGACTCCCGTTTAAGAGGTCAACTACCCATGGAATTTCTGAAAAATCGGCTTTGGTATTCTGGTCCAGAATGGTTGTCGCTTCCCGAGAATAAATGGCCTACCTCAGTAGAATCGTGTCCATCTGATTTTCCCGGTTGAATAGGGGAATTGTCTATGCTCAATACAGGGTCATGCAGCAATTTTTTTCGCGATTTTCACAATTTGATTGCTTCGTGAAGGTACTGGTTTATGTTCTGCGATGGTGATGTTCTTCTGATCATGGTAGTCCCCTATCTGTGAAATGAGTAATGGCGGAATCTCGAATTGTTGCGATGATTCAGTGTGATAGGTTTGCCAAATGAAAAGGACATAATCCGAGTTGAAGGTCGTCTGAAAAAGGCAGACTTGTCATACAATCAAAAACATCCCTCGTTGTTGCCGAGCAAACATCCTGTCACGGATATAATAATTCGAATAATCCATTTGGATAATTTACATAGCAGAATTGAATCGACACTCGATACAATTTGCTAAAAATTTTGGATAATCAACGGAAAGGATCAGATGCGAAGAGTGGTTCGTCGTTGCATTGCTTATATTCATCAGAAACCTAAAACGATACATGCACCAATAGCAGATTTGCCGAAAGCTCGTGTGAATGAATAACTGCATTTTCACACACTGGACTTGACTTCTTTGAATCACTACTTATCAAAGAGAAAAAATTCTGAAACAAATCGATTCTGAAAACGTACGGATGTGCTTTTGTTTGCATGGTATCAAAGGCGGTTCACATCGAACTCGCAACTGATCTCTCCACTGAAGATTTTATAGCTTGCTTTCGTCAATTCATTAGTCGCCGCAGAGTACCAGAACATGTCTATTTAGACAATGGTATAAACTTCGTGGGGGGGGGGGGAAATAAGGAAATCTGTGAAATCTATGATCTGTTTGAAGATCCAGTTCAAAGAACCTCGATTCAAAACTATACTTTGCCCCAACGCATTCGATGGAATTTTAATCCGCCATTAGCTCCGCATTTTGGAAGTCTTTGGGAAGTAGCAGTGAAAAGTTTTAAGCATCATTGAGTAATTAAAAATCACTTACTTACATACGAACACATCAACACTTTGTTGTGGAAGAATGGAAGACTCATTCTGGCATCGTTACATTGGATTGGCCGTCGCAGTCGCCCCATGCAAACCCTATTGAAAATGTTTGGGCATATATTAAATAGAAACTTCGTGGAAGACGCACATACACTTTGAAGCAGTTCTCTTACCATATTCGTCGAATCTGAAGATCGTTGCCATTAGAATACACCGTCAAATTAGTAGAAAACATGCCTTGGGGATGCCAGGCAATTATTGATGCCAGTAGTGACTGGACACATTATTGACCGAATTGCATTCTCGTTTGTACTATGTACAATGTATATATAAATATGAAAATTTCATCAAATCAAACTTTTATAAATTAACCAGACCACGCTCTTAGTTGACAGATAGTATATATGTGTATATATATATATATATATATATATATATATATATATATGAGAAGATATGCCTGTATGTATGTTCTGTATAAACGCCAAAACTACTGGACCTTCAATTTTTCTCGACATAATCTATACCCGTAAGGATGAGAGAATAGGCTTTTTTTGCATATTCAAAAAAAATGATGGCAAAAAAGGTAGTTACTTTACAAACAACCTGCAGAAAATGTATATATATATATATATATATATATATATATATATATATTATAACGAGCACCACATTTTTAGTAGTGGTGTCGTTCACGAAGTAGAGAGACGACATAGAGTGACAGAGGACAGGCTATAGCTGCTCTCTTATTTCGACGAATATTGAGGAGTGACGGTATGAAGAAAGATAGTTGGGCTTGACTGTTCGAAAAGTATATAAGCATAAGTCAGGACCTTCTCGTCCGAAAGGCAACGGAGGAAGAAGGGAAAAGGGGTCTTCTTCGCCTCCCACCGCTTCAAGGGCCCAGACCACCCCTCCCGAAGCAGGAGCTTCGCGTCAAGATGGGCTGCGTCCCGATCATTCCAATAAGAGTCGCCAGAAGGCAGACTCTAGTCCTTTCCCGGGATCTACTAACACCTCCACTGGAGCAGGAGTTCCGGGACAAGAAGATGTGAAGTCAGAGGCGCCATGCAGCTTTCCAGTAGGAGCTGGGGAGCGAGAAGAGGCCTCTGGAACCGCTCTCACCACTCCTGGGGTTCATGAATCAGGAGTGCGGGGAACACCAAGACCACAAACGTCGGATTGTGGTCACTCGTCTTTTTCCCCCGAAGCAGGAGTTTCGGGTACCGGAGCAGGCGAGAATCCTCCCCCTCGTCTGACTCCGATCCAACGAATGAAGCAGCGCCTCTTGGAAGCCTTGGCCGATTTTAAAGCCATGGCAGAAGTATCCAAGAAGGCCCAAAATAGAGTCATCGATCTCTGAGAAGAGGTACGGGGTCGACCTAGTGGTAGAAAGCAGGTTGGTCCCGTCTCAACCCAGGAGCTCGATGACTTAGTAGAGTCAACGAGAGCTCAGAAAGCTTTCCTGAGTTTGCACCGGTAGCGTCGTGAGCGACAATGGGTGGAGGAGCTTACGGCAGTACTTGCACGCTAAAAGTCCGCCGAGGCTGAGGCAGAGCGAGTATATGCCGAGCTTATCCGCAACCGTGAAGAGGCACGCCGGGTAGGAGAGGGTGTTCCCTCCTCCCTTCAGGATTCCGCAGAATTAGCCGCGGATGAGCAGCTTCACGACTCGGAGGAAGTCGTGGTGGTCGAGTACCAGGGTGTACCATCGGTGGTCCTGCCGGTTAAGGCAGGTGATGTCAGTCGGGTTATTTACGTAGAGAAGATACCCGACCTGGGATTTCAAAGAATAAGAACAAAATAGAAACCCCAGATGAAGACTGCCGGTCCTACTATGTCCAAGGCCCTAGTGGACGGTACGGCCGGCACCACCGGTGTTTCTTCTGCGGATATCCTGGCGTCACAAAAGAGTATAAATGTCCTAATCGTGACGTCCATAAATTTGTAAGGAAAACACCCTGGTTCCTTAAGGGCGATTGAGGTCCCGGGAGATCTCTCTCTCCATGACACCCAACGGTGAAGAATAAAAAAATCTTGTTTATTGTTGTTCATATATATTTGTTTTCTTTCGCCGTTGGGATGTCAATGTATATATAATAAATATATATATATATATATATATATATATATATATATATATATATAGTTATAAAATTATTTCCTTTTTCCTATCCATATTTCCTATAGTTATCCCTTAGCTTTTATCGCAGAGTTGCTTTATTGTGGTATACGCAACGTCTGGAGGGGGGTGTAACATGTATACGTTACTTCACCCTATACATGTTGATTATTTCAACAAATAGGAAAAAGGGGAGGGAAAAAGGGAAAGAGAGAGAGAGAAGGAGAATAAAGAAAATTTTAATAAAGTTAATCAGTCTAATATGTACATTGGTAATAGACAGTTGATAATTAGAATAGAAAAAAACGAGTACGTAGCTAGTATACTAACGAGATAGAATTCAAAAATTAATTTTCTAGAAATTAAAGATTTTGATAATAATATAATGGAAGTGGTGATACGTGAAAATTCTTGCCGAATAATAGAAGGGTGTAATAAACCGGCCGGTCATTCACATGCCAAGCTTTCCTCGCATAAACATCGTTGGATTGTTTTTATTTTCAGCGTCGTATAAAAAGCTTGATGAATTTATCTTTACTTCTGTTAGTTTTAAATTTCAGTAGAGTATTATTTATCTCTACTTATTTCTTTAATTTTCTCAATTAATAATATTAGAGATTGTAAATTATCGTTAGAGCGTGTGAGAGAGATAGAGAGATACACGCATAGACTAAAAGTAGTAAGAGCAACAAGCGCGTACACATTTTCTCTAGCAGTACATCTTGTTCTTTGTAAGGTGGCGCTCTTCTGGCGTTGTCTCTCTATTATACTTACAAAGTTATCTCTCTCACACACTGTGTGAGCGGATTCGTGCTTTAATACACCGCGGGTGCGTATTAGTTAGGGGTAGCATATTATTTATTATTTATTATTTATTATTTATTATTTATTAATTTAATAAATATTAAAGTTATTTTCTTATTTAATTAAATAAATCTTTTTTGATTTTTTTATTAGTAATAGAAAATATAGAAATATTTCCCCCCTGTACGTGATAATTAATCCGTCTTTTCCTGGATTATCCATAATTTATGAATATATATATATATATATATATATATATATATATATATATTATTACTTACATAATTTCCAGGATAAACAAAGGTAAGTCTAAGGAAGAAATATCCGCAAAGAACCTACGGTCTAAAGAAATTGTTTTAAACAATTTAATCCGTTCGCGGTTCTTTTCAACTCTGTCAACGGGTATTTCTACAGGGTGTTTCATAATTAAGTAACCAATTTATAAGTTACAATATATATATATATATATATATATATATATACGCTAAATTTCTTTACAAGGCTGACGTACGATACCGTGAACATCTTGTTGCTTATCTCATTATGCCCATGCGTATATGTATAGCTCATTGTCAGTTGACAACCCAGATCTGTGCATCCACGACCGAACTACATATATATATATATATATATATATATATATATATATATATATAATACGGGCTCCACTTATCAAAAATTATAATAAAGCTAGAATCATGAAAAGTCGGTAGTGCAGAACATTCTGTTTAGTTCTGAAAATCACCACAATTCAATTCTCTAGTAGTCGCTGTGATCGATTCGCATTTCCGTTAGAGGTATCCAGCACTCTTAAGACAAATGGACTGAACACTATTCCTATGTATATATATGTATTTTTTTAATACTATATATTGTGTATATATACAAATATATATATATATATATATATATATATATATATATATATATTTATCATTAGTCTTTACATTGAATATTGTTATACTATGTCAGTCGCCAAGTTATATGATAATAATGTCTGTAATATGAGATTTTAAATATTAATATTTTTGTAATGTAACTGTATAATATTACTGTTATAGGAAATGTGCGAAAAATTATAAGGTATTAAGTATTATAAAGTATTATAAATAAGACTTGATACTTGCCATTATAATGTAAGCGGTGCGAACAATAGATATCTAATATAATATCAATATATATATATATATATATATATATATATATATATGTCCGTATATATCCGTAATGCAATAGCAGCTGGCCTCGTCGAGTTAACATGACGGACAGATCATCGCATCCGAACAGACACCCATTCAATGGGCGAAATTCAATGGGCAAAAAATTTATGATCTGACAATAAGATAAATCACAAAACATTTTTTTAGAAAGTCTCCGTCTAGGGATCTCCTGAAAAATTTTAAGATTATACGAAACGCAGATACCAAAAAATATATTTTGTTAAGAAAACTATTATTTGAAATATTTTTTGTAATTTTAAGTACACTGAAAATAAATTTTATAATCTTAAATAAATGAATTTCATAAAATTGAAAGAACGAAATATTTGTTTAATATAAACAACTAATTTTAATTATAAAAATATATTTTTAAATGCATTAACTGATTTAGTTGATACGATATTTTTTAATGAAAAAAACATCATTATTTATCTAAAAAAAATTTATTTAAATTGGCTAAATTAAATTCATTTTCTTAAATACATTAAACTTCATTTCATACGTATATCATTAAATTTAATATATGGTTTATTAAAAATCAAAATGCTTCAAAAAAATTTCTTGCCAGGTAGATCCACGATTTTCAGTTCTCCGGTTACTATACATATAAAAAGAATTGTGGAGTCGTAACCGTTGTTTGTGGCGTCGACCACCTCGTTATGATCAATAACGTACGTTACGAGGCAGTAAGCCTTACGTTAGAGCGGTTCGCGAACTTAAGATGCTTGGAGATAGTAATTTGCACCAAGGTGTATGCCAAGCCCATAGTAGAGTTCGTGAGGTCTAATCAAGTACTGATCAAGTTTAACTTCGATAACTGTGCGTGAATCAAAAAGGACACGCACATAAGCGAGATCCTCGCGGTCGTGTTTTTGGGTAACAACGTATTGCAAGTCTTCAGTTTCACCTACTCCGAAGCACAGTACGTACCCGAGGGCATCGGCTATCGGTGGCCAGTCATCAGGGAGTCGAACACAATGAAATCACTGCGTCTGAGTAACAATCTGTAAGCGTAAAATTCCATAATAGCGATCCTCGCACACCCTTCCGTCTTAAAGGAGCTCGTGATGAACAGGATATCGGTCCCGCGGAATTTCCACGCAGATAATTGTGTTGACTGCACACGATCAGCCATCATTATTATGTAGAAATCAATGCTCTGTTAGTCAATCTTAGTGCAAGACGCGTTAACGCCATTAGAATAGAGAATAGGCTAGGTATTAAGAAAACTCGTGTGATCGACGACAGTTACGTGCTCAATATGCCAAGGCACAACAAGACCTTCCGCACGTACCTAGGCTGGTGTAGACTCACTTTACCCGGTCACAGTCTACGCCAGTTAAAGCGCGAAGGGATAAAAGTCGAGCGATAAGATTGTATAATAATCAAGCGTAATTGCTAATAGTCCAATATATCATATTCTAAGAGCGACACTAAGTGTATGTAATCTAGGTTAAGATAGATCATAAGTATGAAAATAAAAAAAAAGCTGCAGCTACCCCTCTTCCTATCCCTTTTCCCTTGCGAAAAAAGTAGGTAAGAAGCAATGTATACTAGGGTAAGTGACTAATTGTAAAACCCCTCTCTCTTCCGATATTTCTAACCCTTAGAAAAGTCGCAAAAGGGGGGAGGGGAGTGATATGGGGTTGTAACCTACACAAGTGCACATAAAGCGATATTGTGTATGCGGTAGGCCTTATACTCGATGCAGACAGGCAGCATACGCGAGTATGCATTACGGAGAGAGGAGCAGCGCCCCGACGCGGAGTGGGGGCCGCGAGCGTCCGGCCGCGGCCGCTACTCTCTCCTCCACCCGACTCTGTACAATGTGAACGCACTTATATCTGTACGCCACGAGGCAAACAATAAATGTATATTTTAGAGCATAAAGTGTAGATATCTTTCCTGATCCTGCACCACCACCTTGTCTGGGCGGTGGGATACTGAAATCTTCCCACAAAATCTTAATACTTATCCTTATATATATATAGAGTTTGAACGTCGAAGCTTTTGTATAATACAAATCTAATATTGTTTGTGTATGTGTGCGTAGGTATATATATATATATAAATTATCTTGAGGTTTGTAAAGTAACTGCGTTCTTTCTTAACCATCATTTTTTCTTGAATTTACTAAAAATAACCTACTATATAATCCTGACGGGTATAGTATTATAAGGCTGTCAAATATCTCCCTTCCGCCTTTTTGTCTTATGAATTTCGCAACTATGTACAAAGCGCTAAAGAGCTCGTATCTGGCAATACTATACATCATTTGAAAGGTCTTGATATAACTTACAAAACGACGCTATGCATGATTAGTTTGGATATTGCGTTCAAAAGTTATAGACGTGTAAACATGAAGTTCACTAACGCCGAAATTAGCGCTATTTTAAGGCAAATCCGCTAGAGAAACGTTCCGTGAGATTAATGGTGTTTTGGGGGATTGCGTGCTATCACTTCGAACCACAGAGGAATGGTTTCGACGATTCATGCCGGTGAAAACGACACCATGGATAAGCCAGCCGGCAGAAGACCTGTGACGACGAATACCGATCAAACCATGGAATTTATCGAGTTGGACCAGCTTGTGGCATCTCGTGGCATCGCCCAGGAGATGAGAGTTAGTTACCAAACCATTTGAAACCATCTACAGAACACTGAATACAAAAAAAAGCTTGATGTTTGGGTGCCGCATGATTTGACGCAAAAAAACCTTCTGGACCGAATTAGCGCCTGTGATGTGCTGCTGAAACGGAACGAACTCGATCCATTTTTGAAGGGGATGGTGTCTGATGACAAAAAATGGATCACATACGACAATATCAAGTAGAAACGGTCGTGGTACAAGGCCGGTGGACCGTCCCAAACAGTGTCCAATCCGGGATTGACGGCCAGGAAGGTTTTGCTGTGTGTTTGGTGGGATTGGAAGGGAATCATCCACTATAAACTACTCCCATATGTCCAGACGCGTCCACAATTGGCCAACAGGAAGGGTGTAGTTTTCCACCAGGACAACGCCAGACCATACACTTCGTTGATGACTCGTTAGAAGTTACGGGAGTTCGGATGGGAGGTTTTATCGCATCCACCATTTACACGAACATGGCGCCAAGTGATTACCACCTTTTCCGGTCCATGTTGAACCCCCTTGGTGGTATAATGTTGGACTCAAAAGAGGCTTGTGAAAAGTTGATGTCCGAGTTCTTCGCAAATAAGAAGAGGGGTTTCTACAAGAGGAGTATTATGAAGTTGCCGTCTAGATGGAAATAGATTATGGAACAAAACGGCGCATATTTGAAGTAAATCCGACCACTGTAACACTTTTTATAAAGCATTGAATGAAGAGTAAAAAAGCGGAAAGGAGATATTTGACAATCTAATATGTAGTGGAAAATTGAAGGCTTGGAGTTTCAATTTCAATAATAATATTATTGCTTTGTCGCTCACCATTCTTTTATTTTTCTAAACCGTCATTGCCCTCTTCTTGGTTAAATTTAAATGCTATTCTCTACATATAAGATCTGATGTGATGTATTTATTAATTCTAATCATGAACTGTATTTTAAAATTCGAAATTTTGAAATCGAATATTCATGTAATCTTCCTCTTCCATGTAATGTGTTGTATTTATATTAATGATATTTTTTCCTAATTAGACATCACAGTCTCACGTAAAGATTCTTCATTCTTAAAAAAAAGTTAGAACTTAAGATAGTAATAAAATAACATTTCAGGATTATAAAATCTTATATAAAAAGATTATAAAATATTATAAATGTTATGAAAATATAATTGTGGATTTGAGTAATGATGATTTTGTCAAATTTTCATGTTATTGAATCTTATAAAAAGATCATAGTGATCTCACAAGTGATAGATTACATCAAGTAGTAGATAGTAAAATACAAAAATTTAAGAAAAATAATGTTAATTTATTTACTGACAATAAATTATTTTATTAATGACATTATAATGAAATATATGTCAAAAATTGATCTGTACTTAAAAATCTTGATGACAACAAATATTACAGAAGTTCTCTTCTTTGTTTCGTAATGTAACTGGATTATCGATAAAAGTTTGAAATATTCAAGCAATTATGAATTGATGTAGGTAGAAGATTATAACATATGTTGTAGTAGATTTAAGTTTCTTTGATGAAATAAAGCATTTACGTTGATAAAAATATCTTAAATTATTCAATGTTTTTTCAAAATATATTCGTAAATATTCAACCTACAAGTAATTAAGTTTTATTCATTCGATGGTGTGGGAACTATAGTTTATTTTACGTACTGTTCTGTAAAAGATACTGTTCCACAATATTTTTTGACCATTTAAATTACGTTAGTTGTTCAAAGCTGGGTCCGCAAGTACATGCCAAAATAATTTTTAAATTATATTTTGATGGTACTCTATTCCCACGTTATAAATAAGCAATTTTTTTATTCAATAATAATAAGTAATCTGTTCAAAATTTACACGAATTTGTATTCATGCATATTTACATATACTTGACTATGTAAAAATTGATTTCAATACTTCGTTTTGTTTAAATTAGAAATAATTAAATATAATCCTGAAATTTTATTTATTACTAACTTAATAATTATTTCTTCTACCTATGAAATAATTCATTGTAACAAGTAAATATTTAATTAATAAAGGTTGACTCGTTTATAAAATACTTTAATTCATTAAAAAGAAAAACAATTTTTGCACTTATGCAATAGTTATGTAATTTTATTAAATTTTTGTAACAAATATTTAGTGGTTTGAAAGAAACATTGCTTTGTTTTTTGGTAATTCTTTAACCAATATTTCATTTATTCTCTTTTGCTAAATAGTCAGTTAATTTTATTAATTGCTCTTATTAAAAGTAAAAACATTTATATAAATTCAATTGCTTCTTTCTACAAAATGAGTTTAGTTATTAATACTAAACCTTTTAGTAGATTTAACTGCAATGCGTTTGAACTAACTATAATTTAGTTACATCTACTAAATATTATTTTTCATAAATCATTTAGTTAATTTTATTCTTTCTTTAGTTGTATCAATGAAATATTTATTTAAGTTAACTAAATATATTTTACTAATTCCTTTTACTAAGTATTTCATAGAAGTAACTAAGAAAACGATTATTATCCCTGAGCGTCATTATACATATATATATATATCAGATCGATGGGTTGGTGCATTGGTGTGATTCATATAACTCCGTCCTGCCGAAGTTTAAAGACGTCCTCGGCGTTGACAGGCGTAGAATGCTGTTGTCTTTTATTTGTTTTGTGTTTATATGCCAAGTATATTAAAAGCATCAATAAGGCGAGCGACACAAGCGTAATGACCGATACCGATATATGAAACTCTCTTCCAAGTGGTTTATGTACAGGTGCAATTATTGTTGGCAAATTTAACTCTTTTAGTGGTTCAAAACATAATTGATGATGTTTAATTATTACTGTAAAATTAAATTTGACTGTTGAATTACTCCAAATATTTCATGGGGCTTATAATTTTGAATTTGGATATCTTTTCCTTGTATTTTACGTGTTCCTTTGATCGTGGTTTCGGTGTCATCAATTCTGATTTTTATTGGCAAATTGCTAGAGACAAGTATTCCATCTGACAGTTCATATGTAAGTGTTAAAGGCGAAATTATTGGAATTACAATCGGTTTGGCGTTCTCTGTATTAATTTGGTAACATACATATATGCTTTTATAAATTTCACGACATGTTTGAGAAAATAACTTGAAAAGATGTCCAGTTAAAATCTAAGGCACGTTAATTATTTCTGTTTGATTAATATTATTGATGATTGCGAGTCTTTGAATAAGGAAGAATTCGATAGGATTGAGGATTGGAATTTTTAGTGTATAAATGATAAATTAATAAATATTTTTTTAGTGGTCTTACAGTCCAATCAATTCAATCCAAAAATAAAATAAAAAAAAAAAAAAAATTAAAAATAAAAATTAAAAATAAAAATTAAATTAAAAATTAAATTAAAATTATAATGACAGTCAGACTGTTTAATTTTTAATTTTATTTTT
The DNA here is from genome assembly GCA_018907035.1 of Sycobia sp. Sy_11. Taxonomy (NCBI): domain Eukaryota; kingdom Metazoa; phylum Arthropoda; class Insecta; order Hymenoptera; family Epichrysomallidae; genus Sycobia; species Sycobia sp. Sy_11. The sequence continues at coordinate 3,888,889 of JACCIC010000023.1, forward strand.
TATTTTTATTTTTTATTTTTTTTTTTTTTTTTTTTGGATTGAATTGATTGGACTGTAAGACCAATAAAAAAAATATTTATTAATTTGTATATGGGCAGTCGACAAAAGTACAATTCAATTGTTATAAATGATAAAGTTGTGGGTAAATGCGATTGTTCCCAGAGCAAAACGAAAGTCTAATAAATTCTGGTAATCTAACATAAGCTCTTTATCAGAGTAAATTTTAGACAGATGTTTATGAATATATATGATAATATTTGTTTATATTGTAATATTTCTAAATCGAATAATTGTTCCGAAAAAATGAATGATCTCTTAATTTTACTTAACAATTGAAGAAAATGTTGTTCCTATATTATGAAAGTAACGATGGTTTCGAAATTATTAATTTCGAATATTTATTTTCGAATATTATTAATTTCAGCGTCTTTGTCATATTTAATAAATTTCTATTAATAATATTAGTGTTGCTATTGATCTCTTTACTTATTTTGTTCACTATGTTTATTGATTTATTTAATGAAATGAAATCTTCCTGTTGTTGATGATCAAGTACATTTTAATAGTTATTTATTCTCTCCAGGTCTGTAGTATCTGGGCTTCCGAAAATATATTTAACTGCTGTACCTAACCCATCAGAGATCTCTCTTCATTTTTTCGCTTTGTTGTGTTATATGTTGTATATCCTGTTGTATTTCTTTACATAATATCGAGGCTTGTTTTAATAAGTTGGATTCCTGAAGTTCTGGTCGAGAAGATAATATTGAATAACTGGTTAAAATTTCTTGATAAGTTTGGGTTAACGTTGTTAAATTTATCCGAAAGTGTAAATAATGATAATTTGCAATAATTCTTCCTGTTCCTTATAGTAAGCATAGTACGTTTTATCGGTGTCGATTTCATCACTTGTGACAAGAGTCGTGGCGATTATAATCAAGAGTGCCGTCTTCATGCTTCTGTAAAAGAAAAGAAGGTTTTCTTAATCTTTTAGCACTCCGCAGGCCATAGCGGCGTAGTTGTCCGTGTATATAACATTCTATTAAAGGGCCTTTTTGTTTTTCTACAAGTAATTTTTGATAGCGAGGCGCAGTTTTATCGCGTTGCTGTTGATGTGTCTTAATATAAATTTCTTTACTTTCAAGCGCCTGATTTGTTTCATCGGGTAACTTGTTGCCTTTTCTGTTTATTATATAGCTTGTCATCAAAATAATTTTGAGTTTTATAGGGTCTTCTCTCATATTAGGCTGTCAAATATCTCCCTTCCGCTTTTTTGCTCTTCATTCAGTGCTTTATAAAAATTGTTACAGTGGTCCGATTTACTTCAAATATGCGCCGTTTTGTTCGATAATCTGTTTCCATCTAGACGACAACGTCAGGGGCGTTCGACATGGACAGGAACAGGTGGTAATTACTTGGCGCTATGTCCGGGCTATATGGTGGATGCGAAAAAACCTCCCATCTGAACTCCCGTAGCTTCTGACGAGTCATCAACGAAGTGTGTGGTCTGGCGTTGTTCTAGTGGAACACTACATCCTTTCTGTTGGTCAACAGTGGACGCTTCTGGTCGATAGATTGCTTCAAGCGGTCCAGTTGATCACAATAGATGGTAGAATTAAGCGTCTGGCGATATGGGAGGAGCTCATGGTAGATGATTCCCTTTCAATCCCACCAAACACACATCAAAACCTTCCTGGCCGTCAATCCTGGCTTGGCCATAGTTTGGGACGATCCACCGGCATTGGACCACGACGTTTTCGCTTGATATTGTCGTATGTGATCCATTTTACATCGCCAGTCAACATCAGCTTCAAAAATGGGTCGAGTTCGTTCCGTTTCAGCAGCACATCGCACGTCTTTCTGATTGATTTTTACTATATATTGTACTTTAAGTTTATCTTTAATTTCTTTTATGTCATAATCTTTACCGTGTTTGAATATTATGCTGTAATTGAAGCCATTAATATTTCTCTCGCTTATCGGTACTCAAAAGATCGGATCTTCGTCTGCAGTATGCACTGTTGCTGCTTCGTCGTCGAGCTCTTTGATCGAGCGAAGTGTGATATTAGGTGCTTCTGGTATCATTGAAAATGAATCTTCATTGTCCTCTTGGGTGTTTACTTGAATTTTGCTTAATGCGTGAGCCACATTATTCTCTTTACCTTTTTTGTATTTTATTTCGAAATCGTATTCCTCCAGATTTATCTTCCATCGAATGAATCTCGCATTCGAAGTTTTTAAGGAATAGAGCCAGGTCATTGGTTTATGATCTATTTCAATACTAAATTTTGTTCCATAAACATATGATTTAAAGTGTCTACATGCTTCTACGATTGCGAGTAATTCTTTCTCAATCGTAGAATAATTTTGCTCCGCTGAATTCAGTGTTCTAGAATGACATAAAATGAGGTGTTTGTCTTGGGACAGCTCGGCTCCGATGCCTGCGTTCAGTGCATCTAAGGTAATCACGAATTGTTTAGAAAAATTCGGATATGCCAATACTGGAGTGTTTGTAATTAATTCTTTTAGTTTGTTAAATGATTCTACATACTATTGATTTTCACAATTAATTTTCTCATCCTTTTTAAGAACTCTGGTGAGTTGTTTCGAAAGTTTTGCATAATCTTTGATAAATTTTCGGTAATAACCGGTAAGTCCTAAGAATGATTTTACTTCTTTTTGCGTTTTTAGGATAGGGTATTTTATTTTAGATTTAATTTTTTCAGGGTTCGGTGTAATTCCTTCCGGTGTTATGATATGGCCTAAAAATGGGACTTCTTTCTTTAAGAATTCGCTGTTGTTTGGTTGAATTTTTAGTTCGTAATTTTTTAATTCATCGAAAATCAATTTTAAATGTTGTAGATGTTCTTGGAGAGATTTAGAAAATACGACAATGTCGTCCATATTAATGAACCAAAACTTGTGTAAATATTTCCTTAAAACTGTATCCATCATTCTTTGAAAAGTTACAGGGGCGTTTTTTAATCCGAACGGCATACGAACGTATTCCTAATGTCTGTTTTGAAGGGTGAAGGCTGTTTTTTCTGTTGAATTATTATCAAGCGGTATTTGATGAAAACCTTGTGCCAGATCTAATGTAGAGAAATATGTACATTTGCCTAAATTCTCTAAAATTTCTTCCATTCTAGGTAGAGGGTACTTGTCCTCAATGGTTTTATCGTTGAGTTTTCAGTAATCTATCAACATCTTCCATTTGTTTTTTTCACTTGCATCTTGCTTTTTGAGAACAACCCCAACGGGCGAAGCGTACGGTGAATTAATTGGCCGTATTATTTCTTCGTTTAATAACATTCTTATTTCCTCTTCTATAGCTTCCTTCAAATGATATGGATACCTAAAACTCTTGACATGTATTAAGTGATCGTCTCTCGTTCTGATAGTGTGAGTCACTGCTGTGTGAGTCACTTTTGTTCATTATTCATATGATCAGTCCTTATTTGCCTTTTTATTTCTTGATGATGATTTAGGGTCGTCTTTTTACATTTTTCTGATAAGTTATGTAAATAATTTATTTCAAATTTTGCTGTACTGAACATCTGAGTTTTATAGTTTATATTTGCTTGTAATTTTCGGAAATCTTTATGCCCAATGAAGCTGTCATATGTAGAGGGCCATGATGTTATTACGAAGGTGATTGGCATATTATCTCCGAATTCGCGTAAAATTGGGAATGTAAGTGCGTCTGCACCTTGTATTACCTTATGCACTGATTTAACTTCAAAACTATGTGGAAAGATATATTTTGAAAATAATTTATAGGCTATTTTTGGGTTAATAATTGAAGAGGAGGCTCCAGAATCTATAAGAATTTTTAACGTTGGATTTGTTGTTATTATGTGGGGTAATTCAGAGCAATTTCTAATATTATTCAGATTTACTACCTCCGTTCGTGGATTGGCACCCTTCTTGAAAATTTTCATAAGTTAAATTTTGCCCTTCGGGACAAGCTGTATTTGCTCTTCATTTTGGAGTTCTTCCGTATAAATTCGCTTTTCTAGTAAGTCTTCTTGGTTATGCAGTTCTTCCGATAAAAAAATCAGGTGGGCCGATGCTTTTCAAAAAGTTACTACCTCTTAATCATATATTATTCGATGTGACTGAATTATTATTTCGACCAAAATTATTATATGGCCTGCTGGTATTTCGGGTACTTATTGACATTGGAGTTGATTGATAATTTTGTTTAAAATTATTTCCAAAGATATTTCCAATGTTTGTGCGTCTAAAATTAGGTTGCACTTGCGGGTCTGAGAAGACTTTTCTATTTTCGGGGTTTCTGGCAGTATTTATTGGATTAAGAATCCTTGCATTTGTAGGTGCACTAAGTGAGTTAATATTTCTCGAATTTAAGGATGTGTTAAATAGATTTGTATTTCTAGAATTATTAAAGTTATTAGGTTTAGGTTTGTTTTCTCTGATTCTCTGAAAATTGAGAAATTCAGCTTGTTGTTTATGATTATCAAGCTTCCTACATTTGATTAAACAAGCTTCGATATCATCTCAATCGAAGTGTGTTAAGTGTGAATGAAATGATTCCATTATGCCATTAGTAAACGTATTTCGCGCAATATTTTCATAAAATTCAAATTTCATTTGACTAAAATTGGCATCTTGAACATTCAGTTGAATATGTTCTTTTAATTTATTTAGGCGTTGCTTTATTTCGCCAGCGTATTTATCAAAATCTTGATTAGATAATTAATAACACGTCGTCAATTTATTAAATAATAAATCCTCCGAACTAGAATCACTATATCTATTTATTAAAATTCTTTCGCATTCATCCCATGTTGCGGGATGATTTGCAGCAATCAAATCTAAAGCGTCGCCATATATTCTCGATTTAATCAGCGCCAACAAAGATACAGGCCACTAATCTAATATCATGTTTTACAAGAGTTATTATGTTTTAGTATGTTAAATTTTCGCATTTTTTGGTTGATGAAATATTCTAGATCTTGTCTTTGATAGTGTGAAATGTCCTGCAGTTCTATCTGTGTCTCGATACTGGCTATATTCTCATTAAATTAGTGAAAGTTTCTCGCCTTTTAATATGATTTTTATATCTAATTTTGTTAATATATCTATACCGAGTATAAAGCTGTTTCTAAGATTTTCCATAATGTAAAATTCATGTTTTACGTAATTTTTAATTTTTACTGTACCTTCTAGCCCTTTCATTTGTGGAATAAAAGTTCCATTTGCGAGTACGGCTGCTTTTTCTCTTTTTATTGGTTTCCAGTTGATATATTTATTGCAATTTTTTGTCACGTCTGATTCAAAAAATAGTTTACTGATCCTGGATGAATTAATCCTTTATATTTTTAGCGACCGATTTGGTCCGTAACAAAATATCTTGCGTCTAGTTATCGCTCGGCCGGGACTGACTTCTGTCGAAATGGGAGTTCCTATTTCTCATTTGGGCTACAGTTGTTACTACAATGTTTACATAATCATGGTGTGATACTGTTCGGTTAGTTATCGCATCGATTTTTTTGTGTTGCGCTAGTCCCTGTAATAGGAGATGAGGTCTAGTGTAAGATATCACTTTGTATCTTTCCTTCATCTGCCATTATGTCTAAATCTTCATTATATCCTTCCGGATTCACCGGTTTATCCGTGAAATATAACGGGTTCAACTTAACAAAAACTACAAGACGCTATTGCAATTCTCTTACATTTACGTCTGTATTTAATTCAATTTTTGCTAATTATGTTATTAGCTCCTCGCGCGATAATCGGTATATCCATGAGATCATTATTGCGGTGATTCCTCAATGATTCTGTTTAATTAATAAATTTATTTATTTATTAGTTCTTACTAAATTTTATTACTAACAAATGTCAGCTAGTAAATTTACTATCTAAAAAATGAATCCGAATTCAAATAGTTCAATATACTATACACGGTAGTAGTCGCACCGTATAATCAAAAATAATAATAAAAAAAAAACAGGAAAAAATCGAAAATCGACTGTTCGGGCATCATGTGACAGGGTGGTTTGGTGAGGGGTACTTCCTGCTCCGGCTCAGATCGCCTCGGCACCCGATCGCTCAACTCGCAACCGGGCTCTTTTCCCTTTCACCAGTATTACCTGTTTTATATTCGTCTACTTGCACAGGCGCGGCTTCGGCTCAACTCACCTTAACCCTTGATTGCTTGTCTCGCCACCAGATTCGCCTATACAAGAGTTTTCCTTATATATCTCTGTATCTTTATTCTCTAATCTACGCTCAACTCGCGTAGAACCTTGGCCACTCAATTCGCTCAATAATTTGCCGCCAAGTGAGAATAAAGATATTTATTAAATATTAATTTTTTTATTAAAAATTTATTTTTCTGAACTACTTGGATTTTCTCTGGTTTAAATAAATTTTTGACGCCAATTAATAAATTTTACAATTTATTCCAAAAAATTATATAACAATATAAAATAATCTGACATAATAAAATAATACACTAATAAATAAAAGTCTAAACTAGTAATAAAAAATAAAATAAATTCATTCGATGATAAATCCTAAACTATGTCGTTATTTATTTCTTGCCCTGCCTCTCTATTTCGGTGATTGGCTGGAATAGAGAAGATTTTGTTAATAATTTTAAATTCTTATTTATCTTAAAGCCCTTGGCTTATATAAATAAAGTTATCTCGATCGCGCGCGTTGAATATGCTAAGAGATTTACTATCCGCTATCGCGCCGATACTAAGTCTCCCTTACTTTTCCGGATCTGTGGGCGGCAGCAAACTCGCATTGTCTCCCTTTATAGAGAGACGAATCAAACTTTGCAACTTGATGCTTTGTCAAAAATTGCTGCACAAGGTACCGTCAATGCGCTGATGCATTTCCGATCCGAAGCAACCAATCACCACCACTTAACCAAAGCTATAACCGTTTTCTTCTGACTGCGAAACAAATATTTTTAATATATTATTAAATACTTATTATGTTCCTTTTTGAACATATAGCATTTTAAAACACTTTCATAATCAAAGAAACAATTCACATTGTCTTAACCTTGTTCCGACTGCCATTTTGTTTCTGAATCATAGCCGTAAATCCATGAGGTCTACGATGGCTCGATCGCTAGATTCATACAAGCACCGCGGTAATAATTTACATGTGTTTTGTTTATAAACGCATCGTACACCTCCATCGCTGATTAGTACCCATATATGGAAGCATCAATAGAGCGACGTTAAAGAACATAAAAACAATTCATGATTCATCATCAGTAATAATCTTCTTTGGTACATTTTTATTGTTAGAAACGATTCACAAGTTGTCTTGAGCAATTTCAAAGCGAAGATTTTTATGTTCTGTGGTTAAAAATTTTTGTATGAATTTCGCACAAGCTCAAGCCATTACCAAATCTTATACCAATGATTCTACATACAGAAGTTTTTGGTGTTCCACGATTTTTTTCTAATTCACGTACAGTAAAGCGACAATTTCCTTCTATTGTAAGTCGCATCCGCTCGACATTTTCTGGTGATGTTGAGCAGGAAGGTCAGCCAGTTGTAGCCCTGGAGACGTAGATAATTTTTGGAAGAATAGTTTTCTTTTTACAATAATGATCAGTAATTCTCATATTCAATTTCATTATACAAGTGAATTTCAGTTGAACATAACGTTGCAACTATTCGCTATGACGTTGATAATAATTACATCTCAAATATCCATATTTTATTAAAATTTAATATTCAATTTTAGGCATTTTAAATGGTTATAAAAAGATTTCTAACGTATTATTTTTAGAGTATATACATGTGATTTTTTAATGTAAAACAAGTTTTTCTTTTATATGTACAATTTAGTAATAGTAAGATTTACACGAACATTAATATGAAAATTGGTTAATGAAACAATTGATCATTCTTGCATATATGAGGAAGAAAAAATAATATAACGTTGTCCGTTAATAGATCAGACGGCGAACTTTACAAAAAATTATTAACTAAAATCCGTAGGATAATTTTGTTTCTCATCTAACCGTCTACTGTAATCAAATTTCTTTCAAAACATGATAAAATATTTTTTTTGAAAGATTTTCTAAAATAAGTTTGTTTGTTTAGCACTTAGGATATTCTAAAATAATAGATAACATCTAGAATAATAATTTTATTTGTATTATTCTCTTAAATTAAGTGCAGCGAAGGTATATTTTATTATTATTTTGTTCTATTAGCTGCGTATCCGATGTGAATCAAATCCACACATAATGTAAATATAAAAGCGAATTCATTTAGTGTACATTCTTTGCGATTCTTACACGCTTTTACTAGACTCGCGACGCGGGTAGTATTATCTCGATTTCCGGAGATGTGAAATGAAGAGTGAGGAATAGAAAACGAGTGTGAATAAGAGGCAAGAAAAATAGTGAAAAATAGAAAAAGAGTGTAATAATAGAGCAAGTGAAGAGGCAGCGAAAGAACGAAGAAGCGAGAGAAAGAGGAAAGAAAGATAATCGAACAGAGAGGCGAGAGTATGGAGAAAGGAAGAGAGAGAGAGAGGAAGAGAGATGAAAGAATGGAAGAAAGGACAGAGAGGCGAGAACAAGAAGAAAGGAAAGGAGAGAGGCTGCCAGAGGAAGAAGAAGGCGACGATCTCGTGCCAGGACGACGGTCCCGCACTGCACCACCACCACCTTCCACCGACGGAACCCCCGGAGCAAATATCACCATCCGGAGATCGAAGTGGAAGGTAGGCGCCGCGCGTCGAGCGTAGTATACACGACCACAAGTGTTTTACATTATCAATTCTCGTACATTTACGCTCTTTTACCGCTCGCGTGTGCGCTCCCATTTTATGTTGGTTTCCAATCTTATGTGTTTTTTTATTTCCTCCTTTACAGGTCAGCGAAGTAAGTCTGAAGAAGGCGAATGGATAGGCGAAACAAGAAACATTTATTGTGTTATATGCCGATCCTACTTAAAAATAAAAATTTTTATATCCCGTTTCACCGCATCGCAAAGTGGTGACCAACGTGAGGCCCAGACGGCCTCAAAGGAAAGGAAAATTTATATTTTCGCTACGTGGTTGATACCATCTTGGCCACGTGGCGCCGTACAGTGGAAGCAGCCAATACGATGCGGGCGGAAACGTGCGGCGCTCATGCTTCCTCGCTGAAGCAAATTGAATGGCGTGCTTAGGTTGTGATTAATCTCATTAAATAATCTGGTTATTGAATAATTAAAAATATTATAAGTACTATTAGCTTATCACTAATGTACTAACTTTGCTTGTCCTTTTTTTGATTTTTTTATGTTATCGATTGAGTGGTAGTCAAAATGGTATTATAGAGAATTGAATTTGTTTTTTGAATTGGTATTATAGAGAATTGAATTATGTTCTTAATATAATTCAAATGAAAATTTAATGGAGTATAGGCAAATTAAAAATGTTAAATAAAGTCAATTAAGAAATATGTTTTTTTTTTAATTGAATAAAAATTCTTTTGTCTGCAACCATTTAGTTATGTACCAAAAAGAATTAGAAATTTTTCCTTTGTACCTATAACCCTAGCAGTTAAATCGTAGTATAGAATAATTTCGATTAATTTAATAAATATTGACTCACGGCTAAAAATTTTTCTGACAAAATATTACAAATAAACTTTACGTGTAATAATTATAATAAAAACTCTAATTATTGAACCTTGAAGCAATCGAAGCAGTTATACTAAAAATAAAGATAAATTTATATAAATTTTTTTTCTTCAATGTCATAAGCAAACTATCGACAGCAAATTCGACATTAATACTTTTGTGTGTAACTATAATTAAAAATTTATATAAATTCATTCAAGATTTTTGAAATGTTATTCTTTACAAATTCTAAAATTCTAGAAATTATTTTTTTTATAAGGAAAAAATTAAATTTTTAAATCTGAATTTAGGTCGAAAAGTATAACTGTACATAGACAAAAATAACAAATAATCAATTAGAAATCCCTTACTTCACGAGGATGAGACTCTGCGATGCCGGAACTGTAGAACTGACCGCCTATAGGGGCGTCAAGAGATGGGACTGGGAAAAAGGGGCCAAAGAAGTGACCATGGTATTAATGAAGAGCAATGTGAGTGACGTCTCGTTTGAAGGAATTATCGAGCAGTACGATGGGGAATGTAAGACATATGGTCGGATTCGTCACCTAAACCAGAATCAGTTGATGATCATCCTGAGAACGTTAGGCATGAGCACGCGCAACGACCGTTACGCACTTTAGAAGCGTCTGCTGAGACTTATTAGGCCAGGTAATTAACGAATCCCTCGTCGAGAAACACCCCCGAAGCGCTGGTTGAGACTCAGAATGGCCAGTTGCCACCCTGGATCAGAACGAGATTCCGGGGTGAGCAATACTGCCAAAAATCGTAGCGGTGAACCCGTTTGAGAAGTTACGACTATCGCTACTAAGTGCGGGGCTGATCCCCAGCAGAGTCGTGACAGTGACAGCAACGATATGCACCATAACGACGTCATAGTTTACGATGGCAGGGATCTCTGTACCAATATCAGTAACTCGAATGAGCAATTTTGAGCATTACGGTAATGGTAGGAGCCTTATCATGGATGTGCCTGACGACGACGCAAACCTAGCCACGAACAATAATAGTCAGCGCAGAGCACAGGATCATTACAGACCGTTACCCGGTATCAGCTCTCACCTTGAGTGACTGGGAACATGTGTCGAGATAGATGTCCACCACCTCTCCCAAGCCGCAACATTAGTCTTGAGCGAGGCCAGGCCAGTTAGGATCTTGAAAAATCGGGTCATCAAGTTCTCGGGAACCGATTAAGAGGACTTGCAGGAGTACTTGACAGACCTTCAGGACTATAAACAATTAGCGCGCCCGATAGAGAGCAAGCTAATCAAGGCCATCCGCAGCTTGGTTATGGGGGACGAAAAGCAATTGGCTCGACAGATTCGGGCAGCGATCAATAGCTGGGCAGGCAAAGAGGCATCCCCGCTACGATTCATCGACTAACTCGGAGAAGATGACTTGCGTAGAGAACTATAATCTAGCATTCAGGACTGCAGCGAGACCGTCACAATCTTCGCAAAGTTCAGATATATTTTCTCATACTTCCAGAGACCTACGCCGCTGACAGAACAGGTGATGGTCGCTGCCAATAACCTGTGAACGGAGTATCAGACGTACACGGATGGCAGGACGTTCCCCAATTTCAAATCAACCCGTTATGGTCTTAAGATGGAGCGAATCATAGAGCTCCGAAACCGGTGGAGCGCACCCCCAAGGAGAAGATGAGATTCGGTAGCGCAGCTCCTACCGTGGCTATGGCCAAGATGATGAAGGGTGCATCCATTACACCGAACGAGCGGAGCAGAAGGACCGAATCGATTAATCGTGATAGACACGAGAAGGAAATCCGGAGGAGGCATAAAAAGGAGAAACCAAAGACAAAGGAGCTAGTGGCTCTACTGGGACCTATCGAGGCCAAATAGCCAAATACACCATAGCGAGTAGTGACTTAGTGTAACCGCCAAGGACCAGATCGCCTCAGGATTTGCGTTGTAGGAGTTGAAATGACGGTTGGTGGCAGAACCACAACTAAGAGGATGCTCATAGGTATTCACCGCGAGGTTACGAAGAGACGGATGCTTCTATGGTTCGTGTTTCCACTATAGAGCGGTGGAACACCGGGCATCACACTGCCCAACTGTTTCGTGTTATCGGTGCGAACATCGCGTGTATTATGCGACCGTCTGTACCAAGAACCGCAAGAGCACTTTATCTTACTAATCCATGATAGTCTCGATTGCGCCCACCTCTCCGCGACTCTGGAAAACGAGAAGATGGGGATATGCAACAGTCTCACAGCTCCTCATTCACCCTCGCGGACATCATTGAGGCCTAATCTCGTGACATAGACGAGGAGAGCTATCTCGAAGATTAGAAAGATAGCTGTTAACAAGAGTTCAGAGCTGATCGAGCAGGAGCCGACGAAAAAGAGGTAAAGCAGACGAGTTAGTTGCAGAACCTGGAGCTACAACCACTAACGCAGAAGTGACATGCAGAAGTCCTGTACGAAGAGCAATGAATAAACGAGATCACAAACCATTGGCTAGGGCAGATTTAGCCCAGGGAGACCGCAAAGGAAAATCAGACCGAGAGGTGTAAAAGGAAAGAGTGGTAGACTAATGAGATACCAGATGTCGTAAAATTGTTTTATTCATGGAGAGAGACGACAATCTTAACAGAAGATCAAGGCCGGATTAAGAATCAGAGAATGCTTGCTGAAGGCGAGTACATGTGTAAGTTACCAGTGAGTTAAGAACAATTATATGAGTGAGATAGAGTGTCTACCACCGCGGTAGTCAAACCGTATATACCTTAATTGATTGATTGTGGAACAAATCCTGAGTAAAATTCAGGGGGGCTGGAGTGATAATGGGTATAAAAAGAGAACCAGGACCTGGAGAAATCGGAACCGTCTGAGGAGACCGGGCAGAACCAGGTGAACAAACAAGAGGGACCAGAAGTAGCTGGAATTGCATTAGAGAATCAGTTATTTCTCCCTGTTTGGATAAATGAAGAGTGCTACTGTGCGTTATTCGACCCTCGAGCAGTAGTCTCGGTCGGCGGATCACGAGTATCCGAAAAATTTAAGAATCGATTATGACCGACTACAAGGAGACTTAATCGGATTTAGGAGGTCGAAACTTATCTAGGATCTGGTTTATGGTATGTTCGTGATGGTAAATGGAGAGAGTTTCTTCTTGTCAGTCAAGACGAAGAAGAAGAAGAAGAAGAAGAACTAGCCATATCGGCTAAATGTGCAGGTATGGTCGAAGCCAGCGAGGACCAAAAAACCATACTCGAGGATCTTATATGGTTGTTTTATGGATGTTATAGAGGCGGATAGTGGACCAGATTTTAAAAAACATGATAGAGGACGTAGAGAATTAAAAGCTGGTGGTATCAGGGGACTACAAAGATAGGGTATTACACGAGGCACACGATGAACCATAAGCTGGTCACTTGAGTATCAAGAAGATGTACGAGACGATCACGAGAGATTATTACTGGCCGGGGATTGATCATGACAGCAACACGTACGTTCATCTGTACCCCGAGTGCCAGTTACACAAACCCGCATAAACGGACAACATGGACAGATGGACCACCACATCGTGGGGAGACCATGGGTCGTGGTGACTACCGGTGTCGTCAAGCTTCCCCCAAGTAAAGAGCAGTATAAATACGTCTTGGTATTCCAGGATATCTTCACCCTTAGAGTCGAGCTCAGGGCATTGAAGAGAGACGACGGCAAGGCGCTCGACAGGACGTTTGAAGAGATGGTTCTGTTCTGATATCACCAATATTTTTTGAGCGACAGCGGGACAGAATTTGAGAATCTAAATATGAAGACAATGCTAGAAGAGTATCGCGTGAAGCACGTTATGACTCCGCCATTTTGTTCACAGGCCAACCGGGTAGAAAGAAACAATCGGACCTTGAAGACAAAGATGTCAATATTTGTAGGACCAGACTACCGAGAGTGAGACTTGCATTTGTAGGAACTCCATCATGCAACGAATACGATGACCCAAACGTCGACCAAATCAAATCAACGCGCCGAAAATTTCTTTTTATACTATAAATTCTCGTACATTTCCGCTCCTTCGTATGTGCTTCTTTTTTATGTTGATTCTCTTTCTTATTTGTTTTTTTTCTTTCCTCCTTACAGGTCCGATGAGTTCCCCGTGAGTCTGAATAGATGAATAGGCGAGAGAAGGAAAATTTATTGTTGTGTGCGCAGATCTTATTTAAAAATAAAAATTTTTATTTTACTTTTCACCCCATCGCAATATATAATAATATTGTTGCATTGCTATTGATTTTAGAATCTGCTATTGTGGAAATATATTGAGTATAGTATTACATTTTTAATAATACAAATATTTCAAACTATTCAAAAATTTTGTATATAACATACCGACTGGGATGCTTTTCAATAAATTATAAAATATTATACGAAAATGGTAAATGTTAAAAATTATTGAAGTAAATAGTATATATAGAGAAGTATTAATATTTCATTTGATTAAATATTAGATTAAACATGATGAAATTAAGATTCATTTGATTAAACATAAAAGATATAAATTATATAATATACCATTCAATGATACTAATCATGTCTTACCTGTTAAAATTTAATTCTGTAAATTTTTTTGTTTCCTTTTTTGAAACTAGTATTAAGTATTCTTAGAAATACTTATTCATTATAATAAAATCAGATTACTAGAACAGAAAATATATAAAGCATTGTCGCAATGATTTATTTAATATAACTTTAATATTATATATCTAAAATATTCTGTATTGTCATAAAGCTAATTTAAAAATTACAGTTGTTTACAACTAGATTTAAGTTTATGTATTCGCAATATATAATAAATATAAATTTAATCGTAATATAATGAATAATATCACGTAATCTACTAATAAATATTAATAAAATCCCTATTAATATATATATATATATATATATATATATATATATATATATATATATATTTATTAATAGGGCATGTTAATACAATATAAAAAAAAAGTTGCAGAAACTTACATAAATAAAAAAAATATGATCATTGTTCGAATATATCAGAATATAAACTATATCAAAATATTTTAGGAGAAATGAAAAAGGGGTTTCGGAGGTGCAGATGCAACTTTTATGAAATTTAGTTAGAAAAAAATGTTCTCTTGTTATGTAAAAAGGCTCGGATATGCACGCAGTTCATAAGGATTACTGATCCCCCCTCCCCGCAACAGAATCTTTGCAATATCACTTACTACTTATTATAATCTAGTATTTTTATTGAACTTATTCTCTAAAATATTAACTGATTTGTGAAGATTGAAATTACCTCAAAATTTATATTCGAATTTCAATGACTTTTGCGCGCTATAATGATTCAGTTATAATATTGAGATTGGTGGTCGTGACGTCACAAATAAAACATTGAATTGATACAGAATAGATAAATATATTTTTTATTACATCAAATGATAATGTAATTGATTATATATATATATATATATATATATATATATATATATATATATATATATATATATATATAGTAATTCACAATACCAAAATTCATATATTGTTTTTAAATAATAAGTTATTCTGTATTTTTTATATAATTTTCTATTTTGTGTATACATATACTATTGCGTTGTATTCATCACTGCATCAAATTATCTGGGATCCAGTAATGAAATGACTTCAACAATCATCAGCAGCTACTCCACTGTCCAAGAAATCTTTAATAGTTTGTGGTACTTTAGTCGGTAAAATTCTGTAAATATGTAAATTCATTTTAGTTATACTTTATATTTAAAAAATAAACTATAGTGATTATTATAATAATTTGTATTTTAAGTATGTGTATTAAGGGGTCTAATAATTTTTTCAAAAAATAGATCAATGTTTTCTGTCCTTCTTGATATTCCATAATGGATTAGCTGATCACACATCTCGCTATAGTAATTTTGAAACAACGCATACAAATTATTTATTATTTACCATGCCCAATGAATTTATAGAATTAATGTATTATTAGATGCGAGATCGTATTTACAAAGAAGTAAAATAATCAAAATATTTTTTAATCATTGTTGTTTTTACACTTGACTTCTAACATGTTAATTAAGTAAGGTTTGTCACACATCATGTAAATTATAAACATAACATTTGTCACACGTTATGTTTATACTTTAAGACACAGTTTACTGTTGTGAGCAACAATCGCAAGCTAGACAATAACGTAAGTATAAGGAGAATATAAACTGTAACGGGGTCCTTAGACACTACAGGGGATACGCCCCTGAGAATGTTATTATTATTTTATCAATTAATTTCCACCCGGTATTCAGTTTCCGTTAACAGAGGATAAGGATTCCTCGATGGGTTAAGTTCATTTACATTTAACCTTTTTAGACAGTAGGGCTCTTCAAAATTATTCACAAACTTACCTTTATCTCTATAATCAGTTTTCTTAGATCAGTTATCTTAATAATAAAAATTCCTAAAAAGAAAAGAAGGGAAATCGATGGATCATCAAAACCAGATCTATATAAAAAATATAATAATGATGTACAATATAAATTTTTATATAAAAAAAAAAAAAAATTATCATCCGTAAATAATTATAATAGATTATATACTCTAACCCTACCTATATTGAACAAACGTTATTTAACGCACGCTACACATAAACAGGAATACGAGGAAGAAGTAATAACAGAGTGGTGTAAAGAGTTGCGTATTGGAACGCCACGGACAGATGGGGAAGCGCTCTCACCGCAAATATACACGCGTATCGCGACCTATCTAATATATCGTTTGCGCAGTTAGTACTCTTTCCTATACATATATAGAAGATCCACATCACTCTAACCCTCGTATATATACACGTGATTCCTAAATTTTTATTATCAATAATGGAAAGAAATAAATGAATCGTACGAACAGAGTGTTTAATAAAAAAATATCAAAACCGAACTTTAGATGATGGATGCCCAAAATAAAACAACACAACGTCGAAAGTGGTAATTCTCCTTCCTTGTCTCACAGATTGAGTTTTATTCATGTTATACTAAATCGAAGATCTGGATTAAATAATTGAGGATTACTTTCACTTAAAATAAAATCACTCAAATAAATTTAATGTACTCTACTCAACAAAGCTCATGAGGGTATGTATATTTTAAAATTTATTTAGCCGAAAAAGTAATTAAATAAGATTACTTCTTTTACACTTGTTAGCCAAGCGAAAAAAGCGTTATTACTAATATATTATATTATATCTAATTTACAATATAATATATTATATCTAATCCTTCCTCCCCCCCTCTCTCTCTCCCTCTCTCTCTCTCTCTCTCTCTCTCTCTCTCTCTCTCTCTCCCTCTCTCTCTCTCTCTCTCTCTCTCTCTCCCTCTCTCTCTCTCTCTCTCTCTCTCTCTCTCTCTCTCTCTTTCCCTTTTTCCCTTCTTTTTTCCGATTAGTACTAGTTAGTAACATGTACAGGATAAGATAATTTGTACATGTTGAACCCCCCTTCCAGACGTTGCGTATACTACGAGTGACGTAACTCTGCAACACAACCCAAGGGATAAAAAAGGAAAATATGTCACCCTTTGGACGAAAAGAACTTGACGTTGTTCGAGGACGTCCTAGAGAGATATATTCCTCTTCGTCCGAACACGGATCTTACACCTCCTTTTCTTGGATGTTCTCAGAGGAGGGATCCAGGAAGAACCAACTTGGAAGAATGGGTCAGACAGTTGAGTGACAGTCTTGACTCAATAGAGCTCGCACCTCAATAGAGATGTTATTTTCTCTTTGGAACCAAAACCTAATTTCGTTATATTTAGGAAAGAGGGACAGTACGTGCTCTGGTGTGTCCGCCTCACCAGATGATCACCTATTGGACTGCACTACTTTCAAAAGGCTAGCGATTTTTATATGTTCACCGAAGGATTCCAAGATATCTATCTAATCTCACAATCACACTTTCTAATCTCTTCACCCTCGAACTGCCGATCTTAATAAGAGGGGGGACTTTCGGGTGAAGGTAGCCTCTCAATATCAAGATTTTATACTTTTGATAGGCTAGCCTCGTTTTATTGAGGTAAATGTAACTCTGGCCTATCCTTTCGATCTCTCTACGCGAGTCTCCCTCCACTAGGAGCGCGATGTCGTCTGCATAGGCAATGACTTCGCACCCTAATCTTGAGAGCTGCCAAAGAAGAGGATTAAGGACAAAGTGCCACAGAGTTAGGTCGTGTAGGGATACGTGAGGGCATTCCTTATTGACCGCAAGTTGTACTTCCTCAAAGCCATCTCGTATGAGGACTCGACGGCCCACCAGGTAATCTCTTATTAGTTTATAAAGACCCCTGGGGCACGCTTTGCTTTTTAACGCTGTTAATACAGCGGGCCATCAGATATTGTCAAAGCCGCCCTTAATGTCCAAGAAAATTGATACGAAATATTTTCTACTCAATTCACTCACTGACCTATGCAATTGAACTAAGGTGTCCTTAGTGGATCGTCCTCTCCTAAAGCTGCACTTTCTTGGAGATAATCTTGTGTCTATGATCCTGTTTAATTTATTCAGTTTTAGAGCTTCAAGAGGTTTGCCGATTATTGACAGTAGATAAATGGGCCTGTAGGACGCGGGGTCCTCAGGTACTTTGCCTTCACCCTTTCCGATTGTGACGATTTGGCCGACCTTCCACTCATTGGGGAAGACCGAAAATCTGAAGTACGAGATATAAATATAGTCTCTTTAGTATGCGTGAGTCTAGGGATATACTTCTTTCTGACCGCTTTGTATTCATTCTTGAGGTGCTCCCGTACAACGGGATCACGCTCTTTCTGGAATACTCGACGGGTTCGATTTCTAGCCCTTTTCATATTGCCTAAAATAATACTCCTCTGTATAGCAGCATTGCACGCTTCCCTCAAAGTGGCTGTTAATGAGCGAACTCTCTCGATAGTCTCCATTTTGGATCCGGGCATATCCTTAGGGACCTCGTCCTATTCATCCATGAGTACAGCGCCGAAAGTATCTCAGTTCTCTTTCTGTGTGGAGTATCGCTTTAGCTTTTGTCCCTGTTTTGCAGCACCTGTACTTTCAGGTGCACTTGCTCCATTACGGTGGAACGTGATCATTCTATGATCACTCGAGGTCCATTCCTCCTTGACGCCCCATCCTACGATGAGTGTCTCGAGATTCGTGGTGACAAGAATTACGTCCTCATTTCCTTCTCCAACTTCGTTCGAGACGGTAGCGATACTATCTAACACATTGGCGATCCTGAGATTCCATTGCGCTATAAAATTTTCTAATTCCTTCCTTTTGCGGTCGGTGCGATCAGATCGCCACAGGGGGACCTGGCATTGGAATCAACACCCATTAGCACCATCCTCCCCCGAAATGCGTGAAGCTGCTTATTCAGCTACATAAAGTGTACTCCTATTTCATAGATCAGCTGGAAGTATCCACTGGCTACATGCATCGATTAAGACCGCAACCTCAAGTCCACTACAGCGAAGTGTGTATTTGTTAAGTGCATTAGTTTTAACACGGTCACTTCAGAATTGAGGACTGATATTGTCGCCCAGGGGATATACCCATCCACATATACCATTCTAGTGCGCAGTCCGAACCCCTCTATTCGGCCACTGCGTTGGTATGCCTCCTGAAGAAGCAGGATATCTACTCCTCTTTCCACATATTTTGATCTTATCTCTGGAATGACGCTGAGCGGTCTTCTAGCGTTGAGTTGTGCAAAGTGCAGAATCCGTTGAGTTTATCAACCACTCCATGGCAGCTTGGTACGCAAGACACTTGGTGTCCATGGCGCCATATTATAGGGCTTTTCGGCCCTTTTGCGATTTACGCACTTTGCTTGCTGCTCCTTATTCAGGCAGTCCTTGCTGCCATGGTTGTTGAGGGCGCAAAGAGAGCAGCCTTGTTCGCTTTTACAGATCTTAGAGATATATCCGTAACCTAGGCACTTATAGCACCTGGTTACCCTCACATAATCTTGTATCTTGCGCGAAAGCCATTCTGTGAATCTCTTTTTTCCTAGAAGAAGTTCACGCATCTCAGATATAACTTTTATCACTCAGTTGGAAGTGCTACCACCCCGCTTCCTAGTCTTGAAGCGAGGATTGAAAAAGCCAGCAAATTGTTCTTCAGTTATTGCCAGCCCGTCATTTTTCTCATATACCGCCGATGTAAGGTCAGTAGTGGAGATGTCCCCGGACACATCATAAACTATGATCTTCGGCTTGATTTTTTCTGGAGTTTCCAGTTCAAAGAACTCCATATTATTTTTGCATGTTTTTATTTTCTCTAGGTCGGCTTCTGTTGCCGCCTCTACAAGGATACCCTTCCTGGTTTCGCTTAGGTTCTTTATTTGAACCTTCTCCGGGGTTGAAGGCCACTTTGTTAGCCACTGTAGCAGTAGGCATACTATCTTCATCCCTAGATTTATAGAAAACACCCTTTTGGAGGTTGTCTAATTGTAGCCTTAGCCATCTGAGCCTAGAGAGAAGTGAGCTTTTTGCTGCTCCCCGTTGTTGCCTTGATCCTATTTTCTTGGCTGGTCATTGCGGTGGCTTCAGCATACGATTTTGGTCCATTTCTTGTCCCTTCAGCTATTTCCTTTAGGGTAGCCGAACGGAACTCGGCGCTTGCACATCTGATGGTCATATTCGATATGGCCACCATTATTGCCTTTAGGCTTTTCAGTCCCTCTTTTTTGCACTCTATGTCATTCAGGTTCACAGAGCTGCTTTTATGATCTCAAAATGGTCCGCAGCAAATGCTGGTACTGTAACACAGTCTCTGTTATTGATATTTGTTGTGCTTAAAGCAGGATCTTTTTGCTCCGAAGGACATGCTTTTGGTTGAGTATTTGTTAAGTCTGACGTGCCAGCGATTTGTCCATTGGCCGGTGTATCCTTTTCAGCTACAGCCTGGGTGGTTCTGACGTTGGCCTTCGCGATGGCCCCTACACTTTCCCTTTTTCTTTTGGGCGGGTCTTTTTGATCACTTTTGTCTCTAGTTCTACTTTATTTGGCTCCCTCTCTTTCCCATTACGCCGCTCCCTAAGCTTAGTTTCTACGGTCTTCTCTTTTTCTAGAAGGACCACACCAACATTCTTTTTATTATTAGTTATCGTAGATTTGATTTTATCCATCTGGTTCTTACGTCCACTTACTGCGATCATTAAATGGTGACCCGTTCAGTGAATAACGTTATATTTAAACGGGCGATATGTAAATTTTGACTGGCAGTTGTAGGTGCTCCCATCTTCTGCCCTGGAACAAGGAATCCCCTATCCCAACTGCTATACAATGTAGGATTAGGGGGGAGTTTTATAGAGTAATTCCTTCTCTTAGCCGGGCGATGAAGGCAAGCCCCCCGCCCATTAAAGCAGAACTTTCCATTGATTTGACTGTCGGTGATCGGTGAACCACTTGTAACGGGTTTGCGGTAATTAGGAAGTAAGCGCCAATTTCCCACTCCCAGCATCGGTAACTCCCGGGTTCATCAAGCCCGTTAGCTCAAAAGCTCGTTTAATCCCATCCTGAAAGACCATTGCTGTATTTTAGCCGCAACTCCCATACATGCTCCATTATCTAAAGATGAGGGATACGTTACCCCGGCACACGAACGTGGACGTAAACAATTGGTATTTTAGCGCCGGCCCTCGTATACATACACACCATTCCTAAATTTTTATTATCAATAACAGAAAGAAATAAATGAATCGCGCGAACAGAATGTGTAATAAAAAAAATGAACACCAACCTTTAGATGATCGACGCCGAAAATAAAACAACACAACGTCGAAAATGATAGTTTACCTTCCTTGTCTCACTGATTGAGCTTTATTCGCGTTATACTAAATCAGATATTTCGATTAAATAATTGAGGATTACTTTCATTTAAAATAAAATTACTCAAATAAATTTAACGTACTCAACACAACAGTGCTCACGCGAGTATATATACTTTAAAATTCATTTAGCCAGAAAAGTAATTAAATAAAATGAATTTCACACTTGTTAGCCAAGCGAAAAAAGCATTAATAATAATATATTTTATCTAATTTACAATATAATATATTATATCTAATCCTTCCTCCTCCTCTCTCTCTCTCTCTCTCTCTCTCACCTTAAAAAACTTGTGCTTTATGATACTGCATATAGTTTTTTATTTAAAAAATAATTGATGTTGCTACATAACCTTTAAACAAATGGCCTAGTTTTTAAACAAAAAACTTGGTCTCATTTTATCAGTCTGTGTTTTATTAGAAGTAGTCTTAGTCTGCTTCCTTTAAGATAGTGCACTACCCAAGTTAATACCAAATATTTGAAAAGATGTACAAGGTTTAATAAGATTAATAATGACACCTATAATTATAATGTTTATGTGAAGACAATGAACTGTATTAAGCTAATTAAAAATGGTTTTTTTTCTCTATACTCTTGTAATTTTTAAATTTTTACCTTTTTATTTTGCAATGCTTTTTGTATAATTTTTGTGGATAATTATTTAATCTTAATTCTTTTTAACATTTTCTAAATTTTTCCTTCAAAATGTTCAGTTCATAATATAATATTGTATTTGCCAAAAATTTTACTATTCCTATTTTGTTGTTCTAACATGTAAGCAATTTAAATCCTTAATAATTTAAATATCTATTATTGACAGAAGTATCCTTGATCAACTGCACTACACAATATGAAATTTTTATATATTTATAGTAATGAATTATAGTAATGATTCATATTTAAGATATAAACGATTCGACTATTTCCAGGGATTACCTTATAGTCTTTTTCATGACTATAATAAACTTATATATCAGATATATTTATTTCACAATTAAAGTTTCGAATTATTACATTTATATTTAGTAGTGCATACCAATTTAAAATATGAAATATAACATACCATTTAAAGTTTCAACTGCGAATGTGTTACTAAATCGAAAGATTCCTTATATATATATATATATATATATATATATATATATATATATATTGTAATTGACCTGTATCAATTTCGTTATTTATATTATTCGAACGTACGTGTATATAAAACTGCTCCTAAAAAGTGCCGTATAGTAATTATCTTTCTTGTCTAAGATTTTTAGATTTCCCCAATCTATAATGAATAAATTTTACACAATCACGAGCATTTTTGAACATTTCTAATATCTTCCTGCACAGTTTTCTTTCTTTGTAAATATCAAAGAACAATAAGGTATCCTCATTTATAATCGTTAAACATCTAAGAAATTTATAATTATTATTATTCTTTTTTGATTTCACAGTCAGTCAAGTAAGAACTTGGTCAACTTTACTGACAGGTAATGAAAGATTTCATTCTAATTCGTTCGCTAGCCGGTCGAGGGAAGCTGTGTTCTTGATGCATTATCAACAAAGATTCAGTTATCGTTAATTTTTTGAAAGAGAATCACGTTAAAGGCCATGAGTGCTAAGTATGCTCCGCGCTATGAGGCTGTGTTCCATTGCATCCTTCCAAAATGTTCCAAAATGTCGTAATCAGCGACTGCTATATATATGAGAAAGTCGAAGGCATTTGTACAGAAGTGGGTACAGCAATAAATACGAAATAAAGATGCATCTTTGAGCTGATTCTCAAAATAGGGATTCGACACTTTGCATCTCTTTATTCACAACCTACATAATAACATAAATGCTGAGAAAATAATAAAAATCTGCAAAAACCTTTACTGCCATCTACCTATATAAACATTCCAATAAGCTCGGTACTGCGTCGAAGATTCTACCTAGCATCGTTACCATAGATTGGCAGTCGCAGTCGCCCAATGCAAACTCTATTGAAAATGTATGGGTATATATTAAACAGAAGCTTCCTGAAGGCGCACACACACTTTCAAGCAGTTGTCTTATCAAATTCGTCGGATCTGCAGATGGTTGTCATTAGAATACGCCGTCAAATTAGTAGAAAGTATGCCTGGGAGATTCCAGGCAATTATAGACGCCAGTGGTGACTGTACACATTATTGACTGAATTTCATCATCGTTTGTAATGTGTACAATGTAATGAAAGTTTCATCAAATACAGTTTTTTAAAAATTAACACAACCATGCTCTCATTTGACAAACTGTCTTACACAATAAATTAAAATTATATCTGAAAAGGATATCAATGTGGACAAAAAAAAATGAAAATATGAAAAGTATGGCCTAATGTAAAGTCATTTTATTTTAATTAAACATAATTATTATATTTCTTTAAAATTTCTTTCTACGATAGTATAAAATAAGGCAAGTATGGTGTATTCGAATTCCTTATGATTTGAAATTTCTCTTTAATGTAACACATTTATTAATATAATCAATGTATTGTCTTTATTTATATAAATGAATTGTTTTCATAATTAGACTTCTCAGTTAATTACATATAAATGTGGGATGCTTAAAAAACAACTTTTAGTTTTATTATTTCTAAATATTTCTAATTTAAAGAAAAGAAAGTATTGAAATCAATTTTTAAATAATCAAGTATATATAAATATGTATAAGTACCAATTCGTGTAAATTTCGAAATTATTACTTATTATTATTCAATAAAAAATATGTTCCTTAAAGTGTGTCCGTGCAATCACTTATTTATAACGTGGGAATACAGTACTATGAAAATATAATTAAAAAATTATTTTGACATGTACTTGTTGGCCCGTCTTTGAAAAGCTTATGGTAATTTAAATGGTTAAGAAATATTGAGGAATAGTATCTTTTACAGAACAGTACGCAAAATAAATTATAGTTCCCGGTCCATCGAATAAATTAAAATTAACTAATTGTAAGTTAGATATTTACGAGTATTTGTGAAAAGCATTGAATAATTTAATTTATTTTTATCAACGCAAATGTTTTATTTTCTCAAAGAAACTTAAATCTACTATAACACCATGGGTTTGGAATTAATAAATAATAGATGAATAGCTGTAAATTCAGTAACATAAAATTATTAAATTTACCTACGGTCGACACTATATAACATTGATGTCTTTAGGATTTATACCTATCAATGCATAATTATTTAAATATTACAAACTTTTATAAGTGCAGTTAAATTATCCAGTTAATCGTTGTTGTCATTATGACTTTTAAATATACATCAATTTTTAACAAATATTTCGTTATATTGTTTTTTATAAAATAATTTATTGTCAGTAAATAAATTAACATTAGTTTCTTAAATTTGTGTATTTCAGTATTTTTCACTTAATGTAATCTATCATTTCTAAGATCACTATGAGGGTCGTCCCAGAAATACTTGGCTTGACCTAGTGGTGGCGATAATTGATCCAAAAATACCACTGTATTAGAAAGTACACATTCTATAAATTATATATCTCAAGTTTGAAGACCCCATGATGTTTAGTATTTGTTTGACTGACATCTATAGTGAACGTTTTCAGTGAATTTCTAAACATGGAAAAAATTGGTCATCCCTATGTGATACAATACTTTTATTTCAATTGAGGTCCACGATGGCTCGATCGTTAGAGCGAAGGACTAGTAACTTGGTGATCCGAGTTCAAATCCCGGTTTCGGTCGATTGACACAAGCACCGCTGTAATAATTTACATGTGCTTTGTTTACAAACACATCGCAGACCTCCGTCGCTGATTAGCACCGATATTAGAAAGCATAAATAAAGCGACGTTAAATAACATAAAAAAAAAACTTTTATTTGAAAGATCTCATCAGAACCAATATAAAAGCTGAACTAGACTCTACTCTGGATGAGACTGCTTCTTTGTATGCAACAGTAAAATATTGGGTAGCAGAGTTTAAACGAAGCCGTACGAGCTGCCAAAACTGTGCGCAAGATGGGTGCCGTGTTTGCTCATAATGGAACAAAAACAGCGTCATGAAGATATTTCATTTGAGTGTTTGTCAATGTTTCGCAAAAATAAAACCGAATATTTGTACCGTTTCATAACCATGGATGAAACATGGGTCCACCACTTCACACCTGAAACAAAAGACCAATCAAAACAAGTGTTGTTCCATCAAAACAATGCACCAGCTCACACATCCGTTATTGCAATCGCTAAAATTAATGAATTAAAGTTTCAATTGCTACCTCATGCACCCTATTCGCTAGACTTAGCTCCCTCAGATTATTTGTTCTTCCCAGACTTGAAAAAATGGCTTGCTGGTCAAAGATTTTCCAACAATGAAGAGGCGATGGCGTTAGTTGATGGCTATTATGAGGAGCTTGACAATTCTTATTATAAAAAGGGTATCGAACTTATAAAACATCGATAGGAAAAGTGTATAGAACTGAAAGGAGATTATGTTGAAAAATAAATATATTTTTTTCCAAAATTTTTCATTTTTATATGTTGGGCCAGGTACTTCTGGAACCATCCTCGCTTGATCTTTGCTTGATAGCAAAAACATTAATATGTAAAAAATCATCTTTACTCAGCTCCTAAATTACATTTTCATAACTTACAATTATTTTGTCAGATAAATTTTCAGTATTTTAACAAGATTCTACTAGTGATTTGATGGAAGGTACAAAAAATTTATTCAAACTGAAAACTGGTTTTCAACTGATTTCAAATAATTTTCTTCATAAATAATTTGGTTATTGCAAGTGATTTCAACTGATTTTAAACGATTTTCAAATGATTCGTGTAAAAGAGTTCACTAATTTCGCAAAGTATACAGTACCCTAGTGTAATTTTATATAGGTAGAAATTGTTAGGGAAAAATGAAATAATTTTATATCTACAATATCCTTGTTTACCAAAAAACTTTTTAAAGACGGGACCTTAAGTATATGTCAAAACCATTTTTAAATTATATTTTCAAAGTACTGTATTCCCACGTTATAAATAAGTGATTGCACGGACACACTTTAAGAAACATATTTTTTATTGAATAATAATAAGTAATAATTTCGAAACTTACACGAATTGGTACTTATACATATTTATATATATTTGACTATGTAAAAATTGATTTCAATACTTTCTTTTCTTCAAATTAGAAATATTTAGAAATAATAAAACTAAAAGTTGTTTTTTAAGCATCCCACATTTATGTGTAATTAACTGAGAAGTCTAATTATGAAAACAATTCATTTATATAAATAAAGACAATACATTGATTATATTAATAAATGTGTTACATTAAAGAGAAATTTTAAATCATAAGGAATTCGAATACACCATACTTGCCTTATTTTATACTATCGTAGAAAGAAATTTTAAAGAAATATAATAATTATGTTTAATTAAAATAAAATGACTTTACATTAGGCCATACTTTTCATATTTTCATTTTTTTTGTCCACATTGATATCCTCTTCAGATATAATTTTAATTTATTGTGTAAGACAGTTTGTCAAGTGAGAGCATGGTTGTGTTAATTTTTAAAAAACTGTATTTGATGAAACTTTCATTACATTGTACACATTACAAACGATGATGAAATTCAATCAATAATGTGTACAGTCACCAGCGGCGTCTAATTGCCTGGCATCTCCGAGGCATACTTTCTACTAAGTTGACGGTGTATTCTAATGACAACGATCTGCAGATCCGACGAATTTGATAAGACAACTGCGTGACAGTGTGTATGTGGGCCTTCCAGGAAGCTTCTGTTTAATATATGCCCATACATTTTCAATAGGGTTTGCATTGGGCGACTGTGACGGCCAACCCATTGTAACGATGCTAGGTAGAATCTTCCACGCAGTACCGAGCTTACTGCGATGTTTAGGATCGCTGTCCTCCTGCAGAATCCAATCTTCATTTTTTCTGATGAACCATCATTTGGTGAATGGCAGTAAAGCTTTTTATAGATTTGTGTTATTTTCTCAGCATTTACGTTATTATGAAGGTTTTCAATAAAGAGATACAAAGCATCTTTTTTATTGAATAATAATAAGTAATAATTTCGAAATTTACACGAATTGGTACTTATACATATTTACATATACTTGATTATTTAAAAATTGATTTCAATACTTTCTTTTGTTTAAATTAGAAATATTTAGGGATTATAAAACTATAAGTTATTTTTTAAGCATCGCACATTTGTAATTAGCTGAAAATTCTAAATAAGAAAACATTTTAGTTATATAAATAAATAGAATACATCGATCATATTGATCAATGTATTACATGAGAGAGAGATTTCAAATGATAAGGAATTTAAATACACCGTACTTATCTTATTTTATACTATCGTAGTAAGTAATTTTAAAGAGATACAATAATTATGTTTAACCTTTAGACTGCCAGCATGGCTCATATATGACCAACCTGTTACCTTGACAGCTACTTTAGAGATATAAGATGTTTTTATGTATAAATTTTGCACATCAAAAATATCAATTTATAAGGCAAAAATGCCGACAGTCTAAAGGTTAATTAAAATAAACGATCGTAGATAGTAATTTTAAAAATTTTTCAAAAATTTTTGAGAGTTATATCTAGTATATTTTTCTGAAATTCCATTTGTTTTCTGTCGTAAATAATATATTTTTTCTTATTTGATTAAGGAAAGAAACTTAGGTGTACTATTATGACAAGCATATAGGTTAATTTTACAAAAGCGCGCATGATCTTAATGAAATAAAAACATTTTTATGTATTATTATAGAATATTTTAATATACTATAAATTCTTTTTAATATAAAACTTATTTACACGTATAGGATATGTGTAAATCAGATGGCAGATACCTGGACATGTATTCTATTATCCAAACACGTAATGCCCCGTAGAAATCGTCCCCACACACTTGGAAATCTGCTTCTACCTCCTGAATACGACATTATGATCTGTAGTAACCGAGTGTATTACATACATTATAATACTGTAGTAATACATGCAGCTGCATATAGTACATATGTATAGTAATGCATATATACATATATATATATATATATATATATATATATATATATATATATATATATATATATAATTCGACTTCGAAGCGCTATCGGTCCACTTGATTTAATTATTTAATGAAAATCGAGTAAAAAAATTCACTGTTTAGTATAATTTAGTATAATATAATAAAAGATTTTTGCAAAATACTTTTTTTGAATTGAAGCATAATTAGAAGTAATATAATGGTTTAATATTGATGCAATAATTATTTTAAAATCTTGAAATCCAATATCAATGTAAAAATAGCACGGTTGTTCGAAGGCTCTAGTACCCACACTTGTCATCAGAGAGCACCCGCGCTCCTTCATCAGGTGCACAAGTAAATTATTAGCGTCTTTGTCTAAAATATGAGGTTTTCTTATGCAAACATGGTTAAATATCCTTTATTCAAAGTATCGTCCAACGAAAGCTAAAACTTTTCTCATCTTTCTGGCAATTTCTGAATTCCAGACTAAAAAACATTCTGGTTTTTCAAGCTGAAGAACGTATTGATCCAATTTTTGATTCTCTTTATTGAACTGAAATGTATTCTCGTAAGAGCGTTCTGTATTGATCGAAACAAGTGATAGTCAAATGATGCCTAGTGATTTATTTTTATACCGTAGCAGCAAAATTTCCAACATGCAAAATCACTGTTCGATGTCTCGGCTTCAATTCGTATAGCATTCAGTTTCCAATCTTTTGAATGAATCCCAATGTCTGTAGGTATAGGAAAACGACTTGTTGCTTGATGCCTAATGATGCGGCAAATGGTTCTTAAATCAGACACGGATCCTCACCTAGTAAATCATCTAATTCCTCGTTTTCAAAATTTTTCATCTTTCCGGAATGGCCCTTGTCTTCAACTTCAAAACAACTATTTTTTGAATCGTTTAAACCACTCTCGGTATCTCAATTCACGAATACATTCCCTCCCATAAGTTTGCGGAAGCAAACGATAGGATTCAGCTGCACTTTTCCCCATATTAAAGATTAGAAGCAGCGCTTCCGGCAAATGACGTTTATTTGGCTGGAAACTTGCCATAATTTTTCTCATAAAATAAACGACACCGAAAGAAATGTTCAAATATAATGCTACGAAATTATTGACAGAGACACAACCTACAGATACAATGCATGAGGTCTGTCATTTCTTTCCACGATCCACTGGTGACACCATCTATTGACAAACGTTGGAAACTTACTTGTACATTCAATATTTTGACAAACACCGTAAGTATCACTTCGATCAAACATAAAAAATGAAGACTAGGTAGGTTTAATGGTAATATAATATAATCTTTACTACAGAATCGCTAGTATAATGATTTCTCTATCACCTGATTTCCATCACTAGATCTTTATTATGAAAAAAAAATTTATTGATTTTAGATTTTTCCAAGCGAGATTTTTTCGGTTTTGGCTCATCGGAAGGTTTCCATGCGGCATTTTGATGTTTGGTATCAGGATCATATTGAAAACACCATACTTTACTATCAGCTACGACAGAATAAAGGTAGTTTTGGTCTTTTATGGCTTCTTTAAAGATCTCTTTAGATTGTTGAATTCTTAGCGTTTTTTGGGCTTCAGTCAATTTGTGCGGAACAAAGCGCGAACAAACCTTTTGGAGACCCAAATGATCAGTGAAAATGGGATGAATCGATGTTGCTGACAAACTTAATTCTACTTTCATTTAACTTACCGACGATTTCAACTCAATTTTGACAAAATGACGTACTCTCTCGATGTGCCTTTCGTTTACTGCTTTTTTGGGCCGACCCCAATGTTCGTGGTCACTGAGATCTTTCCTGCCATTTTTAAAACGCTGATACCATTCATTAATTAGCGCACAAGATAACCAAATAAGAATTTAGTAACCAAATAAATGCCGAAACCATTCATTCATTAGTTCACAATATAACCAATAACTACTATAAACTTATTGTATCATTTAATCTGTTTCGGAAAAAGTTTTATCAAGTTTAAAATAAAACTTAATGCATGAGCTCTTCGCTCAATGCTCATTTTTCGACCAACTTGAGGCGCAATAACTTCGCTTCTATTCATCCAAATTGCATTAATGGATGCTATACTGCATATATGCATGAATGCTATATTTCAAAAAATTTCTTTTCATTTTTTCTGACAATGCTCTAATATATGGTAAAAAAATAATAGTGCCGTTATTAACATTAACCCTTACATTATGTCTATTTGATTATATAAATTTCACAAATCAATCTCTCATTCTCTTATTATCTGCAAATTATTCTGCCTAAAATTCTTATGTGACAATTTTATAGCTCTGTCAATGACACTTTTCAGTGTTCCAATTTGGTTTCCAAATTGGTGGTGCGAATTAAAATCTCAAAAACTACCTGGCAAAATAGGTTTTTTATACCAATTATGCTTCACTCTATTGTTATTATATCTAATAACATGTATGTCGAAAAAACTCAACTGATTATTGATTTCACTTTCTTTTACAAATTGAATTCTGTCATCTATAGAACTAAAAATATCCACTATTTCATCCACAAAAACTGCTGGAATAATTGTAAAGATATCATCAACATATCTCTTAAATATAACTGGTTCAAAAAAAAATTTTGACAAAGCAATTCTTTCCAATTTTTCCATAAATAAATTGGCTATAACTGATGACATAGGTGACCCCATTAGACATCCATGCTTTTATTCATAAAAATTATTATCAAACGAAAAAGTGTTTTATTAAAGACTAAATTAATAGCCTTAATAAATTCATGCATTGTTACTTGTATGTATTCTTTTCATGCCATTTTTCTTGTATAATATCTTTTAACAATTCTAAAGGTACATTTGTAAACAAAGATACTACATCCAATGAAATCATCTTGTAATTTTTTGGAATAATAATATATTTTACTTAATTGTAAAACTACAACTATCTTTAATCTAAGAACTAGTTTTTCCAACTATCTTAAGCAATATTATTAGACAAAAATCTGGCAATATTATAAGTTGCGAAATTTAGAGAAGATATTATTATTCTAAATGTCAGATTTTCTTTACGAATCTTGGGAAGCCCATAACATTTTGCTACAGTACCATTTTCACATTTTAAATATATTAAATATATTTAATTATATGTACTATGATTTATATCGTCATTTCTTTTTTAATTATTTAATTCTTTCAAATTACTTTTGTAGCTTAATGATATGTGAATTATGAATTTTTACATAAGTATTATGATCATTTAATATATTATTAATATTATTTATAAAATCAATTTGATTTGAAGCTACAGTTAGATTTCCTTGGTCTACCTTTTGAAAGATGATATTCGGATTATTTCTAAAAAAATTTTTCGCGATGTTTAATTCATGTAAAAAATTATTATTCAAATAATAATCAAATTTATTCTCTCTTTTAAAATTACCACTGATTTTAACTAAAGATGTTCTACATTCTTTTTTTACTTTATTTTTCACATTAAAAATATTTTTTTCATCCTCTGCGATGATTTCTTTGATAGCGAGATTTATTATAGAATCTAATATTCCATGGTTGGCACCTTTACACATGATGTTTACTACTTCTTTTGGTATTTCTTTGTCTGTTAGATTTTTGAACCAATTTTTGTTTATTCTAAAATTGTTTTTTGTTTCTTAAACATTCAAATTTCCTTTTTAATGTTTGTCTATTATTATATTTTATTTAAATAAAATGCTTGTTCTGACCAAGAAAAAATTCATGTAAATCATTTCTTTGTATAATTTGATATAAATAATATTGTATGTTCGGAATAATTTAGTGTGTATTATTTTGATGAAGAATTCGGGCTCAAAATCCGAAAAGATTGAGGCAGTCTCAGTTAATACAGCCGTAGCAGCGAAGACAAATTTTCCGTCGATCAAACGCAACTTTGCATGCTACTTTTACCAAAGCAAACATTTGGTGTACTCTTGTAAACTATTTAAGAGCATATCTCTGCAAGAGCGATTATCCTTTTTTTTTTTTTTATTGAGCTTACCCAAGCCTATAAAAAGACTTATACAGTTATAAATTATCCTTTACGGCTATCGATTATCCTTTTGAAAGAAAGCTAGATCATGCATTTATTGCCTCAGCAAATCGTATCTAGTGTCTGAATGCAAGTCACCTGATCGATGTCATTTTTTCGAGCGGAAGTGTTACACGAATCTATATTTTGAAAATAAAACTGTCGAATTACATTCACTCTCTTCTAGCGATGCCAACGCTCCAATCGACAAATCTTATGTCACTATCGACTGTAACGTCTCATGTAGTGTATATATAGTCGCCGCTAAAGGCACGGTATTACTCGCTACCGTCAGAGTTATCGTGTATAACAAATTTGGAAAAACTCTTTACTCTCGAAAACTAGTCGGCCTTTGCACTGAACGCTCATTTCTATTTGAACACCTTGCTGTTCGAGTTAAGGTCGACGCCGCACAGTGTTTGTTTCTATTTCCGGTATCAGTGAACAAGCTAGATTAAAGGTACAAAGCGAAATAACCGTCACGCTGATGTCGAGTACGGATTCTAATTTCAAATGCCACTCGCTTGTACTTCCAAAAGTTACGTGTGTACTCCCAGGGTCTAACCTATCGATTCAAAATTGGTCACATTTTGCTACACTACAGTTGACGGATCTGGAGTACCACACTCCAGTAAAAATTAAC
Organism: Sycobia sp. Sy_11; assembly: GCA_018907035.1. Classification (NCBI taxonomy): domain Eukaryota; kingdom Metazoa; phylum Arthropoda; class Insecta; order Hymenoptera; family Epichrysomallidae; genus Sycobia; species Sycobia sp. Sy_11. The sequence continues at coordinate 3,922,124 of JACCIC010000023.1, forward strand.
ATAATTTTAGGAGTAGATCTGTATGTTACAGTATTATGAGATGGATGTCTTCGTGGACCTATAAATGCTTCAGTCGCACGAGATACTGTATTCGGATAGCTATTGACTGAAATGGTCCATCCATAAAACCTCGCTTCCGAATCCTCCCAAATCACTGCATATCATATGGTTATATTCAATTTTCATTCAAGCAAGCAGCTACTCACTTCTGGGAAATCGAAAAGTTCTTTGCAAAAAATTTTTGCAGGAAGACTCCTTTTTGCAAGACAAGAATCGTTCGCCGATTTACTCAATATTGATATTGCGTACTTTGTTCGATCGGAGGAGCACAGAAAATGCGACTCCGAACTCCAAGATGCTAACACGGCATTCATGAAAAAATATCTCCAATTAGGATACATGCCACTCAATTGTTTTCGCTTTTACATATTATCATTGTATTTTTGACTGGATACAATTGGCGTAGTTTTGAACGTATCATAAAAGACTTCGAGCGGACTCTCAGTAGCATAGTTTTTGTCACCGACATTATAATACTGTTCAGATAATTTTTAGTTCATTTTGAAGACGAGAAATTGCAGAGCATAGTTTGGAGAGAAACAAGCGATGCTCCAATTATAGATTACGCTACTGCTACAGTAACATACGGAATATCTTGTGCACCATAACTAGTCATGAAAACACTCCTCAAGATTGCAGAGCAAGGTCAACCTACACATCCTTTAGCTCATAAAATACTTTTGAAACAAATGTACATTGAATTGTATCAGACACCGCTCGACGATCCATTAGAACTTATTGCGTCTGTCATTGTTCAAGCAAAAATCGTGTTACAGGATTTATGAATTAATTATCTGGGACGTTTCACACTAACATACCGCATGAACACCTCGAAAGGTGGTTGATCTTTTTCTCGTCATTGTTTCATCTTCCGGCCATTCACATACTGCGATGGATGCATACGGCAAACAACGGAATGTGGTATCATCACGGGTTCGCAGTCGTTCTAGAATCAACTCTGTCACTGATTATGGCAAAAACACGAGTCGCCCCGATGAAAGTTGAAACTCTACATTGATTTTGTTAGGTGTACAAATAATTTTCTGCCGTTTTAAATTGGTGCCACCGATAAAATAACATCGAAATTGTCAGCTATAAAAAGTTGTATAGTATATGTTGATATCTGGAAACAATATAACCTTTTAATACCTCTGATTTTTTGCTGTAATGAATTAGTTTTCATTGTGATAAGATGTCAAGTTTTGAGCCAAGTAAGCGTCATTTGCGGGAATCGTTAATTTTCTTCTTTCATTTAAAGCAGTCTGCAGCTGAAGCACATCGGCTGCTCATAGAAGTATATGGTGATGTTAGTTTGAGTGAGAGAAGTTGTTGGGAGTGGTTTCAAAAATTTAGAAGTGGTAATCTTGACGTGGAGGACAAAACAGGCAGTGGAAGGCTTAAAGTATATGGTGACACAGAATTGGAAGATTTACTAGAGGAAGCTCCGTGCGAAACACAAGAAGAACTTGCACAAGAGCTAGGAATGACTCAGCAAGCTATTTCACAACGTCTCAAAACCAAGGAAATCGGGTTCCTTACGAACTGAAGCTAAGAGACGTTGAGCATCGGTTATTCGTCATGGGGTAAGCCCAGGCATGCCTCTAGTTCGATGAGCAAGCCAAACATTGATGGAAAGAAGCTAATGCTGAGCATTTGGTGGGATCAGCTTGGAGTAATCTATTACGAAATACTCTAAGACAATCAAACCATCACTGACAAACGTTATCAACAACAGCTGATGCAATTGAGCCGAGCATTGAAGATTAAGCGTCAACAATATGCCAAAAGGCAACATCCTCTATTCCGGTCGATGACTCATGGTCTCGCTGAGCAGCACTTCACTAGTTACGAGGAATTGAAAAAATGGGCCGATTCGTGGATCGCCTCAAAAGACCAGCAATTTTTTCGACGGGGTATTCACTTGCTACCTGAAAGCTGGCCAAAAGTAGTAGAAAGAGATAGGCAATATTTTGAATGATATTATTTGTACCTTTTTTTACAATAAATTCTTATTTCTTTATAAAAAACGATGGAAATTTATTTATACACCCAATAATCAATCGGTGGAATACTTGTAACTCGTTTGTCTAAACACGTCTTATTGGGCGTGGTGCAGACACCATTATTAATCTACTTTTTAAGCGAATCAAAAGTCGTGCTTGACTGGCTTAATAGACATCCTTCAAGATCGCCGATATTCGTGGTCAATTTTGTTAGTGAAATTTGTACTTTGTTTCTAGAAGTAGCTTAAAAGTATGTCCGCAGTAAGGACAATCCAGCGAATTGCACTACACGAGAATGAAGCCCAGCTAAGGTTTCAGAATTTTTGCTAGGTGGATTGTCTTGCCCACCCGCCCTCCAAATGACCGACGCAAATCCCATTGTCATGGAAGCAGCCTCATGCCTATGATATGGCTGAACAACTGACTATGTCCGACCCTAAGCTGACAACGATGAACTTTCATCATGTCAAAAGTTTTCATCTTTTTCTAAGATCGTCCGCATCTTAGCCTACATTTATTTTCGGAAGCAAAAAGTAAATTACAGGGATTCATCTGTCGCTGACCTACTCATGGAAATAATCTTTTTATCGTTTAATTCAATTCATTCATCGTAAAAATACATTCAGCGGCGCAGCGCTCTATCTAGATTGGCTCCTTTTTTCAACGACAATGGCGTTCTTCAAGTTGGTGGAAGATTACAAATCTCATCGTTCCCGGAAACTGAGTGACATTCAATCATTTTGCCAGTGCGTTCTTGCTTCACCCATGTTTTTGTCGAAGAGATTTATCGTGTCGCTCTTCATGGTAGGATTCAATTAATGAAGAGCATTATGTATCGAAATTTTTGGATTATACGTGGCAATCTGTTAGTTACTTCTGTATACCAGCATTGTGTGACATACATGATCAACATATATAATTCGTGCCTGAGTTTTTAGGTCTTCTCTAACGAATGGAAGGTTGGCCAAGTAGTCACAATAAGGAAAGGGGAAGACCAAAAACATGTGGATCACATGGAAGCAGTATGTATGGATGAAAGCAGTACAATCCACGTATGTGGATTTGTTGAACAGGATCGGACACTTGGCAAGATGGGAATCGGGCCTTAAATTTAAGGCGCTTAGTACTATCTAAGCGCGAGAGATATTGGAAAGATATCTTGATGACTGGCAAGAAATCTGGGATAACTCGACAAAAGGTAGGCTGACACATTCTTACCTACCCAGTGTCAGAGACAGGATTCGGGCAAATTCTCATTAGGTATGGAGACTTCGGGTCTTATTTCTCTCGATTTCATTTGAGAGAGAAAGAGAGATAGCGATGCATACTTATGTGGGGAGGTGGATATATCAAAAAATGTCTTGGAGAGCTATCCCTAATAAGATGAAACCAGGATTATGCTCCAAAGGGAAAATACATTGCAAATCATAAAAAAAGCAGAATCTATTTATCTATTCAAAGATCCTATATAAGTAAACCAGTTCTATACACTGCTTTGCAATACTGTAAATATAAAACGCAATAAATATATAGCCAGCCTATACAGTTGTTATAAACTTTAGTCTGAAAACAATGTGCAATAAACAGTGGTTCGGAACCCACTATAAACTGGGGGCCCGACAAAAGTCGCAATGATATACTGATCTGTATTTGAAAGAAAAGTTAAGCAATTAATGAAAAGTTTTGGAACACGTCCGGCCGATAAAACGAAAGAATGGTGCGGCCAGGAATGTTTATGTGTAACAAAATATAACTGAGCGACCTTTGTTTTTTTTCTTTTTTTTGTGTTACATACATCAAACATGGAGCCTTATCGGTTTATCAAAAGAGGACCTCGCTCCCTGTTGATCGAATTACTCAAGCTCTCCACTTTGGCAGCCATACTCGTCGTCTGTTTCAATTCAAGGCCTTTTCTGTCCTATTAGCTATGAAGTAAATGATCCGGTGGCACTTACTTCGGGATACTTCCTAATCGGATCAGTACTACTAATGTTTCTGTAGTTATTGCAGAACTTACAGACCAAGATTTCGTGTTTGCCCCCTCCTCCAGTCATGGGAAGGGATGCGGATGTTCAATGAAAATATGCGTATATTCACTGCTTATAATTTTGGGCGTTCTAGAGTCAACGAAGAGCTAATATAAGTTCTAGTACTACTCATAAGGACTGACCTTTTATATCTTAGATTTCTATCCGCGACCAATTTCGGTCAGTGTTATCTATAATTATGGCATGCATCCGATTTCATGCATGATATTTCTCAGAGTTGTTTTTAGACCATTTCATTCTCATTCCTTTAAATCAGAGCCGAATCAACAAAATAGTAATTATTTCAAAATCTTAAATCAAACCGCCTACTAATAAATTTTAACTTATTACCTTTTAATTTTAATTTTTAATTTTTCCGACAATATTCCAAATATTCCAACCACGTAAAGCCTTTTCGCTTGTATGATCATCTGAATTCATTTAAAATTTTCTCATTTAGAATGTATTTTACTCTTTCGAATTGATGCATAACTAGTTTCTCATACTACTTTATCAATTATTTTAAGAATCACAAAAGATTGGATGGTCATAAAAGCTTCAGATTCGATTATCATATCTTTTCTATAGGTTGGAGGCCAATGGCTTCATTTAGATGAAAACTATTTGCTTTCAGTGAAATAGCTTACACCTGCCTCGGCCTTCCAACTTATTTCCCTAGTCTGTCTAAAAATCGTATTCGTTAGTAGGATGTACAAGGTCTATGGGACATGCACAGTTCTCACCTAAAGGGAGGACCGATCGCTTCTCTGCATTGGGATATAGTTGAATAATAATACGGAACACAAATTGTTATTTCTACTTACTTTTATTTCTGATCTTTCTCGTTTTCTCTTTTTTTTACAACTCGTACTATCTCTATCCGGAGAGAGAGTGTGTTTTCCTAGGCTCGGTGCTCTTGATGCGTCTGTTAGTGTTTTTTGAATGTACTAGAAAACTATTATAGCGGAGGCGCGTGGTCATACTTATAAAAGCTCGGGGTAAGTAGTTCCCCGAGCCGCCGCTGCGGCCATGTGGGGATTCTAATTGGGTGTCTAGTCGAAGTGTCCTATTTTTGGAAACTCGTACAGTACTTTAATTCATTCGAGACAACGTCAAGAATATTTCGCATAATATTAAATGTATAGAATGCTACCTTTACATTGATGATTTTAATTTGGTTGCGATTATGTTTCAAGAAATACTAATTTTTTGTGATGAAGTAATAGAACTTCAAAGTAAGGGCACTTTTGTTATTTCGAATAGATACCTAATCATGAATCCTTTTAAAGTAATGTTGAGAAATCTTAGATTTTTTTACTATGACGAACCAGGAATTTTTGAACATTGTGCTTAACACTCAAGACGAAGTTGAGTATCGATAAAATATAAGTATATGAAACTGCGATAAGAGACATAATTTGCCATCCCTAAATCTCTACATATTTAATTTTCCAATTTCAAAAAATTAATTATACATTTTTAGGAGATGAACAATTGTGAGACATAATTTATCGTTAATTACTCTCTGATAACTCTTTTAGTAAACAATTAATTAGTATATAATTAGCGTAGTGTAAAAAGCCTTAGCAATGTTACTTTCGAGGAATTTACTGCTTTTCACCCCTTCAAGTATAGAAAAATAATATTTTAAATTTTATAATCGCAATCTTATAGTCAGCGGAAAATTCTGAGCCATATCAATTTTTTATGCAATTCTATTTTACCTAATTTTGAAAGGGAGGAAAGCTAACTTCCACGCAAGATGTTTGTCCTGGTGTTCTTTTGGAGATCAATAAAGCATACATTATTTTCTTAGTATAATAAAAAAAATATTCAAAAATTATCCAAAGTAACAACAGTGCCCAATTAACTTGAAAAAGAAAAAGGCTAGCATAATACAGAAAAAATCACCTTCTTTAGGATACTAATCCTAAAGATGGAAATGACCGTCCAAATAAGCTAACCTGGTATTAATAATGTAAACTGATTATTTCGAGTTAATTTTCGGCATAATTGAAGTCGCTACTTGCTGGTCGCTGTTGGAACTGATTACTAACAGCGTTAATTGCGCATGTGCACCTTACTACTTTACTCCGTGGACGATATGCGGAGTACATGCTGAACTTGATTTAATATTGCAATTAAATTATAATAAGTGTCTTGTAATTTATGCGCGCATAATTTATTGATAAATGTAAGATGATTTTCAATACAAAACATAGCCTACGTCCTTCCGAAGATAGTTTAGAATATATATGCTTCGCATATCAGAAAAATCGGTAAAGTAGTTTCTTGTTTATCATGTATAAACAAAAAAACACTTTGTCTTTATAAATTAATAGGAAGCATGATATGATATGATATGATATGATATGATATGATGATAATGAAATGATAATCAAATTATATGATATGTTAATCATATGATTCGATTATATTCAAAAGTGTACGTATGTCGACTTACGTATGAAATTAATAAATATTTTAGTCGACCTTTTAGTCTATACTATCATATATTATATTAAAATAATGTCAGTCAGACTGTTCTTGTTTATTATCACCCCCGAAGAATCTGAAATAACACTTAGTACTAAACATAAATTAGATTAAAAATTAAAAATAATACAATAAAATAATAATAAAATAGGTTTAGTTCCTGAGGATGAACCGTAGCGGTTCGAAACGCCGGACACCAAAGGAGAAAATAAGATGGTGGGGACAGTTATATGGTCCTTCACTAACATAGAATATAGTTTACTATTTTTATTTTATTCTATTTTACTATTATTTTATTTTATTATATTATTTTTAATTTTTAATCTAATTTAATTTGAATTTTTAGTAATAAGTTTTATTTCAGATCCTACGGGGATGATAATAAACAAGGACAGTCTGACTGTTATTATTTTATTATAAAATATTATTGTATAAAGACCGTAAGATTGATAAAAATAATTATTAATTTAAGATGATAATAATATGATAATGATATGATATCATGATTACAATTAAACTATCAAATATAAATTTTTTTAGTTTAAAATATTTGGAAGATACAAGTTATGTAATTATAAACTTCAAATAAAAAACGCTTTCAATTCATTTTGTTTCGGAGAAAGTGCACATTAGTGAAAAGTACATGAATTTTAGGGACATGTTCATAAAAATAATAACAGAATCCAAACATCTTATTTATTTGTATAATTTTTACTAAATAAATAACTTCATCGGACTATGATACATTTAGTTCTTCACGGATTTTCTTCTTAATTAATTACAAGGTAAGATAATTAAGTAATGCAACCATTTTTATTTCTCGGCCTGTGGAAACACTGCGAATCTCTAGCTCCATCACCCTAATAGTACATTCCTACTCTCTCGATTGAGACCTTGACGATCCTTGCATGATCATTTCTTTACCGGCTGTTGAACGTTTTGTAACAATGCACGAGTTGTGCATGTCACGAAAATGGAACAGAGAAATTTAGAGCAACGGTGCGCGATGAAATTTTGTGCGAAACTCGGCAAAACCGCGATACAAACTTACGAAAAAGCGCTTTAAGTGTATGGTAGTGATACGCTGAGTCGTAATCAGGTGCTACGCTGGCATGCCGATTTTAAAAAAGGCCGTGGGATCTTTAAAGACGAAGTGCGAAGTGTAAGGCCAATTCAAGTGCGAACCGACGTGAATGTGCAGCACGTCCGTATCCTTGTTCGTCAAGATCGGCGACTAACCATTCGAATGTTGGCTTACGAGTTGAATATTAATCGAGAAACAGTTAGAAAGATTTTAACCAAAGATTTCGCGATAAAAAAGCTGTGCACAAAGATGGTACCGAAGAACCTTTCAGATAAGCAAAAAGCCCACCGAATGAACATCGCTCAAGATTGTCTCGAGCAGGCTAAAAGTGATCCTACTCTTCGCGATCGAATTATTACTGATGATGAAAGTTGGTTCTTTCAATATGAATCCGAAACTAAACGATAAAGCCAGCAGTGGCTATCCCCTGGAGCACCAAGGCCAAAGAAGGCAAGAATAAACAAGTCCAAATTAAGAACTATGTTCATTGCTTCTTCGACAATGTTCTCGAAAAATTAGGTAAAACAGTGCTCAGAGTGTGTCCAAAGATATCGAAGACTTGGGTTCTGCATCACGTCAATACTCCCTGTCACAGTGCATTCAGTGTTGTATGCGTTCAGAATCTTTCATAGAAATAAGTCTATACTACAAAAAAATATTTGTACATTTATGTAAATGGTTTATTTATATATCATTAGTTAATCATTTATTCTATCTAAGTAATTTATATACTTAAAATACTGAAATATTTATTTAAATACAGTAAATATTTGTTTCATTATGAAAACTGAAAATTTGTTTTAAGAAATTCGATTTTTTATTTAACAAATATTTATTTGCTTTAAAGAAAAATCTTTTAAAAGTACAATTTTTCATTTGGTACAATTTAAACAAAATATAAATTGGAGCTATAGTATCTTAACTTTTTAGGCCGTCATTTTTGTATCTTAAACGATGTAAGCGTATATTACATATTATATTGCAAAAAAGAATAATTATTAATATACTTGTCTATAATTTTATTGTATTATATAAATAGACAATAACATTATCGCCTTATACATATAGAAGCCGATAGACTCACGTGTTATATGCATGTTGCGATGAAAATCTTAGATCCACCTGGTGAGAAATGTTTTCAACCTTTATTACTATAAATAAGCACATAAATTTTCATTTTTATCAAATAAAACATTAAAATTAATGTTATGCTTATTAAATTATTATAATATTATTATAATATTATACTTATTAAATTATTATAATATTATTATAATATTATACTTATTAAATTATTATAATATTATTATAATATTATACTTATTAAATTATTATAATATTATTATAATATTATACTTATTAAATTATTATACATAAATATCTCATGCTTTTAAGAAAATGTATATGTTACATTTTACTGTCTGACTTATAGTCAAATTAAATAAATTTATTTTAGATACTTCATAATATTTTTTTTATAATTAAATAAATATGGTTGTATGTAAATCAGTTCAGATGTTTAAATATATATGTTAAAATTCGAAGAGTTTAAATATATATCTTAATATTCGCAAGTCACATATCTTGAAAATACCGATGGGGACGTCGTTAAGCTAAAAGACTCTACGGTGAACTCAGATTGTCAGGTAGGCCTCACAAACGAGGTATATTTTTGGCTGCCTTCTTTTACCTTCAGGTGAACGAATTCATTTTTGAGCTCGATCGTGTATAATACGCGATCATCCACTAATTCATCCAAAAGATCATCCATAATTGTCATCGGTCTCCACTCATTTACAATTTCTTTATTCAGTCACTGAAAATCTATACACATGCATGGCGTTTCATCCTTCTTCCGCACCACCACTACCATAGTGACGAACTCCAAACTATTTGGCATTATAACACCTTCACTTAGCCACTCGTTCAACTGGTGGTCTATTATTTCGATCTGCTTCGGTGTGAAGCGCCGTGAAGTGTGGGCGATTGGTGTCTCAGCCCTTAATAATATCTTCATTTTCACCGGCACCTTCTCCGATGCCAGTCGCTGATAGTTTTGAATCAGCTGCTCTATTTTCTTTCTAAATTCGTAGCCTAGTCTTTGTAGGACAATACTGAGTGGACTGGAATTTTCCCTTATTGCGTTCATGAAAGTGACTCCTGGCAAAGGTTTCACGATCATTCTATCTCTCTCTATAACTACTTTCGTCAAATCTTGCACAGAGTCACCGATCAGCACTCTCTTTCTCTGTTGTGGCCGCGATCGATACAATAACGTAGTTGAGGTCATATTTTACGCCATCAAGCACCGTGCTCAGGCTCGTACAGTGGTGTTGCTCTTTGTTACCGATCTCGATCTGGTTCATTGCGTTACCACCGGCAGGACCTAATGTAACCGTTCCTCCCTTTGCAGTCTCTTGGCAGATGTTGCAGTTTCTGACATTTGTAGCAGATAAAGCTTTTCTGCTTTATACACACTCCTTTTCCACATAACCGCAATTTCCGCAGGTAAAAAAGTTATTCGGTTTTTGTCCCGGCTGTGACCTTCATTTGGAATGGCCGCTCGACGCGGAGCGTCGTCCTAATCGATTGTTTGGAAGCGCTTCTCTTGCTATCTCGTACGTCATAACAGCTATTTTCACCTCCACAAAATTTTCACAAGCGTTTAAGGAGACTTTTTGCAATCCTTCGTCTGGAATGCCATCAACGAAATATTTTAGCATTAGTTTATTCGGAATACCTCGTTCATTGCCCATCGTCCTCATATGTCGTGCATACTGGTTAAGGTGCTCGTCTTGCTGTGGTCTCCCTTAGTAGTTTTTTGAGCATGCGGTGTTGTTCGACTTTATACTGGAATGCGCTTTTAACGCACTGCTTAACTTCCTCCAACGTTCGGGCTGTCCATTAAGAAGCCACCCATTTCTCTGCTGTATCTGTGAGGCCTTGATTGACCGTGAGGTACACTTCCTGCCCTATCCATTGGTTTACAGCAGCTACTTCATCGGACACATCTATATCTAAGGCATCGGCTTCGTTCTTAAAAGAGATTCCCGGTCAGTTCGCTTTCTTCTGACGTAATCCTGTTAAAAGCTGATGAATAAGATGTTCTTTATTTACCTACGACGGCAGCTGCAACGGAAGCTGCGATGGCGTCCATGGAGTTTTTACGCTTTAAAATAGTGATTGGTGTACTGGCGTACTCTGCCGACGTTGTTGCTCTCCACATAATTTTTGTTCTTGTGTGCCTGTCTGACTCTTGAACATATGCTGTTGATCAGCCGTAGTCTGCAAATGTCACATCTGCTCCTATAGATGTGCCAGTTTCCTTTCGATTCTCTTGAAGCTTCTCCTTGGTGACGTGGCTTGCCTCTCCTCTTACTGTCGCGATGCCCGCAGCTGCAACATAGCCCCTTTTGTTTGATCGTTTGCCGCTTTTAGCTCGGCAACTTATTGTTGTCGTGCAGCTTACACAGCAACCACTTCAGCGTCATTAGCTGTGTGAATTTGCTGTATTTTTCTGTAGGCTATTATGTTCTCGAACACAGCTGTCCTAAGCGTCGATCGGTCGAGCAGGATTGTTTTTAACGAGTTTGTGGCTACTCGCGATGGTTATCTTCTTACTGGATCTCGAATCGTGCTCCTTGAACTGTATCTCTTCTGTTCTTCGGACGCCAGCATTTTTCTTGATGGCTGCTAAATCGGTCGCAAACCAATTCGTAAATAAAAATCCGCCTAAATGTCTACTTGTTTGGCTCGTAATTGACTGGCCACCTAACAGTCAATTCTCCTTGTGTAATCCGACTACGTGATTGAACAATTGATTCAGACTCAAATTCAGATTCAAATTCTCTTTTCGTCTCGACCGCCATCCGATGCTCAAGTTGACAGATCTGCCAATCTCGCTTTTTGATGACTCCACTGTATTTCCGCCTGTCAATGCTCTTCTTCCTCTGCTGTTGATTTCCCGTAGAAGTTTTTCATTTGGTTTGGATTCCGGTTGAGCCCCCAAAATTATGGGAATTAAGAAAGGGATGTATTCGAGTGATTAAAGGTATTTGAAAATGATATTATAAAATATTATATTTATTACTGGATGAACGATAATATAGTTTGAATCTTTTTTCTGCATCTGGTCAGTCTGTTTATTGCAACAGGAGCAAACTTCTAAGTTCCGTTCGACTTATAATATCTTATTAATATACATACTAAATATTTTTTTTATTAAACATAACAAAGCAGGCTTCTTATGTCAATGTTCAATTAAATCTGAAGAATAATGACAGGGTAATATATAGAATTATGAATGAGTATTATAAAGCCTACTCGCCTAAATGTTTTTACTTTTCATGAAAAGTATTATAGATAGAGGTAGGCAAATTATGTATATACAAAGAACTATCCAATGTATGGAGTCAATAGGATAGAGAAAAAGAATGGAAACTCTGCTCGCTTTACATGAGAATAGCTTATCAAAAATTGGCCATAAATTGTAGTTCAGAATTGTCGGGTAGATGTTGCTTGTTTAGAACTACAATTTATGGCGAATTTTGGATAAGCTTTTCTCATCTTAAACGAGCAGAGTTTCCATTCTTTTTCTCTATCCTATTGACTCCATACATTGGATAGTTCTTTGTATATACACAATTTGCCTCCCTCTATCTATAATACTTTTCATGAAAAGTAAAAACATATAGGTGAGTAGACTTTGAAAACTGTTCGGTAGACGTAGTTTTTTTTTAGAAATCCCTCGATAATTCTACGTTCAACAGAAAGAGAAAGCAAAAGTCAAAGTGAGTGAGAGGAAGAAAAGATACAAGAGGAGGGGGCAGATTTAATTTTCTACTCTCTCCACACTCACAACAAACGCTTTTCCTTAAATACATGGTATTGAACGACACAGTATGGTCATCGCTTTCTGGTCAATTTTGAAGTGAAGTCCTGCCATCTAAGTTTACACGCTTTTAGAGATGTTTCCACTCTTTCTCTCTACCCTCCATAGTACAAAGGATCACAATAAGGACCTGTTGAGCTCTTCTCCAAAACTATAGTTTGAATCAAGAAACTATATACGAGGGTGGATTGATAAGTTTCCGGCCTGACCAAGAGATGGCGCCACTAGGCCTAACTTGAGGTGGCGTTCTTTAGTACCATCCTTAGATAGCTTGTAGCTATAGTTTCAGTTCAATTGCCATTTTAATTTAGGCTTGAGAGCATGCTGAACAAGATGCCTCAGTGTTTTTCGTAAAAATGGAAAAGCTGGGAAATCGTGCTGTCATCAAATTCTTTTATTTGAAGGGGTTAACACCGAAGGAAATTAAAGAAGAGATAGACTCAACACTGGGGACATACTCCCTATCATATTCAACCGTTAAGCAATGGGTTTCCGAGTTTAAAAGGGTCGTGCAAGCACATCTGATGAGCCTTGCTCAGGACACCCCACTGAGGTCACAACTCCAGATATGATCGAAAAAATCCATCAGATAGTGCTGAAAGACCGCAGATTAAAAGTGCGTGAGATAGCTGAGACCTGTAAGAGCTCATATGAACGTGTACAAAATGTTTTGCACCAACATTTGTATATGGATAAGCTCTGTGCAAGATGGGTGCCGCGTTTGCTAACATTCGACCAAAAATTGATTCGAAAGAACATTTCTACCGCCAATTTTGTGTTGTATAAGCGTAATCCAAGCGAATTTTTGCGTCGATTCGTAACCGTTGACGAAACTTGGGTCCATCACTACACTTCTGAAACAAACAACAGTCTAAACAGTGGATTGGACCAGGGGAACCAACTCCAAAGAAGGCAAAAACAATTTTTTCGGCGGACAAAGTTATGGCTACTGTTTTTTGGAATGCAAGAGGTATTATATACATTGATTACCTTGAAAAGGGTAAAACTATCATTGGTCAATACTACGCAGACTTATTGCAACGTTTGACCTATGAAGTGAAAATTAAACGACCTCGTCTGGCGAAGAAAAAAATCTTGTTTCATCACGATAACGCACCAGCGCACACGTCAATCGTTGCGATGGCTAAAATCAATGATCTGAAATTTGAATTGATGCCGCACCCTCCCTACTCTCCAGAAGTAGCCACAAGTGACTATTATCTGTTTCCGAAACTCAAAAAATGGTTTGGCGGTAAGAGATTTGAGAACAATGAAGAAGTAATCGAAGCTGTAAATGGCTATTTTGAGGAGCTTGACGAATCAGTCTATAAAGATAGCATTACTAGACTAAAACACCGCTATGAGAAATGTATCAGTCTTGGAGGAGATTATGTTGAGAAATAAGAAACAAAAATTCTTGAAAACGTTGATTTTCTTGGTCAGGCCGAATACTTATCAATCCACCCTCGTAGAACTAAAAATCTGTATTCCAATTTTTAATTTTTTAAAATTTTTCATATTTTCTAAAGTAAATTAGAAAAATCATGATTCTAATGGAGTTTTTGTGGATTTCGGTATAAATATTTAATTTTCTTCTAATATCCTTGTGATATTCATAATCTACGCTACCAAAACCGTAAGTATATAAATTTTCAGAAAAATAGGTTATCAACTAATGATGATGAAATAGGCTATCACTAACTCACTAAAGCCACGTTGGATATTTCAATATATATTGTTGGGATGGGTAAAATAAATGAAGCAGAGTACAAATATAATATATGAAATATATACTGATCTTTCTTAACACGTCTTACTAGTCCGAAGCTACAATAAGAAGTGAAGCGCAGCAGACGGCGTTAGTCTGCCGAGCGAAGCGCTCTTCTCACACACACATGTAATCATCAGGCTAAATGAATAATAAAATTATCAAAACTTAGGCATGCATTAAGACTTTTCTTTTACAAATAATATAGTTATTTCAATTTGATTTTCTTCTAAAGGATGTATCAAGGAGGGAAAAGGTCCAGAACTGTAATTGACAAAACTTGATTTAGATTTCTTTTTCCTTTATTGATTGCGATGTTCATTATTGCTCGACATCGCTCCAATCTTCCTCACTGCATTCTGCAATTTAGAGAAATATGTTAATTGTTAAGTATCAGCGTGGACAGCCTAACGTGTGTTTCAACGCTTAACCCTTTAGTGAATATGTCTGCTAGTTGATCTGTCGATTTGACCCATTTGATATCGACTAGCCCTTTACTAACGCATTCTTTAATGTAATGTTCCTTGCGTTCGATTATGTGCCTAAGCTTGCTGCTACCGTCTGTTTTTGCGCATGCCTGAGCTGCCTGATTATCGCAGTATAACGTGACTGGATACAAATCTTTCCGGAGAATGATTTTTACGGAGTTGTGTAACGCGACGATTTCCTGACACGCGTTACTCATTGCCACGTATTCCGCCTGACAAGTAGATAGAGCTACATTTGGCTGTTTTTGTGTTTTCCAGCCAACTGTGTCTCCATACAGCTTAATGATATAGCCGCATGTTGTTAGCAAGTCTTTGCAATCGGATAGACTCGTGTCGGAGTAAGCTATAAGTGATTCATCGGACCCTTTGTATATTCAGCCTAGCTCTTTCGTACCTGCTAAGTATTGGAAAACTTTAGCTACCATGTTCCATTCGAAATTGGTAGGGTTTATCTGATGTCTGCTTAGAACATCGACCGCATATGATATATCCGGCCGGGTGGTCTTTGATAGGTATAATAACGAACGTACAGCTTCCCTGTGTAATGTGTTCGGTATGTCTTTGTTGTTATATTCGGTTCCTTCTCGATTTTTCCTATCTAGATTAAAAGCATCGTTCTGCGTTATTGGTGTTCCTACTGCTCGAGTTTGTTCAAAACCGAATCGTTTTATCATGTTTTCGATGAACTTAGTTTGTGATAATTTCATTTCGTCTTTTACTTTATCGCGATATATGTTAATACCGAGAAACTCCTTAGGTTTTTCAAATATTTTCACATTAAATTCTTTACTTATCGTTTTGATTGTTTCCTCTATTTTTCTTTCGTTGTTACCCGTAATTAATATGTCATCGACATATAATAGCATTATTGTAGTGTTATGTTCATGATTTTGAATGAATAAGCACGGATCTAAGTCGCTGTTTTTAAACCCGTATTTGTTTACTGTTTCAGTGAATTTAATGTTCCATCTTTTCGGACTCGTTTTAAGACCGTATAACGATCTCTTTAGTTTTAAAATATTTTTCTGGCTTCTATTCAGACATTCGGTTATCCCTTCTGGAAGTTTTAGGTAGATGTTTTCCTCTATTTCTCCGTATAAAAATGCCGTCTCTACATCGAGTGGTTTTAACGGCAGATCGTATTTATTTACGATTGCTAAGAATGATCTTACTAACGAGAGTCTCGATACTGGTTCGTAAGTTTCACGTATATCATAATTATTTTTGTCACCAAAGCCTCTAATCACTAACCTTGATTTATACGTTATTTTTCCGTCATTATCTATTTTACGTTTAAATACCCAGCGTGAATCTAATATATTAGGTTTGTTTTGTTCTTTGTACATTGATTATTTCGTGATTTCTTTAAACATGCTCTTCTCGTACATTGAGTTTATTTCTTTGTGAATTGCGCCTAGCCATAGTTTACTTTCGAGTGAGTTTATCGCTTGTTTGTATGTTGTGGATCTCCGTTTATTTTCGCTAAAAGTGCGTGATATGTAATATCCGCGTTTTCGTTCGTTTCGCTTTGTTTAGTGAGTACATTATTTGACTGTCGACCTTTCTGGCCATGCTACGTGTTAGTCTCAATTCTTCATTTAGTTTTGTTTCTGTTTTCGTGTTCCCGAAATTTACTTTACTGCCGTTTTCGAAACTGTTTTTGTAAACCTGATTTTCTATAAACTTAGCGTCTCGCGATTCATAGATTTTCTTTTCTTCGGGTACATAGATTTGGTAACCATTGTTTATGTATCCGACTAAGAATGCGCGTATTCCTGTAGTTCCGAATTTAACTTCGTTTTCCCTTTGTTTTCTAAACACTGTTAAGCTTCCGAACCGTCTCCATTTTGTTATATCTATTTTATAATTTTTAGCTAATAGCTTCAGCGGTGCTTCAAAATTTATTGATTTGTGAGGGGTTCTATTATAGATGTAGTTGGGTGTACTCACAGCGAAGTCCTAGCATGTGGCTGGTAGTCCTGAATCGTGCATCATTGCTCTAACTTTGTTTTCTATTGTTCTATTGAATCTTTCCGCGACACCGTTGTGTTCGGGTGTATCGGGACACGTTAGATGTAGTTCAGCTCCTAACTTATTAAGTATTTCTACTGTGTCTCGCCCGATGAATTCTATCCCTTTCTCGCACCTGAGATAGCAGACTTTTCTTCCCTACCAAAAATATTTCTAAAATACCTAACTCCTCTCTCTAAATATTCGGAGGTATCGCTTTTGTATAGCATTGGATTAGCCAGTGCTGCTCTGCTGTAATCGTCTATTAAAACTAGAATGAATTTATAACCTCGCGGGTGTGATGCTGGGTTTATTGGTTCCATTGTATCCGCGTGTATGATTTGTAGCGGCTTAGTTGCTCGTTGTCTCGTGGTATTAAATGGTAATCGTGTACTTTTGCTTATTAAGTATGTCTCGCATTCGTATATCTCGCGCAAGTCCAGCTTGTCGAGTTTGCACGGGGCATTCGAGATGTTTTTGAGACATTCGACTAAGTATTTATCGGAGGTGTGGCCCAGTTGAACGTGCCACAGCATGTTTGACTTAATGCTTTTGTTTTATCTGTATCTGTTACTAAACTTTTATTTTCTGTATTTGTCGGTGGATCTGAGTCTCCATTGACTGATACAGTGCCTACACTATTTTGTGGTTCGTTCCCTTGTGCTGCCACTACGCTACTCCTGCGCCTAGTCATGTATGTGTTGTTCGCGTGAGCCTCAGCTGTTTGGGATTTCTTTGAATTAACTTTATTTTCGAGCGTGAATATCCAGAATGGAGATCCATATCGTCCTGACATTATTGATTTCTTGGTTAATGGATCTAAGATATCGATTCGTTTATTATCCATGTATACCTTGAGCCCCTGTTCTACTAACTTCCTTAATGAAAATAAGTTTTTAGACAAGTTGCTAGAATATCATACGTTTTCTAATTTAAATAGTTTGCCTGATTCTGTTCGCGTTGCTATATTACCGATGCCTTCTACTCGCAGATCAGAATTTTTATTCGCACATTTAATGTTATTATTGTAATTTAAGTCTAATTTATTAAATAATATTTTTGTATTGCATATATGTTCAGTTGCTCCACAATCTATTATAAATGTTAATACCTTGTTATGTTTAATTTTCCTGATATCATATTTATTAAGTGTGTTTAATATATGTTCATGTATATTCTTACCTTTTAGTGTGCTGACCTCCGGGATTGCAGCAAGGCCGAATGGATTTTTGAGCTTTTGCCCGCTGCTCTCGTCGCTTTTCGGCGAGTATCTCGGCATTTTAATCTTCTTTGTACCATAGTTTGGCCTCTGATCTCTATGATCGAACCTCCTCTTTTTATTACAGTCTTTCGCCAAATGACTGCCTGCCTTCTGGCAGTTATAGCAATATGTTTTGCCCGGATTCGGGCAGTTGAAACTAATGTATTGTCCGCATGAGAAATACCTCTTTCTCTCCTCATCATTACCTCTTATTTCACGTCTTGGCTCACTGGGCGCTTCTCTGTTATAATACGCGCCTCTGCTTGGCCCCGGACGCCTCCGTGTAAAGGGCGAAGACGACCGGCTAGTGCCGACGTTGAATGAGCTCATATGAGCCTTTTTTACACTCGTTGGTTTTACTCCTTCCACCTGTAATATCAGCTGTTTCAGCTTTTCGAGTTCCATCTCTACTCCTACAGTGCCTTCATGAAGGCAATCAGCTAATATCGTCTCGGGAAGAGATCCCACCACGGCGTTGTAGAATATGTCGCGTTTCTCGTCATTCGCTAATTTCTTAGATCTCGAAGCGTTCTCAAATTCCCGCACCTTGTCTTGAAATCTATTCCAAAACTCTGCGTCCTTTTCTCTTCCCGGTACGCATTTATGCTTGTAAAGTTCTTTTCTCGTGGCTACTCGCGTGACTCTACATTCTAATCGTTTATAATCTTCAAGTTTATCTAAAATTTTCTTAGGCGATTTAATATCTACAATTCTCTGATAAGAAGTTAAGTCAATATGATTTATAATTATTTCACGGACTTTGTGTTTGTCTTCTTCAATTTTCTTTTCCGAAAAACGCGATAGTTCATTAGCATCTGGATTAAGTACGTATTCTAATTTCTTAGTTCTTAACTGTGTTTTAAAATAATCATTGAAAATATCAAAACGCGTATCCGCGGTGAGTTTATATTTTCGCGTCGTTCCATTATCTTTCTCGATTATATTTTCTAATTTTTCAGCTAATAAATCTATCTTATCATCTTTAATTCTTTCTTTTAATTTTGACTCTACTAATTTATCGACCGTTCGTTCAATATACTCTTCAATTTGATTTTCACTGCAATTGTTTTCATTAACAATCGCGTGGCTCGTTTCATCAATTTGATCCACATCTTTTAATTTTTCAGACATTATCGCATCTTTGTTATTGTTTGGCAGTTCATTTTCTGCATCTTTTTCATTATTTATCATTATAATATTCACATCTTTCTCTGTATTTGGCAGTTCAATATGTGCATCTTTTCTGTTATTTACAATTATAGTATTCACATCTTTCTCTATATTTGGCAGTTCAATATCTGCATCTTTTCTGTTTATCAACTCTTTTTCTTTCACCTCTGCCGGCAGTTGATTGCCGCAGGGTTTCTTTTCAGACTCTGTGTCTATTCTAATCACATCTTTGTTACATGCATGAAATTTTAGTATATTTAATTGTTCAATAATATTAGATAAATTAATATTGTTTATATTTACATCATCCCAGTTTTCTTCATACTCCATGGATCTTTCAACTACTCTACCTTGCGAGATAAGGGGTATCTCTCGTTTTGACCCTTCAAGGAATGGATTGCCCCCGGCCCAGGGCTTCTGCTGCAGTACGGGTGGTGGCTCATGTGATACCTTGATGGCTTCATCGACTTCGCGACGTATCTCGTCGCGCTCTCTCTCACTCTCTCTCTCTCTCTCTCTCTCTCTCTTGCATAGAATCGCAGACCTTCTCTACGCTGAAAATTCTCGGCCTTTCTTTCACCTCATGGCCTTTAATAGCGACCAGGTTGTCGACAGAAAGTCAAATAGAAATGCCATACCCTGTACCAATTCTTGATTTGCTTCTTTCTGAAGCCGGAAAAAGTCTGATCTCTCTCTGGCCGTTTCAATTCTCGCTTCTATAACGCAAGCTTCATTACGTCTTTCTACCTCCTCAAGAGCTCTCCTGAGCTCGTCCCTGGTTATGGGAGTTCTCTTGGTACCTTCAGGAATTTCAAGTTTAAGCGTCTTCACGCCTCGAGGCCACTCACGAATGAGCACCTCCTTCTCTGCTGCGGATAGCAAGTGTCCGATTTGGACAATTTTCTCATCCGAAAAATATATATACACGTTACTGGCGTCCTCCGCAGCCAAGGAAACATAAGCTTTCCTTCCGTTGGTGGCGAGATACAGCTGCTTCTCCGTCCATATACGATTAAGCGCCTGAGCTATAGTAGATTTCTCTTCTTCGACACCTGATAATTATAAAGCTTTAATTACTAGATCACGCAATATAATTATCCGCGTCGGTGGTTGATGTTGACTAGGGGCTTTAAATTAAGATCTTGGTTGTTCAACAAAGGAACACATTACGTTAAAGAAGTATTTAACACGACCTAGCTTACTGCTCGTAGCCCCCCGACACGTCTTTCTGTTGTTCATTTCTATTAGAGTGCGCACTCCGTCCGCGTTTGCCTGCTTAAACTAAGGAAGCCCCATCGCTCATCTTGTCACGTCTGTACAGAGCTGTACTTGAAATGTATAAACGCGCAACTCTTAACGGCTATTCGACTCAAATCACCATGAACCCCACGAGGGATGGTATCGGAAGCCCGATGGTGAGAGGACCGTACTGTGAAGTCATCAATTTGATCCTTACGGATCAAACCGTCCGTAAGGAGAACAAAGCTCGTTACGAGTATACCTACATGTAGAGAAAGAAATACATGTACCACATCTTGACGCCTAGACTTCACTCTTGCAACATCAACCACCACGTATTTGCCGCCCTGCATACAGCAAATACCCACCCGATTCTTACGAGCCTGAAGCTCCTACGTACGTAAAACACTGGACCCCCTTGCTGCCTAGCTTAAAACCTGAGTGATCCGAGCGCGATCGTCATCGCGAGACGATCAATCTCAGGACCAAATCGCTAAACACATCAAAACTAGAAAAGAATGAAGGCGCGATGCATCAGCTCGCGTGCAGTTTCAGGACATCGGCGCTTTCCGCTCGCGAGCACATATAATTAGTGTCGTAGCAGTACACACACATTGGCGCCCCAACACGCAGTCGAGTGTACGCATATTCAATTGCCTTAATGTCAAACCACTTGACGAAAGCTTAAGCATTTAACATCGTGCCGCCGGACCGACCACCATTGGCGTTAGGCAATGCTAAAATTTATATTATTTTAGTCTTAATCGAGAAGTGCTTTTAATATTCATAACACAATTTTCCAGCTAAGGAAAATCTTAGTCGCGCACGTAAGAGACGACAACAAACTCGCCGGGCTACAGGCGCCGCGGGGATCGAACACTTCGCTTGACTACAGCTCTCGCTGAGCTGTGTCTCTCCCCCTTCCTACGACGCCGCACATCGTTCTTTCTCGCACAGCGCGCTGTGATTGGTCTATCCCCACTACGCGCGCTGTGCACGCGCTGTTCATTTTGCAGCCGGCTGCGGCACGGTACACATGGATACCTAATACCGAGCGGACGCTGCGCGCATCCGTCTCACTCACACACTCGGACCTCTGTCTCTCTTTCTCTCTCTCTCTCTCTCTCTCTCTCTCTTTCGCTCTGAACTCGTTCTCTCCGTACAGGCTAGCCGCGCAACGCATAGGAGTATATACGCCGCGCGGGTGTGTGTTTAAAGTGCAACGTCCACGCATATACATTCGCACTGGTTCGAGTGTCAGCTATGTGTATATATATAGCTGTTCAAACGTACTTTTACTCAGCGTTTATGCCTCTTTCGAACTACGTATATCAGTATACGTACGCACATATATCTTTATATATATGTGTATCTCTGCATATTCAATACTCTATATTTATACACATGTGTATGTTCCATGCATGTATTCTTCGCACAAACGCTTATTAATTTTACATCGGTATATGTATGCACGCTCATTGTTTATTTAAAATTTATTTATTTAATTTGTTTATGCATAATTGCACAATTGCATTTATGCAAGTATATTCTACTTCACCCATCAATTTTACAAATGTTAATAATTATTTATTTAAATTAATAAATATTTTTTTATTGGTCTTACAGTTCAATCAATTCAATCTAAAAATGAAATAAAAATAAAAATAAAAAAAAAATAAAAAAAAATAAAAAAAAATAAATTAAAAATTAAATTAAAATTATAATGACAGTAAGACTGTCCATGTTTACATTCACCCCCGTAGACTAATCTGAAAATAAAATATTAGCTGAAAAAATTCTTTGTTAGTAAAGTGCAGTCTGACTGTCCCCAACACCCTTACCTAATTGAAGACTTGTCCAACGTTTCGAGCTCGCTACAGCTCCTCATCAAGGACTAAACTAAACCTTATATTCTAATCTATATATATCCATCCCCACCACCAAATTTATTAAATTAAATATAAATTCCCCCTCTACACAAATTGTCCAAAACCAATCAATTTAATGATATTTAAGAGATATGTTGATGATATCTTTACAATTGTTCCGGAAGTTTTTGTGGATGAAATGGTGGATGTTTTCAATTCTGTACATGACAGAATTAAATTTACAAGGGAGGTTGAAGTTCATAGTCAGTTAAGTTTTCTGGAGATTAATGTCATTAGATGTAGTAATAATAAGGTGAAACTTAATTGGTACAGAAAGCCTAATTGGTCAGGTAGGTTTTTAGATTTTAATTCACACCACCAATTCGGAAACACAATTGGAGCATTAAAGGGTGTCATTGACAGAGCAATTAAATTGTCACATAAAGATTTTAGACAAAATAATTTACAGATAGTAAGAGAAACTTTCATTAATAATCGTTATCCAATTGAATTTATTAATAGATTAATTTCTGAGAGATTCTTTGACATTTATAATACCGAAAATAGACATAGTGCAGGAATTTATGTTAACGGAGGCAAAATTATTGTCTTGCCATATGTTAGAGGATTGTCTGAAAGAATTGAAAGAAATTTTCGGAAATATAACATTCAAATTTGCTTTAAAAATAGCAATAATTTGAGTAGATTGTTTAATAATTGCACAGATAGGGATGATTTATGCTTAAAATCAGGAGTTGTTTACAAGATTAATTGCATGGATTGTGATAAATACTATATTGGACAAACAGGTAGCTATTTAAAATAGAGAATTTATGAGCATAAATATAGTTTACGTAGCTCACATATTACTTCCGGTTTAAAAGAGCATTGTTTAAAGTTTTTACATTCTTTTGAATTTGTGAATGTGGATATTTTGGAACATGGTATTAATAATAAGTATAAACGGGAGAGTCTTGAAAGTATTCACATTTCCACGAATCGAAATAATGTGAATTTAATGTTAGAGTCTGGTAGATTGGACAGTGTTTATCATTCCTTATTAAATTGATTGGTTTTGGACAATTTGTGTAGAGGGGGAATTTATATTTAATTTACTCAATTTGGTGATGGGGATGGGTATATATAGATTAGAATATAAGGTTTAGATTAGTCCCCGATGAGGAGCCGTAGCGAGCTCGAAACGTTGGACAAGTCTTCAATTAGGTAAGGGTGTTGGGGACAGTCAGACTGCACTTTACTAACAAAGAATTTTTTCAGCTAATATTTTATTTTCAGATTAGTCTACGGCGGTGAATGTAAGCAAGGACAGTCTGACTGTCATTATAATTTTAATTTAATTTTTAATTTAATTTTTATTTTATTTTTATTTTTTTATTTTTGTTTTTTTTTATTTTTTATTTTTATTTTTTATTTTTATTTTATTTTTAGATTGAATTGATTGGATTTTAAGACCAATAAAAAATATTTATTAATTTGTATATGGGCAGTCGACAAAAGTACAATTCAATTAATTATTTATTTAATTATTTATTGCAATTGTTACTATTATTATTTAATTTTACTATAACATTTATTGTTAATTATTATTCATTGTTTATTTATTATAAATTCAGCGCGCATACATCTGATAAAATTAATAAACTTATCTTAAACAGTACGCATAGCTGCTAGATTCTCTCTCTCACTCGCACTCACGTGCATGAGTATAGAATCTAACTCTCTCTTACTCCGCTGTGTGCGGGTATTGGCATTCTCTCTCTCACTCTCTCTGTGCATACACGGTCTCACTATCTTTTCTGTATTTGTTTATTATTTACATGTTTTCAACATTTTCTCACATGCATTACTTTAAAACAATCATTAATTAATTATTCATGATTAATTTATGTGATTGGAATTTCACACGTACATTACACAGTATGTGTGATTATATTCCTATCTTTCTCTTTCATGTCTTAATTTCTTTTTATTAATTTCTCATAAATTTCCAAAGTAGTTTTATGTGTTCGCGCACATTTATATGTGAGTGTGCAAACATATATACTTCGTTCTTTGGTACAGTGCGTACAGTCCTAGCGCATACATACACCGGCATATAGCGTGAGCAGTCACCCTTCATTCCACTCTTCGCTTTCGCGCGGTATCATGGTACACGTGCGCGCCACCTCTCCCCTTTCGGCGTGACGGTTAGAATTTTTTATTTCGTGGAAATGACAATCCGTCGAAATTGCTAACATGTGCGCGGTTCTTTCTCTTTCGATTTCTGAGATTTTACCTCTCCTTTTTCTTAGTTTTAACGGTTTTCCCGTTTTCAATTTTCTCTGTATTCGAATCTCTTTCTCTCGAATTTCACGATTCTCCGAGCGTCTTTTTGCCGGTTTTCTTTATTATTGAGAAAATTCTCACTCAAATTTATATCTTTTTGCGATTTTTCCAGGTATCTAATCAAGAGATACCACACTTCTCTCGCAAAATTACGTATTTCAATTTGCAATTTTAAATCGATCGACTGACACATTTTTAAAGATGCGCACTCCCGATTTTTATACTAACATTCTTTCTAACTTTTATCTATTTCGCGTCATTCACTCTCATACTTTTGCTTTTTCTTATTTTCTAGGACTTACCCTTAGTGGTAGTGTTAGTATAGTCGCTCATTATATCTCTCACTTTTTTATGTATTTATATTTAATTAGTTATTAATTTTCCAATACTTATTTTCCAGGTTTATCAATCCTTGTAAATATCTTTATATTTTTATCGTCACTACCAGTGGTATTGAAATTTTGGATTTGGTTGGAAAATTATTTATTAAGATTTTTCCTAATTTTCCAGAGAGTATTTGCCAAAATCTGAAATAAAATTTCACTATTCTTTTCGTTTAAAAAGGCCTTTATCACTCCCGCACAAAGATCACTGCGAATCACTCACTATCGTTCGACCACGTGCGCGGAGAATTTCGCGCCAAACTTAACAAATAAAAATTGCTATTTTCAATAAATTAAAGAAAAATATTTTAATCTGTTTTTTAATCCAAATCTATTACGCTGTGTAAGCATGCTAGGCCCAATAACCTGTTGGGATGGGTGAAATAAATAAAGCAGAGTACAAATATAATATATGAAAACACATTGTAGACCTTCGTCGCTGATTAGCACCGATAATTGGAAGCTTAAATAAAGTGACGTTAAATTACATAAAAATAAAAAAAAAAAAAAAAAAAAAAATATATATATATATATATATGAAATATATACTGATCTTTATTAACACATCTTACTAGTCCGAAACTACAACAAGAAGTGAAGCACAGCGAGGCGGCGCCAGTCCGTCGAGCGGTGCGCTCTTCACACACACATGTAACTGTAGGATAAAGAACCAAAGTTCGCAGAAATGCGTAGAGCTATGCTCTTTATTCTTACATATATATATATATATATATATATATATATATATATATATATGTACTGTGACCGGCCAAACTGCAGATCTGCGATTGCGACACCGAATGTTCACGCGTGAAAGCGAAACGCGAGCCGCGAGAGTGCGCGACGTGCACTTACGAAGAAGAAAGTCGAGCGAAGAATTGGTCTTCTCTTCCGAGCTGCTGAGGAAGACAGCTGCATTGGGAAGAGAAAACAACAAAGCTAGTATAACTCTTTCTCGATCCTGTTGTCTACCGACGCCATCCGCATTCCGATCATTCCGATGCCCCATCTTTGTTTACATGGGCGAATTTCCAGCAGCCACGCCAGATCAAGCGACCGTCCTCACGGTCGTCCTGACGAGCTCACCGAGAGGAAGAGACGGAAGGCAGGAAGCTCTAGTGAGAGAGAGAAAGAGAGAGAGAGAGAGCAAGAAGAAGTCGAGTCGAGAGAAGAACGAGAGGAAGTCCAGCACGCAATTAAGCAGCGGCGCCGAGGACTCATCGGCAAGTAGCCTCTCTAATTATGATTTTATGTAAAGTGCGCGTCCCGGCATGAGTGCGCGATATCGTTGTACGGCCAAATGTGCGAGCGTCCCGTGCTGAAACCTCTACGCCTCGTGTCCCCCCTTTCCCCACCCTGCCGTTTCTATTCATGTCCCTGGAACCCGCTCCGTGGTGCTTGTCGTCGCCGCGCGGAAAACCGATAAATGTAACTTGCAAGATCGTGATGTTATATACGATATAGTTCATGTAAGTAAATCTTTGTTGTACGCGAGTTATTAATAATAAATTTTTGTTTACATTTAGCTTTGAAAGAAACCGGAGTTTCCCGCTTTCCAGCTCCAGCGACGCCGACACCACCAGAGATCAAGAAGGTAAGCAGGCCTCAAAGGTCGGGCTGATGGACATGAATAGGACCATTTCAGCGAGCCCGAGTCGTGCACGGCAGTAGGAAAGTTCGCGTACGAAATCTTCAACTACGGCACAAGAGTTTAATGTGCACGTGGCAGGCACGTACGGCCATATTGGAGAGCAGTGTACGAATATGCGCAGTAGCGCCATCGCGTGTCCCAGACACAGCCAGCAAGAATGATATAAGTAACGTATGGATGAAATAAATATTCTTCCCCCGCCGCTCTAGTTAAAATCGGCTTTTTCTTCGCAGAATATTCAATATGATGAGATGTAAATGTTAATAAAAGTAATATCGAGTCAACCGTGTGCCCATAAATTAAATATCATAATATATTAGTATGTACGTGAATAATATAATTTTTAATTGCTCTATTTACATGACAATATTTAAAAATTTCATTCAGCCATATTTTATTCACTATTATATTTATCAACTCATTTAGAAGATAAATATTCATTCTATTACATTATATATACTATCTGTCACATATTATATACTGCATATTTCATATATACTATATATATTGATGAAATGTTCTATATTTACATATTTGTTATTGTTGATTTAAAATTCTGAACGGTGTACGATTTCCCTTCTCCCTGTCGTCCAGCTGACTAGCTTGAAGAAGCTAGTGGCAAATATCCCTGTGATATCTGCACAATCAGGCTAAGAAAAATCAAAATAGACTGAAAAATATATACAATTGCGGCGAAGATGGCGTGACAATAGTAAACTGCACGCGTTATAGCCCGAACAGAAGGACGACGAGAAACGCCTAAGGGAAGAGGCTATCGGAGTCGGCCCCACTACCTTTTAGGTCGAGACTCCGCGAAGAACTAGAAACGTGAATAACGCAGGACGCGCGTCAATAATCGCCATGGACGTTACCGACTCTTGACGTACGACACCAATTCGGGAGGACGAGAATCAAGGGAGATGCCCACGTACAAAATTATTAGCATAAACAACCAACCACGTCAGCCACTAACAACCGCCGACTGGTTCATTCGAATGAAAAGAATACCTATTATTTACGAATTAGTCAGAAAAAACCTTTGTGCAGCCAACGAAAAACAGACACACTACTATAATAAAAATAGAAGAGAGGCATTGTTTGAGTCTGGTTTGCAGACGGAAGCATGTACTGTCATCAGGGCTAGATAAATTCACAGCCAAAGTAGCATCGAAGTTTGGCCAAACTAGCATCGATGTACACCGTGCCAAATTGTGAGGAAAATATCCGCTCTCATCTTCGAGCTAGAAGACCTTGATGACAGGAAAAAAACCAGAGTACACGTTTCGGGCATAAAGAAATACTAACCCCTAATAAACCATCTCCTTTCTTCACAGGTAGCGCTAGCAAAGACGGTGTTCCAAAACATCAGACGAGGCTGAGGGCTCCGTCGGTTCAGAATGACCGAATAACCGCATCCAGGGGACGTACGTACTCCCAACTGAACGAGTCTAGTACCCGAAAACGCGGCAACACCGCTAGCCCCGTAAGGGATCGATCAAAAGATGCAAAAGCGTCAACGCGACCTCCACCATCAAGGCCAAGCCCTCTGTATGGGCCAAGTTTCCCAAGCCCTGAACAACGTAAAGGGCATAAACGAGCCGGAGGACCTGATAGAGTTTAGTCCGAACTCGACCCAGGAGCTAGGCATCGAAGAAGTGAAACTGCTAACACCGGTTCACGAAGAATCATTGATGCTGTCGTTATTAGATACGAGCATCCCTTCCTCCGATGAGTTAGCAGAAGAATCCCGCCAACCACCCCCTACCACCACCATCTAAGAAGAGAAGGATCATCCGGAACAACGTAAAACTACCGCCACCATCGAAGAGAACGATAGCAATTGTCCGAAAAGACATAAAACTACCACACCATCGAAAGTAGAAGAAGAGATAGAGAACACACTACCAGTACAGTGCGATCGTCCGCAACGACGTAAAACTATGGCAACAACAAACGTGCAAGAGCTCAGACGTCCACATAGATGGGAGCCAAGAAAAACGCAGAGGAGCACGAGATTCCGAAACGACTGAAAACTGCCGCAACAACAACACCGGAAGAAGGGGAGGGAAATGATCTAAGGAAGAGCCATTGTCCTCAAAGACAGAAAACTAGAAAGAAAAAGGAAACAGGCTGGATATAAAATCCATTTACTGGAAGGTATGAGGACTTGGGTGATACGATCACAGTATGTTATAAGTCCGACAGCGACGCGTTGCACAGGACAGGACCGCTTGAAGCATCGCGCAGACGCACAGTGGTCCAGAGAAACCCACAAGACGCTTTACCATACAAATCGGTCATTACCGTACCGGCCAGGCCCAAAATGCCATAGGAGGAGAGAACACAAACGACCAGCAAAAGTTTGAAGCCCATCGTCTATGTCAGCACCCCGAAGGATGGCGACGTCCGCCTGTACCGCGGAGATCGCTGCGGATTTAGGCGCTCCGTAAGGTCATAGAAGTCTAGTAGACGAAGCAAGCGCCAGAAATTCCCGGGCAATGACGAAGAGAATGCATAAGGCAGAATAATGGTCCCGACAAAGTTCAAAGGAGATAGCGGTCCCTATTGGCTCCTTACAAATGGAATGCTACTTGCCTGGTCCCCCAACGCTGCCCCACCGACAGCTGAGAGGCCACCCTAAAAATATGTCAACCTCATTTTCAGCGAACCCCATCTCAGAGAGGACCAGCACGCCGCAAGTTTGCTCCAGAAGCCAACATTACCTTCTTCAATTTGGCTTTTATTTCTTCAATCGAATCAAAACCGTGTCCCTGAAATGGTCTTTTGAGTTTGCTGAATAGCCAGAAGTCACACGGTGCTAGATCAAGTGACTACATTGGTTGCAGAATGATATTGGTCGGATTTTTGGCGAAATGTCTACGTAAAATAAATGCAATGTGAGCTGCTGCATTATTGTGATGCAAAAACCAAGAGTTGTATTTCCATAAATCTGGCCTTTTGAGACGAAGAGCTTCACTCTAATGACGCATAACACTCAATTAATATTCTTTGTTACCGTTTGATCGGCTGGAAAAAATTCATAATGTACCACACCACGATAATCGAAGATAACAGTGAACTTAGTCTTGATTTTTTAGCGATTTTGACGTGATTTTTTCGGTTTCCGCTCTCCTTTGACACGATATTCGCTCGATTGATCGGATGTTTCTGGATCGTAAGTGTGGACCCAAGTCTCATCTCCAGTTTTTATGCGTTCCATCTTGTCCTGGTAGTTCGAAAGCATCGTTTCGCAGACCTCCATTGAACGATTTTTTTTAAAAAAATTGAGTGTTTTTGAAACTAATTACGACTTCACTCTTTTCAGGTACAAAATGTCTTTCAAAATGGTATTGAAAGATACCATTTTACACATATACATACAAATATAAAGAAAACTAATTTTTTGATTTTATCGACATGTAGCCCATCAGTAGATGTTCTTGATTCTCTTTGATGTGGTTCGTCTTGAACACGTTCTCCACCTTCTTTGACAATTTGTGCTAATCAAAAATACTTACTCTTGACATTAACTTTTCACTAAAGGTCTGCTGCAATATTCTGAACATTTCGGTAGCCTATATTTCATTTCGCGCAAAAAATTTAACGCTACTTCTTTGTTGAATAATTTCAGAAATTATAAAAACCGAAAAGACAACTTTTCATTGTTCACAAAACACAAACGTAACTGTATGACAAATCAAAATAATTGCGTGAAATTTAGCAGACATAACTGTGACAATACTACCAACTAAAAAATAAAGACATTTGTCGGAAACAATAAACCCGGGAAGATCGACACTGAAATATTGTTTGACACTGTAATATATTTGTACACAGTAATAGTCTCTCGAACATATCGCGAGAAATATTAAAATTTACAAAACAATATTTCAAACAAAAGTTATAGATCTGGTTAAAATACCAATTTCTTATTCTATAAAATTCCTGGTAGCACAGTATTTCTTCAGAAAAAGTTATTTGGAAATACCTGTATTAAATATACGAGGTCAGACAATTAAGTATTGCGAGACAATTCAAAAATCGAGTGTATTTAAAAATTAAGGTACATCGCTGCGATTCCTTTCAAAGTAGTCTCCTTTCGCATCTAAACACTTAATCCAGCGAGTTTTCCAATTTTTCTAACAATTCTGAAACACTTCTTACGGGACATCTCCGAGTATCCTCAACATTTTAGATGTTTTCCACGAAGCCAAAATGTCGCCCTCTGACGAATTTCTTCAAATGTGGAATAGAAAAAAGTCGCAGGGTGACGTGTCCGGTCAATAGAGCAGCTGTCGTAACGTTGTGACGTCTTTACATGCCAACATTCGAATGGTTCGTCACAGGAATTGACGAACAAGGGCGCAGATGCGCTGCGCATTCGCGTCGGTTCGCACTTGAATTGGCCTTCCGCTTGACGCCTCATCTTTAACGCTCTCGGGGCCTTTTTTTAAATCAGCATGCTATCGTAGCACCTGATTACGAATCAGCGTATCACTACCATATACTTTAAACGCTTTTTATAAGTTTCTGTCGCGATTTGGTCGAATTTCGCACTAAATTTCATCGCGTACCGTTGCTCTAACTTTCTCTGTTCCATTTTCGTGACATGCATAACTCGTACATTTTTACAAAATCTTAAACAGCTGGTGAACGGTGACGGAGTCAGAGATTCGCTATTTAAGTAAGTTGTTTAATAATTGCAAAGATAAGGATGCTTTATGTGTAAAAGCTGGAGTTAATTGTATGGAAAATTCATTGCATGGATTGTAATAAATACTATATTGGACAAACAGGTAGATATTTAAAAAAGAGAATTTATGAACATAAATATAGTTTACATAGCTGACATGTTACTTCCGGTTCCAAGGAGCATTGTTTAAAGTTTCTACAATCTTTTGATTTTGTGAATGTGGATATTTTAGAACATGGTATTAATAATAAGTATAAAAGGGAGAATCTTGAAAGTATTCACATTTCCAGGAATCGGAATAATGTGAATTTAATGTTAGAGTCTAGTAAATTGGACAATGTTTATCATTCCTTATTAAATTGATTGGTTTTGAACAATTTGTGTAGAAGGGGAATTTAGATTTAATTTAATAAATTTGGTAGTGGGGATAATGTATATATAGATTAGAATATAAGGTTTAGTTTAGTCCCTGATGAGCAGCTATAGCGAGCTCGAAACGTTGGACTGAATCTTCAATTAGGTAAGGGTGTTGAGACAGTTACATTGCACTTTACTAACAAAATTTTTTCAGCTAATATTTTATTTTCATATTAGTCTACGGGGGTGACTGTATACAAGAACAGTCTGACTTCATTATAATTTTTAATTTTACTTTTTATTTTTATTATTTTTCTGTATTGATGTATTAATGTTAATATAAATATGTATTGATATTGTTACATATTGTTTTCGGTTGATTTAATTGGACTGTAAGTCCAATGAAAAAATATTTATTAATTAATATACTATTATACAAAATACTAAACAGCTGGCGAAGAAATGATCGTACGAGGATCGTCAAGATCTCAATCGAGAGTGTAGGGATATACTATTATGGTGGCGGAGATACAGGTTTGCAGAGTTACCACAGACCGAGAAAGAAAATTACTTAATTGTCTGACCACGTATGTGGAGATCCGTCAAGCGATCTCGAGATGAAATTGTTAACTTTTCTCCAGAAATATT
The DNA here is from genome assembly GCA_018907035.1 of Sycobia sp. Sy_11. Taxonomy (NCBI): domain Eukaryota; kingdom Metazoa; phylum Arthropoda; class Insecta; order Hymenoptera; family Epichrysomallidae; genus Sycobia; species Sycobia sp. Sy_11. Next base: position 3,954,567 of record JACCIC010000023.1, read on the forward strand.
GTTTACATTAAAAAACTGTCTAGAACACAATATTGTATTTTTATAATTTTGGTTTAGAATTTTCTCAATTTTTTTTTATTTTTTTAAATAAATTTAGTATACCGTGATTTTTATATAGTTTTCTTAACTTGGGAGTACTACTCAATAATACTCAATTACTATTCAATTAATACTCAATTTCCGTCTACAGCTATTACGATATACGTAATCAGCTCTCCAAAAATTATAAATATTTAGAAAAATTTGGCGAATTGACTATCTCAAGAGTAACTGAATACAACCACACCATTGATAACGTTTCAGGAGGGTCTGAGATAAGATGATTGCTTTTTTTCTTTAGAAATATTATCGTAGGTAAAATGATCCATAGGAAATATAGATTTAAACATAAAGCATTTTTACATAGGTATTATGTACCTGTTTAATAAGTCGGTTCCGTTACTATGTCGGGTGAAGCCGAAACTGGGATACTAGTATCTAAGCATATATATATAAATATATATATATATATATATATATATATATATATATTCGGTTGTGAAATATATCCCTTCCACCTTTTTGTCTTATGAATTTCGCGGCTATGTACAAAACGCTACAAAGCTCGTATCTGGCAATAATATACATCATTTGAAAGGTCTTGATATAACGTACAAAACGACGCTATGCATGATTAGTTTGGATATTGCGTATAAAAGTTAAAGACGTGTGAACATGGAGTTCACTAACGCCGAAATTCGCGCTATTTTAAAGTTTTCCTTCGTCAAAGGCAAATCCGTTAGAGAAACGTTCCGTGAGATTAATGATGTTTTGGAGAATGACACGATATCACTTAGAAATGCAGTGGAATGGTTTCAATGATTCACGAAAACGGTCGTGGTCTAGGGTTGGTGGACCGTCTCAAACAGTGGCCAAGCCGGGATTGACAGCCAGGAAGATTTTGCTGTGTATTTGGTGGGATTGGAAGGGAATTATCCACTATGAGCTGCTCCCATATGGCCAGACGCTTAATTCTACCAGCTATTGTGAACAACTGGACCGCTTGAAGCAGGCTAACGACCAGAAGCGTCCACAATTGGCCAACAGGAAGAGTGTAGTGTTCCACCAGAACAATGCCAGACCACACACTTTGTTAATGACTCGTCAGAAGCTACGGAAGTTCGGATGGGAGGTTTTATCGCATCCACCATATAGTCCGGACATAGCGCCAAGTGATTACCACCTGTTCTTGTCCATGTCGAACGCACTTGATGGTGTAAAGTTCGACTCAAAAGAGGCTTGTGAAAGGTGGTTATCCGAGTTCTTCGCAAATAAGGAGAGGGGTTTCTATGAAAGGGTATTATGAAGTTGCCGTCTAGATGGAAACAGATTATCGAACAAAACGGCGCATATTTGAAGTAAATTCGACCACTGTAACACTTTCTCTAAAGCATCGAATGAAGAGAAATAAAGCGGAAGGGAGATATTTGACAACCTAATATATATATATATATATATATATATATATATATATATATATGCAGGTATCGATCAAGCAGTATGAACTCAGCAAGTCAAGTTCAGCGTTTGGTGATAGTAAATAAATTCACGCCTTTACTACTTGAGTCAGGCAATGCTTTTATGCTATGTATAATCAATATTATATTTTTATTTTCTTATATTTCATTGTACTTAAAGTAATATATAAATTCAAACCTGAGAAAATTAATAAAACCCAACCAATAACTGGGAATTGAATATTCCAATAAATTTCTTCTCTGTGCCTGGATTATTTGCGTAGCTACCTCTTGTGGCGTTACCGCAGACATAATACTTGGAAATCTATGAAATTGAAATATTTGTAGTTATTGATGTAAAGGCTTATGAAATATGTCTAGTTAATCAATAGAATTATAATATTTGAAAAACAATATTTAATGTTCTACAATTATTCAGAAAGCTTCTTATTAACTAACGTTAACATAAATTCCATTTAATTTTGGATCTCAAATTTTATCACAGGGGGTGCATTTATTCCAAACGGGATATTTTAAAGCTGTGAGCTCTCTGGTTAAAATCAATGAAGGCAGACCATGAGGACTCAAGTGGGGATAACCAGAATATTACGTCGGTTTTAACTATAACAAATCGTGGAAAAACTGAACTCGACTAGGCCTATTCGATGCCCTCCCCATTTTCAATAACCGAGGTAAATGCTCTGGAATTATAATAGAACGAAGTACAACGCACGCTTCTTGAGCGTCTCTCGAAAGAAAAATTTATATGATGTGGTAATTATTATGTGATGTGATAATAGAAATGTCCCGTATTTACAATTCTCTCACCAGCGCTTATTTACATTTACTTGTAAGGCAACACTGTGTGCGTGAATTTAAGTCTTCAATATCGGATACTTTTATAAACATTGATGTTATTAAATCGGCTATTGTTGGACCTACTTCGGGTGATCTCGGCACAGCGTACGCTAACGCTGTCAAACGAATTAAATATGATTCGTTATGTAATGTTAGAAAGTTATCGAACCGTGTACATTTTAGGAATAATAAAACTATCCCGATAAATAACAATGATCGTATTATTGTAGGTTCAAGAGAAAGTTCAGCAAAATTTTTAACTTCTTCTAATGCTACTAAAGATCCAGTAATGAAAACAATTGACCTTGCTAAACTTAAATTGCAAGTTAAATGCATTAGTTTATGTCAAAAAAAACTCTGTTGTTATCGAAGGGGACATTGTAACCCGGCGGCACTTGCAAATTGCTCCGAACTTTCTGCTGCTGGTCTTGAAATAAGAACAAATGTTAAACAAAATCCTCGTTTAATAGCGCATGGTATACCTGCCGAACTGGATAAAGATGATAATCTCATTGCATATGCGAACAAAATTTAAATGGAGCTTCGCTTCATGAAGTAAAAATTGTTTATATTTATCCAGCTCAAAATAAAGAACATCGCTCTTGTATTATAGAAACTATGCCTTTGTATAGACTATCGCTATTAAACAAAGGAAAATTAAATATAAAATGGATGGCTGGTAGTATTGAGAACTATGTCTCTGTGTTACAATGGTTTAAGTACAACGGCTTTGGTCACATAGCTACTAATTGTAATAAAGAATCTCTTGTGTATACTGTGACTATGAACACACTCCTCAATTTTGTAAAAACAAAGAAAATTTTAAATTTATTAATTGTTTCGAGATCAATCTAACTAACACATGCTCTCACGCGGCCAATGATAGATTCAAATGTCAAATTTTTCGTAGAAAAATTGAGCGTAAAATTGCTTGGATAAATTATGACTTATAATAATATAAATGATGTTAATCTACGCATTGTTTATATTAATGCGCAATCCTTCGAACCACATTTTTCGGACATTATATCTCTACTCAACAACACGAAACCTCATGTCTTAGCTATTAGTGAATCTTGGCTCAAACCCAGGTGAGTATCGAGCTTTTTCGATATCCCATATTATAATTTTTATCGCGTTGTCAGAATCGAATCAGCAAAGGTGGAGGAGAAGTTGCTATCCTTGTACATCATTCGATTTCGACAAGGATTATAGACTATTCACAGTAGTCTGAAATATATATTAAAAGGTCTGAATTTCTTATTTGTATTTTATATGTTGGCAATTTAAAAGTCCTTTTTTGTACAGTTTATAGTTTCCCTAAAAGCGGCTTTTGGAGTGACATTGAAGATGCATTTCTAAATTGCAATGCAGATTATGATTTTTGCATACTCATAGGCGACTTTAATATTAATTGGACAGTCACCTCTACTCCACGCACTATCCTAAAAAATTTTTTCACTGTGTGTAAATTGAATCCGCTTGCATTCACACCTACTCATCACGTTGGAATTTCGTCCATAATAGATTACATTTGTGTTAGTGACCCTTCAAAGGTTATTTATTCCAACCAGACTTATGTTCCAAACGTCTCTGAACATGATGCACTTCTGTTTGACATATCTCTTCCGGTTTCACAAACGTCTATAACAAAATCTACCTATAGTCATTTTCGTCATTTTGAAATTAATGCCTTTTTAAAGAATCTTAGTCATATCGAGTCGAGTGGCATTGATCACTCCAATGATGTAAATGAGATAGTTTCGCTTTTCTTAAATTTCCTAAATTCGATATATGATATTCATGCTCCCTATGCCACCTTCACTCTCGAAAAACCCGCAAATCCATTCTATGGATAACCCCTGATATTAGAAAACTTATGGACTTGGTACAGAAATTTAACCGCCCCACTGACCTTTCTGCGTACACTAATCTACGTAATAAAGTAAAAACGGCTACTAGTAATCATATTACTAGGCAAATAAGTTGCTAACAGCTAAAATTAATACAGAGCTCTGGAAATTAATTAATAAAATGGGTGTTACATCTAAGGTTAAGCAAATATTTCTACTTCCTACTAGTCTTGATGTACTCAAACCAAATTTTTCATTGCTGATAATCAGGATAGTGCACTCTCCGATCAAAGGCTCAATGTAAGAATATCCTCAGACATTCGATTTTTCTCGCTTCATTGAACCAATTGAAGTTGTCGAAGCTATTCTTACTATGCATTCTAATGCTCATGGGATTGGTAACATCCCAATAAATTATCTTAAAAAAACCCTGCCAATAATTTTACCCACACTTATAAATCTTTATAATTCCTCCTTACAATCTGGAATAACCCATTGAAGTTGTCGAAGCTATTCTTATATATATATATATATATATATATATATTTATAATTCCTCCTTACAATCAGGAATATTCCCAATTACTTGGAAAATTGCAAAGGTTGTTCCAATACCTAAATGTCAACCGACACGTGAAATGAGTCATTATAGACCGATTAGCATACTCTGCGCTACATCAAAAGCTCTAGAACGCGTTGCATATAAACAAATTTCCGGATTTATCAACGAAAATAATATACTAGATAACTACCAGTCGAGTTTTAAAAAACTAGATAGCACACAAACAGCTCTTTTACAAATTTGCGATGATATTTGCCAAGCCGCCGATAACAAAGAAGTTGTACTCTTGCTAGCGATTGACTTTTCTCGAGCTTTCGACTTGGTTAATATACCTTTATTATGCAGAAAACTGAAACACTCTGGTTTTTCTGATTCTTTGCTTAACTGGATTGGCTCATTTTTATCTAATAGGAAACAATGCGTAAGCTCAACGAAAGGTGAAAATTCTTCTTTATGACTCACACGTCTGGGATTCCGCAAGGTAGCTTACTTGATCCATCGCTGTTCTCTCTATTTATTAATGATGCTCCATTAGCTCTCCAATATAGTAAACACCGCCTTTACGCTAACGATTTTACTATTTAAATTAGCGGGCAGATTAGTGATTTAGAAATAATAATTACGAAGATGAACATTGACCTTCATAATCTATTTTTTTGGGCGATTTCTAATAGTCTTTTTATCAACGCCAGTAAAACACAATCTATTTGGTTAGGTACTAGGAACTATGTGAATCGACTATCTATCTCTGATTTAACATCACTTCAGTTAAACCATGATAGAGTTGTGAATACTATGAAAATACTCGATATTACCTTCGATAGCTCCTTAACATGGATCCCGCAATGTATGCTCATCGCAAGGAAATGTTTTGCAGCGTTAGCTAGATTACGCAAAAGCAGTAACTGCTTTACACGTCAGTTAAAATTAAGACTTATTAAGCAGCTAGTCTTCCCATACTTAGATTATTGTTGTTCTCTCTTTCTTGACCTTTCCGCCGAACTGATGCTGAAGTTACATCGCTGTAAGAACGCTGCAATTCGGGTGGCCTTAGACCTTAAGAAATCCGATCATATTTCCTCCGTCTACAGGACCCTAGGAATCTTACCATATAATCTGTGTAGAGATTACCTTACCGTTACGCTACTGGCATCTGTACGAAGATATGGTGAACCACTTATTTATAGTAAGCTAAAATTTAAACAAAGTATCAATTTAGCCTCGCTCCGTGATGTTGACAGTGACTTATTTATTAATAGGGCACGATTGTCACGCAATATGTACTTGTTCACCATTGCTGCTTCACGTTTGTGGAATGAGATACCAGCACATATAAGATCTTCCTATAAAACCTCTGCTTTTAAGCCTGCGTTGATTCAAGTTTATAGAGAACGTTATCTTAGTATTTGAATCATGTTGCACGTAAGCACCTCTTAAGTAATGTTAATATTTTTTTTCCTGTTATTATGTTTTACTTTTATATATTTATATTATTATATTTTTATGTTTATTTTATTAAAAATTGTTGTTATATATAAGATATTGAAATTATGATTAATTTTTGTTATGATATATAGCTTGACTATAATTGTAATATTTCTATGCTGGCCTATGAAGGATCATGAGTCCTTAGGCTGTAATAAATAAAATTTTAATTCTAATTCTAATTCTCACTCACACCCGTATTCGAGCACACACACTCTCGAGTCCGCCGTGCATACACTCTCTATCTCGCTCACTCACTTGTACTCCTAGGCTAGCGGTATACACTCTCCGCTGCTAACCTCGGCTCGGCTCTCTCTCTCTCTCTCTCTCTCTCTCTCTCACTCTCACTTGCTCGCACTTCCGATTCGTGCACACACACTATCTCTCTCTCTTTCATGCACACATAGGTGAGCTCGTGGTGGAGACTCTTCTCGTTCAGCGCTCCGTCGCTCTCGTACCCGATAGATCTTCCCGCGCGCGCAGATCTTTTGTTCGCGTACTCCTCGCCGTCGCACCGCGGCCCATAGCCCGGGCTTACAAGTATTCTTATCGCGTGCCGTCGGTACTCACCGCTTACACTGCTGTCACCGGGCTGTCAGTGGAAGTCACCTGTGGGAGTTCTCACTTCCTCTCGTACTGGTTGGCTATGTTAGAATCGGGACTCGGTTGAGCCGACAATCTCTCCCCTTTCCTTCCTCTCGAACGGGCTTCTTGGCGAAATCGGGCTCAGATGAGCCATCGGCGTCTCTCTCTCTCTCTCTCTCTCTCTCTCTTTCTCTCTCTCTCTCTCTCTCTCTCTTCCTTTCGAACGGCTCTACGAGCGGTCGAACCAGATCGTCGGTGTCATGATTACGGCACGTCATAAATTCAGCAGTACGCACCAACAATTTGCTGTATACTCGCGGTTCTTTTCGGCCTTCTCTGATATCGTCTATATTTTCGAAAACTCGGGGTACTGAACTATGTTGGCAGAAAAACTCAAAATTCTCTGTCCTTGCACATCTAGACAAGCAATAATCTCATCCGCGTCTTCTACCTTCTACCTCTCTCTCTCTCAGGCCCTGCTCATCTCCTTCGCTCTTTCGCGTGGCGGCGGCATACGATCTTCGATCTTCATGTTATGGCTGAGTTCAACAGCACCTCGAAAGAAGGAAAAATGGCGATTAGACGCAAACCTATACACCTTCTTCCGAGGAACCAGAGGCAGAGACCGTTTCTCATTGTGACCGTCGTCACAATATATGAAATCTGATCAAAAAGTAAGACGAATTTTTAATTTTGTCCAAAAATATTTATTTCTTCATCAATATTTAAGCCGGAAGATGTTAAACGGCGTTTTGTTTCTTATAAACAGCTGGTTCAAAGACAGAATCGAAAAGGCTTTTTACATCGTATTCTAAGCGATGATGAAAAGTATATCCACTACAATCCCAAGTGCATAAAATCATGGGTAATTATCAGACATGTTTCCGCTACTATAATTCCAAGTGCATAAAATCATGGTGATGCCTAGAATGAATATTCACAATGCCAAGGTTATGATTTACATTTAGTAGGACCAGCTCGGTCTGGTGAATTATAATTTTTGAAACCATCGTAGGAGATCAGTGTCAAAAGCAAATAATGCATTAAAGCAATTAAGCACTTAGGCATTTGAATCGAGCATCAAAGGAGAAACGGCGACATAAAAAAAGAGACACGATAAAGTTCTCCTGAAGCACGGCCTTTTTTTTAATTCTTAAAAACCAACAAGTTTTACATAAAATTTGAATCAATTTTTCAAATCCCGTGTGACATAATTCATTATAATATTTGAATAATACACTTTTTTTATCTCATCCGCAACAAAAAATATCTATTCCCTGTTGTATGATAAATAATTCATATCGCTTACTTTAATTTTAGATTTTTCTAGTTCTCTGATTGATACTCCAAAATTTTTGGATCTATATTCTGAGTAATAATTAAATTAGTTTCAAGTGAATTATCTTCAGTAACAGCAAGAAAATTACATTAACTAATATTACCTTTTGAATAATACATACTATGCATTTTGCGAGTTTATTTTCATGGTGAACTCATAATTCTATAATTCCATAACTTATCTAGATATTATTGGATTATTTCAACATCTATAATATCATTATTTTCCATTAAACATATATTATTTGTATCATTACTATCGATATTTATTAATACTTGTAACTTTTATATTTCGTATTTGTATTCTCTGCTACTACTTTCAATTTTAGAAATTTGTAAGAACTATCTAAAATTCAAAAAACCATATTTCCAATAATCTTCAATTTTGAATTATTAATACCATAATAACCACTATTTCACTATTTATTGATGAAATAATATCTAATTTAAGATATTTTTCTTTCACAAAACTAATAGTACTTTCGCTTTCTAACAATTCTATTAAATCAAAATGAAATTCTTCATCTTCATTTTTAATATATTATGTAAACATTTTCTCACATTCATACTTGACTGTTTTTTTTGCAATATTTTTGATCCCACTTCTTTTTTTCGAATAGTTTTTATCATATGATCAAGCAGCAAACAAATTATATACGATTCCTTTGGCCACTTTTCTTTAATACATTGATTTGATAAATTTCCCATTTACTATAATAAACTTAGCGAATGTTTTAAAACGGTATTTAACAAGTTAGTATCTTTTTAGTGATAAGACTTTTTGATAAATTTGAGAAATTCGCATTCAATTTTAAAGATTCAAACATTAATAAGCATTAATTAGAATATATTTACTTTATTTTTGGTTTTTTGCAAAGTCCAGTGTCCACCATGTAGGGAAAAATAGTAGTAAATTTTATATTAGAATTGATGCCTCCTACAGAATTAGAAATTCTAAGTTCTTCTGACAAAGCTTCCATCATTCCTTAAAAAAAAAAAAAGTTATGAGATTATATTTTTAGATTTTTTTCTGTGATATATATCTGATATATTAAAAAGAAACACTTGACTAAAAGTATTATTAACCTTTTCATATCTTATAATAAAATAAATATAATTAAACCATTGCAATTATATCTTCGATAATAATACTTAAATGCAGCCATTACGACAAATGTGTATATTGTTACCAGTACCTTTACTCGCGCAGAATATTTAATAAGAAGTAATAATTATAAATGTATTATATTAAAAATATATTAGTTATATTTGATATACTTAAAATATTATAATTAATGAAATTATAAAGTCAAATTAATTCAATGATATTATAATATCTAATAATAATCGTTTATAAAAGAAGTTTATTTAATCTATATAAATTATATTTGCGATCTGCGCGCGTAGCGGTGCGGAGGGGATTGTTTCGCGAATTGAAATTTCGTGACAAGACTGTACAATTTCAATGAGCCGGCGGCCGCGGGTCCGGCTAAATAAGGGATTTTTTTATCAATGCGATAGCGGATAACAAATCTGTTAGGCACACTCGGCACTTGCGAACTAAATTAAATTTACAAGCCTATCGGGCTTTAAATAAACAACGAAATAAATATAAGGCTACTCATTTTAAATTTTCTTCTTTTCTATTATTCAAATTTCTTTGTAAAAATAATAGAAACAACCTTTACTTTTTTCAGCGGACTTGGGCGATAGAGCCAAAAGAGAAAAGGGCCAGAAAAGAGACAATAGAGGCGAAGAGCAGCCGAATTATGTTTGAATTATTTTTATTATCAAATATTTTTTCTTTATTCGCTTTTTCGTTTATATTTTTTAACTTAAGAAATTTGTAAATTCAAGAATTTTTTTGTTATTTTTGTATTTTTTTATATATTAAACAATACATAAAAAATTTATTAGAAAAAGTGACAAGTTTATAAATAGTAAAATTTAAATCTCCCAAAACTAAATTCCAGGATAAAGTGATAAATTGAAGGAAAAAAATAAAAAGGGGAAAAATTTTATTTCAAACTCTGCGGGTTGAGCAACAGTGAGGGTTGAAATTTAACATTTAAATATAAAGTATTTTAACTCATTTTGTGGCGAATTGAACGGTCAAGGATCTACGTGGGTTTAAGTGTAGACCAGAGGAGAAATATTAAGAGAAAATTAAAAGAAAACAACGTTTTGCACAAGCGAACCTGATTGCGGATTGAGCAATCAGGGGTGAAGGCGAGTTGAAGTTACATTTGTGCAAATGAGAAAATATAAAGTTATTCTTGGTGAGGCGGAAAAGAGCTCGGGTAGTTCGAAGTAGCTCTCACCAAGGTACCGCTGTTACAATATAGTGTATACCGGGTGGTCAATTTAGGACATAAATTTGAAAGTACTGGTATAAGCCTACCACAGTTACGGAGCCATATACTATTTATTATATATGCCATTGACGCCAAAAGGAGTATGAATGGTGAGTTTTCAATTCCCGATAATAATCGTATTTAAGACTGCCTCTGAAGTTATGATCAAAACGTATGAAGAAAGGGTTTAGTGCTGAGAGATTTTGTAGCTTTCGGCTAACAGGGCTTATGCGGACTTCGGTTGGGGTTCAAAGAGTCTCAAAGTCATCAAAGATTAGGATTACTTCTTTAATTACTCGTTTGAGATAATAATAAAGGCACCTTCTAAGAGACCACCTAAATTTGTAGCCCGAGGTGAAACGAGCGATCTTATGATGCTATCCTGAAAACAGCTGTAACTACTTCTTTGGTAAAATTTAATGTTTTCTGAAGTAAACGTCAAATACCGTTAGCCGATTTTTGTAAGGTAAAAACATGGTTACTTAAAAAATTATACGTAAATCCGCTTCTATTAACCATGCATAGGAATGCTGTCATCTGTGCTTGGAAGATCTGATTGAAAACGGTTATGTATAATCGATACTTGTTGTAACGAATGTTTTTATGCGCGCAATTGTTGCTTTTGCATAGGAAGCATGTGTAGTTTGATTGCCCATCCTTTAAAACAAAAACGCGTGGACTTTATTGCCAGGTAGCCTGAATAATAAGCTCTTAGTAAATGACTCTGCAACTTTGCAGTTCTCCGTGAAGAGTAATCAAATGAGATTGAGATTGACAAATAAGAAGGGCTGCCAGTTTGCTGCAAGAAATAAGACAAGCTTGATTCCCATTGCTGCTAACCTAGGCCTTAGATGAGTAGCCTCTGATCGTCATCAAACTATTTGTTGTTCTAGCAGTAGAGAACTCTATTATAGCAGTGGGAGGTTCTTTTCTATATGACCTATATTGGTCTCGAGGGACTATTATTAGATAAGATAGTATTTATACATCTCCTTGACAGTCAAAGCGAGTCATAATTCTATATCTACAAGATACTATTAGAAACCTAGGTAGATAAAAATAAAAATCAGTGACTTACGTAATTGAGATATAGGAAAAAATCTTAATAATCGTGATAATCATCTAAACATTATCTGTATTAGTAGATGGCAACTAAGAAGGAACGTTCTTTCGATGCCTTAGTATTATGATAAAGACTAGATCCAATGGTAACTATAAATTTCATTTCTCTTATGGATATTTAGCTCTAGTCTGACGTAACTTGTCAGTAAGAGTTTTTTAAGGGGAAGTTCTTCAGAGATTAACTTGCTGCGCTTTAATCAGAAGGTATATCATATGATTAAGACTTTGGAGTGTGAATTTTAAAGGTGTGATTGTTTACATAAATGGACCAGATGCTTCGAAACCAGCTGACTCAATCTAGTATCACATACAAATCGTAGAATAGTTTAAAATCTTGTTGTACCAATAAAGGTTATGAAGAATTTGCTTTAATACGATTGTGAACAGACGAGCATTGTAGAGTTCTGATTTTCGCATCGCATGGGACTCTTCCCTATTGACATGAATATTAAATGGATAGAAGTTTTTTATCACAATATTATATAAAGTCGGTGGACGTTCTTCAGTTGAGAAGTCAATCTCTGAAAAGTGCGGATTATTGCTACTGACTTTTAGTATTTATGGTAGTTCTGGTAATACAATTTGAACCTGAATAAAAGCTGAAATTAGCCATTTAAGCGGATTGTGTCGTTTTATTCTTATCGATAAAATAGACTGTTTGATTATTAATCTATTTAACGGCGAGAAATAAATTTTATACATAAAGGAATCAAGGCATGAGCTCAAATTTAAACCATTTATTTAAACAAAATCCACCAGTTCTAATAAAATTAGTTCGTGAAACCGATGTTTCACTAACCTTTTTCACTAAACCTCACCAGATGCAGATAAGAATCAGTTGTCTTGTCTTAAGGAATACTTCCTTTAATGCATCGCTGCCAGCAGATTTCCTTCGGAATATAGGACTAGTAGAATTTTCAGCAGGCTATATTCAACCGATTAAAAATGCGTCGAACCACTTTTTCTTAAATGTCGCAGTTTTGGTACGCTGGAGAATGGGCGTCTAATCACATATTATTCTTTTAAAGTCTATCACGTAATAGCTCCAATCCATGAACTAAATTTACAAAATAAAAATATAAACAAATATCAAAAGGTTGGTCCAGTATTTATGTATGACAAACGTAGGTTTGCGTGCGTTTCATTGCACATGCGCTAACTGCTGATCAGTGAGAATAACGAGTTTCTCATGCACAAGACTGGCTCGAAATGATTGAAACGTGGAAAAATTTTCTTGAAACTATTATTACTGGTGATGAAATTTAATGTCTTGCATACGATGCTGCAACAAAACGTATAAGTGTCTTTAATAATAAAAGTAAATTTATAAGTTTATCGAAATGTTTTTAGTCTTTTGTTATTAATTTTCATACAATAAAAAACTAATATAAGTTTTATGATATTAGGTAATAGTCGCGAAAGATGAGAGTATATTTAAGAATAGTACGCTCATATGTTATTTAAAGATGATATTGTTGTTGTAGAATAGTTTATATATACTGTATATGTTGAATCTACTTTTACAATTATTCACCTCATAAAGTACGTTGACAATATCTCCGTATTCTGGCTTGATCCTACGTGTATATTAAGAAGAGATTTCTGGCGTATAAGCAGCAGTGATAGATAGATAAAACACAACTTGAATAGCGAGTGATAGTGGTAGATAGGTAGAAATAACGTAATGATGATTTATAAAATGAAAAATATTGAATCTGCTGATAAAATTTTTTAATTAGAACAATTTAAAGCGATGTCCAATAGATGTGTATATGCACATAAATATCGATAAGAAACACTGATGGGCGTATGATTAATGAAGTTCTCATAACTTGCTGGTTTAAATAACAATATGGAAATACAAAGGTTGCTATTTATATTTTAAGGCTTGGCGTACCAAGTGTTTTCAGCCGCCATCTGATGTGTCCAATTGAAAGTTTGACCTTTTTAACCATAACCTGCAACTTGTGTAATTTAGAGCGACTTGAAAATTTTTCTTCAGCGAAAAAATGGAACTAACTCGTAAAATTTTTATGCGCTGATTATTTACGACTTTCGACGTGGCTTATTAAAATAAGAGTAAGTCGATCAACTTACTTCGACTTTGGGCGATGAAACCTCATTCTGGACCCCTGTGAAACGTGAACGCAGTTTGCTCCAGGACGAGTTCCCTGAAGGTCGTACAAAATAAGTTGTTGTGCCAGAAAACATTGATGCTGTATGCGAACTGATAAAGCTAGATCATCATACGACATGCCATGAGATTAAGGCCTCTTTGGGCATTAGCATGGCAAGCATCAATAAGATATTTCATGATCATTTAGCTGTTAAAAAGATTTGTTCATGTTGACTTTCGCATAAATTGACAAAAACTCAAAAAGATACTCGTGTCCATTGGTGCAAAGAAATGCTCAAGAAATACTATCGCTGTGCATGAAAATTTGTGTAACATTTACGCAGGTGACGAATCTTAGATCTATGCGTATGAGCCGGAAACAAAATAAAAGTCTTGCCATTCTTTAGAGCAACGGAGAACGGTGACTTTTGAATTGTATATAACCATTTGTTTGCCAGAAGCGCTTTATGAAATAAAACAAAACAACCGGCAACGAAGTATCATACTTCATCATCATAATACGAGCTTTCACACATCGATTCAAACAAACGAATTTATCACAAGCCAAAACATAGAATTAATAGGTCATCTACCTTATAGCCCTGATTTGGCATCCAATAACTTGTTCTTATTCTCGCACATCAAAAATAAATTGTGTGGTCAATGTCTTTCGACACATGATGAAGCCGTTGTTGGTTTCAAAAATCATATTTTCCATTCAATCGGAGTGGAAAAAGTATTATGAAAATTGGTTCGAGCGCATACAAAAGTGTATTGGTCGTCATGGAGAATACTTCGAAAAAGAATAGACATTTTCAATAAGAAATTACTGTATTTTTATTATTATGCTCAAAATATAAATAGCAATCTACGTATGAAATAAAATATAATCAAGTAACATGAATTGCTGATGAAATGATACAATACGAAAAATTTCAAAAAGTATTATTAACGAAAGTTATAGATCTCATTAAAATATATATTTCTTATTCAAAGCATTTTTCTGTACCAACAGTAGTTTACGAAAAAAATATTTTTAAACCAACAGAAGGTAGAGAATAGTCAATATGAATATTACGGTTAAGTCCATTATTGTTAAGAACGTTTATAAAGAAAAAATATATAGACTAAAAAAGTGTATTTTGATGAGTTTATTTTCTTATCTAACAAATGTTTTTAGACTTTGAATAAATTCTCGCTGTTTCTAACCAAATAAAAGCTTTATTTAAAATATAAGGAATGAAAACATTTCATTTAATGTATTGTCCACAACTAAAGATTACTTTCTTTTATCTTTCTTTTATTATTGTTTATTATTGTTATAAATAAATATATTTTAAAAAAATGGTATTTTTATGAATCTCATTCGTTACCGACGAAACTAGATCATGAAAATATACAAAAATTATTTATATTAGGGTTTCCGGGGTCGCTACTTACGAATATGGAGTCAGATTTCGCAAATTGAAAATGTTGGATCCAATATGACCGACGGACAATGTGATATTTGGCAAAATGAGCATTGAAAACTCGTTTTGTAGGTTGAATTTCTCTCTCATTGATCCGCAAAATTCACTCATTTACGCTGTAATATTCGTATATAAATTTGTAAAGCTAAATAATCGACGCACGTATGCACGAACGCGAGATTATAATATATATTAAGGGAATATATACTTCCATATATCTCCCTTCCTATGAAAAATAAAAATTTATTAATTTTTATTTAAAACTATGATTATAGTAATCTTATTATAGGCAGTCTAGGGTCTTAGTTTTGGATTTGTTGAAAGCAATAATTTTTGATATATGGAATAAATGTCATTTCATTTTTTGCATCCAATATTAATTGCATCGATTGAATCTACTATGTTTTTACAATTTTATATGGCCGAATTCTTAGCTCATACAGTTTTCTTCTATTAAGTTTATTTCCATGTCCTATATATACCAAATCTCCAATTTGAAATAAATGATTTTCTCTATTTTTATTGTATCTCGATTTGTTGCATTTGTTATATTTGTTGCTATTTTCAAGTATTATTTTCCTATCTCTTTGTAAATCGTCAGTATTTTTTTGTTCTTTTAGTTCGTCTGGTCATAAGTGAGTCATTTGTTCCAAGAGTAGACTTGGTGTAAATTTTGTCACTGTGTGAACTATTTGATTATATTTTTTTACACATTCGTAAGCTATGGACGTCCATGCTAATTTTTTTTTCTTTCATTAATTTTACATCGAATTTTGTTTACTAGTGTTTGGTTCCTTTAAATCGTTCATTTAGTCCGTTTGAGAAAGTACACATTTTGCTGTAAATATTAATATTAAATTTTTTCTTCTAAGTATTTCTTAAATTCTGTGGAATTTATTCCAGGATATTGTAGCCTAAAATCATATGTATTTCATTATTTTTTGATACTAATTGTGTTATTTTTATAAAATCTTTTGCATTTTGCGTTTTGGACGTTAATATATGTATGCATAACGTGTAAAATGATCCACTAAAAGGTGCAAGTATTTCTTTGTAAATCTAAGGCCTACGAATCATTCCACCTAGTGAAACTACTTCAAACTGCTGGCCCTAAATGTGACATTAATCCATATTTTTTTGCCCTCTGGACTTATTTTTTATACAAATTTCACATTGTTTGCATGTTTCCTTAATATTCTTAACCATATTCTTCGACATATAATATGATTTTAACTTGGCTTTTTTTGTTCTTAATTTTTATTTGATCTATGCCTATGTAACAACATTTTTCATGCGTTCTTTTTATAATTTTTTTTTCTTAAGTTTTCTAATAGAATAATCTTCTCTTTTTTTTTATGTCATAGTATATTTGATTTTTTACAATCAGTTCATCATCGCAGCACGTGGTCGCGAGCTTTGTACTAAAAGTATTTTGCGGAAAGCTGTTTTTCGAGAGAAGTATTTTGTGCTAAGCAGTAAATTCAGTGCGTGTAAAGACCTGTCTACGTATTATAAAATGTTTTCAAAAGAAAAGTGCTGAAATCTAAGTTAGAGATAACTTAGAAGAATTCATACATACTTATATAATATAAATTTATATAATTTAAATAAGATGAGCCAAGGATCAACCACCCAGGTAGTGAGAAAAGGTATGTTCAAATAAAAGTTTGAAGTATGAAAATTAGATTAAGAAATATCGAAAAGAAAATTAGATGTATAAGAGAAAAATAATATTTGAAAGAAAGAATTGGAATGTAGAGAAAATAAAACGTTAAAATTATAAAACGTGAAAAATATTTCGATGATTAGAAGCACGCGAGAATTGTGAGTAGTAAACGCTACAATATAAAATTAAAAATTGAAAAATTGAAAGAAGATAAAACACGAGATTAGTAGACATAAAAGCACGAAATTCAATATGTGTATTCGCAATATTAAATGTTGTTAAACGCGAAATTTGAAAAGAAAAGTAATTGCACGAAATGGAAAGAGGCGCGAAAAGTATAAGAAAGTAAATTCGATCAATCAAGACGTAAACACAAAGAACTCGAGAAAAACAATTCGTCGAAATAAAAGAAAAAGCGCGCCGAAGTGCAATAAAAGAAACCGTTACAATAAAAAAAATCAAACATGTGCACCGCAGAACGTTTCGCGCGAAGAATGTGAAGCAAAGATACTGTTGGGATTTTCTTTTATCCCCTTTCTTATTTTTTATTATTATTAATAAGATACACTATTATTTATTATCTTTATTATGTCTGACATTTGTTCACATATTTATAATAATTACATAGGTTAATACTATAACGACTTTACAGAAAATATAAACGTGCTCTCACATGGCTTAATACAACCGCTCTCCAGCAAGTCTCGAAAGAGAGAGAGTATACTATACAGTACAATATTATTTCGATGCTCTAGTTCTGATCCATATATATATATATATATATATATATATACGCGACTGAGTGTTTACACGTATATGTGTATGAATTGATTTGAAAGAGAAAAAGGCGCCAGCGCGCACAAGCGACAGAATGAGTCAGAGATAGATAGATAGATAGACAGCTATATGCTGCATGCGCGAGTGCGCGAGAGAGAGAATGAAAGTAAAATAGTAAAATATTAGATTCAATATTAAATATGTGAGAGTAGTGTAAGCAGAGTAATGTATAGTGCAGACAAGCTTGATGTAGCGCGAGTTGCATATGAGATCGATTTTAAGCGATTGTACCGCTCTCGCACGCGCTTCCGCGCCGATTCTGCCTTGATCTATAAAGTTACAATTGAAAACACGTGTACGTGTGTCTCTCCTAGCAATTGAGAGTGTGTAGATATGGAATTAGATTGCGGATAACACGCCGAAAAATAAGCTCGATTCGTTGCGATTAGAGATGATGGCTGATAATCGAAATCTGAAATTGCAAGTAGCTAGGACTAGTGCAGTAAGTGAACTTCTTTAAGTGTCGTTTAAATGGCGATTTGACGATGGCCCTCTTGTCTGTGGGTGCTTATACGTTCTTAGTCTTTACAGACGTTAGAGTTGAATAGTCACAGTGAGGTTCACACGTGTGACGACAGATTTAATTAAAAGTACGGACCCGTACAGACAAGGTTTTAAGCGATACCAGACGGATCGATGTGGGCACATTAGACTTTCAAATGTTATAGATGTAGTGAGATGGAGTGGGGTAGTGAGACAGGGCCGCCAGATGAAATGGATATTAATACAATCTTAATGTTTGTTTACTTGCGTTGCAATGAATCAGAATGAATACTTGTAAAGCAAATTGAAAATTTTAAAACAGAGGAATTCCGAATTAGAGCTCCGGAGAACACCAGCAACCGACGCGTTGGTGGGATGCAATTAAATTTATTAATATTTATTGCATATTTTGACAGGTTTAGAGGAACGGACTCACCCGACTATTGCGGATGCTTTCAAGCGAATCTGGGGTAAGAAGAGGTTCCACCCCATTCGCAATGATAAGAAGGTGTATATATCGCTTGGGAGTCCGGATGCGTCTAGCGTCTAAATATATTTTTCTGATGAAAAGATTATCCAAGTTGGGAATATGCTGTCTGAGAGCGAGAAGATTTCGAAAAGAAAACCAAAAAACTAACTCAGGCTAAATTCATCAAACAAATGATGAAAAGATTCGGCTTTATGGACGGTCGAAAAGTAAACTCCCCTATAGTGGTGACAGATTCAATCGATAAAAGCAGAAAAAATCGTGAAGAAAATACTGAAAAATTCGAAAAAATCCCGAATACTTTATACAGGGAAATTGTAGGATCGTTGCTCTACTTAGCAAGCAAACTCCATGCGTCCGGATATCTCGTATGCAGTTAACGTATTAAGTAGACATCAAATTAATGCTACTGCGAATGAATGGAATATGATTAAGAGATTGTTTTAATATCTGTCGGGAACAAAGGAGATAGAATCGACATTTGAAAGCTGAGAAAAGGATTTAGAAAGGCCCAAAGTGTATGGTGACACAGAATTGGAAGTTTTACTCGAAGAAGATCCGTGCTAAATACAAGAAGATTTGTCACAAGAGTTAGGAGTGACTCAGCAAACTATTTCACAACATCTCAAAACCCTCGGTATGATCCAAAAGCAAGAAAATTGAGTTCCTTACGAACTGAAGTTAAGAGACGTCGAGTGGAACAATTGCTCAAAAGGTGCAATTGCAAAAGATTTCTACATCGAATCGTGACGGGAGACGAAAAGTGGATTCACTGCGAGAGCCTAAAGCGTAGGAAGTAAAGGGGTAAGCCCGGGCATGCCTCTACTTCGATGGCCAAGCCAAATATTCATGGCAAGAATCTAATGATGTGCATTTGGTGGGATCAACTTGGAGTAATCTATTACGAACTACTCCAACACAATCAAACCGTCACCGGGGAACGTTACCAACAACAGCTGATGCAATTGAGCCGAGCATTAAAGATTGAACGTCCATAATATGCCAAAAGGTACGATAAAGTCATTTTTCAGCATGGCACAGATAATATTTCTAACTTGAAGTCCTACTTAATCAAGTTCTCGCACAGAGAACCAACTGAACTAAGTCTATCGAAAATAAAACCTAGATCTACACTTAGATTTTAATTAATTGTAAATTTATTGCTTAACAAGATGCATGCTATGCTCTGTTGCGGTAATCATCGATAGCGATCTATACTCTCATTTATATTGTTTATAAATAGTCTTCAATAACCAATTTTTTATCATTTTGCACAAAGAAGTATTACCTATTATTACACTTATTACCTACCTTATATTTATGAATTTTTTATCATCTCTGTACTGTATTAAATGATGTACGTTTCATATTAAATGATATAAGATTTTGTTATCTGATAAATATTAAATAAAATCAAAATGAAATCTCTTTGATGTTAGCATTAATGTTTAATTTTAGATATAAAATATACGAAATAAATTAAGTAATAAATTAAGTTTGGATTTTTTAATATAATTAATATACGTTAATAATATATTATAATTATATAATATATAATAAGAACTAATTATTGATATTAATTACCTCTGACGGCAAATTTACTTGCGCAGTATGGCACCAAATTAGTAAAACCACTAACACCAGCTATTGATGATAAGGCAACCACATGCCCATGATTTTTATTTAACATATCTGGCAGAAAAGCTTGCAACATCTAAATAGAATTATTGAAAAATATAAGGCAGAGAAAAATCTACTAAGAACTTAAGTATAGTATCTCAAAAGTAAACATAATATTCATTAAGTAGAATAATAGAAAATAAAACTCAATATAAGTGGAAATTATATACTTTGAATATTAACTGGTAGTTTCTAATCGTCCTGCTGTCTAAGTAATTTGTTTCAAAATAAAAAAATTTATTCAGTTATATTTTAGACCAATCTTTCGACTTTATTATATTATAGTATCTCCTCAAATCAAAAATGTAAATATCATTAACAATTAATGGTCTTATAAATAACAATAACTAAGCATCTAAAACAGTTAAAAATCAAGTAACAGTTAAAATATAAATCGATGTATGAACGAAACATTATACAGTTATGAAGAGTGAATGCAGTCTCTCTTGAATATAATAATGTCAGTATATATATAATATAAATAACGTCAGTAAGAAAACATAATTCTGTCTAATAGTAACAGACATATAGACACAAATATATGCAAAATTGTATGACATGATAGATATTAATGATGAAGAAAATAGTTTAAATAGACAATATGATACGAAAAATTTAAAAACAGATTACAACAAATTCACATCATACATGCCATTCCATTAAAAATATTTTCAAATTTCAAATAATATGCTCATTCTCAGTATTGCTATTGCTGTCTCACTTATCTTCCAGAGCATTATGGTCGTGCTTCTGTGTCTGTTACTACTTACATAAATTTACAATTTACTTATGGACATTCTATATTCAAAAGAGACTGTGTTCACTCTTTATAACTGACTACTATAAAGCCTATAATGGCTCAATCACTAAAGGTGTAGGACTAATAAGACAATCACTGTTGTAAAAATTTACATGTATCTTGTTTGTAAACACATCGTAGACTTCAGTCGCTGGTTAGCACCACTTTTTGGATGCATAAATAGAGTAACGTTAAATAACAAACAACTAACAAATATTTTGTTCGTACAATTATTTATACACTAGCTGTTAATTGATTTCTAAGCGTTTTCAATTATTAGTTATTGTTGTTTATAAGGATATTCATTGTTAATGATAGTTACAGTTTTGCCTAGAGAAAGGGTCAAAATTCAATAAAGTGATAAGGAAACTTTGGCATTAAATATAACTAAATTTTTTTTTAATATTATTTAACGTCACTCTATTTATGCCTCCAAATATCGGTGCTAATCAGCAACGGAGGTTTACGATGTGTTTGTAATCAAAGCATGTATATATTATTACAGTAGTGCTTGTGTCAATCGGCCGAGGCCGGGATTTGAACTCGGATCACCAAGTTACTAGTCCTTCGCTCTAGCGATCAAGTCATTGTAGGCCTTCTAACAAAATTTGTTTATTTTATTTTGAAATAAGTTACCTACACTGCAAGACCATTAGTAGCTACATATGAGTGTTATATAATATACTTGCATAATAAAATATATCTAAAAGCTTTTAATAAATTCAAATATAAAATAAATTATATACAGTTATATGTCAGTGACATATGAAAATATAAATAAATACAAATTAAAATATTGAATCCACTGCTAACAAATAATTGTTAATATATGAATTCTATAATATAATTAAAATTTATGAAAACAATTATTTTATAACTAAAGCTTAGATAGCACCTATGCAATAATCTGTTCTAATTAAGTAATTTGAATTGCTAATCAATTATCTTGCCCCACAACCAGTCCTAACTCTAATTCACTTTGTTTAGATCACCATACATCTAGATTAATAGAATATCAGTTTTGTATATTATAATATTTATTTTAAACTTATAAAAATCTTTTTGAACATCGATTCCACTTGCATGATTATAAATGTAAAATTATAATCAAATATTCGCATTAATAACAAATAGCATTAACAATTTAAGAAAACAATAGATTATACTCGACAATCAACAAATATTTGAACTTAATAAAGCTATTGTTACACTGAAGTCAAACTATATGAACCCTCTTCTTTGCTATTTATTACTTATGTTTGCTTCAAGCTGTAAATATATCATGTAGCAAGCATCAATTTTTAAAATTTTGTATTTTAATATTTTGCAGCCTCACTGAATATCGTTTCCCAAGATGTCAACGTATTTCACGTTCGAGAAACCTTTATAATTGATTATGCATGAAAACTATTTTATTTTCTGCTTGATAGCGGCCACACAATGATTCTAACCATAAAAATCTTGTCACTACTGGTATAATATTTTGGATACAATTTAAATTATTCTCATAAGCAGCATCCAATTTGTTTCGATCAAAATCCTTTTTTTGGCTATGTTTAATTGTAAATTATCATATTCATGTGAACGATTTTCATAAGAAAAAAATCCGAGAGTTATAAAGTTAGCATGTTTTTAAGCAATATCAGCTTACATTTTCTCTCAGTCAGATTAGGAAAAAGCAGTATATGTAGGATTGATATATAGTCCATATGTCGAAAACGCTTAAATTTTGACACTTCCAAAAGGGTGTTCAGTGAAAATATGCGAATTTTTTGAGCGGTCGAGAATCATCGCAGAGCCCGTGGACTAAAAGATCGTATACATAAGCTCGTGTGAGCAACTGATATTGTAAAAAAACTTTACAGTTCTGTCCTTCTCTCGGCTAGTCTGTGATGCTTTATGCATTTTTTCTAGTGTCTTATTCTATTGATCTCGAACGAGACTCTGCTTACTTACAATTTTCGACCAGGACAGTTCGCTTTTCGCTGCGAGTATTTCATTCAGCCATGTGTACAACTTTCTTTTTGCTTTTAGGATCCCGGTTAATTAGCGCCATGTTATACACAAGAATTATAATTGTTAATTTATACAACGTATTTATCAATTATTACAAAACAAGAAAATTATTGCAAACATTCAAATATGGTTAAAAGATCGGGTCTCGGTTGAGAGGGAAGGATATTCGAAAGAAGTTTGTACTATGTGGAATTCTTTTTTTGGCCCTGAAAAGGGCCCTGAATGGCCGACTTGCGCTCCGACTTCGGTGTGGGACAGCCTATCCCACTAAGCCGATGTGCGAGATCGCTGCGGGGTCCTTCTCCTTCAAACACCGCCGGATCGAAGAAAGGTTCCGGTCGGGGAGTTTGAAGGTGGTTGGGAACCCCGCGAGCTCTGCCAAGGGAGGCCGTGGAGGAGGCATAGATCGTGTGTCTCGGAAGCGGTCGGAACGACCACCGAGCTTCGGACGGATTTCTTTGGCTCCTCATCCTCCGAGGTGGCCTCCGAAAGTACCAGGTCCGGCAACCCCAAGTCAGCATCCCAGATGTTCTCCGTGGTGGCCTCAGGAAATGGCGCTGCGAGTTTCGGTTGGCGCGCTGCCGCTCGTTCCGCCTCCTAGATCCGCGGTGAGGCCGTCCGTTCAAAGCTGCGGGGAAAGAGTTGGCAGGCTTCATCCTTCTGTCCTGGTCGGGGGAGAAATGAATTTATTCCCCTCATGGCTGGCTCTTTTAAAGTCTGAGCGGCCCCGACCCCGATCCCCGACACTGGATTTGATCGCCGGCCCGTAAGGAAGGGGAATGAATGAAGGGCTCCGAGCACTGATCCCGGAGAGTGCCCAGGAGGAGCTCGTCCTCCGACAATCCCCTGGCGCATGTCTCAACACGCCGGTGGGTCTCCTGAGGCCTTGTTTGCCACTCTTATTCGGAGTTACTGGGCGCTATGCCCGTAACTCCTTTCGGAGGGGTGCCCTACCCGGAGTCCGCACCGCGGGGGTGTCGGTCTTACCCGGATTTCCGTATCGAACGCGGACGAGCCCGTGGGGGGGGGGGGCTGGAAAGAATCGCCCCGTCCCGACACGCCGGTAGGTCCCCGGAGGCTTTGGGCACGACTTCTAATAGGAGCTACTGGGCGCCATGCCCGTAACTCCTTTCGGAGAGGTGCCCTACCCGAAGTCCACATCGCGGACACCGTCTGTCTGATCCGGATTTCTGGATCGGACTTAGACGCTGTCCGTGGACGAGAGGTCGATGGGGGAAAGAGGGGGGAGTGGGTGGCTCGCCATGTCCCCTACGAATGAGACGGCCCTGAGAAGGGCCTTCGAGGCAAAACACCATCCGCAGGTGGGGGAGAGGGAGGAGTGGGTGACTAACCTCGTCCCCTTTGTACGAGACGGCCCTGAAGAGGACCGATGAGGTAGAGGCCACCGGGGAAAGAGGAGGAGGAAAGGAGTGAGGTCAGCTTGGGCCGAAGGCCGTAGTGACCTCCGCCGGCCTTGCAATCGATCAGCTGCGGCGGCGCTCGCTGCGGCGGTGGCGGCGGCGGCTCGGTCAACGCTCTCTCTTGAACCGCCGCTGGCGATGCGTGCGGGGGTACGCGGCGGGGCGGCCAGCTTGGCCGTTATTGGTGGAGCACCGTGCGGCACTGCTGCTCCCTCTCTCTCTCCTGGCCGCTATTGGTGTGGCGGCGTGCGGCGGCGCTAGCTCTCTCTCTCTCTCTCTCTCTTGATCCGTCTGCGTCGCGGAGGTACACCGCTCTCAGTTCGTTGTGGAGCCTTAGGAAGTTCGGTGAGTGAATAATAAGGCGCTGGATGTTCGGTGTTAAGACAAGCGTTTATTTCTTATGGGTGGTCCGCCTAAGATCCTGGAAGGTGCGGATCCCTCTCTCTACCGCTCCTTTTTGCCTTGTTCTTTCCGAAACCCCTTTCTTTTATTTCTTTTGTGCTTGCGATTTCTGTGGCGCTGTGAAACTCCGTTGGTGGTCGTAAGCGCTGATTGGTCCGGAATCGCCGCGGCGAAGAAAGGAGGTTTCGAAGATTTTACGCATTCAGCGTAAAGGCGCGCAAAACTCTGGAGGGCCTATGCGTCGGCATACAACAACATTACTCCTTTTTGTCATATCCGAATAACTCGAAAATGAATATTGTGTTAATTGTTTCAACAAATACAGATCATTTTTAAACCTTTTCATTTTTGATCAATTTATATGTCTTCTCAACATGAATAATAATTTCACAGTCTGGTATCTTATTTCTATTAATATTAAACTAAATGTCTCTTGTATAATAATAAACTAATAATAAATATAATAATAAAGTAAATTTCTCTGAATAAACTAAAATTCTTACTTGCGAGCATACAAATCGCACAGACACTATTAATTCTTCAATTTGTTACTTTGAAGCTGTTCAAATCATATGTACTTGTTAAGTCCCTTGCATGAAACCATTAGTTATAGAATTCTTAACCATATTAATATTTAAATACTTCAACTTTTCTGCCTTCTTAAGTGCAGTCTAGATTTCTTAATTTCTTATAACGCTATTACAGATGAAAATTATTTAGCACAGAATGAATACTTTTCCGACATTCTTGAAAATTTGATTTTCGAAGTAAAAATATTGAATTTTCTCTATAAATATTATTTGCAATAAATAACAATACAAAACCAAGAAGATGTATTTTGATAAGATCTAAAAAATTTCTTTTCTTTTTTTAAATTGTTTGTCAAGTCGAGCATTTGATACGTATATGTATATACACATACATATATATAGGTATATATATATATATATGTGTGTGTATATACATATACAGGTCTATATATTTACTTATATATATATATATATATATATACCTATTGCGGACTTCAGGCCTACGGTTGCCCGTACTAGCCAGAGATGAACTGTCTTTTTAATTATGTTTCGCAAGGTAAGATGTGCATAAGTGTCACTCTAATTGCACGAGCGGCATAAGTCACACTAATTTCACAAAATATAACTTTTAGTTTAATATAATATTTTACTTTTGTATAGTTTTATGAGGAAGAGGAGAGAATAGTGCATGAGAATCAGGTCCCTATTTTCAAGGGACCGCATTTCTCTCCATGGAGAGTTTAAATAATAAGAATTGATTTATAAAATTATTGTTTATTTAGACTTACTCGTCTTTTTTGAAGAGCGTGAGAGAGACTTCTTGGCTAGACTACTACTGGTACTACTGACGGTACTACTACTGGTACTACTAATGGTACAGAGACAGGCACTGACACTGGCACTGGAACTGATTAGCGGAGGCACAGGCCCTGGCTTTGTCTCCTTTGCTAAAATTCGGGCTTTATATACCCGATCAGTCGTTGCCATGGAAAATCTCTCTCTCAGCCTCTCAATTTTTATAGATTTTTTATTACATTCATCTTTCGTTAATTTTTCTTATTTCTAACATTTGATGACGTTACAATTTGATGATAATTATTATATAAATCTTATAATATGTTTATTATGTTTACTAATTTTATTATAAATAAATCATTGCCGTTATAACTAATTATTTTAATTAAATATTGAATAGTTGGAAATATTCAATATTTAAATTAGCGCACTTCTAGTGTACATGTTCGTTACTTCAAGGGCCTTCGGTCGTCAAAGCATACGCTTTTGACGCAGAAGGCTTACGTCAACCCAAATAGTCAACGTCTTATATGGACAGATGCTATAAAATTGCCCAAATACGGTGATGATATAGCGGACAAAATTTCGTTATTTTGGGCTAAACTTATAGTTCGATGTATTTTATATAAATATATTTTTTTATGTATATATATATATATATATATATATATATATATATATTACTTGTAAAAGTTTTTATTAGGTGTATAATCATTAAGTCGGCTATTATCACTGCGCTTGCAAATCCGAAGATGACAAATTTATTCCGTAATGTTTTCCAGACAGATTTTTTTAGACTGTCCATTGTATCGTCACTCATGAAGTGTGATATGGTATTACCTCTTGTTACTCCACATTCATGCATTTCATCCGTTACGTTATTTAATAATGTATTCTACTATAAACATAATTCGCTGTTTTAATTTTTCTAGATCGTTACTGGAAACATAGGTGGCTAGACTGATTGGCCTATGAATGGCCTTAGAATGGCTAGGTGACTAGGCTGAATCTTTACTAGATACCAGAGGTGGCTAGGCTGATTGGATTAATATATTTCCAGATCAACTGATTTATAGGCTTCAGGATTGTAGGTTCCTTTGCTTCTGTGGGTTTTGGTACCATTTTATATCATTCGGCATCAACACGATATTATGATGGTAATAAATACTGGATTACAGGGTATTCTGGTTCCTCGAGTTTTTCAAATGTGCGTTTTCGGCGTGAGAAATAGGATGCTGTTTTGTCTCAAAACTCTCAATTCAGTTTTTTTATTTCAGAAAAAACAAGGACGACTACGAGGTCAGTCAATTAAGTAATGCGACCGATTTTATTTTTTGGCCTGTAGTAACATTACGTACGCCACTACCTTAATTGTAGATCCCTACTCATTCGATTGAGATCTTGAAGACCCTTGTACGATTCTTCGTCAGGTATTTAGTGTTTTATAACAATGCAGAAGTAATGCATGTTACGAAAATGGAACAGAGAAATTTAGAGCAACGGTGCGCGACAAAATTTTGTGCGAAATTCAGCGAAACCGGAATAGAAACTTATGAAGTGTATAGTAGTGATGCTATGAGCCGTAGTCAGTTGCTTCCGTGGCATGTCGATTTTAAAAAAGCCCGTGAGAGCGTCAAAGACGAGGCGCGGATCGGAAGGCTAATTCAAATACGAATCGACGCAAATGCACAGCGCGTCCGCGCTCTGGTTCGTCAAGACCGGCGACTAACCATTCGAACGTTCGCTGACGAGTTGAATATTAACCGGGAAATATTTTCGAAAAATGTTAACCTAAGATTTCGCCATGAAAAAGATGTGCGTGAAGATGGTACTGAAGAACCTGTAAGATGGGCAAAAAGCCCACCGAATGAGCATCGCTCAAGATTGTCTCAAGCAGGTCGAAAATCGTCCTAATCTTCTCGATTGAGTTATTGCTGGTGATGAAAGGTTCAGTATGACCCCGTGCTCATAGTGCATCCAGCGATCGCGAACACTTGAGTTCTGTATCACGATAATGCTCCCTGTTACAGTTCGTTCAGTGTCTCTCAGTTTTTGGCCTCTAAAGACATCGCAACGTTATGACAACTGCCCTATTTACCGGAAATGTCACCTTGCGACTTTTTCCTATTTCCCATTTAATAAAATTCGTCAAAGGTCGACATTTTGACTCCGTTGAAGTCATCCAATTATCCATGATGAGGGTACTCGGAGGGGTCCTACAAGAAATGTTCCAGAATTATTAAGAAAACTAGAAAATTCGCTGCAATATGTGTAAGATACGGAAGGAGACAACTTTGAAGGGGGTGAACGCCGAAACGAATTATTCACGTAAATAAGGCGATCCTCTGTAAATGATAGGATCAACAGGGTGTCATATATTACGAACTACTTCTAAGTGATCAAACCATCAAAGAATTATTGTATCAAACACAATTTTTTCGTTTAAAGCGAACATTGAAGTGAACATTGCCTGACCCACGTTACAGTTCAGACTCAGCATTATCTGACTACCACTTGTTTTGGTCAATGTACAGGACTTGTACGGGAATACGTTTTAGTTCAGTAGAGGAAATATAAAATCAGCTAGCTAAATTCATGGGTTTTCAGTTTTCAATAAATTCAAAAATTGCCAGAAACAAAAGAAATCAAAAGTTAGTTTTTGCTATAATTATAAGTGATCGGTTAGCATCGCCGTCGCTACGAGGTGACTCGATATAATGCAAAAAAAGAGAGGTCCGTATATTGTATATAAGGTAACGCTAAATTAATCCTAGATCACTACATATACTAAAAGAAATAAATGTCATATATATAACTATTTGTTAAGATTATTACTACAAGAAATAAAATTGAAACTAATGCTAACGTTAATATCACTACTAATTAGCCTAAGTACACAATTATTATTTTGATGCGTGATGTAGAACAATACTATAATGACCTTAAACAAAAACAACCGCATATGTAATAGCCGTTGCCGTACTTATAAAAGCACTATCTCGTTGCGTCATTTATGATAATATTATAGTAATCTTAAATTATATACAAAACTATTGTTATGTCACGCCATTTATATATATTCTTTTGTATATATTAAGTGATGACTAAAATTACTATTAACAAAATTTTAATGATGCATTTTACTTTACATTTTATTGCTCTTCGGCAGCCGACATTGTGCCATCGTTATATTTCCGCGATTGCGTATTCTCGTTTCCTTCACCGTAGATTTCCCGTCTCATGCTCCGCATCGTCGCATTTGTATTTGTAACTTCCGAATGGTGTACTGGGCGTTATTCGCTGGTTTTTCGGTATGGGAATCATGCGGGCTGGTCGCGGTAGATGTGTTTAAGGAAGGGGTTGCGCTGGACGATATTATGGGTCGAATCTATTTATTGATAAAGATTGACGCACACGGCATGACAATCATGACTGGTTGTGCCGGTGATCGCTTTGGTAGGTGAGGGCGGTAGGGGGTAGGTGGTATTCTGTATCTGGGTCGTCGAGAGAGGGAAAGCTGATATCTTAAAAAGACAGAGCCAAAGATTCCTCATTGTGCGGTATTAATTTCATCGGCCTTGGCTCTTCGACGTCTATCTCCTAATTTGAGTCTAGACTGAACTCAATCAGGATTTCTCCATCTATCTTTTCTTCTAATTGGTGCAGGGATTGCGCCAGTTGGCCCATATTTAGAACTAGGTCTTGATGATTGGGGTCCTTTTGGCCTTCTTGCGTCATTTGAGCTGTAACTTCTTGAGCTTGCGGTATCTACGCTTCGTCGTCTTCGAAGCTTTTTCGAGTGGGGATATATGCATCCCCTGGTAAGCGTGGCTGCTTGGTCAGCACTGACCTCTCTTCCGACTCCTTGAATCATTTTGTACGTGCATGCAATCTGTAGAATGAAGGCAATTTTTGTCAGGAGGGTGGTATTGGTCGCAAATCTGAACTTCGTTTTCTTCCCTGTAGTTCATGTCTTCTACCTCGAAAATGGCGGGAGAGATATTTCTAATGACTCGGCACGGGGTAATGATTTTGGTGCCAGTTTCGCCGCATACGCATCTGGACCTGAGAATAACACATGGTTCCTCCTGCAGACTATATCATTTATTTCAAAGGCTACTTTTCTTCTATCTTTATTGCAGTAGTGCACCTGTATCTTGCTAGCAGCACATAAAATCCTTCTAACTAATTCGTGAATAGCTGGTTATATGAATAGCTGGTTAATAGCTGGCATCTTCATATGAATTAGGCAGTCTGATGATGTTAGTGGCTGGATTGTGTGTTAATGTTGTAGTTATTGCAGTATGTTTGCATCTCTCGCCGGTTTCTGCCAAAATTCAGGAATGCTGGCAATGTTTGTATACCCGCATTCACAGAGGTGTTAATGGCGAAGGCCAGTTCAGTGGGCGTGAGAGTACATCTGATTCCTTATACAATGCGGATTCTCAGCAGGATTACCGGACTGCTGGTCCACGAGTTTTCTGAGGGTTCGATGATATATTTGGCTAGAAGTCTATTGACATTCTCGTGTGCTTGTCTTAATAATCGGTCCGGGATACAGCGAGGGCGCTGTTTGATTGGTCTGTGGCTTTATACATCGATGTGATCCGGGGGCATCTGTTACAATCGAAGTTTTACGGAAAGTTTGGGAACCAATTGATTGAGTAGCTGGTTGAGCTACTGTCTTTCGTTTCGCTCCAACATTACGACTCCATTTATCGCTGTCACGGTGGTAATCGCCCGGACGTTATTATTAGACCGCGTCGCAAAGTGTCGCACAATAATCCGTGGTGTATACTAGGTCACTTCATCAAAATTAATCGTTATTTCCAGTTGTATCAAGATATTCATCCCTAAGATGATATCACATTTGAGTGCTGTCGACACTTTGAAATGCATCATAATCTATTGCCTGTCTATTTTCAGGAGTAGATCTGCTTCTCCATCGTTGGAGCAGAGCTGTCCATCTGGCAGCTGCATAAATTATATATATAAGCTTAGAGGGTATAATTTTCGTCATTCGAATTTTTTTTTAATTGTAATGGTATACGAAGTTATACTTTTCAAAATTTATGTCTTCAAAAATTTTTTTTAAATAATTTGCATTTAATTATTAACATGTTTGTAATAATAATTCAAAATGTTATGTGTTACTACTATGGGAACCGTCTCATGTAGGTCGTAATCGATAAATTCTAATTTACTTTATTTTCTGTTCAAAACTTAATAATAAGACTACAAGTCGATATAAACAATTCTACGTACTGTAAAATAATTATCTTTTAATAACATTTATTACATTTCGATGACCCGACGTCTCAACCGCGTATAATTTATTAATAAATTTATACACTAAAATAAAACACTAATAAATACTATACGATTCACAACGCGAAAAACTATCAAAGAAAATTATAACGCGAAAAGTAATTATAAAAGAAAAATAATAGCGCGAAAACAACAAATGACGCGAGTATAAATACTCCACAGGATCAAAAACTTACTCGATGAAGCTAGTAAGGAGGAGCCGTTAAGATTCCCCAAACGATTGGATGGAAAGGTGACACTATCGATGAACCTCGATGCCATGAACAAGAGCTTCTTATTCGACACGAAATACATATTCAGTACCATCTGTAGGCAGAAATGTGATACTGACAAAGCAGACATGCTGAATATTAAAGAATGGTAATTCACAGACGACTTTAAAAAGAATGGAGGTGAAGATGCAAGAGTGCACCTAAAAAGCAGTGGGAGGGAATTGATGGTTATATTGCGACGAGCAGAGATGGCCGCAGAAGTGACCCTCGGTTCTCACGTTTACATCTGCTCTGACAGCAAGAGCATGCTGCAAGCGTTGAACAGTCTCACGACGAAAACTAAGCTTGTTTAAGACTGTTATTCAGCCTTGAACAGTTTAGCTAAAAAGGCAAAGGTCCTCTGAATGTGAATACCGGGTTACAAATTCTCTTTTTTCAGCAAGATTAATGTCAGATTCTACTATACATTTTCACATAAATATCTCAAGATGTCAGTAAAAATCAAAGACTCAACATTCATAAAGTATTTCCTTAAACTTTAAGCAAGCAAAAGGCGCTAAAAACTTTCATTTTACAATTAAATCTTTTATTTGTAAACCAAATCTAAAAGTTGAAAAAACGCTAATAAGAAATAAGAATTTCATATTGTAATTCGACTTAGAATACTAAAAAGGAGCTTTTCTCGAATCTCTTAACCTATGTAACAGTAAATTTAATTTAATAAATATTTTTATCGGTCTTACAATCTTTATAATATCATATATTAATTAAAATAATGACAGTCAGACTGTCCTTGTTTATGATACCTCCGTAGACTTTAAAATAAATGTAACAATACTTACAAATAATTAAATCTTTTATTTATACTATGATCTTATCCTTCTTAAAGATTATTGATACTATTTCATGTCAAAAAAATTGGAATTTTTTCAGAATGTAAAAATATTATAGTGACTCTTAAATAATTTTATAGGCCTCACTAAATAAAATCTATTAATAAATATTTCAAGATAGTTTAGTGAAAAAAGTATTAGTA
The DNA here is from genome assembly GCA_018907035.1 of Sycobia sp. Sy_11. Taxonomy (NCBI): domain Eukaryota; kingdom Metazoa; phylum Arthropoda; class Insecta; order Hymenoptera; family Epichrysomallidae; genus Sycobia; species Sycobia sp. Sy_11. The sequence continues at coordinate 3,987,496 of JACCIC010000023.1, forward strand.
GTACACTACATGATAATCTGTCAGATAATCTGTGAGATGCAACAATCCCGCCAACCCCCGATCATTTTCGAGACATTGTTAAGCTGTAACATCGTGTGAGAATCGATAGGATAGTGAGACCGTTTAGGACGCCTACCCGCTACCAAGTATAGATTCCATGTTGAATAAACTGCGAAAAGCCAAATACCTATCGAAGGTGAATCATAAGAAAAAATATTTCCAAATACTAATGGACGCTAAGAACAGAAAGTTCGCGACCTTCGCAGTACCCGAATCAGGTCTCTGGTAGTTCACAAGAATGCCGTTCTGTCTTTGTCAATGCCTCCATGACCTTCCAACTGTTCATCGGCGCGTTGTTTGGACCAGAGTACGAATCCAATGTATGGTTCAACAATTTCATGGTTTAAGATCAGACCCAGAGAAGGTATAACCATTATTGAAATATCAACCCTCGAGAACCGTAAAGCAGTTACGTCGGTTCCTGGGCATGTTTAAGGTTCCTGGGCAAGGTATTAAGGTTTATTAACAAGGATTCGGAGTTGAAAATTCCGCTAGTTAAACTACCATGGAAGCTCCAACCATCAACTTGGAAACCAGACCAAGAAAAGGCTTTCGATGAACTTAAGAATGCACTGATGATCATGCGTGTGCTTGGACGGCGAGAATCCGATTGTATACGTGAGTCATGTATTAACCGACATGGAACGGAATTATATAATTTCGTCGGAGTGTTTGGCACTGCTGTGATCGATAAAGTAGTTGAGGCCAGACTTGGAGCATTAGAAATTCGCAGCGATTACGGACTATAGTACACTTTGTTAACTTCAAAACTTGAAGGAACCGATTTTTCATGTGTTCCACTGAGCCCTCGAAATGCAATAATAAAATTCCGATATTGTGCACATATGTGGAGAAATTCACAATGTTTCGGACGCATTATCCCGAATGTTTGAGTACAACTTCGAGCAGATCGCAGGATACCAGCCCAGCAAAGATGAGCGGTATCCCCAGAGGATCCAGGAGCTCATCAAGTTTCCGTACAAGTTCCCAGATTAGGTGTCAAGAAGACGTACAAAAGGGTCACGAGAGAATACGATTGGTCAGGAATTTATGATGACACCAAATTATACGTGCGCAAGTACTCCGAATGTAACTACACAAACTCGTGCAACCAGTATCACAGGGCTAAATGAATAAGGGCTAGATCAAAGGGCAGTATGAATACATCTTGATAGTATTTCAGGATCTGATCACCCTTTGTGTCGAGCTGAAGACATTGATCAGACCCTATGGCAAGGCGGTAGCCAGGGCCTTTGAAGAGTTGGTTTTATTTCGATGGAGTATGCCCGACTATTTCCTGAGCGACAGTGGGACCGAGTTTCAAATCCATAAGTTGAAGAAGATGCTAGAAAACTATGGCGTGAAGTACGTTACGACTCCGCCATACCATTCGCAAATCAATCTAGTAAAACGAGGAAACCGACCTTGAAGATAATAATCTCGATATTTGTAGGACCGGACCACCAGACTAGGATCTGCTGATTTGCATCTACAGAAACTTCGCCATGCAATGAACACGGCAATCTAAATGTCGACCAAAGTATTACCGGCGTTCTTATACTTTTCGCAGATATCCACAGCCAGTGAAAAGTTTAAGAAGAGCATGGAAGAACCATGAAAGAATCAGATGCGATGTTGGGACGCGTTGAGAGATCTTGTCATCTATTATATCGACGAAGCGCTGACCACCCAAAATAAATATTATAATGAACGTAAAATAGACGTAGGATTCAGAGACGGGGACCAAATATTACAGTGGGTACCGTGTATTGTCCATTGAAATCGGGCGGTTCTGCTATAAGTTGACCCCAGGTACTATGGCCCCATTCAGATTTCCGACCAACTTTCGCCAATGGTTTACGTCTCGAGACGAACTCCAGCCGGCGAAACGCGAAGGTACAGGTGTCAGAATGAAAATAGTATATCCTTTCCCTGCTTGGCACGCTAGGTCCGACGTCCGACCCTTAGGGCCGTGAAGAGAAACACATCCCCTTCAAACCCTGTAAGTGATCAAACCAGTAGTTGAGTAGTGAATTTATATTCAGGGATGTTTCAGTGACTCCGCCGCCAAAGCCTCGAGAGAGAAGATGCGCAGACGACAATCTCACGATGTCACACCGAACGGCTGTTTCCGTATTTTGACACCATCCCCAAGCCGTTTTGGATGGCGATGGAGTTGTTGCCACCATTCCGTGGCGGCGAGACTTATTCGTCGTGGTCGCGTCGACTTTCCACGATGATACCGTAATATAGCGGTCCGTCCCGCCACAAATGGCGTCAGATTGCCGCCAAGCCTTCAAATGTGGTGTACCCTTACATTGAGCATCCTTCGGATAACCCATATGGAGCGAGATACCCTCGCATGACGGGGGTACTATTTAACGACCTAGAACTGATTGAGACACGGGACGAGGCGGACCTACCTTGTAGGCATTCTTATAACTATTGGCAATGGGGACACGCCCGACGGGACTGCCCCCAACCCATAGTTTTAATATACTGCTGCAATTGCGGACGACGGGGCGTCGCCATTGAGGATTATCCGGTTACCAGCGCGTGTACTAAAGGAACATGAACTCACCCATTCGAACCGCGATGGAAACTATCACAACTTCCTGAATTCCGGATCGTGCACTTGCGAGGCCATTACCGACACGTGAGTCGCCAAACGGTACTCCAGCTATAGCCTAGTCGACGCAGCGGCTGATAGCCATCGTGACCCCGCGGCCAATTCATCTAGGTTCCGAGAGGCTATCGGTGAGAATTTTGCTCCGCTTACTGTTTGAGAGCGCTACGGAGCATTAGAGGCCTTTTGGGGAATGGTGATGATAGGTCCAGGAGAGAGAGAAGTGCAGATAGAAAGAGATCATGAGGAGAGAGCAAAAGATCGACATTGGCAGATGTTTCAACGAGAAAACTACGGAGAACAGTTTACCCGTAGGGCCATTATAAAGCACCAACGCGCACTCTAAGAAGAGGTGAGAAGGCGTGGCGGAAGAGGACACAAGTACTAGCGAGCGAAGTCCGGTTTAAGGGGGGAGTGGAGAGAATTGTGACGGGTGTACCATACTCCAATCACGTATTATTAAGGCGCTCGTGCACAGGCCGCCTTGTTTTGTATTCGGCTCCGTCTCTTGAACCCTAACCTCACCGTTCGCGTCCATATTCGCTTCGCTTGCCCGACTGCACACAGTGATCTAAAGATCAACGATAAGGGAATACACCGAAGGCTGTTGTATAAGGAAAAGGTCAAATAATTCACGTTTATAATATTTTAAAAATGATTTTTGATGAAATTCTTTTTTTTTAAGCAAGAATAATATATTTTCACATATATACGTATGTCAAGCTATCAGTAGAAAAGACTCAATCTTTTATAAACTATTTTTTTAAACTTTAACTTGTCATTCGACTTAGTCGAGGAAGTGCACGCCGTGCGGTGCTTCCTCGATTGTGAGTGTGTGCGCCGCGCCTCGTAAGCCCAGGTCATCCGTCGACCAACTATCGAGGAGGAATGCTTCCCCTGGCCGATGGTAAGTACCAGCGACAGGCGCTAATTTTCTTGCGCGCGAAACGGACAGGCTCGCCGTCGGTAGACGAGGAGCTTGCTCGTACATCGAGTGCGCGTGTGTACGAGAGAGTGTGTGTGAATGTGTGTCCTGGAGTTATCTCTCCTCGCACCGCGCCTTTCTAGGTCTCCGCAGCCATGCACTTGTACCTGTTGGTTTTTTATAATTAAATTTGATTTGTGATTTTATCCCGTCACGTACTGATTTACTCGTCTTTACACGCGCCTCCTTTCCGAATACTATTCACTGGACTTTGCTGTCCCAGCACGCCAGCAAGCATGCAGGACTTGTATAAATCCCGTTGCCTGCGCAGGCACGGCTGAGCAGGAGCTCGCCGCATGTCGCGTCACTCGGGGCGGACATAGCGTATATTGCTAACGGAGAGGACCGCGTCTAACGCGCCGCCTGATCACCGGCCCGTCGGCGCTGAGCATATTCGTGCAGGGTTCGCGCGGTCCGCACGTGGCAGCCACGCGTCTCGACGACAAGGTTACACGCGCGTTCCGATGGCACACCTCCGCTTCGATTGCAGCACAGAAAAGCGGGCGTTCCCGTTACAATATATATATTTATATTTATAGTTTTTCAAATATATATTTATTTAAATTAATAAATATATCTATCGGCTTTACAGTCTGTATAATATAATATATTATACTAAAATAATGACAGACAACCTGTCCTTGTTTAAGATCACCCCCGACGAATCTGAAAAAGATCTTGCTATTAAAAATAAAATTAAATTAGAGTAAAAATTCAAATAATATTAAAAATGAAAATAAAAATAATAAAAATAAGTTATATCATATGTTAGAACAGGTCAAACTGACGGCCCCCATCACTTTAAATTGAATCAAGTCGCTACGTTTCATCTTTAAGAAATAAACTAAAATGAAAAACCCAGCATATTACTATATATACGCTATCCACACTCTAAATTTATTTGTATAATAATTATAGAACCCCCATCCTCCTGACTTAAATCTAAAACATAATATTAATTAATTAATTAAAAAAGAATAACAACTGTTGCCCAATTTACTTGACTCTAACATGGAATTTATATTATTGAGATTTTTCAACATATTAACACTTTCAAAACTTTCTCTTTTATGGCTACTTTTAATACCTTATTCTAAAATATTTATGTTTTCAAAATTGAAAGAATATAACAAGTCTAAATTATGCCTTTAGCCTATATGTACATTCTTAGTTTTAAGTTATCAGAGAATATAATTTATTTTTATTATTTTTATTTGTATTTTTAATTATTTTTAAGTTTTACTCTAATTTAATGTTATTTTTAGTAAAATGTTCTTTTTCTGATTCTACGGGGGTGATCATAAACAAGAACAGTCTGACTGTCATTATTTTAGTAGAATATATTATAGTATAACAACTGTAAGTTCAATAAAATTAATTATTAATTTAATTTAAAACAATCGACATAAGTAAAATTTGTAATTTTTAATATATTTACTTATTTTTATTTTTTACGTATATCTAGTTCCATGTAGTAAAATTCAAGAAATATTTATTATTTTTCAATAATTGATTTAGTGTACTGTAATAAATATTTTTTTGGTAATTCAAATAATCTTAAGTGTTTGTTTCAAATAAATGGTTTATTTAAAATTATAAAATATTCATAGGTATTATATATGTATGTTTTTGTTTGAAATAAATATAAAATGTAAATAAATATTTGTTGTATTCTAATAACTATTAAATTAATTTAAATGAATTTAATTTACTTTAAAGAAATATTTATTTGATTCAAATAAATACACTTTTACGAAACTAATTTATTTGAATTTATTCAAATTTGTTTCTGTTATAGTACAATAATCTATATTATATTCTTTAGTAAATATAATGCTATAATTTAAATAGCAACGAAATCAATTTTAATATAAAAATGTAATACATGTTATTATGTAAGTAATTTACAGAAAGCGAAATTGTTTATATCATCTTATACTTAATATTAAGTTTTTACTCAAATTCTTAAAAAATTTGTAATATACATATATATATATATATATATATATATATATATATATGTGTGTGTGTGTGTGTGTGTGTGTGTGTGTGTGTGTGTGTATTTATATATATGTATATATACATACCTATTTTGTTTTAAATTTGGTAGGAGGGGTGCAATAAAAAGGCATCACCGGTGTCTTCGAAGAAATTTTTTAAGTATGCATACCTTTTTGTAGCCTGATCCCTCAACACGATCATAGACTCGCAGCGAACTTATACATTAACAACAGATATCTAAATGGCGATATTTATAGGAAAACATTAGCTAGTTACCTTACAGGCGCCATACTATCGATTACTTTAAACCACATGGAAAAAGTACCATTACTTTGCCTTTTTACAGAATAATTTTAGTTACCTGCAAAAGGTGTCGCCACTTTGCCTTTTGAAGTTATCTAGTAGTTAGTATTAAGAAGGCATCATTACAATGCCGCTTACCGGACAAACTTTGTTCTAGTTTGAATTTGAATTTCTTAGAAATAATTTATCATGTCTAAACGATTATCCCATCGCTTTATAAATAAAAGTTTCTTTTTGCAAGTTTTTACTGTTATATTATTAACTGTTATATTATTACTGTTATAATATTTTACTGTATTTATGTATTTTGGTTTGCTCATTGCGAAAATCATAGCAGAAATATTGGTTATACTAAAAAATAAATAGAACAATAAAGATGCACTTTTATAAGATGTACAACTCTCTTTTCAGAAAATGTTGTTAAAATATTCTTATTATCCAAGTTAAGACCAAATACCACCATTTTTATGCTTGTTGCATTGATTTCGCCAGAATTGATTCAAATTCAATTCCAGCGAAAAAACATTATGATATTGCATAGTAATCGATATTGATAAGCATCGTAAGTACCGCGAATTAAATATGCTTAATGTACATTCATATATATATATATATATATATATATATATATATATATATATATATATATAGTATTTTTATCCGAGGAGCTTTTACGACACAAATATACAGCATATAATAAGCTGATTTTGTTGGAGCAGAGTGTAAAAGCAATAAAATCAGATAGAGTAAACATCTTCGCTATCTATCTCAACCGGACGTATTACAGCTAATAGATGATACTGTCATAAGAAAGCGCACGACGAGACGTTCGACTCACTCATGGAACATTGTATATTATGTGCGTATATATATACATGAACTGCACTCTTGCACGCTTCATGTTTTTTTGAAGCATAAAATCTCTCTTATATGTAAAAACTACAGTAAATACATAATGTAAAATATAATCTACACATATTTAGTTGTATCGCTTAATTTTCTTTTATTCAAAACTCATATAAAATATGAATTTGAAATATTACAATAAGCATCAAGGCTCTTTCTATTTCGATAATATATGTACGGCACTGATTGCTGCTTGTTACAACATTTCTTCGAATATACAAAAACTCAATTCCTATCTTTTTTATGTACAGAATAGAAGAACTTTGGAACTGGTATATATTATTAATATAATTATTAATATTATTATATTAATAATATATAATAATATTATTATTATTATTAATACCCTTCGCGTTCAGTATTTGTCTTGTAATTTTGAATTTTTAAGCTTAATATGTCTCATTTTTTAACAAAAGCAATAATCTTTCAATTCCATTCGGAAATATTAGCATAACATATATAAAACAGAATGCGGATTCTTGGAATTTACGAAAAAAGTAAAAAATCTCATTGTTTATTTGTAAATATAAAAAGTTAATCTCTATTCTTTAAAAATAAAAGAAAGCAGATAAAATTATTCTTTGATTAATAAAGAATAATTTGATATATAGTGAACCTTTATCTTGATTATTTCAGCCAACGTAAACATGGATAGAAGTACAAAGTTTATATAAAAAGTGTCACAACTCCGTGAGTTACTACCCTGACATACAGATGGCCCAACCATTTCGAACAAGGATGTTAAAGTACTTGCTGAAGTTTGTAAAAAAATTGTAATTCTCGTCGGTATGTGAAGTGATAAAATAGGGGTTGGTAGTATGCAGAAAACTACCCAGATAACATCGAGCTGACGTATTGCAGCGCTTAGCACGCTTTGTAACTTGCAATCTTAAGTATTGACGGTCAGGTACCACACAGTTTGCCAGCAAATTACAGGCAAGACATGTCAGGTAACATCCGCAAGCTAATTGTTAGTATATTGTATGCCAATTGGCGCAGTATATCATGTATTTTGATGCGCAATGTATATATATATATATTTTTTTTAAATAACAATGCTGATTACAAATTATATACTTCTTACACACACACACACACACACACACACACACACACACACACACACACGCGCGCGCGCGCGCGCGCACACACACACACACATAATTATATATATAAATCATTATATATTAAAAATAAAAACACGGAATATAAAAAAGACCCTCACCTTAAACGATTATTTAAGTGCTCGCATATGAATTTTTTTCAAAGTATAATATTTATATTAAAATACTTAAAAAATGATATACTGATCGTTTATATTATATCCTTAAAAAATAAAAATATATTACTTTTTTATATAAAATCGTCGTTCGAAAAACAATTATGTAACAACATAAATATCAGCAGTGTTTTTTTTAAATTCTGTATTTAAATTTTTAATTAATATAAATTTGTGTGTGAGTGTATGGGTGTGTGTGGGTCTGTGTGTAAAACATACCTCAACTAGGAACTGGAAGGACGAATATAATTGTTTGATGGAAGAAGGAAAGTCCACCAAAATACATCCAATGCACGTGCATAACCTCTATTGCATAAAAATTTTGAATTATTTCTCTTACATATATTCGGCAATAAGCCGAAGAATTTTGCTAGTTCATCAAGCAACTTGCACTTTATGACCCAGATAACAGGGCGTGCACATGAAATTTGCTATTTATTACAAAATCAAAGTTATAATTTTTTGAATAACGAAAAATAAAAAAACTGTATCTTTTGTTGTGACCATCGATGGTCTCTCGGTGTTGTTGTCGCTAGGTGGTGGCTCTATATAATGCTACAAAAATCTTAGATACAAATGGCTGGTTTCTATCTTGCTCAGATATATAAAAAGAAAATAAAATATAAGGACTACGCGCTGGTTCTAACTGATACAGTATCAGGAGTTTCTGACTACTATGTGATACTTTTATAAATTAAACAAAATACTTTGTGCGTTGAAAAATAAAAGATGCTTATATTTATGAATATTTAACCTAACCAATTGTTTTATAAGAATAGAAAAAAATAGGTATATCTTGTAATGCGTTACTAAAACTAAACTAAAACTAAAACATAAAAGTATGAAACTTATAATCTAACTACTCTAATCTATTATCTAGGTAATGTCTATATTTCATAATGCGTTACTCTTGCTAACACTGCGCCATCGCTATATTTCTCCGCTCGTGTGTATTTTACCATTTATTATTCTCGATTATGATATCCCGTAACATGCCCTATTTCGTCGCTTAAGTCACTTCTGAAAGGTGTACTCTGCAACCTTTGCTGGTATCGCGGTATGGGGACATGGGGGAATCTCTATGGTAACTATCTGGAAAAACAAAAGGAAATAGCTGGACGGTGTCTATTGAGTATCTACTTTGTGATGTAGACATTGGCACACGGCATGATGATATTATTTGTCATGGCACACAACCGGTTGTGTGCCATGGCCGACTGCTCCTGCAACGTCTTACAGGGTCTGCTCAGTAGTCTCTAGCGCTCTTGGTTGCGCGACTATCGCGGGCTAGATTTTTTCTATCGTCTTTTCTTCCTCTGCCACTTCTTCGGACATCTGCCGGAGCGTCTTATCGCCTTCACCTGGCGACTGCTTCGTGTTGTCGCCTACCCCCTCCCCCTTCCAAGATGAAGCGGCAGGGGCTGGCCTCTCGGGATAAGCGATGCATATCCGTTTTCTGACTGCCACAGCGGTATCAAAATTTGCTACTCCGAGGTTGTGGACAGGTGGAGTACCTATGATCGTCTTCACCGAAATTCCAGCAGTCATCCTTTTTTCCGGCCCGTTGCTTGGAGAACGGCCTTGCGGAATAGAATGTGTGCGGTCGCTTGGGGGTACGTAATTTTCTGGGGGGGGGGGTGACTGCCATCGTCATGAGCGCTGGTATCTTAGGGGTTACCATAGCGGAATTTTGTGTCACTTGCTGCATGACGGGGCGATATAGGCTGGCGACGGGGCTGGTTGTTTCTTGAATTCTTAAGGAATTAAATCAGGAGTGGTTGCCCGGAACGTGCCAATGTAAACGCAGATGGGGGCGTCGGTATGCTCTGGATGCTGATGACGTCAGTGGGCGACAGGTTCAAGAAAGAGTTATATTATTTCGAGTGTTTCTCTTCCCGACGCAAATATCTTCCTTGGCAGCTCGAAAGAGAAGAAGGATTCTTCTCTCAACTTCCTCATTCGTGCGTGTACGTCGCGCACTCTCGCGGCTCGCGCTTTGCGCATTTTCGCTTTCATGCGTGAACATTCGGTTTCGCAACTGCGGACCAGCAGTTGGGCCGGCCATAATATATATATATATATATATATATATATATATATATATATATATATATATATACGTATTTTCTTAAAATTTTAAGTTTAAAACTTGATAATAAGACTACGTTAACGTTAATAATAAAACTAATTTGACATAAAAAATTGTACTTTCTGTAAATTATTTATATAATAACATTCTTTACTTTTGTATATAATAAATTTTATTTCATTGCTATTTACATTATATCATGCAATTTACTAAGGAATATAATTTACATTATTTTACTATATGTAGTCATTACGTCTTTTCACTGTGTAATACAGTCTTAATAATATTCTTTACAAAATTGAACGATATGATAACGTAAATAGAAAGATGTAAAATCTATAATAAAAAAATGTAATACATGTTGTATAGATAATTAATTTATGTAAACTAGAATTATATATGTATTTGTAACCTAAGAAATATTTTTTTACTTTATAAATAAACCTAATTATTTATTTCAAATATACGATTGTTTCAAAATTACAAAATATTCGTTTTTTTTTAATATGTATGTTTGTGTTTCATATAAATAGAATTATATATATATATATATATATATATATATATATATATATATTAAATTTATTTATATTTTATCATCGTATACTTTTTTCTCGAGAAATACTGTTAGTAAAGACGAATTCAATAAAATAAAAAAATGTATATTTTTGGTCTAGATAGTCTAATTTCAATAACTATATGTTTATGTATTTTGAATGCATAATTTTATTTTGTCTTTTCACTTCTTATTTAAAATAGTTAATGTATTATATTTAATATGTAGTGTCTCTCTATTGAACAAACATTTATATTAAAATAAAATCGCCTTGATAAAATTAACTTAACATTGAGATAATCATGATGACTATTGCCAGCAATTTATAGGCGCCAAAACTACTAAAAATAAACCGATCACCTTTAAATTTTGAATAAGTATTCTATACGGCCAGGATTAGATGATAGGATATTTTTTATTGCAAATTGAACAAAAAAAAAACAAATTAATGGCAACATAGCTAGTTGCAACTATATCGGTAACCTGTCTGATAGCTATGATACAACATGCGTGCAGATGAATAGGTAATAAACAGAGAGCAGGTGACAGAAAGAGACGAAACAGTATTGAGGAAACTCGCGGGTTCATGGTATGGCAACACGCACCAACATCGTGTAATAATGTTAATCCCCTTGGATTTATCTTTTCTCCCCCCCCCCTCTCTACCGCTTTCTCTCTTTTCCTCTTTATCTGTCTCCCCTATACAAGGTAGTTATGTGTTAAATATGATTATATGGGATTGTGCTACAATGCTCCAAAAATATAAAAAGCTATCAAATAATTTTTTAAAAAGTTTACACTATATAATTAGCAAATTTTTGAGATCTAATGAATTCATAAACGTAGATCAATTGCTGACAATGACCATGAATATTGTCTCAATGTTAAGTTAAGTTAAGAAGCCGAGACAATTGCTAAACTCTGAACGATGGTGGGTGTACTCTTCAGCACTGAAAATTTTAATTTTAAAAATTACTTACACGACTAAAACATACTTCAAATTTACTTTATACAAAAGTATAAAGTACGGTGTATTAGAAATTCTAATCATTTAAAAGTATTTGTAACGGAACAAATATTTTTTGTTCTTCAAATAAACCTAACTGTTGATTTCAAACAGACGATTGTTTCAAAATTACAAAATATTCGTTCATTTTAAATGTGTATGTTTTTTTTTTAAATAAATAGAATTTAAATGAATGTTTGTTGCACTGAAATAAATACACTTTTACGAAACAGCCAGTTTTCTTTAAAGTTACCGCAGGTTTGAAAACGTTGATTTGCTTGCTAATTGCTGCTATATATATGTGTGTGTGTGTGTGTGCGCGTGTGTGTGTGTGGAAAGAAAATTTCTTTTTGGTCGCTGCCAGTATAACCCTCTCGATCGCACCATCGCACAAGCTCAAAAACAACATCTGGAATATCGCACGAAACGGTCTGTACCTCACTTTGGCCACTAGAGGCCCTCGTTTTCAGTTGAAATTTTTACTGCAGTCTCTGCCATAAGCGTCGTCCATCTCTCCGTATTATCTCTGGCTAGGTGCGGTGGTATAGACCATATAAGGTCCCGTCGTCATTTTTTCTTGAAATTTGGATTTTACGAAAAAAATTCGAGATAAAAAATCTTTCAAATAGAATTATTGATCAAAATTACTAACCTATATAATAAAATTATTTGATTTTCTTAGAAATTAAATATTTTACGACAAAAAATAGCCCTTATCTAAGAAATGACCAATATTTGTACCTGGTAACCCCGAAAAATCAATTCAGCGCCGTAAAAACATCAAGTATAGTAAGTTACCAACGGATCGTTGAATCAGGTTGAATTTGGTACGACAGCCCTCCTATCTATTTCTATGTGTCCGAATTATACTTGGGACACTGCAAAAGAATTACATACTTTTTTGCAAGTAATTTTTAATTTAAGAGTATTAGATGATTGGAATATGAGATTAAGAATTATCATACCATGTAGTAGAACTTTGTTTTCAATGTTCTTTTATAATTTCAAAAAACATAACTTTCAGTATTAAATATATAGGAAAATTTTAGTGTTGGAAAGTTAGTAATCAGAAGGGGTTAAATTTCTTATTTATATTGTGACCTCTAAATTAAGCTATGAAAAGAAATATGTATGACAATCAAATAAATATTAATTTTTGCACTCAATAAAAAATGTATCAATTGAATGAATATGTGTTATTGAAACTTAAATATGTACAGTACTGTATATTTTCTAATCTATAGTAAATATTCAAGAGAAAAGAATAGAAAAAATATTATCGATAAATACATTATTCATACTTATTTGTTGAATTTATAAAAATAAAGTAAGTTAAATTAACAAAAATTACTTTTTTTAAATAGTTGATCAATTATTTATCCTTTATATCAGAAAAGTATTTAAATTTGTTTTGAAAAATGATGATTTATTTTCTTAATTAAAGTATAATTTTACCTGCTGATTTTTAGTAAAGACAATTTTCGACGTAAAGCATATTCTATTTTTATTTATATCAATGCATAGAACTAAAAATAAATTGAACTTAAAAGTTGAATCCTATTTAATTTTTTCAAATATATGAAACCACTATATATGTTTACTTAAGAAATACTGGATTTTCTGTTTTTTGTTTTTTTTAATATATTTTAAACATATAACTTACTTTTAAAAGTATATTGACAATTATCACTACATACAGAATTTTATCTCATTTGAAATATATTTAATATTATTTCAGATATATAAAAAATTTTTTTATTATGTACATAAAATAGTCAAAACTTATGTATATTAGAATTAAAGATTAATAAATGTATATACATACATATATATATATATATATATATATATATATATATATACATATATATATATGTGTGTGTGTGTGTGTGTGTGTGTGTGTGTGTGTACATGACAATATAAATAAAATCATTGTTTAAAGTCTTATATCTGTAATAATATTCCAGATTTTAGTTTTTTGTATTTAAACTGTTTTCCTGTTTTTCTAACCGTCCAATATTTAATATCATTTTGTGAAAGTATTTCTTTTGCTTCTACTGCAACTTTTTTACAATTAGCAGTGTTTTTCTTGTCATTCATTATATTTAAATTTTTATTATTACCAAAATTAGAAAACTCAATCATATTCTTCATTTTTCTACATTTAGTTGTAGATGATTTGAAAAGTTTTATTCCAGATTCATCTTGCACATTTATTCCTATATTTTTAAGGTTAGTTAAATCTTGAAACATAATATTTCTGAAAAATAAAACTTCAATATTTTTTCAATATTATAATTATAATTTAAAAACATACAAATTAAGTTTTTCATTCAATTTCTTAGCTATATACTCTCTGCAAGAATTTGATAATCCATGGTTTATAGAATCAATACTTTTATTTTCACTTGTCATTTTTTCCAAAATAAATATTATATAGGAATTTATCACTTAAAATATCGACTAAATTCCTATATATTAATTATTCATTTTCTCTTTTAAATAAAAAAAAGCTTTACTACATTGTACAAAATAGATAGAAATCTATATATTACAAAAAATATTAATTATACCAAAAATAATAAATGCTTATAGAAAAACACTTCTCTACAAATCGTTGGATCCAGTCTTTGGGTAACTTTTCGTAGTTGGGTTACCCAACTACTAGAAAGCGCCACTATTGCCACCATATATATATATATATATATATATATATATATATATATATATATATATATATGTATATTTACACACATGCGTGAGAGAGAGAGAGAGAGACCTTCGAATACATTTTTCTCGAAAAATGCTGATTGCAGAATATAAACGTATATATACAACGTAGAATATGAAAAATGTATTTTAATAAGATCTGCAACTATTGTTTAAAATATTCTTTGTAATTTTAAGTACCCTGAAATAAAATTTGATAATTTAAATCAATATATTTCTTTAAAATTGAAAGAACGAAATATTTCTTTCATATAAACAACTATTTTTAATTATAAAAATATATATTTAAATGTATTAACTGTTTTAGTTGATACGATATTTTTTTAATTATAAAAACATCATCAATTGTCTAAAAAGAATTTATTTAAACTCGCTAAATCAAATTAATTTTTTTAAATGCATTAAAATGAATTTCATAAGCATATCATCAATTTTAATATCTGGTTTGATAAAAATAAAAATGTTAAAAAAAATTTCTCGCCAATTGGATCCCAAATTTTCAGTTCTTCAGTTACTATACTTATCACAAGAGACTCAACATTTATTCTTATATATGTAAAGTTTGAACGGCAGAGATTTTACATTTGAAATTAAGTTGCGTTGCGCTGTGTACAATACAAATTTAATATTGTGTTTGTGTATGGGTATATATATATATATATATATATATATATATATATATATATATATATATATATAAAAGGGAATGCATGTCTATATTTACGTCCTTTATAGGCGCCGAAACTATTGCACCGATCGCCTTCAAAGTTTAACCACATATTTTATGTGGTCAGAATTAAATAATAGGCTATTTTTTTGCAAATTAAAAAAAATGGTAAAAAGGTAGTTACTTTACCAACAATCTCAAGAATATATATATATATATATATATATATATATATATATATATATATATAGACTGCTAAGCTGGACCCCGTACGATGTGTCCATGTGTGCGGGGGGACAGCACAGAAAGACAGAAAGAGTGGGAAGGTGAGGTATCGGGTGAACGCGCTCACGTGCTATAGACAGAACCCATTAATATCAGGCAGTCCCTGTTAATCCCCTTGGGGTTTTCTCCAGTTTTCCTCTCTCTCTCTCTCTCTCTCTGTCCTATATAGAAGACAGGTATACATCAAATCTGAGTATACATATTGAATGCTCCAAAAATATGAAAAGCAATCAAATAATTTTTGTAAAAAGTTTATAGACTATAATTAGCAGATTTTTCTAGACCTATTCAATTTGTAAACATAGATAAATTGCTAGCAAATATCGTTTAATTATAAACTTCAGACATAGAACGCTTTCAATTAATTTTGTTTCTGAAAAGGTGCACAGTAGCAAAACATGTAGGATTTTTTAAATATATTCTTAAATATAATAATAGCATTAATAACAGATACAAATATCTTATTCATTTTTTTCATTTTCACTTAAAAAATTAATAGATCGATTATGTTATATTTAGTTGCTCTAAAGATTATCTTTAATTTAAAATTTTGCACATTTAAGTACACACTTTTTTATTTATACAAATGGTTTATTCATATACCATTATTGAACTATTTATACAAAATAAATAATTTATATATTTAAAATAATGAAATGTTTATTTAAATACAGTAAATTTTTTTTGATGTACGAAAACTAAAATTTTTTTAAGAAATTTTGATCCTTATTCATTTGAAAAATATTTATTTGCTTTAAAGAAATATTTTTTAAAAGTGCAATTTTTAATTTCTTATAAATCAAAGAAAAGAAAACATGTCACTGTAAAATCTTGACTTATTAGGCCGTTATTTTTGTAATATTCAACTATGTAATCGAACTATATATATATATATATATATATATATATATATATATATATATATATATATTGTAATTAAGAAGAATAATTACATTTACATATTTTCTTTATGTATTATATGAATATACTTTTAAAAATGATGTGAATATTAGATCAAAAGTTATCAAATATTTTCAAATTATGTAACTTGTGTAGCACGTGGCCCATACTGCACTTCTGTTTCCCACACTAGTAGACAAATTAACTTTACAAGGTTTAGCCAATTAAAAAAAGTTATAGATATTTAATCTGTAGAGTATCTCCCGTGTTCTGCATTCGATTATCTAAAAAATATATATTTAAAAAAAGTTGTGTCTATGTTAGATCAACGGTTATTAAATATGTAAGGCGCAGCATGGTGAACATGTGTGAAAATTTCTCAGATGCTCGTATATATTTTCCAATTTTGATATTGATTATATTATATGATGGTTTCGATATGTTTATTGATTAAGTTTATGAGTAGAACGATTAAAAATTTTTTAATTCTCAAAATTAGTTCAGCCAATCCTATTATTGGGAGATTGAGAACTAAAGCCTGGGTTCCGGATCAGCACGTTGCATAACTTGCACGAGGAAATATTTAATAAGTTTTGATCAAATAGATAAGCCAGATTTTATAAAATGGATTTTGTAGATGCACGAATACAGAACACAATAATATTTATTACAATCGATTTTAGTTTGGTGCAGGCATGTTACAATTATTTAACAATTTCATTGTTTATACTTTTAAGTTTTTATCTATAAACATTGTTTTTAATTCGCTTTCAAAGATTACATAAGAAAGTATATAAATAAATAAACTTCGGCATAGAATCGATGAATATAGTTTTAGAATCAATTTCAACAATAAAGATCTTAGAGTAAATCTACCAATTTTTTCAAAATTCATGTGTGAATATATTCGAAATAAAATTTTTTCAAAAAAATCCTAAAATAGGCCTTAATTAATTGTATAGGCAGTAGAAAATCTAAACGATTTTAAAGTATCGAGTTATTTTCATGAAATTTCCGCAGTTACTGTTAAAGAATTGCCCACATAGAATTAAAAAAAAATATATACACCATGAACTTAAAATAACAAAAGTTTCTGTTATAAATATATATGTATAAGAACTGTACGTGAAATTTTTTCAAATTATGGAAACCTATATAGAAGAAGAAAACAATGACAACACAAATAAATGAGTATAAACAAAAATGTACTCCTATTAAACATTTCATTTTGAAATCTGTTATTAATTATATCTTCATTTGATTGATAGAAAGTATAGTGGCTTCATACTACAGAAAATTAAAAAATTATTTTGAATTTTTTATTTTTAACTACATTTACAAATCTACGAAGATGGATTGATAAGTTTCCGGCCTGACCAAGATATGGCGCCACTAGGCCTACCTTAAGGTGGCGTTCTATAGTATCCTCCTTAGATAGCTTGTAGCTATAGTTTTAGTCCGATCGCCATGTTAGTTGAGGTTTGTGAGCACGCTGAACACAACGCCTCTGTGTTTTTTGTAAAAATTTGTAAAAAATTTGTAAAAAAAAGAAGGGGTTCACGCCTAAGGAAATTAAAGAAGAGATGGACTCAACACTGGGAACATCCTCCCCATCATATTTAACCGATAAGCAGTGGGTTTCCGAGTTTAAAAAGGGTCGTGTGAGCACCTCTGATGAGCCTCGCTCAGGACGTCCCATTGAGATTACAACTCCAAATATGGTCGAAAAAATCCATCAAATAGTGCTGAAAGACCGCAGATTAAAAGTGCGTGAGATAGCTGAGACCTGTAAGATGTCATATGAATGTGTACAAAATATTTTGCACCAACATTTGTAAATGGAACAGCTCTGTGCAAGATGGGTGCCGCGTTTGCTAACAGTCGATCAAAAATTGCTTCTAAAGAACATTTCTGCCGCCAATTTGGCGTAGTATAAGCGTAATCCAAGCAAATTTTTGAATCCTGCTGAAACCAAAAAACAGTCTAAACAGTGGATTGGACCAGGTGAACCAACTCAAAAAAGACAAAAACAATTTTTTCGGCGAACAAGGTTATGGCTACTGTTTTTTGGGATGCAAGAGATATTATATACATTGATTACCTTGAAAAGGGTAGAACTATCACTGGTCAATTATTGCAATTATCACTGGTCAATTATTGCAATTTGTCTGCACGCAGACTTATTGCAACGATTGAGCCACGAAATGAAAATTAAACGACCTTATCTGCCGAAGAAAAAATCTTGTTTGATCACAATAACGCACCAGCGCACACGTCAATCGTTGCGATGGTTAAAATCAACGATCTGATGTTTGAATTGATGCCGCATCCTCCCTACTCTCCAGACCCTAACCTCAAAAAATGGCTTGGCGGTAAGAGATTTGCGGACAATGAAGAAGTAATCGAAGCTGTAAATGGGTATTTTGAGGAGCTTGACGAATCAGTCTATAGAGATGGCATTACTAGACTAGAACACCGCTATGAGAAATGTATCAGCCTTGGAGGAGATTATGTTGAGAAATAAAAAAAATTCTTAAAAACGTTGATTTCTTGGTCAGGCCGGAAACTTATCAATCCACCCTCGTATATATATATATATATATATATATATATATATATAATAATAAATTTTATTTAATAAGCGTTTACCGATTATTTTAATCTTTTTTTCTATTACATAGACCCTACAGACGTAATATAAACACTTGACTATACTTAATTAAATAAATTATTTATAATTCTTTTAATATATTTGTTAATAGTAGCATGTATTTACATTGGCACAGCATTCATGGCATTCATAAGTATATAAGAAAATATATTTTTTTTGCCTACATTAGAAAGAGTCTAGATTTTCATAGTTCTGTATCCACTTAAGACAAAATGGTAATAAATAAGGGTTATAATTATGATCCATATAATATAATTATTCATGTAGAAAATAGTTATATGAAAAACTGCGAATGCACTGCGCGTCGAGAGTGTTTATGTTTCCGAGCTAGCAACGTAAACATTCACGAACAAGGCCACTGACAGTTCCACGAAAGCGGCAGAAACGCAGCACAAATTTAATCTACACAGAACTACGAAAGTAATTAATTTCTGCGGCTTTTCATGCAATAATAATACTGATTTCATATATAATATGATAAGTGAATTAATGTGAATAATTATATTAATTTTAATAATCGTATTAATGTCGAAAAATAAATTAAAACTAATATAATGAAGAATATCATTTTAATATACATCTAACACCTAAATTTAGATTCGATAATCTAATATATATACTTAGACATAACTTTGTAAAGTATTTTCTATTACTTCTGTGTAAACTTTATTATCGTAAATGTATGCTTATATTAAAATATAGCACAAAAAACATCGGGACAAGTCGAACTATATAGTCGCCACACGACAAATATAAAGATTGTGAAGTCGCTGACCTGTGTACACACACATACACACAGACCACCGCGACTCTACGCTATACAGGCGGTGTACTTGCGACTGACGTAAAAATTTTGTTCTTTTTTTCTCTCTAATAATAAATAATAAAATCAACATTGATTTTTTATACGTTTTCACTTTTTGGTTTTCGTTTTTTTTTTTGTATTTTTGTATATTGTTGTGTTTTCAAAATATTTTATTCAAAAAATTCGAAAAATACAAAGATTAAAATATTAAAAACTGAGGATTTAAAAGCGAAAATGTTGAAAATTTTTGAAAATTTTGAAAAATAAAATTCTTTCGAAATTACAGGGCAAATAAAAATAAACCATTTTATTTACTTTTATGGTGAAAATACAAATTTTTTTTCCTCTTCGCTTATATATTTTTTTATGCGTTAGTTGTCTATAATTTTTGCGCTGTCGCTCTCGCTATCCACTGTCACTTCACACTATAAGCTTTCATCATTTGCCAAAGAAATGTGTTTTGTTCTTAATTTTTGCTCAATGAAAACAACGAATATTAAATAGTTTAACAATCAGTAAACAAACTAATAAGTAAAATCTATATATTTTATAAATTATTAGTAACAGATGCAATTGAAGGTAACAATTGAGAGTTAATTAAAGAAGATGTTAATTATTAAATTAAATAATAACTAATTAAATACTGTCAAACAATAATTATTAAGATTTTGTTAATTAACAATCAATTAAATCTAGTTAAGAAACAATTGATGGTAACCGGTTCGTTAATAATTAATTAAAATGAAATAATGATTTAGACAAATAACAATTAAATAACAATTATTTTTCTCTTTTTTTTGTCTTGTCTTTTTTCTTCTATCACGAGAAAACATACGAAAATTTTTGTTGGGTGTTCTATCTCGTCGTAACAACCATCAAATGAGTACCGCGGTTCGAAGAACATGGTCAGACCACAAACAGCTCGCTCTCATCTATCGCAATCTACTCCCGGAGATGCAGAAGTCAGTTCCGCGGGAGAAGATTACAAGCGTACATCGGTTAATCGAGCTCGCTCGAGAGACCAAATGCGTCCTCGACGCGGAGGACAACTATAAGCCACCCCCATCACCCGAGGACTGCATAATGCCCGAAGTGGCTGTTCATACGGCAGATACGTCTCGGACGCGCCCGAAGCCAAAGATCGTGGCCGTGGATGTGAAGCCCCCCGATTTCAAAGCTTTAGTGCGACAAGTCCTGCAAGAGGCGGGCTTTAGAGCCACTTCCCCTGATTTAGAGATGATAGGTGTCACAGCTTTTATAACGAAGAGGAGCAGTCGCGACTCACGCCCGAGGTCGCCGCGTACAGGGAAAACCGGAGCGTCAATCTCACCTAAGTCAAAGAGGAAGCCATCCTTCAGGGGACAGCAGGTCCTGATCCGCGGTTCTTATGCTGGGGTTGTAGATGGCCAGGCCATACCTTACGCAACTGTCCCGAGTTTTCGGGAAATGCGAAAAAGGGCGAGTGATGTAGGTCCAACTCGCCCCTACGCTCCGTGAGACCTCTGAAGATCAGCAGGCAGTTGCGAGGACACAGGGTAATGATAATTACCCCCTCCTGTTTGTAAGGGAGGAGCATCACGTTCGTAACTCCGCTGACTCAGCCACAAGTGTCGACCCCGATCGGTATTCACGATGGTGGGTACAGGTGGGCATATGCGAGTTTCGCATCCATGCACTGCTCGATGCAGGGGCTGCTCGTACAGCTCTCGGAGCAATCGGCCTACAGATTGCATCTGCCCTCGGTCGTCTAGTTCAACCCTTTCGGGGCACGAATATCTATCTACTGATCGACTCTATAGGAAGAGATGCTGGTAAGCATCACGTCGCCGACCTGAAGCCCTATAATCGAGATCACGACCCCGAAAATGATGGCGGTTCCGACACGGAAGAGCCTTCGGGCGAAGAGCGTGACTGCGATGCGTCGGATTGTAATGTCAAGGCGAGCGAGCGAAACCGCATTGTAACACCACTGATGAGCATACGGCGGCCCGACGACGCGCCTCTTTGTAATCCTTATAGGAGCGCGCGAAACGATACCCCCACGGGCAATGCCACGCGACCTAACGCCGATGTCGCGTCGCACAGATTAGGGAGACTGTGTAGGACGCCAATCGTAACCCGTCGAAGGACTGAAGCGCGAGCTCCTGCGAAGCCCGATAACATCGAAGCCGCCTGCCATAGTGGCATATGCCTGGTAAAACGAAAAGCAGGTCACCCCACGACCGCAGAACCAATCCCCTCGCCGCACTCGGGCACAAGCCCAGATCCGTCCACAGTCCATCTAGGTATATAATGTACCTGCGGCTTTGTTTTCCATCGTCTCCTTATTAAGACATTCTCCAGATATTTATTGTGTAGTAATTCCTATCCTGACACAATGGTAAACATGAGAGAGAGAGAAAGATGTTGGATCGAGTTGCCACGCTCCGGCTACTAGTGCCTAGAGGGGGGCGTGTGACGCGTATCGCAAGCGCCGCTTACACTTGTTATCTCACGTCCCTATGCTCTCTCTCCCGTCGTAGCTCTTATACATATGTATATACTTTTCTCTTGTCTATATGTAAATACCAATATATAGTTGTTACAGGACGACGCACTAATACACCGGCGGAGAGGTAAATGAGAGAGAGTGACTGGGGAGTGGGGAGAGATCGTCGCGCGCGAACTTTGGTAGACACAGAATGGAGAGAGAGCTCTGCCTTGTTACGTATTAATGGGCCTTTTTCGAAAACACAAAAAGAGATTCGGTTTCGAGTGCTGGTGTTTTTGCTTCGCTAAGTGTCTCCGACGGACAACACGATGACATCTGCTCCGAATCTAAGTGGCAGCCCGTTACTCTCTCTTTCTCTCTCTCTCTCTCTCTCTCTCTCTCTCTCTCTCTCTCTCTCTCTCGCTCTCTCTTCCCTAACTCCACGCGTGCCGTCGCTTCGGCGACTCTCGGCCTGCACACCTCGCGATTTCGCGTGTTTGTTCCACCAAACGCATAATCTAATTAAATATACGTGTAACTTTATTCGTCCTGTTGTTTTATTGGTTTTGTCTCCCAACCTCACGCGCAATCTTGCATGCAATACTTCGCCTCTCGTGGACCGCCCCTCTCCCTCATCAAAACGATTCGGAGCTATGCCCAGCCGGGCACAATTTATGATATTTTAAATGGACTAAAATGTAGAGAAATCATAACCTTTGCAGAAAACTACGCAAAATAGAATAAAATTATCCAATAAGAGATTGTGCAAAATTTATAAATTTATTGTACGTGATACATAATTAGATTGTCTTTTAATGTTTTATTTTCTAAATAAATATATATATATATATATATATATATATATATATATATATATCTAAATCTAAAAATATTAAACTTAGTTAAAACTTTGTTGCATAATAAACTTAAAAAAGAAAACTTTTACTTATGTCGACTGTTGTAAACTAAAGGAATAAATATTTTTGTAGGTCTTACAGTCATTATAAAACAATATTAGTAATACAATTCATATTCTAATAAATTTATAGCATTAATCGATTTAAGTATTTATATTCATTTAAAATAATTTAATTGTACTTTTGTCGACTGCTTATATACAAATTAATAAATATTTTTTCATTGGTCTTACAGTCCAATCAAATCTTGTTTTTGTGAATGAAATGGTGAATGATTTTAATTCTGTGCATGACAGAATTAAATTTACAAGGGAGGTTGAGGTTAATCAGTTGAGTTTTTTGAACATTAATGTCATTAGATGTAGTAATAGTAAGGTGAAACTTAATTGGTAGAGAAAGCCTACTTGGTCCAGTAGGTTTTTAGATTTTAATTCACACCACCAACTCAGAAACAAAATTGGAGCATTAAAAGGTGTCACTGACAGAGCAATAAAATTGTCACATAAAGATTTTAGACAAAATAATTTACAGATAGTAAGAGAAACTTTCATTAATAATGGTTATCCAATTGAATTTATTAACAGATTAATTGCTGAGAGATTGTTTGTCATTTATAATACCGAAAATAGACATAATGCACGAGTTGATGTTAACAGAGACACCATTATTGTCTTATCATAAGTTAGAGGATTATCTCAAAGAATTAAAAGAAATTTAATCATTATTTAATCAGTCATTATAATGTTTAATTTAATTTTTATTTTTGTTTTTATTATTTTTGTGTATTGATGTATTAATGTTAATGTAGATATGAATTGATGTTGTTACGTATTGTTTTCGATTGATTTGATTGGACTGTAAGACCAATGAAAAAATATTTATTAATTTATATTCATTTATATAATACCAAAAATTTTTGAAACCAACTTGCTAATCTTGGATGTTTTTGAATTTTGTTGACGGATTAGTTATTTTTGTATAATAAATGTCACATTACGAGTCTCTACATGAGACATGTATATGTGTTACTATGCACTGTTCAGTCCAGAAATAAAAATATATTTAAAAAACTTATTAATCAAAAAAAATAAATTTTTGAAATGCTTGATGAATGAAATTATAATAATTTAAGCTATACTTGAATAAATTAAATTATTCAGTACTCATATTAATTATTTTTCTTGTATTGTTATATGAATGCGCATGAGATTCAGATAGATTTATTTTACAGGACGCGTAGAATAGTCGTGCATCTTTGTCTTATTCACATACGCTTTATATCCACTTTACTCACACATGACATATTATCTGTTATCATATTTTATTTACTATTGTTTTAAGATAAAAAAATCCCAATACCGTTCATTATTATTATTATTATTGGTCGCTAATTACCACTTCAGAAGTGGGATATGTATAAGAAAGAAACCCAGGATAAAGTAGATAAAAATATATAAATAAATCGAAAGTATGCTTTGTGTATCGCATAGATTGTTGTTTGATTGGACTTCGCCAACATTATTATTTATCTCGAGAAGAGTCTTTCGAAAGCTGAACTTATTGCTCGCTTGGAAAATCATCATGCTGATATATGACACTGAGATAACTTTTACTTTCAAAAGAATTAGAAAATCGCACGTGGAAAATAAACGAGCCCTTCACGGATTATTACCATGATCAAATAATTTGAGCGAATAAAGCACCCATATGAAACGATCAAATTGATGAATATCTTATTGATTGAATACTTATCGCTATAAAACCAAGTACGTAGTATGTGTTATGATGATAAATAAGGTGTTATATGTATTTAGACACGTAGAACTGTCAAAAAATCATATAAATGAAGTGAATCACAGACAAAGAATGGTTTGCTAGATAATACGAAGAAATTTATACAAAATTCTTTGTTTGAACTATAGAAAAATCGTTCATCGTATCACTAAGTATACACAGCAAAGGAGAAAGCAAGGATTTTAGTAAGCATGCGGATCCACGAACAATCAGTTGCACGACTAGCACAAGAAAATAGGTTCATTGGACAACTAACACACAACGGTAGCGATCATGAGTAGGATAATATACCCATTACTGAAAAAAGTGACGCTCAGCCCAAGTCCACCTAAAGCAGAAGTTTTTATTGAGTAACTAGAAATTTGGTTTTAAAAGAATCGGGAGACAATATTTTCGAATGCGTTATTAGTATTATATAAGATACTTTTATATTCAATTTTAATAAGTATGAGTGATTTTTCGGATTAAAGGATTTCGAAATTAGAAACAAATTCTACATTTCCAACTGAGCAAAGGTAGAGAAAATAAATTCAATTCAAATTTTTCAAATGAAATTTTTTTATCATTTTCTAATCATACGATGTTGTTTGTTTATATTGTATATTAAGCCGAGATTTCTGATGCAATCCATCAGTAAAAGGAAATTCGAAAATGTTTAAAAGAAATTGCCAAATCTATAACAATTTCGACAATTCTTTTATAAAATTTTAATGCATATAAATTAGGTTAATAGTCAATTGCATGTAAATGGATAATTAATGATTATTGATAAATTAAATAAATGTGAGTAAAAAAAATTCGCTATACATTTAAAAATATTTCTATACAGTATATAGAAATAATCCGATACGTGATTATTTCGAAATGAATATAAATATAACACACGATCATTCGGCCTGTTTCCGACCTAGAAAATTTGTCAACAAGAAAAAACTGCCTATATTATTAAATAGATTAATTAGTAAAAAAATTTTCGTCCATGTAAGTTTCCCTACGACAGTCCCATTGTGCTAAACCGTAAGAAAACCGGTAGCATTCAATTATGTGTCGACTAAGGCGAATATCAATAAAATAATGTTTCGAGACAATTATCCAATTCAATTCAGAGAAAATAATATAGATGAACTTAGAGATAAAAAATATTTTTTCACTTTAAGAGATCGATGAAGAGATCGAAAATTTTGAAAACATAAAAAATTATTGAAAAAAATCAACGGTACTTGATATATATTCACCATTCATAAAAACTAAATTGTTTTATTACGTCGATGCCAGCGGCTTTAGAATAATGATAAGTTAAAAGTACAAGGATAATTTATTTAAATCCGTATTTTATTTCAATCAGCGAACAATGAATGCAAAACCGAAATATCATAGCTTCATGTTAGAATGCCTTGGTTCGTTTATGCTAAAAAAGAAGTTATATTTATTTATCTATGATTTTGAGCTTCTGCATATAACAGGAATGCAAATGCAACATATACACGTAGCTAGTCGACGTCATGCTGTTCTTATATTAGAGAAATACGTTATAAACAGTAATTTCTATCCATGCATTTTGTATTGGATGTACAAGTAAGCTTAGCGTATTTTTCCCAAAATGTGAGGTTTTCTTATGATTATATATTGATGGTTATGATTGTATATCCTTTATTTAAAGTATCGCCCATCGGAAGCAATAACTTTTTCCAATCTTTCTGGAAAATTATGAATTCTGGTTCAAAAAATTTTCTTGTCTTTCGAGGCGAAGAACGTATTGAGCCAATTTTTTTTGTTCCCTCTACTGAACTGAAGCGTATTTCCGTAAGGGCGTCCTATATCGATCAATACATGTAACAGTTAAATGGTATCATTTCTGGATTATAAGGCGAGTGAGACAGAATTCCCCATCCACTATTCCCCAAATAGTTTTTGACCAAAGCTGCAACATGTGGCCGAGCGTTATCGTGATAAAAAATGAAGGACTTATGCCTGGTCTCATATTCTGGCCATTTTTTCTGCAATGCTCGCTTTAAATGAATAAGTTGAGTTCGATACAATAGTACTTTCATGGTTTGACCATTCGGAAGCAGTTCATAGTATACAACGCTCTTTTAATCCTACCATATACAGAGCATGATCTTATTTATGTGAACATTTCGTTTCGGCGTATTATACGATTTTCTGCGTTTAGGTTATCAAAATAAATCAATTTTTCCTCACCAATGACAGTGCGATGCAAAAATGACTTATTTTAATAACATTACAGCTGTTTATTGCAAACGTAGATTTAATAACAATTTTTAATTAAGTAGGAATGAGCAGATAGGCTAATTAAATAAAACACAACGATTTCGCGGACAATAAAAATCACGCTTGATTGGGCGTAAAAACCCCTTCGGAGTAAGGGGAAAAGCCGAATCAAGTGGAAATTGGTAATTATTTATTGATTAATTATAACTTAACAGATCGTCGTTCACAAATGAATACAAAATTATAACACGAGTAAATCAAGAAACTATATTAATTTACGATTCTCCTTAAAGATACTACGCAACGCTCTTAAAACACATACCTTGGATGCTGCAGCATATAAGCACACATTTAAAACTACACATTTAAATATACTGTTTTAACGCATTTGCGCGGATCACACCGCGACAGCCGACCTCTGTATCGGCGGTGACCCCACCTGCCGCTGGAAGTCGGGCGAGGTGGTTTTGAGGGAAGCGGGACACCAAAATCGACACGACACAGTGCTCCGACGTCTCGGATACGGGTACAGCCCTCGCCTCGTGTGTGTCCGGATAACTCCTTCCTTATCGAGTTATCGCAGTGGCGCCCGCTTAGAGCACTCGTGCGCTCACCCAGATAGCGCCTTCCGTATCTGGACCGCTTGTCACCTGTGCAACCTAACAGGAGGACACGTTCTCCACAATACCTATACACGAATGCTAAACGTCGCCTATCTACAGGCACACAAAATATACGTATACACGAACAAAATACGCGTACATACACGTACGTATACACGTACACAAACACACGTACACACAAGTATACGTACACAAGTACACGTACTCGCAAGTACACGTATACACAAGGAATACGCAGACACAGATACGTATTTTTATATATAATCACACAAATCCGCAGACACAGATATATATATATATATATATATATATATATATACACGGTTTCACAAGCACGCGTACACACCCGTGCGTAGATACACGCACACACAAGCACACGTACTCACAAATACACGTATACACAAGTGCACGTAGTACACGAACGCACAAACTCGTGAAAACACAAACACGTATTCACACACGACTATATAAACACACGAAAACACAGACACTTTTTTATACACAATTACACAACTACGCGTACACGAACAGACGGCGGCACGCACTCAGAATTACACGGGATTGACACGAATCACGCAACACGACTGCACTTTTATCAACCGGTAAGTGAAAAGGAATTTTCAGCACTACGCACAACACCTAAATTCACCGTCAGGTTGCTAGCTGCAGACTGACTGACTGCTTCAGTCGAGCTGACCGTCGGGCGTCCGCGGAGCCCGGTTGCAGGTACCGGACAGACGCAAAGTGCAACGCCCTGATTTACAATTTGGGCTTTCCCCGCATTACGGCAGGGTTCTTGCACGTTCGTCCGACGGACAGCTGCAACCGAGTAGGATTTCCCTCGCTATACACGCATACATTCATACATATATACACACACATACTTACAGATTTTCCTTCTTTTATTTTATTTTTTGTTCGAGTGTGATGCGCGAACAACAGCAATATTTCGTACATACAAAATCGCCGTTCGACGTCTCTCGGCTTCAATTCATTAGGAACCCAGTTTCCAAACATTTGATCTAATTAGCTTTTAGGCTCAGTGAAACGATTTATTGCGAACGGCCAATGATGCGACACGTTCTTCTTGAATCTCACACGGATCCTCATCCAGCAGAGCGTCTAATTCTTCATCTTCAAAACTTTTCGGCTTTCTAGAGCGAACCTTATCTTCAACTTCAAAATCAGCTCTTTTGAACTATTTGAACCACTCGAGACATGTCGATTCACTAATACCTTCTGCCCCAAAATTTTCCAAAAGCAAACGATAGGCCTCGATAAAATAAACAACATTGAATGAAATGCTCAAATATAATATTGCAAAGTTGTTGATAGATACAGAACCAAATATTCGTACGCCATCTTTTGACAAACGCTGGAAACCCACTTGTACATCTTATATAAGAATATAAAATATAAAATGCGTAAAAATTTCAGAAATAATGACCTATGATATTTATAATAAAAATCTTAAATGTATATTATGACCTGTGACCAGAAAGTTACATTTCTTGGAGTGCGTGATTTGATGTCCAAGGCGAAGTTGAGGATGTCAAGTCACGTACCTCAGGGCATTCCAATTTCTCTGGTCTAAATTAGAACTGTATGAATAATTAATTAATCATAAATAATAATTAATCATATATTTATTTAGCTGGAAATATATTAAATAGTATGAATATGTCATTTGCAGGATATTCTGGCGCAACTATCGATAATTGATATCCACCCGACATTTGCAGAACTTTGCAAATATCGAGGATATGCTGGTCTGAGTGGGTTGAAAAACAAAAATACATATTCAAAAAAGAGAAGAACAAAAAGTAGTTAGGTAAAAATTTTAAATAATAATTATAGGTTACGTAAACAATATAATGATAACGTGTACAATAATCGAAATCGAAAATTAAGAATGATATATATTGCGACGATCAGGCTGTATTCTCGATACAGCCTAATACACGCGAAATTTTAATTTCGGATTAATAAAGTTCTCGAAATTAAAATAATCGGTCAATGCTGCCGATTAGCGATCATAAGCACAATAATCAAAACAAGACGATTACGCGTATCAAATATACCTGCCTCGCGAACGTAGGACAGGAGAGAGCGGGGGGGACTCATGCGCGTCGCGAGAGAGAGCCGCAGCCATGCGGCAGACAGAGTCGAAAAAAGGTCCCGCGCCCCCGCGCTCCCCGCGCTCCCCGCGCCCCCGCGCTCCCCGCGCCGACGAACTCGGCAGGCAGTAAATATACTCGGCGGCGCATTTCTAAATACTTTATTTTAAAGTATATTATGAGAATATGCAATTAAACATATGTGAAGGTCCTAAAAGACCAAAAAATAGAATTAATTATCTGTAAAATAATTATAATTACTATGCGTAATTATTATATTTAATTATTATTAGTTTTATAATTAAATATTCATAGTCGGCGAGTACTAAATAAATTATTATCTAATATTTTAATTAATAGGATAATTATTAGTATTTTAATTCTTGTTATTATTTAATAACAATTATTATTATCGTTAATTAATAGATTCATTTATTAAAATAATATCATCATCAAAGGTATTATAATACCTAGATATTATTATAACACGAGCTAAATAAATTCAGAAAACCAGAACTAGAATTATTATTATATAATTTGTATGCAATACGAGCGTCGTCAAGGATGCAAAATGTCAAGTTAATTATTATTTTAACAATTATTATTATTATTATTATTATTTGTTGTAATAATAATTATTCTTATTATTATTGGAATAAACAAAACCCAAGAGAACTAAATTATGCCGAAAGGATTATAACAATACAAGCACTCTCAAGGGCAAAGTCACGAATTAGATGTATAATTAATATAAGTTTAATTAATTATTATTATGTTAATATTGTAAAATCATTATTATTATTTTTCGGTGGCTCAATACGAAATTAGTCGAACGGTTGCGTAAACACCCGATCGACTAATTTTTCATGTATAAAAGGGCGAGTTTTCCGCCCCAAAAGCAGTTCTCTTGGCGATACGACCGAAAGAAGCTCCCTAGAGCTAACCTGACTCCAGAGCTCTTGTAAATCCTACCTGTCCGACAATTCTGAATATTAGAGTCGCGATCCTGGTTGTGCGGCGCTCCGTTAAAGACCTCAGGCTCTACTATCCTGTCCGATTCCTAGTGAAGCTTGATCCTGATTGCGTGGTGCTCCATTAAAGACCAGCGGTTTCACTAAAAACTCCTCTCTTTTTCCCGGTGAGACTTGATCCTGGTTGCGCGGCGCTCCGTTAAAGACCAGCGGCCTCACCAAAAATCCCTCCTGCACCTTAGTAAGGCTTGATTCTAGTTGCGTGGCGCTCCATTAAAGACTAGCGGCCATACTATCCCTCAAAGAGACTTGATCCTGGGTGCGCGGCACTCCGTTAAAGCTCAACGATCTCACTCCTATACATGAACAAAGCCCTGATCCTGGGTGTAATAGACCTGCAAGCTACATTCTTTCCCCAAACTCCCTCCAGCCCCAATAATAATGTGTATAAATATAGTGTGCGAGATTATTATATTAAGTACGTTTAAAATTAAGATTGTAAATACCGTTTAAAAATACGCAACGTGCGACAACTAATGTAATACGGTATAGTATAAGGTTTTTAACAGAAAATTCTGTCTTGTCTGTTGCAGATCGGAGGGCTCGAAGCCAGAAAAGACTGTTAATATTTTTCTTATATAACTTTTGTTCTTTGTATTCTCTTTTAAAATAATATATTTTGTTATTTTTACTGCATTGAACACAATTGAGTAAACGTGATCTTTCCCGATTCTGTCTAAATTTCCTTTCCTTTCAAAACGATCCTGGCGCTACCGCGTAAGCTATCCCGAAGGGAAAAGGGAAACGTTACAATATTGTACTTTCGCGAGTTTCGTCATATAACATATGTTTGAACATATTCAGTCATGATTACTAGTAGAAAAAGAAAGACAAAATATTGTTTTCTTGTTTTCGATATATTATTTTTGCTAATATTGTAAAATGTTCACTAATTAAAATCGTCAGAATTACTAGATTATTATTAGAACTATTGATACGGAATCGTTACATTCTTAAGAGTGCTCCACACCACGACCACAGCTCCACAATGAACTATTAAAACGGAAATGAGAAAGCATAAATCGTAGATTTCGATTTTCGTCCTAATTTTACGTTTTATGTAGCTAAAACAAATTTCATATTAATCCTTGAAAAATGCTACAAACCTGTTGACCTTCGTTATATTCATATTATTTTTCTAAGTCAGTTAAAAAAATAAGCACATTTTCACTTCAACTTTGTCGGTACAAAAGAAATCTCTACTTTAATTCATCACCAAATAACAATCTAATATTATAAAGTTTCTACGTATATTGGGTATGAAATATGGGTCAGCCCGCATGTAGAATATAATAACGAATCGAATGAACTTTATTTCATCCGTCTATTTGTCATATTGAGGGAGTCAAATGAAATCTACGATTATATTACTATTATAACGCAGATTGTGATATCTGCAGATCAAAAAAGAGGGAATCTTAGTTTCTGCTTTTCTGAAGAGGCAATGTTGCAAGAAATATTCAGTATCATATAATAGTATATAACGTATTAGGAGCCCTGAT
Organism: Sycobia sp. Sy_11; assembly: GCA_018907035.1. Taxonomy (NCBI): domain Eukaryota; kingdom Metazoa; phylum Arthropoda; class Insecta; order Hymenoptera; family Epichrysomallidae; genus Sycobia; species Sycobia sp. Sy_11. The sequence goes on from JACCIC010000023.1 coordinate 4,020,051, forward strand.
ACAGTCAATATATATGTTGTAACCATATTTTACAGACGGGGGAATATGCGAAGTAACAAATAACCATATAAATAATTTACACTATCACTTTATTAACAATAATATGTATTGATTTTCCTCATTTTGCGCCCTTTTTTTCGGGTGTATGTTTATCACGGGTATATATCCATCGGGATATAGTATCATTATCCCAGGGGCAATTGTAGTGACTGCCCTCTATTATTGAAGTAGTGTTATAAGAGGTTTCGAGGTTGACTTCATGATCCTCTCCCCTTTTGTATTTCTCGATCTATCGAGGGCAGTTTTGTGTGGTGACAACTCTCTCACTGCAGCTATAGCAGTATTTGTAGTTGTTTCAGACGTCTTCTTGACTCGTTGGCCTATACGGCCATTTGTTACGGTATCAGTCATTGTTTCGATCGCTACCGTGGCTTGGCAGACATGGTCAGATGTTTATGACGGTGGCGGTCGAACGTGGTCATAGTGATATCGCTGGTAGATTTAAGTATGCGAGGGACTTCGAGAAGTTTAGCTGAATGAAGAATCTCTGAATCGTTGTGGTGATGGGCATCTATTACGAAAGGGGAATGAGGATCGGTATCGAGGGTATGGCGGAGGATTTCGGTATTTGGGGGATAGCGACCGATATCTGGATGATGTGCTTGCCCTTTTTTCGGTTAATCCTATCTATGTATGTTGAATGTAAGTTTCGATAGATTCTATTCAGTTAATTTTCTATAGTAATCGCGCGTGCCATTTTCACATTCAGGATACTTATTTCCCGGAGATAGGAACTGATAGGCTCTTTTGAACCGTGCATTCGATCGCGCAGTTCTTCCTCTAGTCGCAGAGTATAGTCAATCGGCCTGATTGGTGACTTAGCGCTGCTTTGAATTCTTCTAGGATGTGTCAGCTTTTGTAAAGGGGCCATGCGCAAATGCTTTCCGATTCGCTAAGGATCTCGGGAATCAGTTTTAAAAAATTGGGCACAGGAATGTCTAAGCTACTTATCGTCTATTCTAGCTGCTCAATGAATTCCTCTACATCCTCGCAAGGAGCTCCAATTAACCGCACCCTCCATTACCACAACTACTGTCTGCTACGCGTTTCCTTTAAATAAGTCTTTTCAAACGATCAGTTCGACTGCAGTGATCGTGGTTCTACGGGTGCTGGTACGGTTTCTGTGGTCAGATTCGGTATGCTGGAGTAGGCTGCCTCCGATGAAGAAAATAATAAAAAAAAATGATAAAACGTTCAATTAATTATTTATACTTATTATTTATTTTAGTTATTTTATTTTTCTGCTTTATTGTTTACTTGTACCATTTAATTATATTGTTTGCTTACATTGTGTATTTATAGTATCCGTTCATGTTGTTGTTATTAACTAGGTTACTCCCACTGTTTGTTTATGCAATTTGTAAAATTTGCTTTAATATTACTATTTATTAATAATATTATTTATTTCATTATTATTTAATTATTATTATTTAACTATAATAATATTTATTTAATAATAGTGCATTAATAATATTATTTATTAATATTATTTCCATTATTTATTTGTTCCATTTGTTTATTTATATTATTTGTATTAAAATTAAAAATTGTACATATCTCGACTGTTCTGAATCAAATTAATAAATATTTTTATCGGTCTTACAGTCTTTATAATATAATATATTAGCTAAAATAATGATAGTCACATTGTCCTTGTTTATATTCATCCCTGAAGAATCTGAAATAAAACTTATTACTACAATAAATTATAATAAAAATTAAAAATAAAGATAAAATAAAATTAATAATATAATAAAATAAAAATAAAATAATGAATAAATTAAAAATAATAAAAGCAATATTCTATGTTCGTAAAAGACAACCTGACTGCCCCCACCATCTTAAATTTAGAACACCTTGGTGTCCGACGTTTCGAACCGCTATGGTTCATCTTTAGGAACTAATCTAAATTAATAAACCCAGCACGCTACTTTATATATCCCATCCACAAAGAATAATTGACCTATAGAATGATAATATTTTCAATTAAATTTCCAACATATAATATTGCAAGATTTTTATTACATATATTAGTTAAGATCGTCCCCTATCCCACTCTCAATTTATTAGTGTAACATTTGTAGGATCGCCCTTTTTCTTAACTTAAATGCAAAATACAAATTTTATATTAATAAGGAATAATAAGTGTTATCCAATTTACTTGACTCCAACATTAAATTTACTTTGTTGGGATTCTTCAATATATGAATATTTTCAAGAGCTTCTCTTTTATATTTATTCTTAATATCTTGTTCTAAAATATTTACATTTTCAAAATCGAAAGAATGTAACAAGTTAAACTATGTTCTTTTAGCCCGGATGTACCATTCATGCTTCGTAAGCTATATTGATGTTCATATATTCTTTGTTTTAAGCACCTTCCTGCTTGTCCAATATAATATTTGTCACAATTTGTGCAATTTATTATGTATACCATTCCTGTTTTCAAACATTTGTCATCCTTATCTTTACAATTATTAAATAGCTTTCTAATATTATTATTGTTTTTAAAGTAAACTTTAATATTATGTTTTTTGAATGCACTTCTAATTCTTTCGAATAATCCTCTTACATATGGTAATACCACCATTTTATTATTATTATCCCTCATTTTCATATTACGTTCTCTAGTGCTATTATAAATTTGATATGTGCATATGTTTTGAATATATATATCCATATGATCTGAATAAATATATGCATAACATATATGCATAACATAATAAATAAATGCATAACAAGAGTGCATATATTTATTCTCATTCTTCTACTTGCAATAACAAGGAATATCAGTTTTCGCACTTTTATTCCTATATTTTATATAATATGTTATGTTATTTATGTATTATGTTGTACTCGGCTAATGATGATTTTTCTGTTCTATTTCTATTTCATGAAAGTATGGCTGTGCGAAGAGAAAGACAGCAAAAAAAATATTGGTAATTTTTGTAATAAAATAATAAATTTTCGTTTTTATCTTGATTTATTTGGATGGTTAATGAGACATTGGCTTATTGTTGTTATTTTATCTAATTATCGTTCATTTATCACTTAATATTTATATTGTTTTCCCTTCTCATTTTGTTCTTGATTATTATTCATATGTACTATACTTTATTTCTTCAGCCCTTTGTAAATATTTAAAAAAACTGTGATACCCTCATTTAGTCCAATTCTCCCTTGCTTTATTAATTAACAAGTTGTTAATGATTGATTCGTAATCCTGGATTTCATTTCCATTAAAGTAAAGCTCATTATAAATCATAAAAACTTGGCCATAATTGGCATTCCTACTGATCTAGTTTTAGTGAAGCCAAATCTCTTGATTATGTTGCCTATAAATTTCGCTTGTGATAATTTCATAGTTCGATTGTTTTCATCGCGCTCTATATTTATTCCGAGAAACTCCTTTGGTCTATTATATATTTTAATTTTTAATTCATTACCTGTAGTTGTACATTACCTGTATTAACCGAGTTTATCGATTATTTCTTTTATTTCCCGGTTATCATTTCCCATAATTAATACGTCGTCAACGTACAAAAACATTACAATTATTTTACATTCGTTTGATTCGAGAAATAAGCATGGGTCTAAATCGCTGTTCGTAAAAGCTCGTTTGTTTGTGACTTCAGTGAATTTTATATTCCATCTCTTGGACTTATTTTAAGGCCATAGAGTAATCGTTTTAGTTTTCGAATATTGTTTAGCGCTCGTTTCTGACAATCCGTTAGACCTTCCGGGAATTTAAGATATATATCGGCTCCTATGTCTCCGTATAAAAACGCTGATTCTACATCTAACTGTTTTAATGATAAGCCAAATTTATTAGCTATAGCGAGAAATGCTCTGACGAGTGATAACCTTGAAACCGGTGCATGTGTCTATCCGAATGTCAAATAAATTTTTGTCCCTAAACCCTCTAATTACTAATCTGGCTTTGAACGTTATTTTTTCGTCGTTCGCGGTTTTAGGTTTAAATTTCTAGAGCGAATCTAATATATTCAGTTTTGGTTGTTCGTTGTACAGTTTCTCTTTAGTTATTTCTACAAAAACATTATTTTCGTTTAGTGAATCTATTTCCTACTGAATCGCTTGTTTCCAAGATCCGCTGTCTGATGAGTTTATTGCCTCTTTATATGTCTGGAGATCTCCGTTTATTTTGGCTAATAACGCGTGATATTTAATGTCGGTGCTGGTATCTTTTTTGTCTAAATTATCTTCGTCTAAAAAATACGTAATCTGGCTCTCTGTTCTTTTCTTCATACTACGTGTGACTCTGTTTTCTTGTTCGTCAATCATTGTTTTAGACTTAAATGTGTGGTCGTCTGTTTTGTTTGTTCCGAGATGAATTTTGTTGTCATGTTTGAAATAGTCCTTGTACGTTTCGTTTTTGATAAACCTCACGTCTCTGGACTCATATATTTTCTTTTCTTCCGGTACGTACATATTATACCCGTTATCGTTATAGCCTACTAAGAAGCCCCTGATTCGTGTTGCTCCGAATTTAGTTTCAGTGCCCCTTTACTTCCTAAATACCGCTGTTCATCCGAAGTTTTTCCATTTTGTTACATCTATTTTATATCTATTCGATAAAGCTTTCAGTGGTATGTTGTAATCGGTGGGTTAATGTAGTGTTCCATTGTAAATGTAATTTGCAGTTCTAACTGCTAAATCCCAGTTTGTAGACGCTATTCCTGAGTCATACATGATTGTTCTAACTTTACTTTCTAGAGTTTTGTTGAATCTTTTCGCTACTCCGTTGTCCTCAGGTGTGTCTGAACACGCTCGCATAATTTCAGCTCCTAGCTTATTTAATATTTTTACTATTTCCGATCCCGTGAATTCTGTGCCTTTGTCGCACCTGAGGAAGTACACTTTTTCGTCCTTACCGAAAATATTTCTCAAACTCCTTACTCTTCTCTCTTTCTAAATATTCTGCGGTATCGTTCTTGAGACGCATCGCATATGCCAATACCATGCTACTAAAATCATCGACCATAACTAGAATAAACTTGTATCCTCGCGGGGGCGAAGTAGGGTTAATAGCTCCCATCGTATCCGTGTGTATTATTTGCAACGGTCTAACAGTGCGTTGTCGCGTAGTGCTAAACGTCAGCCTCGTGCTTTTGCTTACGAGACAAGTTTCACATTCAGATATCCCGCGCAGGTCTAGTTATTTAGATTTGCTCAAGATATCCGGTTTGTGTTTAAAAAATTCTATCATGTATTTCCCAGAGATGAGTCCTAAGCGTAGATGCCATAGTATTTATCAGCTGATTTGTTTCCGCTATTATGCTTCTCTAACGCATCTACTGCGCTGTTCTTGTTCCTAATTATATGCTTCTTACCATTATCCGTCATTTCAGCTGACTGAGCTTCAACTTTGATTCGTTTTGTTTCTAATGTGAATATGCAGAAGGAAGATTCATAATATCCAGATACAACTGACTTTTTCGTGTAGGGATCAAAAATATTTAACTTTTTATTATTTAAATAAATTTAAATAAATTTCTGTTCTACTAGCTTACGTAGGGAGAATAAATTTTTCGATAGATTACTTAAATACAAAACATTATTTAACTGAATTGAATTTCCTGACTTATTCTGTACATTAATATCTCCTAGCCCTTCTATCTTAAGGTCTGACTTTTTGTTCACGCATTTAATATTGCTTATATAATTTAGATTTAGATTATTAAATAAAATCTGACTGTTGCTGATATATTCAGTAGCTCCTGAGTCAGCTATAAATCTCAATATATTAGTTTTCTTAATTTTTCTAATATCATATTTCTTGAATGTCTTTGAGATATAATTGTTTGAATTCTTAGCTACGGAATGTTCTTTCGCCTGTATGACAGCAAGGCCAAATGGATTTCTGATCTTATGGTTTTATTTCTCCTGTCTTGGATTAATTTGGTTCCCTTGAACCCGTTGCTTTTGGATTTATCATATCGTCCTAGGTGAAAGCCCTGTTCTTTATTTGAACGTTTGCTTTATATTCGCGAGCTAAGTGTTTGTCTGCTTTTTAGGACAGTTTGTGTTTAAGTGCTCACACTGGCCCCAGCCAAAGCATCGCCTCTTTTCCTCGTCGTTATTCGATATTTTCGCGCTCAGTGTTCGCCACGGCGATCCGAATTTTTTTAATATTATTTAACATCGCTCTATTTATGCTTCCAAAGATCTATGCTAATCAGCGACGGAGGTCTACGATGTGTTTGTAAACAGGCGATCCGGATTTGTCGCGTTTTTCGTTATCGCTTCTTACACTTCTTGGCTCTGGACGCTACCCTTTAAGAGACGGAGCCGAGCGGCCAGATCCAACATTGAGAGAGCTCGCTGGAGCCTCTCTCACCGACTTCACGGCTTGTACCTGCAATATCAGATTTTTGAGTTTTTCCAACTCCATTGCTGCTTCGACGGTATCTTCATCTAGACAGTCTGCCAGTATAGTTTCTGAAAGCGAACTTGCTATAGCATTATAAAATATGTCCTGTTTCTCTTCGTTCGATAGTTTATTCGATCTCAGTGCATTTTCGAATATTCTTATCTTCCGACTTTTTGTCTTATGAATTTCGCGGCTATGTACAAAGCGCTACAGAGCTCGTATCTGGCAACACTATACATCATTTGAAAGGTCTTGATATAACGTACAAAACTACGCTATGTATAATACGAGAGTAGATTGATAAGTTTCCGGCCTGATCAATAAAAACAATGTTTTTAAGAATTTTTTTATTTCTCCTCGAAGTCTGATAGATTTCTCATCATAGCCTCATCCAAGGCTGATGCATTTCTCATAGCAGTGTTCTAGTCTAGTAATGCCATCTCTATAGACTGATTCATCAAGCTCCTTAAAATACCCATTTACAGCTTCGATTACTTCTTCATTGTCCGCAAATCTCTTACCGCCAAGCCATTTTTTGAGGTTAGGAAACAGATAATAGTCACTCGAGGCTAGGTCTGAGTGTAGGGAGGGTACGGCATCAATTCAATCTTCAGATCGTTGATTTTAGCGATCGCAACGATTGATGTGTGCGCTGGTGCGTTATCGTGATGAAACAAGATTTTTGTCTTCGCCAGATGAGGTCGTTTAATTTTCACTTTGTGACTCAAACGTTGCAATAAGTTTGCGTAGTATTGACCAGTGATAATTTTACCCTCTTCAAGGTAATCAATGTATATAATATCTCTTACATCCCAAAAAACAGTAGCCATAACCTTGTTCGCTGAAAAAATTGTTCTTGCCATCTTTGGAGTTGGTTCCCCTGGTCCAATCCATTGTTTAGACTATTGTTTGGTTTCAGGAGTGTAGCGGTGGACCAAATTTTCGTCAACGGTTACGAATCGACGCAAAAATTCGCTTGGATTACGCTTATACAACGCCAAATTGACGGTAGAAATGTTCTTTCGAATCAATTTTTGATCGACTATTAGCAAACGCGGCATTAATCTTGCAGAGAGCTTTTCCATATTCCAATGTTGGTGCAAAATATTTTGTACACGTTCATATGACATCCTACGGGTCTCAGCTATCTCACGCACTTTTAATCTGCGGTCTTTCAGCACTATTGGATGGATTTTTTCGATCATATCTGGCGTTGTGATCTCAATGGGGCGTCCTGAGCGAGGCTCTTCAGAGTTGTTCACACGACCCTTTTTCAACTCGGAAACCTACTGCTTAACGGTTGAATATAATGGGGAGGATGTCCACAGTGTTGAGGCCATCTCTTCTCTAATTTCCTTCGGCGACCCTTTTCAAATAAAAGTATTTGATCACAGCACGATTTCCCAGCTTTTCCATTTTTACGAAAAATACAGAGGCGTCTTGTTCAGCGCGCTCTCAAACCTAAACTAATATGGCGATCGGACTGAAACTATAGCTACAAGCTGGTTAAGGATGATACTATAGAACGCCACCTTAAGGTAGGCCTAGTGGCGCCATATCTTGGTCAGGCCGGAAACTTATACTAAACTCATACCGCCAAAATACGTAAATTTTTTCAATTTCATTATTAAACTTATTTAATACACTTTATTTATAAATATAAGGTACGATAATTATTCTTAAAAATATAATGAATTAAATAATAGTAATTACAAATGGACAGAATTTTACACAACAGTTGCTTCATTGATTAAAATGTTCTAAAATTTGTCATTTGTACTATCTAATTATCAAGAATTTATTTATAGCTGATTTACTTAAAAAACTAGTATTTTTTTTCAATTTCTATCTTCTCTAATAATTCCACATTATAAAAAATTTCCATTCATTTAAACAATTATTTTCATTAGAAATTTTACATAACCCATTTTACTCGACTAATTCCCCCCAGGTTCTCCTATATTGAAGGACCTACAGCATATACGACAACATTATTATTAACTGATGTTTGTTGGTTGTTTTAGTTGGAATATTTTTAATAAGTGAAAGACCATTTTAATAAGTACATTTCATTGTCTATAATTTTCTATTTCACAATATAAAATTACAAAAAATGATTACGAATATATCATTTTTATTTGAAATGAAATATATATATATATATATATATATATATATATATATATATACTAGCATCCCCCGTCTCGGCTTCGCCCGAGATAATAATTTAACCGATTTCATAAGCAGTTCAATAATATCTAAGTAAAAAGTACTCTATATATAAAAATCTATATTACTATAAATAATTGACCGTAATGTACCCATCGTCGCTTCTGTATATACAGTATGTATATACAGAATGTAGAACCGTATTTAATACACACATATATGCATATTACATACGGCTTCTATGAGGAAAATTGTACTTTCGAGTTCGAGCGGTACAAAAAGATGTCCAAGTGTCTCGAGAAGACGTTTATAGAGAGTATCATGTTCGGAATCTAGAACATGTATCGGGACGACTGCTATAGCGAGTTTTGTGTTGGGAAGGTAGAATACGACTTTCAGGTATCCCAGGACGACTTTTACTGGGAGTGTGCGTGTTCAAATGATAGAAAATGAATCTCATTATAGAAGTCTCTTCAACACTCCCTGTAGAAGTAATTCCAAAACATCTCGATATCGTATTCGAATGTCCCAACATGAATCTCCCCATAGAAGTCATCCCGTCATACCTGGACATTGTCTTCTACCGTTCGAACATGAAATTCCCCGTGAGAGTCGTCCCGTCATACCTGGACATCGTTTTCTACCGTCCGAACACGAAATTCCCCTTAGAAGTCGTCCCGAGGCGCTTGGACATCTTATTCTACTATCCGAACACGAAACTCCCCATAGAAGTCGTTCGGAGACACCTGGACATCGTATTCTACCGTCCGAACACACAACTCCCTGTAGAAGTCGTCCCGTCATATCCGGACATCGTCTTCTACCCTCCGAACATGAAATTCCCCGTGGAAGTAGTCCACTCATACCTGGACATAGTTTCATACCAACTAAATAAAATAAAACATAGTCCCAGTAGAAGTCGTCCCGAGAAAGCTAGCATCTCTTCCTAACGACTAAACGCAATACTCCCCGTAGAAATCGTTCGGAAAGACTTAGATATAGTATTGTACCGTCCCAACACGGATTTTCTCATGGAAGTTGATTTCCTCATACTTGAACGTCGTTTTCTATCAAGTAAATACAATTTTCCCCGTAGAAATCGCCCAGAGACACCTAGGCATCGCATTCTATCATTCGAACACACAACTGCCTATAGAAATCGTATTTAAAATGTATATATATAATATGTACAATATAATATACATAATATATATATATATATATATATATATATATATATATATATATATATATTTGTATATATTTCGTATATACCCGTTCTTTAAATTAAATACCGTGAATATTTTAGTACTGGTGCCAACTAAATTCGATCAAAATGTTGGTATACGAATAGCATATTTTTGAACCATACGATGGATATTGCTCTTTTATGCAGAAGCGATGATATATTATATATATATATATATATATATATATATATATACATATTCATAGTTTCAAAGTTGTTGGTAAAGAATTCTATTTTGCCATCGTTGCTTTTGTTCAAACTAAAAAAAACATAGTCTCTCGTCACAATTCTGAAATTAATAGAATGTATAAAAATAAAAATATAATTTGTCGTCACATGCTATATTCAGTATGATTTGGCAACAGAACCATTTTATAAGAGAAGGAGAAAGAAGAACAGAGAAATAGAGAGAGATAGGAATAGAGAGAGAGAGAGATAGAGATAGAGAGAGAGAGAGAGAGAGAGAGAGAGAGAGAGAGAGAGAGAGAGAGAGAGAGAGAGAGAGAGAGAGAGAGAGAGAGAGAGACAAATTTTCCCACGTAAGACAAAATAAAATTTACAAAAATCAAAAAATATCCATAAGGTGTGAGAATAGTGCCAGATTAACCTGAAGAACAAAAAAGGTTATACCAACTAACGCCACACCTTCTTTAGAATACGAATCCCAAAGTTGGATATGAACATTTATCTGAGCTGGCCTGGTATTAATATTTAAGCGGACTACTTTGAGTTAATGTTCGTGATTCAAGACACCACCTAGTGGCCGCTGGTGAAACTGATTGTTAAAACCATTAAATTAATTTATTGATGAAAGTAAAATGATTTTTAATAAAAAACATAGCCTATGTCTTCCCAAGGTAATATAGAATCTATATGTCAAATTTCAGAACAACCGGTTCAGTAGTTTTTTCGATTATCGCGTACAAACAAAAACACGCTTTGTCTTTATCAATTAGTATGATATGATATGATATATATATATATATATATATATATATATATATATATATATATATAAGGACCTTTACTCAAATGTTTTCTTGGGAAAATTAAATATATATATACCATTTAGCAACCTTGCTAGGGTGGCGGGAGGGGGGAGAAGAGGAACTCAATGGTTTAACGTGGATTACCCGATTAGTGGGTGTTGCAGTTTATAGCTGCAGTTTATAGCTGCCTATATATAGCATATATGCTATATGCGCGTCCGTGCGCTCTATAGCTCTCATTCTCTCTCTCTCATTCTCTCTCTCTCTCTCTCTCTCTCTCTCTCTCTCTCTCTCTCTCTCTCTTTCTGACCTGACCATCTGCTTCGATGCTGTGCGGGGCCAAGCGCAGCAGTGTGTCTATAGTATATACATTACAAATCGTTGGTAAAGTGATTACCTAATTTGCCAATTTTTTATATTTTTGTCGAATTTACCAAAAAAATAGCCTATGACCTATTCCTGACTGTGTAGAAGACATGGTTAAATTTTGAACGCGATCGGTTCAGTAGTTTCCGAGTTTATCCAGGACAAACAAACACACATACATTCATATATATATATATATATATATATATATATATATATATATATATATATATATATAATTGTATCTTGGCAAGTAAGAAGTAATTGAATTGTACTTTTGCCGACTGCCCATATACAAATTAATAAATATTTTTTATTGGTCTTAAAGTCCAATCAATTCAATCTAAAAATAAAATAAAAATTAAATTAAAAATTAAATTAAAATTATAATGACAGTCAGACTGTCCTTGTTTACATTCACCCCCGTAGACTAATCTGAAAATAAAATATTAGCTGATAAAATTCTTTGTTAGTAAAATGCAGTCTGACTGTCCCCGACACCCTTACCTAATTGAAGACTTGTCCAACGTTTCGAGCTCGCTACGACTCCTCATCGGGGACTAATCTAAACCTTATATTCTAAACTATATATACCCATCCCCACCACCAAATTTAGTAAATTAAATATAAATTCCCCCTCTACACAAATTGTCCAAAACCAATCAATTTAATAAGGAATGATAAACAATGTCCAATCTACCAGACTCTAACATTAAATTCACATTATTTCGATTCCTGGAAATGTGAATACTTTCAAGACTCTCCCGTTTATACTTATTATTAATACCATGTTCCAAAATATCCACATTCACAAAATCAAAAGAATGTAAAAACTTTAAACAATGCTCTTTTAAACCAGAAGTAATATGTGAGCTACGTAAACTATATTTATACTCATAAATTCTCTTTTTTAAATATCTACCTGTTTGTCCAATATAGTATTTATCACAATCCATGCAATTAATCTTGTAAGCAACTCCTGATTTTAAGCATAAATCATCCTTATCTTTGCAATTATTAAACAATCTACTCAAATTATTGCTATTTTTAAAGAAAATTTGAATGTTATATTTCCGAAAATTTCTTTTTATTCTTTCAGACAATCCTCGAACATATGGCAAGACAATAATTTTGCCTCCGTTAACATCAATTCCTGCACTATGTCTATTTTCGGTATTATAAATGTCAAACAATTTCTCAGCAATTAATTTATTAATAAATTTTTTTTTTTATGTGACAATTTAATTGCTCTGTCAATGACACCTTTTAATTCTCCAATTTTGTTTCTGAATTGGTGGAGTGAATTAAAATCTAAAAACCTACCTGACCAAGTAGGCTTTCTGTACCAATTAAGTTTTATAATTAATTTATTAATAGATTAATTGCTGAGAGATTGTTAGTTACCAATTATTATTATTATTATTTTTTTTACCAATTAAGTTTTATAATTAATTTATTAATAGATTAATTGCTGAGAGATTGTTTTACATTTATAATACCGAAAATAGACGTAGTGCAGGAATTGATGTTAACGGAGGCAAAATTATTGTCTTGCCATATGTTAGAGGATTCTCTCAAAGAATTAAAAGAAATTTTCGGAATTCGGAAATATAATATTCAAATTTTCTTTAAAAATAGCAATAATTTGAGAAGGTTGTTTAATAATTGCAAAGATAAGGATGATTTATGCTTAAAATCAGGAGTTGTTTACAAGATTAATTGCATGGTTTGTGATAAATACTATATTGGACAAACAGGTAGATATTTAAAAAAGAGAATTTATGAGCATAAATATAGTTTACGTAGCTCACATATTACTTCTGGTTTAAAAGAGCATTGTTTAAAATTTTTACATTCTTTTGATTTTGTGAATGTGGATATTTTGGAACATGGTATTAATAATAAGTATAAACGGGAGAGTCTGAAAGTATTCATATTTCCAGGAATCGAAATAATGTTAATTTAATGTTAGAGTCTGGTAGATTGGACAGTGTTTATCATTCCTTCTTAAATTGATTGGTTTTGGACAATTTGTGTAGAGGGGGAATTTATATTTAATTTACTAAATTTGGTAGTGGAGATGGGTATATATAGATTAGAATATAAGGTTTAGATTAGTCTCCGATGAGGAGCCGTAGCGAGCTCGAAACGTTGGACAAGTCTTCAATTAGGTAAGGGTGTTGGGGACAGTCAGACTGCACTTTACTAACAAAGAATTTTGTCAGCTAATATTTTATTTTCAGATTAGTCTACGGGGGTGAATGTAAACAAGGACAGTCTGACTGTCATTATAATTTTAATTTAATTTTTAATTTAATTTTTATTTTTAATTTTTGTTTCATTTTTATTTTTATTTTTTTTTTATTTTTTATATTTTTTTTATTTTATTATTATTATTTTTTATTTTTTTTTATTTTTATTATTATTTTATTTTTAGATTGAATTGATTGGACTGTAAGATCAATAAAAAATATTTATTAATAAGTAAGAATTTTTGTAATTTTTTATTTTGTTTATGAAGAACTTCGTAAATAATAATATAAAGATCACGCTATAATGAAACAATTATTAAAATAATAAATATTTTTATCGGTCTTACAGTCTTTATAATATAATATATTAGCTAAAATAATGACAGTCAGACTGTCCTTGTTTATATTCACCCCTGAAGAATCTGAAATAAAACTTATTACTACAATAAATTATAATAAAAATTAAAAATAAAGATAAAATAAAATTAATAATATAATAAAACAAAAATAAAATAATGAATAATTTAATAATAATAAAAGTAATATTCTATGGTAGTAAAGGACAACCTGACTGTCCCCACCACCTTAAATTTAGAATTACCTTGATGTTCGACGTTTCGAACCGCTATGGTTCATCTTCAAGAACTCAACAGATTAGTTTGTAAAAAAATGTTTAAAAGAATATTTTTAGATCTGATGCAATAAATTTTTTATATTCTATATGTTTTAGCTTTGGACAGCTAATTTAGTGAGTAAAATGTAGAATTTGAAAGCGCTTGTACCCCGCTTTAAACTACATGAGCTTTATTGAGCGAGAAGGTATATCGCTGAGATGTAGACTACACTTGATCTGATTTGAATCATCATTTATAACGTTTTTCTTAATAATTATTAGTTTTAGAGTAAAAATGGATAGAATATAAAAAATCTACTTCAATAAGGTTTACAACATTTGTTTGGAGAAGTTTTTTCATAATCAATTTAATATTATAATTTAATCCATTGAATTTAACAATTATTTTTTTATCATTAAATTTTGAAATTAAATTTTTTATTTCGTTTCGTAAATTTTTCCAATTATATTTGACTGGAAATACATATGTATGATTTTTTTATGATTTTAAGCCGACATTTTTTACGATAATATGAATTAATAAATATTTTTTCATTGGTCTTACAGTCCAATCAAATCAAACGAAAACAATATGTAACAACATCAATACATATCTACATTAACATTAATACATCAATACACAAAAATAATAAAAACGAAAATAAAAATTAAATTAAAAATTATCATGACAGTCAGACTGTCCTTATTTACAATCACCCCCGTAGACTAATCTGAAAATAAAATATTAGCTGAAAAAAATTTTTTGTTAGTAAAGTGCAGTCTGACTGTCCCTAACACCCTTACCTAATTGAAGACCAGTCCAACGTTTCGAGCTCGCTACGGCTCCTCATCAGGGACTAAACTAAACCTTATATTCTAATTTATATATACCTTATCCCCACTACCAAATTTAGTAAATTATATCTAAATTCCCCTTCTACACAAATTGTTCAAAACCGATTAATTTAATAAGAAATGATAAACATTGCCCAATTTACTAGACTTTAACATTAAATTCATTATTCCTATTCCTGGAAATGTGAATACTTTCATGACTCTCCTTTTTATACCTATTATTAATACCATGTTCCAAAATATCCACATTCACAAAATCAAAAGAATGTATAAACTTTAAACAATGCTCTTTTAAACCGGAAAGAATATGTGAGCTACAAAAAAAAATATTTTTATGTTCATAAATTCTCTTTTTTAAATATCTACCTGTTTGTCCAATATAGTATTTATTATAATCCATACAATTAATTTTGTAAACAACTCCTGAGTTTAAACATAAATCATCCTTATCTTTGCAATTATTAAACAACCTACTCAAATTATTGCTATTTTTAAAGAAAATTTGAATGTTATATTTCCGAAAATTTCTTTTCATTCTTTGTGATAATCCTCTAACTTATGATAAGACAATAATGTTGTCTCTGTTAACATCAACTCGTGCATTATGTCTATTTTCGGTATTGTAAATGTCAAACAATCTCTCAGCAATTAATCTATTAATAAATTCAATTGGATAACCATTATTAATGAAAGTTTCTCTTACTATCTTTAAAGTATTTTGTCTAAAATCTTTATGTGATAATTTTATTGCTCTGTCAATGACACCCGCAATGCTCCAATCTTGTTTCTGAATTGGTGGTGTGAATTAAAATCTAAAAACCTACCTGACCAAGTAGACTTTCTGTACCAATTAAGTTTTACCTTATTATTACTACATCTAATGACATTAATGTCCAAAAAATTCGACTGATTATTAACCTCAATCTCCCTTGTAAATTTAATTCTGTCATGTACAGAATTAAAAGCATGCACCATTTCATCCTCAAAAACTTCTGGAACAATTGTAAAGATATCATCAACAGATCTCTTAAATATCATTGGTTCAAAAAACAATTTTGACAAAGCAATACTTTCTAATTCCTAAATAATAATAGATAATAGATTTAATAATAGATTTGATGATGAATATTTTTTGCAGGTTTATAATAATAATGTTTGTTATGAACTAAAGAAAAATATTTTCTTTTTCAAAAATAAATTACTTAATTTGGAAATTAGAGATTTACATATTCAGATTCATTCCTTAAATAGATATTTATTAAAGATTGAATATTATTTATATCAAAATATAGAAAGAAATTATTTACATGAATTTTTTCTTGGTCAGAACAAGCATTTTATTGAAACAAAATATATTAATAGACAAACATTAAAAAGGAAATTTGACTGTTTAAGAAATAAAAAACAATTTCAAAGCTATCAGATTAACAATGCAAAGAATAAAAATTGGTTTAGGAATCTAACTGACAAGGATATACCAAATGAAATGGTAAACATCATGTCTAAAGGTGTCAAACATGGAATATTATATTCTAAAAATAATCTCCCGATCAAAGAAATCATCGCGGAGGTTGAAAGTAATCTTTTTGGTTTAAATGATGAAGTGAAAAAGGAATGTAGGACATCTTTGGTTAATGTTATTAGCATTTTAAAAGAGAAAATAAATTTGATAATTTTTTAAATAGTAATTTTATACATGAATGAATTACCGCGAAGAATTTTTTGAGAAATAACCCTAATATAATCTTCCAAAAGGCCGACAAAGGTAATGTAACTGTAGCTTCCAATAATCTTGATTATATAAATAGTATAAATAATATATTAAATGATGACAGTACTTATTTAAAAATTGGTAATCCACACATCATTAAGCTACAAAATAATTTGAAAGAGTTATTAAATAATTGGAAAAGAAATGAATATATAAGTGAAACTACATATAAATATTTAAAATTTGAAAATGGTACTGTAGCAAAATGTTATGGGCTTCCCAAGATTCATAAAGAAAATCTGACATTTAGTAAAATAATATCTTCTCTCAATTTCGGAACTTATAATATTGCTAAATTTTTATCTAATATATTGGTTAAGATAGTTGGAAGAACTAATTCTTATATTAAGGATAGTTGGTGTTTTTACAATGAAATGAAAGATATTGTTATTCCGAATAACTACAAGATGATTTCATTGGATGTAGTATCGCTGTTTACAAATGTACCTTTAGAATTGTTAAATGATATTATACAGGAGACGTGACATGAAATTAATTTACATACAAAATTAACAATGAATGCATTTATTTAAGCAATTAATTTAGTTTTTAATAACACAATTTTTTCATTTGATAATAAATTAATATAATAAATAAAATTAATATAATTAATATAATAATTAACATAATAATAAATAATAAACGAAAATTGAAAACCGGAAAAAGAAAGCACGTGGAAAAGCGTTAGCTTAGTGATAAAAAGGTGAAGGTGAAAGCCCTTCTAAAACAAAGCAGATTCCGAGAAAGCTTCGAAAAGATGCGGCTGTTCCGCAATAAGCGGAATTGACTGGCGCGCACATGCAGCCCAGCTTCGCGGGAAGAATGGATAGAGAGAGAGAGTGAGATATCCGATAACTTGGTATACGGCGTGTGCTATGTTATGAGCTCGAGTGCACTATATAGTGACCGAAGTATAGTCTGTCGCGCTCATGTGTATACTACACGAGACAGTCTGAAACACTTCAAAAATTTTAATATACGTGTGCAATAAAGGAAAAGCATAAGAGCATTAGAAACATAAGTACGCATTTATTATTGTTTACACTCAGAAGCAAATGTTCTTAGATGTATAACAAATGAAATATATTAATAAATTTTTGATTGCATTGAAGCGCGTGTGTGAGATAAAATATACGAACACACGTGTGCAGATATAAAAATTAAATGTAATGCTGTAATGTGAAATTCTAATTGATTAAACGTTTAAAATTTTTTAATAAATTCTATATTCAAAATAAAAATCCAGTGCATGAGAGGAGCTAGGTAGCTAGACAGTTCAAGTGTGTACACGTATGCATGTGCGGAACGATGAAGCGAGAAAGAGAGAGCCGATAAACTCGTGTACGGGAGTGAGAGAGAGAGAGAATGAATGCATATACTTGCATGCGTAAAGAAGAAAGGTATAAGATATTGCATGCGCGTGCTAACATTAAAATAATTTTTAATTGTTATACTATATTATACCAATTAAAAATTATAAACATACATATGTCATAAATTATGAGCGCAAGCACGTGCAAAAGGGAAGATAGTGTGTGTGCATATTCATATGCTTATCAATATATGCAAAAACACATATACATAGACCTTTTATATACAGTCGGCGCGGTTATATGAAATCCGCAAGTAAAACAAAGAATGTGTAAGTGTGAATGTAACAGTGACTTGTGGACATCAGTATTTGTCTGTTTAAGATCGACACTGTTGCGTGCGGCGTACATACGTTTGTTCACTGTGCCAATAATCGCGCTGAGAGATAGAGAGAGATGAATGCGCGCGGCGATGGGTATCTATGTGAACCGTGTCGTGGCCAGCGGTGAAATGAATTGTCCATGAGCGGCACGTGGAGTGGGGCGCAGCCAATCACAGTGCGCTATGCGAGAGAAAGAGAGAGAGAGAAAATAGTAGCCCCGTAGGAAGGAGGCGAGAGGCAGCTCAGCGAGAGCTGCGGTCGAGCGAATGCGATGATGCCCGCGGCGCCCATAGCCCGGCGAAAATGTCGTCTCTTGCATCCACCACTTAGATTTTTCTCCGCTGAATAATCAGATTTAATTAATAGCAAAGATTAGTCGCGTAACTAAAATAGCATGATTTTAATATGCCTTATATGCCAAAGGTGGTATGCGGAGGCAAGTTGCTACATTTAAAAGGCATTTAATGCAATTACTTGCATGTGCACACGTGTGTATATGCGCGCGTACGCGTATATATACATATACATATATATATATATATATATATATATATATATATATTGTAACCGCCCGAACGGCGACTGTAGGTGAGAGAGCTCGTGCGAAACCGCGAGTGTTCGGGCGTGTCCGCGAAACGATACGCGCGAGCCGCGAGGGCGCTGGAAGCGCTGTAGGAAGTAAGAAGTTCGGAACGAACTTCGCATTCTTGTCTTGACCTTCGTCAATCCGAGTTCTCGAGTTGGTTCTTCGTCGTATATCTTTTTCCTTTTCGTCCCCGACGCACCTTTATTCTGTCCCGCGGTAGAATACCGTAGTTTTGCCCGTTCGCGATCGTATCGTGAAACGTGAAGTAAGGTTGCAGTTTTGCGCCTTTCGCGGGAACGCGTAGTAAGTTTGCCCTCGCGCAAACTCCGTGCGAGAGCATCGGCATCGACGAGGAGAGGACACGCGGCGACATCCTCGTATCAGCCCCGGACCGTGAGCGGAAGCTTTGAGGAGGCGTGTGCGCGTTGCCATACGCGTGCCGTTGTGAACCAGCGACGCCATCAGCGGCTACGAGCCGCAGCCACGCGCAGCCGCGCGAGCCAGCAGCTAGGAGCGAGAGAGAGAGCGCGCGCCCGGTCGCCCGGACAGCAGCGACCGCACCAGCGAGCGACAGCGACCGCACCAGCGAGCGCCAGCGACCGCACCAGCGAGCAACAGCGACCACACCAGCGAGTGCCAGCGACCGCGCCAGTGAGCGCCAGCGACGACATCAGCGGGCGTCAGCGACAGCACCGGCGAGCGCCAGCGACAGCATCATCGTCGTCGGCGGCAAGTAGCTTTTGCTTTTGTCATTTCATTCAGGTGTGCATATGGCTAGGTCCTGACCCGCCGTCGCACCCGCGCGCCGCGATCTGCCGACTGCATAGCTTCGCGGTTTAGCCGTATAATATGTATTTATCGCGCGTAGCATAGCGATTAGTTTATAATCCCGTGTATCGTATTGTATCGCCGTAAATGCGTTCGAGTACAAATTGTCCGTTAGTATATAATATGTAGTGTAATACCGTTGTTCCCACGTGTTTCGTTGAGAGCGTCCCGTTCCGTTTCCCCCGTCCCCGTAGATGTTAAAGGAGTGCATGATTAACTGAATAATCGATGTAGTGTCGCGGAACCCGTACTCAGCATTAACTATATGTATCGCTTCATCATTGTAAGTAGTCGGTTTGTATAAATAAATAGTAATTTTGTAATAATCTGATAAAATCACTCGCGTGGTTCATTCTCCGTTCCCCGTCCCCTTTCAGCGGAGTGCACGGCCGGCAGCGTGGAAGAGTCCACACACACACACACGCAAGTGAACAGTAAGTATAACCCGATTTTGGGGTTATAAAATGGCGCCCAGAACGTGGGGCCCGCGACAAAAGTGATCCTGAAGCCTCGTAGAAGAGCCACATCGTGCACTCACTCTTTTTCACGATCCCCTTTAGTCTAGCTGCACGGAGAAAAAGTACGCAACACACGTACAAGTGCACACACGGACAGGCGACGATTGCAGCCACAAGTGTGCGCAGAAGAATGCGCAATAGCATAAATGTGTCAGAAATTTTTACTGACAAATTTTTATGATTAGATGCTTCTCCCCTTTTTCCCTTTTCGTCACGTCTAGGTACTAATATATTAATTAACAATTTATAATTAATTAATTAAATTATCGGGCTAAAACTAATGTACATAAATACCTTCTCGTTATCCCCCCCTATGTATATTGAGTAAAGTCAAGCAAGGTGTTATATAGAAAATAGTTTCTCTTAATTTTATACTCATATAAATTTTGCATGTACTTATTGATATTGTATTTTACATGAATATATATATGTATTTATAATAATGAAAGTATAAGTAACAGTATAATTATAATTTTACTTATAATTTCATTTATATTAGCAAAATGCGCTATTTGTTGACTGAAATGTAAACACACAAAAGAGAACAACTTTCTCTTTTTCTTGAGAAATATGCTGGTATTTCAAAATTGAAATAACAGCACAGTAAAGGATAAATTTAGTAATTACATAAATAAAAGTACAAGGTCGAGGTCAAATACCTCTTAAACTTAGTGTGTTTACATGCAAAATAAATAGCCTTTTCTGAAAATCTTTACATACATTGTCAGTTATTCGAATCTAAATTATTTCTATATAATTTCTATATAATCCATGTATTATTTACATTTTATTTTAAATTACTGATATTGCATTTGACTTTATACAATATTTCTCATATGCTCCATATATATATCTCATATACATTTAACTGATTTTTGATATTATGTCTGTCCTTTCTCGCCACTCATGTCCCTAAATTTTTATTAACTTGTTATATAATATATCATATATGCATATCGTTTCCTCTCTTATTATGTGCAAAAGCACATGAATATCGTATCGTCCCTGCACCTTTTATACTATTTTACAATACCACATATGACCCTCGCTACACATAGAAGATAGTTTTATCTTAAATATATACTTCATCGATATACTCAGAAGAAATAGCATATATATATCAAGTTGGAGACTAGAAAAGATCAAGGAAATTATCAGCATTATAAGACTTTGTAACTAATAAGCATATGCAATAACGAGGACACCACACTCAGTGTATACAGGACACTTTTCCCCATTGCTATCGATATTGCTTCTTTTTTTTATTATCGATTACTACAATTATAGCTTAAAATACTTTATTAAATACAAATACTTCATAAGGAGAGGGGCTCAAGTAGCAGAAGATTTTCTTTCTCTCTCTCTCTTCCTTCTGACAGGTATAACCTATATGTTTGACATATAGATGCACAGGGTGAATTTTGAAAGAAAACAATTACCATGAAGGAATTGAGTTTTCTCAATTTTATAAAGTGAAGGTAGATGAGAATATCCACTTCGATAGTAGAAATTAATTTTAAATCATTTTTAAGAAAATCAAGGACATTTAGTAATAAAACACTGATGGTAGTGGGACTGTACCCAAGTATAATAGAAAACTTGGTACATTGAAAGAGAAAAGCCAATGTCGCTAATCTCTTTTCACCTTCAGAAAACAACTGGCTCTATTTAATAATTTCACTGACATATTGATGAATATTTATCGTCAAGCTGGTCATTTGGACAAATAGTGCTAGGGATATATACAAACAAACTTAACTGAAAATATAAGGAGGAAATCACACGCTTAATTACAATAACCTCTTAATACTGTGAGTATTCTTTTATTTTCAGCTGCTAAATACTAAACTGCTAAATAATAATTTTAAAATAATAAATACTAACTAATAATAAATAACCTCAAATAACATTAAATAATAGTAAGCAGAATGATTAGTATAGATGTGATATCGACACCACTACAGTAAAATAGCTTTATAATGGAATACAAAATAATGCAATAAATATATTAATCCAGTTGAAGATTATTACCACCATCTATCATAAATAACAACTTAACAACAAACCAACTAAAGATATAATAACCAAGTAAGTATAGTAGCTGAAAGTAGTAATAACAAGACAGGAAACCACATAACGAGAGAACGGACGACGTTCTAGAAATGGACCGCAGCGGGAGGACGACAGGCCCTGTTGGACCTGTAAGAAACCAGGGCACTGGGCAGACAGATGCCCGGATAGACGGAAAGTCTACTGTTATAATTGTGGTGAGAACAACGTCACGACATTGAATTGTCCCCGCTGCAGCCCACGGAAGAGCTCGGGAAACGAGTAAGGGACGAGGATGCTGGAGTCGAACTCGAGAATCCCTACAACACGACTCCAAATATCACAGACGACGAATACGACTGCCCCAAAGCCAGGGATGTAACTCACATACATCCCAACATCAAGGCACCCGAGGAAGAAAACAGATTCTTCCTCAACATTGAGCTGATGGGGAAGATTTTCCCAGCGCTGATCGATCCTGGCGCTCGGAAATCCTACGTAGGCCCTGGTCCCGGCAAACTGGTAAAGTCAGCTATTATACCGGTGCGCTCCTATATGCAGATGCCGGACGGTAAGGTATGTCCTGACGAAGGCGAGGTCGATCTGTCACTAACGATCGACAACCAACGGCTTAAAGCCCGCTTCAAAGTATCGGCCTCCTTGAAATACGCCATGATCCTTGGTATGGACATACTTTCGTCGCTAAAGATGACCATCAACTTTGCAGACGCTACGTGGCACACGCCTAAGAAAATCATCAGGCGTTTCGTCACCCAACACCGTGACTCACCTGAAGCTATCACGGCTATTGCAGCCGTTAACGGGGTAGCACAACTGAAGGGCACGGAGAAAAAAGAAATGGACCGAGTGCTACGGCACCTTATACCGGAAAAAACCGGAACGCTGAAATTGGCACGCATGCAGCCACATTATATTGACACCCAGGGGCACCGTCCCATAAAACAGCGTCTCCGGCGAATACCGGATAAACTCCTCCAGCAGGCTCATGCGGAAATTGACCGATTGCTCGAGGAGGGTATCATAGAACCGTCAGAGAGCTCGTGGAGCAGCTGCCCGGTAATCGTCCCTAAAAAGGACGGAAAAATAAGGTTCTGCATCGACTACCGGGCAGTCAACGCCATTACTAAGAAGGACGCATACCCTCTTCCGCATATGGATGTCCTGCTGGACAATTTACGTGACGCGCGGTACCTGACTAAAATAGATCTTAGCCAGGCCTACCACCAGATACCGCTTGAAGAGAGCAGTAAAGAGGTCACCGCCTTTGCGGTCCCGCAGAAAGGCCTCTTTCAATATACGAGACTACCTTATGGGCTAACGAACGCCCCGGCCACATTCCAGCGAGGTATGGACCTTGTTTTCGGGCCAGCGTGGCAACCGAATGTCTTCGTGTATATGGACGATATTATCGTCGCTACGAAGACCTTCGAGCAGCACCTTCGTGAGGTGAAAGCGGTCCTCACCCGCTTGAACGAGATAGGCCTACAGATAAACAAGGAGAAATCCGAGTTTTGCTGCCCGGAGGTCAAGTACCTAGGGTACATCGTAGACGCGGACGGTCTGCACACTGACCCCGACAAAATTCGCCCAATAAGCGAATACCCAAGGCCTACCAACCTGCGACAATTGAGGGCCTTTCTAGGCATGGTCGGGTGGTACGCTAGATTCATAAAGGACTTAGCGGAAATCAAGCTGCCCCTCACCAAACTATTGAAAAAAAACATCCAGTGGCACTGGGGAGGAGCGCAACAGGAAGCTTTCGACAAGCTCAGAATCCTGTTGACGCAAGCGCCTGTACTAGCGCGCCCCGTGCAGAATCAACCGTATGTCTTGCAAACCGATGCGAGCAATTACGCTCTAGGAGCAGTGCTAAGCCAAGACCACCACGGCGAAGAGCACCCGATTGCTTACGCAAGCAGGACATTGACACCAGCTGAGACAAATTATACCGTCACCGAGAAGGAGTGCCTAGCCGTCCTATGGGCAGTAGAAAAATTCATTACAAATTCATTACAATTCATTACAAATTCAGTACAAAAACATCCGGAGTTATATCCCGATTGGTCGATCAAAGAGGGACGGTTGTATAAACATCGGCCTAATGACATTACGAAAGCGCTAGGCCACGACCAGGATGACTGGAAGCTCGTGGTACCCTCTAACGACAGAGAGCGCGTCCTCCACGAGTGTCATAACACTCTGACCTCAGGGCACTTTGGAGTGGATAAAACCACTCACAAAGTCGGCCAGCAGTACTACTGGCCGGGTATGAAAAGAGACATACAGAAACATGTGAAACACTGCCCTGAGTGTCAAATACACAAAGTGTACGAGGTAGAGTACCGGCAAATGAGGAGGAAGATGGATACATTTCCGAAGCAGCCTCATACAAAACGGGTCCATTAGAACCGTCACGTACAAAGGTCCGGGTACAGAAAGATTTTACCCCGCACGACCAAATACGTTCGGTCAGCCCGTTACCATATAGGCCAGGGCCAAGGATTCTTAAGCGACATCCTCCCAAAAAGCCACACGCACCTAAAAATGTGGAGAAAGTAGTATATGTGAGCACCCCGGAACATGGAGACGTTCGACTATATCGCGGAGACCGATGTGCGTTCATGCGGTCTATCGCAACACAACAGTAGGACATGCAACCCCATCCAACCGCACATGATGCTCACGCCACTACTAAGGAGAGATACATCATTCCGACCAAATACAGGAAGGCAACAAACGATGTTATCGCAGAATCCCCCCAAATCGCCCCACAGCAAGGAAATACCCCCATACCGTACCCACATACCGTCGCCCCAACCCATAACCCGAAACAAAACAAAGAAAGCAAAAAAAGGGTTAGCCCATTCACGATACCACCACCGGAGAGTAAAGAAATAGAAACAAGCCCAGTGGCGAGCCTGAACAATTCAGAAGAAGAGGTAATCATAGAGGCAATTGTCACCAAAGGCAGCAAGAAACTCCCAGGCTTGATGGACACCCTTATCGCACCACCCCCCAATTTTATCCCGCCCATACGGCCCCACCCTTCAATCCCCACAACGCCACTTCCGGGTCTCGGAAGCATGCGCAATAGGTCCTTCACGGGCCCAGCAGGAGCTGAAGGTTCGGACCATGGCGAGGCAGCAGTAACAAACTGCTGGAATTGTAGCGAGGTCGGTCACCGCTACAACGCCTGCCCACACCCCAGATCAAGGAGATTTTGTTATAGGTGTGGCAGAGCCGGCATTGACGTTAGCATGTGCACGTCCTGCCGGAAGCCGACCCCTGCCGTTCCGTCTTGGGAGGGGGAGGACGTTAGAGGGGTAGAGAAGACGACACGTCAGGTGTCAGAAGATTTGGTGGAGCCACTAGGGATGGCGAACGTGAATGAGGAGGTGACGGGAGCGCCTATGTCAATACCGCCAATGATGGAGCAAACCATTAGGCAAGCGGCAGCCGCCGCGGGAGCTCAGCAACCACTACTCATTATAATGCCGGGGGCGACTGTTTATTTAAATAAGTAGATCGCCTGTTGCTGAGTGCCCACGCTACCGCAGAAGGACATGATACAGGGCTGGAGGTGATAGAGGGGCACTGACATAAATAATGCCCAGCCCAGAGGCGTAAAAGTGCAGAAAGTAGCGATTATAAAATAGTGGATAAAATAGCGCGCGAACAGAAGCACTAGAAAGTATGAATGGCACGGGTACATAAATGGCGCGAAGAGATGAGACTAAAAATAAATATAAATGGCGCGAAGAGATGAGACTAAAAATAAATATAAATGGCGCGAAGAGGAGTACATAAGTATTAAAATGGCGCGTGAATAGGCGCACACACATATTAAAATGGCGCGCAAATAGGAGTACATATGTATAAATGACGTATAAATGGCACAAAGAGAAGTACATATGTATAAACGATACACAAAACGGCGCAAATAGGAGCATGGGCGCATAAAATGGCCCTGCGTATAAAATGGCGCAAACCGGAGTAAGCTCAGATATAACTGGCGCAAACAGGAGCAAATATATATAGAGGGCGCGGACAGGAGCAAACCCCTATAATATGGCGCAGTCTATATAAGAAGCATATAAAATGGCGCAAACAAGAGCCAATCCACAAAGTGACGCCCCGTGAACCTGGGCAGAGCAACGATACATGATGTATTGCGAGAGTATATAGAAAGGCGCAAGCATAAAAACGTTGATATCTAGAATAATGCCCAACGCAGAAATGGAAGAAGTAGCACCCCTATCGTTTTTTCCCGTACGGCCATCCCCATGATTCCCCACCACGTCCCAAGAGAGGAAACGGTACCCATATATCCCCATGGAAAATATATATGGAGTGAGCGCGAATCGTGCTAAGGGATGACCTGGAAAATTGAAAAAGAAAGGGATATTAGAGCCAACCCCTCAGCCGAGATACACTGATGACACAGCGTCGGTGGGTGAGGACAAAAGCAATAGCACCAGTTAGAAGAGCGCACAATGGCTCCCATAGTAACTAGGCTACTTGCTCGCCCCACCAACGCCGTACCAACCCCGATAATAGGAACGTCACTAACAACGACTATTTTTCCAGCGAACTTGCAACAAGCAGAAGAAGAAGAAGAGAATCGCAAGAAAGAAAGCGAAATGATTGCAAGAAAAACACAGAAGCGAGCGTTAGAAACCTAATTAGGTAGCTAGGACAGGATTTATATTAATATTAGTTATAGTTTTTTTTTTCGTCACCTAATAATAATCTACATTTCTTTGGGATAAGTCCCATTAGCAATAGGTTAGAATAGGGTTTAGTTTATAATTAGACGTAGGGAAGTAGTAATAGGAATAACAAATAGAATTATATCGAGCCATAGCGAGCCACCGACGACCAAGCGCTGCACCAGCGGGTGCAATCACATTTTTCGTTTTCGTTACCACAAATTATTTTTTTTTGTTTCTCGTTTATACCCATGCGAAGGGTAAACCAATGGTCGTCGTTTTTCTTCCTTTTGCCCAAATCTTGTATTGTCCCCCTACCGTGTTTTTGTCAAAGAATGTATGATCCCTTACCGTATGTATTTAACCTCGGTGTTAGTCCCCACTATGTTCCCCGAAGTACATATACGACGTTCGCGTCTCGCGTACGGACACCCTGCACAACCTTTCGCGATCACGCGCCCCCCCTGCGGTTTGGGAGGGGGAGTTTGTAACCGCCCGAACGGCGGCTGTAGGTGAGAGAGCTCGTGCGAAACCGCGAGCGTTCGGGCGTGTCCGCGAAACGATACGCGCGAGCCGCGAGGGCGCTGGAAGCGCTGTAGGAAGTAAGAAGTTCGGAACGAACTTCGCATTCTTGTCTTGACCTTCGTCAATCCGAGTTCTCGAGTTGGTTCTTCGTCGTATATCTTTTTCCTTTTCGTCCCCGACGCACCTTTATTCTGTCCCGCGGTAGAATACCGTAGTTTTGCCCGTTCGCGATCGTATCGTGAAACGTGAAGTAAGGTTGCAGTTTTGCGCCTTTCGCGGGAACGCGTAGTAAGTTTGCCCTCGCGCAAACTCCGTGCGAGAGCATCGGCATCGACAAGGAGAGGACACGCGGCGACATCCTCGTATCAGCCCCGGACCGTGAGCGGAAGCTTTGAGGAGGCGTGTGCGCGTTGCCATACGCGTGCCGTTGTGAACCAGCGACGCCATCAGCGGCTACGAGCCGCAGCCACGCGCAGCCGCGCGAGCCAGCAGCTAGGAGCGAGAGAGAGAGCGCGCGCCCGGTCGCCCGGACAGCAGCGACCGCACCAGCGAGCGACAGCGACCGCACCAGCGAGAGCCAGCGACCGCACCAGCGAGCAACAGCGACCACAACAGCGAGCGCCAGCGACCGCGCCAGTGAGCGCCAGCGACGACATCAGCGGGCGTCAGCGACAGCACCGGCGAGCGCCAGCGACAGCATCATCGTCGTCGGCGGCAAGTAGCTTTTGCTTTTGTCATTTCATTCAGGTGTGCATATAGCTAGGTTCTGACCCGCCGTCGCACCCGCGCGCCGCGATCTGCCGACTGCATAGCTTCGCGGTTTAGCCGTATAATATGTATTTATCGCGCGTAGCATAGCGATTAGTTTATAATCCCGTGTATCGTATTGTATCGCCGTAAATGCGTTCGAGTACAAATTGTCCGTTAGTATATAATATGTAGTGTAATACCGTTGTTCCCACGTGTTTCGTTGAGAGCGTCCCGTTCCGTTTCCCCCGTCCCCGTAGATGTTAAAGGAGTGCATGATTAACTGAATAATCGATGTAGTGTCGCGGAACCCGCACTCAGCATTAACTATATGTATCGCTTCATCATTGTAAGTAGTCGGTTTGTATAAATAAATAGTAATTTTGTAATAATCTGATAAAATCACTCGCGTGGTTCATTCTCCGTTCCCCGTCCCCTTTCAGCGGAGTGCACGGCCGGCAGCGTGGAAGAGTCTACACACACACACACGCAAGTGAACAGTAAGTATAACCCGATTTTGGCGTTATAATATATATATATATATATATATATATATATATATATATACGTATGTATGTGTACTTGCGCGAGTATGTATGCACGCTCCTGTGCGCACAAGCATGCTGAAGGGTCGCTATAGTTCGTTCGTTGATTAGCTGTCTGCATCCGAGAGAGATTGGTTCGCGGTGACGATCTCCGGACTTTTATGAGAGGCAGCTGCACGGGAGATACACGTAGGATTCTGAGATGGTTGCTGTTGCAAGAGCGAAAGTCATGAGTTGAAGCGTATTGCATGTATATACTTCAGTACATGTATAAACCTAACTGGCTATGTTACAATTACATACAAAGATGACTTTGGAATAGGGTCCTCTTATCCTGGGTTGCCAGTACTTCCTTGGTGATTCTTGGTAATTTTGAGTCGAATAGCCGTTAAAGGGTCGCGCGTTGCAAAGATGAGTAATATGTATGGGCTTGTACATAGTAAGAGGCAACATTGACAGAGTGCGCGCTATAATAAAAATGCGAGATCAGAAGACGTGTGGGGGCAATGATGCGAGAGCAGTAGAAGATCGCTGTGCTAAATATTCCTAGTGAACAACCGATCTTGATAGAAAGAGCCCTAATCAAAATGAATAAAGCGAGGGTAACTGAGACGTGAATTGAAGCGACCAGAGAACGTTCTGAGTGCTTCCGCCAGCAATAGGAGGTAAACCGGGAACTTGTACACAATAGGGCAGCATAACTTGCTGATACTGTACAATTGCACGTACTTAACCTGTCAACCATAAAGGACCAGGAGGTCTGTAAAATGCCACGAATTAAGAGCGTGGAGAAATTGAATGACTCCACACATGAGAAAGATTGCGAGGATATAAGTCGAAATGTAGCTCAAGTGATCGAAAGATCCGATTAAATAGAGCGGGTCACGCAAGATCAAGGAAACTAGTCTGAGAGAAATCCATTATCTATGAGACGATAAATTCGATTTGATAGCTGAACGATTGGAAAACGTTATTAGTAAAGATAACGGAATAGTTAGAAAATATAAATTATATATAGGCATATATAATTATATACTCTATATGAAAATATATAGGCCTACGATGGCTCGATCGCTAGAGCGAAGGACTAGTAACTTGGTGATCCGAGTTCAAATCCCGGTCTCGGCTGATTGGCACAAACACCGCTGTAATAATTTACATGTGCTTTGTTTACAAACACATCATAGACCTCCGTCGCTGATTAGCACCGATATATGGAAGCATAAATAGAGCGACGTTAAATAACATAAAAAAATATATAAATTAATTACAGAAACGCGATTGGATATCTTTAAAGATTACTTTACCACCGAACTAAAAACCAAGAGATTAAATAACGTTGTACACACAGACGCTGATGAATTAAATAAATACACGAAAAAGAAAATTGAAGACAATAAGCATAAAGTACGGGAAATAGATATTACCACATAGATATCACTTACTGTCAACGCATTGTAGAAATAAAATCACCGCGCAAAATTATGCAAAAATTAGAGGAATATAAATGACTAGAATGTAGAGTCACGCGCGTCGCGGCTAGAAAAGACTTATAGGCGTTAGAATATTAGGTTGTCAAAGATCTGCCTTCCGCTTTTCTGCTCTTTATTCAATGCTTTATAAAAAGTGTTACAGTGGTCGGATTTACTTCCAATATGCGCCGTGTTGTTCAATAATCTGTTTCCATCTAGACGGCAACTTCATAATACCCCTGTCGTAGAAACCCCTCTCCTTATTTGCGAAGAACTCGGATAGCCACTTTTCACAAGCCTTTTTTGAGTCCAACTTTACACCCCAAGGGCGTTCGACATAGACAGGAACAGGCGGTAATCACTTGGCGCTATGTCCCGGCTATATGGTGGATAGGATAAAACCGCCCATATGAACTGCCGTAGCTTCTGACTAGTCATCAACGAAGTATATGGTCTGGCGTTGTCCTGGTCTGGTGGAACACTACACCCTTCGTGTTGGCCAATTGTGGATGCTTCTGGTCGATAGCCTGCTTCAAGCTGTCCAGTTGTTCACAGTAGATGGTAAATTTAAGCGTCTGGCCATATGGGAGCAGCTCTTAGTGGATGATTCCCTTCCAATTCCACCAAACACACAGTAAAACCTTCTTGGCCGTCAATCCCGGCCTGGCCACTGTTTGGGACGGTCCACCGGCCTTGGACCACGACCGTTATTGCTTGTTATTATCGTACGTGATCTATTTCTCGTCGCCAGTCACTATTTGCTTCAAAAATGGGTCGAGTGCGTTCCGTTTCAGCAGCACATCACAGGCGTTAATTTGGTCCAGAAGGTTTTTCTGCGCCAGATCATGCGGCACCCAAACATCAAGTTTTTTTGTATCTAGCCTTCTGCAGATGGTTTAAAATAGCTTGGTGACTAAATCTCATCTCCTGGGCGATGTCACGAGATACCATATGCCTGTCTAACTCGATAAATTCCATGATTTGACCGGTATTTGTCGTCACAGGTCATCTGCCGGCTGGCTTATCCATGGTGTCGTTTTCACCAGCTCTGAATCGTCGAAACCATTCCTCTTCGGTTCGTCGTGATAGCGTGCCATCCCCAAAACACAATTAATCTCACGGAACGTTTCTCTAGCGGATTTGCTTTTGACGACCGTAAACTTTCAAATAGCGCGAATTTCGGCGTTAATGAACTCCATATTTACACGTTTATAATTTTTGAACGCAATATCCAAATTACGAGAGTGGATTGATAAGTTTTTGACCAAGAGATGGCGCCACTAGGCCTACCTTGAGGTGGCGTTCTATAGTATCATCCTTAGATAGCTAGTAGCTATAGTTTCAGTCCGATCGCCATTTTAGTTTAGGTTTGAGAGAATGCTGAACAAGACGCCTCTGTGTTTTTCGTAAAAATGGAAAAGTTGGAAAATTGTGCTGTCATCAAATACTTTTATTTGAAGGGGTTAACGCCGAAGAAAATTAAAGAAGAGATGGCCTCAACACTGGGAACATCCTCCCTATCATATTCAACCGTTAAGCAGTGGGTTTCCGAGTTTAAAAAGGGTCGTGTGAGCACCTCTGATGAGCCTCGCTCAGGACACCCCTTGAGGTCACAACTCCAGATATGACCGAAAAAATCCATCAAATAGTGCTGAAAGACCGCAAATTAAAAGTGCGTAAGATAGTTGAGACCTGTAGGATGTCATATGAACGTGTACAAAATATTTTGCACCAACATTTGTATATGGAAAAGCTCTGTGCAAGATGGACACCGCGTTTGCTAACAGTCGACCAAAAATTGATTCGAAAGAACATTTCTACCGTCAATTCGTAACCGTTGACAAAAATTTGGTCCACCACTACACTCCTGAAACCAAACAACAGTCTAAAAAATGGATTGGACCAGGGGAACCAACTCCAAAGGTGGTAGGAACAATTTTTTCAGCGATCAAGGTTATAGCTACTGTTTTTTGGGATGCAAGAGATATTATATACATTGATTACCTTGAAAAGGGTAAAACTATTACTGGTCCATACTGCGCAAACTTATTGCAACGTTTGAGCCACGAAGTGAAAATTAAACGACCTCATCTGGCGAAGACAAAAATCTTGTTTCATCACGATAACGCAGCAGCGCACACGTCAATTTGCGGACAATGAATAAGTAATCGAAGTTGTAAATGAGTATTTTGAGGAGCTTGGCGAATCAATCTATAGAGATGGGATTACTAGACTAGAAAACCGCTATGAGAAATGTATCAGTCTTGGAGGAGATTATGTTGAGAAATAAAAAAAATTCTTAAAAACGTTGTTTTTCTTGGTCAGGCCGGAAACTATCAATCTACCCTCGTATAAGCAAGAATATTTAGACACTTGTCAGTTTAAGATTTTAAAATTTTGACAAATTTCTTTTAGTTCTCGCAATAGTCACTTCGGTTTCCCTCATTTCTATAAATTAATTTTCATATCTGTATCATCTGTACAAGAGTTACACATAGTTTTGGTTACGACTATAGCAGCCGGCATCGGACGGTTCATCAAATCGCGATAAAGACGAACGGCTTGGTTAATTCATGAAATTGGATAATGCGCTATGGCCGTTATTTCTCTGCACGATCTCAGATCCGGCATCAGTACGAAATGCGTCAGTCAACTGTCAAGTTTCATTTTATATTATTAGTTATATCAGGTTATATATGCAAAATATATTGAATGTGCTTTCCCTTCCTTCACTCACTCTATCGTACTCTCTCTCTCTCTCTCTCTCTCTCTCTCTCTCTCTCTCTCTCTCTCTCTCTCTCTCTCTCTCTCTCTCTCTCTCTCTCTCTCTCTCTCTCTCTCTCTCTGCCTATTTATCTCTCCAATATAATTAGTATATGGTATAGTCGCTTATATATATATATATATATATATATATATATATACTATATATACCAATAAACCCTAAAGCTAACCGTGAAAAAATGACACAAATCATGTTCGAAACCTTTAATAGTCCAGCTATGTACGTTGCTATCCGGGTTCTACTTTCACTGTATAGTTCTGGTCGGTATTGTATTGTATTGTTTCGGTATTGGTATTGTTGTAGATTTGGGTGATGGTGTTTTTCATACCGTGCCTATTTATGAAGGTTCTGCTTTACCGCATGCTATTCTTATATTATATATATATATATATATATATATATATTCGGTGGGTGTGGGTGTGTATGTGTGTGTGTGTGTGTGTGTGTCGCAGATATGAATATTTTTTTTGACTATATATATATATATATATATTCTTTTTATTAATTTTATTTTTTTAAATATTAATTTGCACTTTCATAAAATTTTAATCATACACACGCACACACATAAGCACGCACGAAATCGAGTCGAAAAGCTCGTACATTCGGCTGAGGGTGCAAAAAAAACAACATTAACGTACAAATCTTTAGCAAAATCTGGGGGTACTTATCGGATGTCGAGTCTTTTAAACAAATTTACTTTAAGACTTTATTGAAATTACTTTATATTTTTTTGAATATCACTTGCTGCAACTTAGAGTTTTATATTTATATTTTATAGAAGAAAAAATATTAATCGCAACATAATTAGCAGCAGTAGCGTTAAAATGTATCTGGTAGCTCTCATAAAGCCAGGCCTAGCTAGACTGAATATATGAAAATTCAGATATAGGAACTCGTACAAAAACTTATTAATACCATCTGTTTGGATCATCTAGTTTTATCTGAGTTTATGTTTAGTAAATGAATTCAAAAATCTGAAATGGGGCTGGGATACAAAAATACCAAACAGAGCAGAATTTGAAACGCCCCTATCACTTAGAAATTTAGCTTAAAGATTTAGCCACGACAAATATGCCATTATTCGACGGGACTGGGTAAAAAAAGTATTAAACATACCATAGGATAAACTGTATGAAATTATCAACTAAGGAAGAAAACTAATTGTTATGAAGAGCAAATGCAAGAATGCCACAGTGCTAATTGAAACCTGCACATGCCCTCTCTGAAATGACATCCAATAACTATTACATCGACATCAACATTACTGCGGAATCGACTAATCAAACACCAGAGCTTAACTAACTGACTGACATTCCGATTATTCGCGAGGTATGTAGGTGCAGTAATAATAGCCAAACTCAAAATAACTTGAAGATGCGCAGCTGCAAATTATTTCAAAGTATCCAATCAGTGTACGAGTTTTAGAACAGCTGGCGATAAAAGCATACTGTATTGGTTTTGCAGTTTGACTACAACAGAAAAATCTTCACTTCTTCTGTGGCTATCGAATATGAAGTAAGCGTCTCCTAAATAAGCAATAAGGATAGACATTTTCCAGGTTATGATACATTCTTTACTCTGCATTCGAAACAAATTATTCATATTATATCTTATTATATCTTAGTCATATTATATCTTGTGTATGTAAAATCATTATTCTGTGGAAGCTTAATTCACACTTTCGTTCCGTGATTGATAAACTCAGTCCATAGCCCTCAATATCATTGTTACAGATAAAAGTCAGGTAAATATTATGAGGATAGTCTAACTCTCGAACATATGGGAGAAGGGAATTGAC
Source organism: Sycobia sp. Sy_11 (assembly GCA_018907035.1). Taxonomy (NCBI): domain Eukaryota; kingdom Metazoa; phylum Arthropoda; class Insecta; order Hymenoptera; family Epichrysomallidae; genus Sycobia; species Sycobia sp. Sy_11. Next base: position 4,055,045 of record JACCIC010000023.1, read on the forward strand.
ATTAAAATGAATGCCTTATATAAATATATATTTCTACATACATCTACAAAAGGAAGTCAATTTTTCCTGGATACGTACTGCTTTTGTGTTTGCTCCGGTCTTATATCATGTTCGATATAAAAATTCTTCTGTCTCTTTATCATTTTATAACTATGTAATAAACTGCAATTATGTAATGTATAGAAATTGTATTAAAAAAAATTAACTTCATCACTGTAAGAGAAACAACATTATATTACATTACCCAAAAGTGTGCCATGACATTGATGTTAAAAGTTCTATGAAGATCCTCTACAGTCTGTTCCATGAAAGGTCGACAAGGCATAATACCTGCATTATTTACTAATATTGTTACACAACCTACTTCTTTCTTGACTTTTTCAGCCACTAGTTGTATTTCCTTTCGATTAGAAACGTCACACCTTCCAAAAGTTAAAAACAATATTTATTTTAATATTCTCAAATGTTCATGCGTATATCAAAATTAAGTATTGTTATTTAATAACACTGACATGCCAAGTCAATTTACTACATTAGAATGGAACTAAAATATGGAAATATCTATTTAAATCCTATTGACCTACGATCAATACGATTTTTACAAGAATGCTATTTAAATTTTTTCAACTAAATGTTTTGAATAAGTTATCTAAAAACTATATGGCCCATTTTTTTAATTGAGTAATATAGAATACAATATTTACTATATAAATTTATAACAAATTTCAGTATGGCTAAATTGCAAACAGTAATTGAATTTTAAAATAGAAATGCAGCAGCTGAATATTGAATTTGAAAATCTAAAGTCTTGTTTTGGATACATCATCCAAAAAGGGAATGAAATTTTTAATAAAAAGGTTAGTGAATTACTATCCAAAATATATAATTGTTTTTGTATATATTTTTGTACATAGTTGGACAAAACTAGTGTAATCTTAACAGAAAGTGAAGAAATGATTAAAATTGCTGTTCTAATTTTTTCTTAAATACGTTTCTCTAACTTTAAGAATTCGAAAAATCTCTAATATTTCTAACATACAAAATTACATATTTTTACCAATTTCTTTTTATTTTTTAAATGAAAGCCTAGATAGAACCTATTAATTTCACACTAAAATTTTTTGTATATATCATGATATAAACACAATTGTTATCAAATTAAAAAAAAATATTTTTAACACAAGAAGTGACGAATATAATTTCGAAAGAAAACGAAAATTATGCCTGAGATTACCATTTTGTCTTAAGTGGATATAGAACTATGAAAATCTAGACTCTTTCTAATGTAGGCAAAAAAATATATTTTCTTATTTACTTATGAATGCCATGAATGCTGTGCCAATGTAAATACATGCTACTATTAACAAATATATTAAAAGAATTATAAATAATTTATTTAATTAAGTATAGTCAATTTTTATTATTAAATAAAATTTATTATATATATATATGTATATATATATATATGTATATATATATATATATATATATATATATATATATATATGTATATATATATATATATATATACACGAGGGTGGATTGATAAGTTTCCGGCCTGACCCAGAAAAACAACGTTTTTAAAAATTTTTTTTATTTCTCAACATAATCTCCTCCAAGGCTGATACATTTCTCATAGTGGTGTTCTAGTCTAGTACTGCCATCTCTATAGACTGATTCATCAAGCTCCTTAAAATACCCATTTACAGCTTCGATTACTTCTTCATTGTCCGCAAATCTCTTACCGACAAGCCATTTTTTGAGGTTAGGAAACAGATAATAGTCACTCGGAGCTAGTTCAATTCAATCTTCATATCGTTGATTTTAGCGATCGCAACGATTGATGTGTGCGCTGGTGCGTTATCGTGATGAAACAAGATTTTTGTCTTCGCCAGATGAGGTCGTTTAATTTTCACTTCGTGGCTCAAACGTTGCAATAAGTTTGCGTAGTATTGACCAGTCATAATTTTACCCTTTTTAAGGTAATCAATATATATAATATCTCTTACATCCCAAAAAACAGTAGTCATAACTTTGTTCGCTGAAAAAATTGTTCTTGCCATCTTTGGAGTTGGTTCCCCTGGTCCAATCCATTGTATAGACAGTTGTTTGGTATCAGGAGTATAATGGTGGACCAAATTTTCATTAACGGTTACGAATCGATGCAAAAATTCGCTTGGATTACGCTTATACAACGCCAAATTGACGGTAGAAATGTTCTTTCGAATCAATTTTTAATCGACTGTTAGCAAACGTGGCATTCATCTTGCAGAGAGCTTTTTCATATTCCAATGTTGGTGCAAAATATTTTGTACACGTTCATATGACATCCTACAGGTCTCAGCTATCTCACGCACTTTTAATTTCCGGTCTTTCAGCACTATTTGATGGATTTTTTCGATCATATCTGGAGTTGTGACCTCAATGGCGCGTCCTGAGCGAGGCTCATCAGAGGTGTTCAGACGACCCTTTTTCAACTCGGAAACCTACTGCTTAACGGTTGAATATAATGGGGAGGATGTCTCCAGTGTTGAGGCCATCTCTTCATTAATTTCCTTCGGCGACCCCTTCAAATAAAAGTATTTGATCACAGCACAATTTTCCAACTTTTCCATTTTTACGAAAAACACAGAGGCGTCTTGTTCAGCATTCTCTCAAACCTAAACTAAAATGGCGATCGGACTGAAACTATAGCTACTAGCTATCTAAGGATGATACTATAGAAAGACACCTTAAGGTAGGCCTAGTGGCGCCATCTCTTCGCCAGGCCGGAAACTTATCAATCTATTCTCGTATATGTATATGTATATATATATATATATATATATATATATATATATATTAGGTTGTCAAATATCTCCCTTCCGCTTTTTTGCTCTTCATTCAATGCTTTATAAAAAGTGTTACAGTGGTCGGATTTACTTCCAATATGCGCCGTGTTGTTCAATAATCTGTTTCCATCTAGACGGCAACTTCATAATACCCCTGTCGTAGAAACCCCTCTCCTTATTTGCGAAGAACTCGGATAGCCACTTTTCACAAGCCTTTTTTGAGTCCAACTTTACACCACCAAGGGCGTTCGACATAGACAGGAACAGGCGGTAATCACTTGGCGCTATGTCCCGGCTATATGGTGGATACGATAAAACCGCCCATCTGAACTCCCGTAGTTTCTGACGAGTCATCAACGAAGTGTGTGGTCTGGTGTTGTCCTTGTGGAACACTACACCCATCCTGTTGGCCAATTGTGGATGGTTCTGGTCGATGGCCTGCTTCAAGCGGTTCAGTAGTTCATAATAGATGGTAAAATTAAGTGTCTGGCCATATGGGTGCAGCTCATAGTGGATGATTCACTTCCTATCCCACCATACACACAGTAAAACCTTCTTGGCCGTCAACCCTGGCTTGGCCACTGTTTGGGACGGTCCACCGGCCTTGGACTACGACCGTTTTTGCTTGATATTGTCGTATGTGATTCATTTTTCGTCGCCAGTCACAATTCGCTTGAACAATGGGCCGAGTTCGTTCCGTTTCAGCAGCACATCGCAGGCGTTGATATAACTTTTGAATGCAATATCCAAACTAATCATGCATAGTGTCGTTTTTTGCGCTATGTGAAGACCTTTCAAATGATGTATAGTATTGCCAGATACGAGCTCTGTAGCGCTTTGTAGATAGCCGCGAAATTCATAAGACAAAAAGGCGGAAGAGAAATATTTCACAACTTAATATTTATACATACATTGTGACGGAGGTCACAATGAGTAACGGCTTCTGCCCTGGATGCCTCGGAAGAAGGTGTCTGAGTTCGCGACTAATCGGAAAAATTTCGAGGTGTCGTTGAATTCAGCCGCAGCACGAAGATCGGAGCGAAGACGGAGAGCACGAACTGATGCGCGCGCACGCCACGTATAGCTAGACAGAGAAATACGTATGCCGCCGCCGCACGAAAGAGCAAGTGTGACGAGGAGGGCCCGGGGGAGAGAGGGGGCGGTAGAAGACGCGTAAAGAGTTGACTTGATTATTGCTGGCTGAGACGTCGAAGTGAAAAAATGGTTTGCTCGGTTTTTCTGCTCGTTCTCTCGAAACACCCTGAGTTTCCGAAAAAGAAAGAGATAAGAGACGAGCTTGTAAGGTGTTTCTGAACTGCTTGTGAGGCTGAAACGCGTCGTAACTGTGGCGCCGACGATCTACTTGCCGTTCGCCAAACCTGTCCCGAGAGGAAGAGAGAGAGAGAGAGAGAGAGAGAGAGGGACGATCGCGGCTCATCCGAACCGATTATCACAAGCAGAAACGAGAGGAACGACATCCAAGGCTCATTCGAGTCCAATTATAACAAGCTCGAACAAGAGGAAGATGATCATCCGCCGACGCCTTCCATCGACAGTCCGGTGACATCTGAGTACGGTGAGTACTGACGGCAAGCGACCGCGTAATTGTATGCCCGGACCATGGACCACAGTGAGATGCAGGAAGATTTATAGTACGAAAACGACGGGGCGGCTGGACGAGAAGAAGATGCTCCACAGCAAATGAGCGGAGACCGCGAGTTGCCGCGAGTCAGGAGTGCGAGAGAGAGAGAGAGAGAGAGAACCGAATAGCGAGACTCGGGATTGCGAGTGACTGAGAGAGATAGAGTGTGTGTGCACCGCGTAGCCGAGGTTCGTGTGCACCGTGAGCCCGAGAGTGTGTGCGCGTAAAGACGGGTGTAAGTAAGATTGAGAGAGAGAGAGAGAGAGTGAGAGAGCGTATTCGGAGCTATTATGACGCAGAGATTTATAATAAACGAAGTGTGCTAAGATATTCGAGGCGTTTATTTATTGAGTGCTGCCCCCTTTTTTGTTCTCTTTAGCCTTGCCCCGCTTTCATCAATGGACTCCCTCGTGGAGAGAGGACGGGCCGTTAGCAGCCGGAGAAGCCAGCAGGTAGGTGCTGTAAGAGTTCAGTATTCTGTGTCGGTGGCCAGGGCAAAGGCCACCAGGTCACAGTGGCGCCCAACGTGGGGCCGCGTTGAACGGGGAGGATGGCAGTGCGCGAACATACATTCTAACCTACTTTGGCCACGTGGCACGGGAATTCCGCCATTGTTGTGCGCGTGTGGGCGGAAGTGTGTGAAGAAAAACTTTTGAAGTCTATAACTTTTGAACGCATAGCGTCTTTTGGTATGTTAAACAAAGACCTTTCAAATGATGTATAGTATTACCAGATACGAACTTTGTAGCGCTTTGTACATAACCGCGAAATTCATAAGACAAAAAGGCGGAACGGAGATATTTGACAACCTAATATATTAGTTTTGTATATATTTTCAAGTAAATGTTTTAAATTGTAAGGTGTTGGACAATTCAGCGACCGATAATTTTTTCTAGTAACTAGCTAACATCAAATTCTTTTTATACAAATGCTTTATTGACGTCCCATAGTTCTTGTATATAGATTAAGTAATTTATGCCTTCTTTTTATTGCTTGTCTCTTGAGAGTTTCACAGAAAGTAAAGATGAACTTTGCGTACCCATTCTTTGTTTCATACTATTCTAGCCAACGCAATCAATATATATATATATATGTGTGTGTGTGTGTGTGTGTGTGTGTGTGTGTGAGTGTGTGTGTGTGTGAGTGTGTGTGTGTGTGTGTGTGTACTTTTTGATATAAATTTATAAATGTTTTTATCGGTCTTACAGTCTTTATAATATCATATATTAGCTAAAATTATGACAGTTAGAGTTTTGTTGTTTATGATCACCCCCGTAGAATCTGAAATAAAACTATTACTACAATAAATTATATAAAAAAATTAAAAATAAAAATACAATAATAAGTAAAATAAAAAAATAATAAAAGTACTATTCTATGTTGTTAAAGGTCAACCTGATTAGCCCCACCACCTTAAATTACCTTTTTGTCCGTCGTTTCGAACCGCTACGGTTCATCCTCACGAACTAAACTAAATTGAAAAACCCAGCATGTTACTTTATATACCCCATCCCCACTCTAAATCTATTAGTATAACATTTATAGGACCCCTCTTTTTTTTTCTTTAACATAACTTTTTGATATAAACATTTTGAAATATGGATTTTCGCAGATGCAGTTTCGATTCCTTTGGTAATATGTTTTTTTGTTAATTTATGCCTTAATAATTCGCTATCTTACAGCATAGAAAAAATTGTAATACCGTTTTTCGTGATTCATTTTCTTATCTATTTTCTTCTTACGCAGGAAAAAAGAACACCGGGCACGGCTGGCTTTCTCCATCGCCTATGCGATGCCACAATGCCCCAGAAACGGAAAGTACTAAACAGACGACAAACATACTGGTGGACAGCCGAGATCGCGGATCTCAGAAGCAATTGTTTGAAGCTGAGACGGAAAGCTCAACGAGCCTGAAGTCGAGGCGTAGTGGGACTATACACTACGGAGTATAGTCGCGCCAGACAGCGACTGAGATACGCGATCAATGACAGTAAGAAACGGTGTTCGACAAAACTAATCGACGAGGTAGAGGGGCAACAGTTATAAAATTGTAACATGCGCCCTGGGAGGTCGGGGTCCGCCGGAACTACGAGACGCGAAAGTGATGGAGCGGATAGTTGAGAGATTTTTCCCAACCCATCCCAACAGAACGGACGCGACAAACGAAATGACAGATATAGAGATCCCTCTCTTCACGCAGGAAGAGCTCAACAGAGCTTCGAATGCGTTGAAGCCTATCAAGGCCCCGGGTCCCGATGGCATACCTAGTGAGGTATTACGGGTGGTCGCTTCGCGCCGCCCGGACATCCTTTTGGGTTTGTACAACGGGTGTCTGGTGGACGGAGTTTTTAGCAGGCTCTGGAAGGAGGCTCGATTGGTTCTCATCCGTAAGTTTAAGGGGAACCCCGATTTGCCTTCTTCGTACAGGCCTCTCTGCCTACTAAATACGGCAGGGAAGCTGTTGGAGCTACTGCTGAGACCAAGACTGTCACAGGCAATTCCAAACGCCGGAGACCTATCCGAACAACAACACGGATTTAGAAAAGGACGGTCGACAATCGGAGCTATAGGTGACGTGACGAACATCTTTCACGCGGCGAACAGGGGCTGTCATGCAACCAGACCACTGGTTCTGTTGGTGACCCTGGACCTTCGTAACGCCTTTAACTCTGCAAAATGGACAGAGATACTGGGGGCGTTGGAGTTGACTTTCAAGGTTGACTCCTACCTCCTTCGTATCATACGGGACTACTTACGAGATCGAGGACTGACGTATGATACTTTGGACGGAAAGTAATGGAAACGCGTGACAGCGGTGGTGGCGCAGGGTTCCATTTTAGGCCCCGACTTCTGGAACGTACAATACGACGGTTTGCTGAGACTAGACATGCCCTCCGACGCGCATCTCATCGCCTATGCAGACGATGTGGCAGCCGTGATAGTCGCACGCGACTATCACTTGATTCAGTTAAAGCTGAATCAAGTCATGAGACGCGTGAACGAATGGATGACAGATCACGGACTGCAGCTCGCGCTGCAAAAGACTGAGTTGTTGCTGCTGACTCGCAGACGTATACAGACGGTGGTTCCGATGACGTTAGGGACGGAAAGACTGGAAACCAGGAGTGAAGTCAAGTACCTTGGCGTTACCTTGGATACGAAGCTGAGCTTCTGGCCCCACCTACGAAACGCGGCGACAAAGGCAGCAGAAAAGACCAAGGCTCTAAGTAGACTGATGGCCAATACCAACGGACCGAAACAGAACGTTCGGAGACTGCTGATGAGCGTTACCCACTCGATTTTGCTTTACGGGGCGGAGGTTTGGGCTGACGCGATGAATATCAGGAAACGCGCGAACGCCATGAAAAGCGTACAAAGGGTGGGCGCGTTAAGAATCGCTTGCGCGTATCGTACCGTGTCTGAGAGCGCCGTTTTCGTGATTGCTGGGATCATGCCCATCGATCTGCTCGCGGCCGAACGGAGGCGAATTTACGAGCGGAGCTCGAACGTTGGAAGGGAAGACGCTGTGACTGAAGAACGGACGAAGACCATCGAGACATGGCAGAGACGGTGGACGACGGACGAAAGAGGACGGTGGACGAAAAGACTAATACCCGAAATCGGTCCGTGGAAAGAGAGGAAATACGGAGAGGTGAACTTCTACCTTACCCAATTTCTGTCCGGACACGGATACTTCCGTAAGCACCTCTGCAAGATGAAGAGGGTCGCCTCTTCAGAATGCAAGTACTGCGGATGGGCTTGGGACGATGCGGAGCACACATTTTTTGTGTGCGAACATTGGACTGAGCCACGACTAGAGTTACAGACGAGGACAGGAGTGATCACGCCAGAAAACGTGACGAAAATTATGATGACGGACGCGGACAGCTGGCGGTTGATCGCAAAATACGTTATGAATGTGCTTCAGAACAAAAGAGCAGATGGATGTTTGAACGATTGAAAGTCTATGAAGAGTGAATGTAATATCGAGTATGCATGAGAATCTGGAATGAAAGATATGAACGTGAAATGACCACGCAAGGACTGCCGCCCAGGCTAAAGTAATGTGTATAACAGTTCCGGGCTGGTGTCGGTGCAACACGGAGATATGTGTTTAGTGCGCAGTGACATGGGTTTTCTGTCGAGTCGCACATACTCCGGTGGTCGTTTTTCAGGACCATTCTTGCTGAACGACCATCGAAGATGCATAAACAGCATTCACAGACTCCGAAAAACAAAAAAAAAATAATAATAATAATAATAATAATAATAATAATAATAATAATTAAAATGATTATGATGATGATGATGCTAATGGTAAAATAATAATAATGACGGAAAAAGAAAGACGGAACCAAAGAGTATCGAATAACAAGAGAGTTGCGCAAGGTTCTATCTTGGGACCCGAATTCTGGAATATACAATACGATAGCTTACTTAGATTGGACATGTCAACGGATGTGCGCCTTCTTGCGTACGCCAACGACGTGACAGCTGTAATGGTCGCACGTGACCACCACTTGGTGCAGCTTAAACTGAATGAACGACAAAACATGGATGCCAGCTAGCGCTACAAAAAACGGAGTTATTCCTGTTAACTCGTCGTATAATAGGCACAGTCGTTCCAAAAACGTTAGAGACTGGAAGGTTTGTAACATAAATGAGGTGAAGTATCTGGCGGTTACTCTAGATATGAAGCTAAATTTTTAGCCTCATATACGCAACATGACGAATAAAGTAGCAAAAAGAACAAAGGCTTTGAGCAGACTGATAGTTAATACCAACAGATCCAGACAAAACATACGTAGTCTCTTGCTGAGCATAACTTACTCGATAGCGGGCGTAATTCCAATCGATCTATTAGCGGAAGAATGATAAAGAATTTACGAACGAAGTGCGATCATCGGGAGGGAAGACACTGCGATGAAAAAACGAATAGACAAACACGATGGACAATGAACAAACGAGAACGCTGTACGGAACGGCTCCTACTCAAGATTGGTCTCTGAATGGAGAGAAGAGACGATGAGGTGGATTTGTACCTCACTCAATTTCTGTCCAGATACGGGTACTTTCGTAAATACCTCTGCAAGATGAAGAGGTTAACGTCATCAGAATGTAATTACTACGGATGGCCTATGAAAATGTGGAACACATGTTTTTCGTGTACGCCCATTGGAATAGGATACGATCGACGCTCGAAAGAACAATAGGAGTGATGATGCCAGATAAATTTACTACACTTATGATAACGGATGTGGACAACTGGTTATTGATCGTTAATTTCGTCATAAATGTGCTACGGAGCAAAAGAATCGATGGGTGTCTGAAAGAGTAAATCTGGATTTGAATATAGATTCGTGTATAAATAAAATACTAGTATGAAAGGAATGAACGTATAAGACTACGTAAAGAGTGCTGCCCTGACTAATGTAATGTTTATAACACTTTCGGACTGACATAGGTGCAAAGAAGGACACAGGTGTTTAGTGTGTAGGAATGCAAGTACTGCTGTGCACAAATATGAGTAAGACTTTGAATTCAAACTTCTCGGTTTTATCGATTCGGACAAATGTTTTTATTTTTATATTGGTAGTACTGTCAGAGTTGTCTGTATCAAATTTAACCCAATTATCTTTATTTTTCATATAGTTACGCTTATGTTTTGTGAACAAAGAAAGGTTGTCTATTCGGTTTATATAATGCCTGAAATTATTCAACAAAGAAGTAGCATTAAATTTTGTGCGCGAAATGAAATATCGGTCGCCGAAACGTTCAGAATGCTGCAGAAGGCCTTCAATGAGAAGTATTTGGCCTTATATACGCAACATGATGAATAAAGCAACAAAAAGGACAAAGACTTTGAGAAGATTGAGTAGATAGTCAATACGAACGGACACAGACAAAACTTACGCAGACGGTTGCTGTGGATAACCCACTCGATCTTATTGTATGAAGAGGAGATATGGGTCAACGCAAAAAATATTAGGAAACGGGAAAATACCATGAAAAGTATTCAAACGGTGGGGGCACTAAGATCGTATCAAACCGTTTCGCAAGATGCGGTTTTCGTGATAGCGGACGTAATGTCAATTCGTCTGTTAGCGGAAGAATGAAAAGAAATTGTCGTCAGGTATCTGCAATCGTAAAATCCCGGCATATGAAATGTTCAACATATCGGCTCCAAACGCAAAACCCTCAGCCACTCCAGCACTAAGCCGTTCGCTCCTCCAGCTAAACTTAATTAAGTTTCGAGATCGTGCAATACAAACATGCTACACGAAGAGCGCATCTCCTGTACACAGCGGCCATTCGCCTGCAGTACTTTTCGTACTGCAGGTAGTGTGATGAAGCAAGTAAGTATGACGAACTCAGCAGCTTGCAGTATCAACCGCCTGATGCAAAGGTGTGGTCCTTGTACGTTGAACATTATCCTGCAAAGGGACGCCATCACCATCGCCGCATTGTCCCCCGACCTTCGAATATGTTCCCAGAAGATGAGCTTCGCATCTCCAGGTACTTGACGGATGTCTTCGTCAAGCCCCCAACCTCTTCTATAATTCTCGCCACGTCCTCCGCATACCCGATCAGCGAGCAGCTTTCCGGCATATCCAACCGAACGATTCCATCATAGGAAATACTCCATAGATTCGGTTCCAGGATAGAGCCGTGGGCCGGGCCACACGTTATTTTTTTTCGCTTTGAGGTGTCTGCCATATGGTACACAATGGATTTGTCCTTCAGATAATCTTCGATGATCTGAAGTAAATACTTAAATACATTGAAGTTCTTCTCCAATACCCCCAGCACGTCTATTCACCAGACTAAATTGAAGGCGATTTTGACATCGACTGTCACCAGAAAACACATAAGACGGGAAAAGTGATTCTCCAGTTCAGTATTCCTGGCTGCCTTCAATATCTTCTGGATTGCGTCTAGATGTACCGACCTCTTCGAAAGCCGTACTGCCTCTTGAAAAGGTCGTCTGTTGAAGGTGATATGAAACTGTATAGTCTGTATCGTGAAACGAAATATACATCAGGGGCGTTCTCTCTGTAGCTAGGCCTCCGACAGGTCGACGTAGATCCGATGTTTAAGACAACCAAACCTAGTCTGGATGCCATGTCCTTCACTCGTCTTCCCCTAGAGTCCACCAAGGGTTCCTCCACTTGAGAGCTTTGCTGTTCAAATCCCCAGCCACTACCAGCTATCCCTCCATTTCTCTTATCGCATCCTCAAGGGCATCCAGTTTAGACTGGAAACCCCCGATGGCCTTATTCGGTGTAAGATAGCAACTGATGTAATTTACGTTATTACCCCTCACCTAGACGAAGAAATCTTTAAAATGATAAAATATTACATATTTTATTCTTTATTTTGCAGCCTAGTTTAACCCAGTATTTCTGCAAAATGTAGTATTCAGTAGAGTTTTTTTTACATTCTTTAATTTTTGTAACCACATGGTAACAAGAAAGTTCGTGTGAAAGAAAGTCCTTTTTTAAAACAATACGTGTCTTCACCTTATTTCTGTTTGCAATGTCTTTATTTGACATGCATTTCATAGATTTACCATTAATATATTTTATATTATATTTTATATTATTTCCCGCTGTTTCAAAGAATTCGGAACATTCACAAACATTCCTTTTACAAGATTGTGTATACTATCCATATTTATTTTTAAAGAATACATAAAATTCAAACATATTCCTTTAACTGTACAACATTCTATGGCTTGATAAATAAATAAAATATTTACTTGAAATACATAAAAGATCGGGCCTCTTGATATAAATGTTTTCATATAAGCGTCTGATCCATAGCTTTTTAATTTATCGATCATTTCACTTAATGTCGATCCTGTAGCAGGCGCGTATTCGCTAACGTCATTCATAGTTCTAAATATACATGAAATTGTATTGCAATACCGAATTTGCGTATCTAATTTTTCCAAGTAAAAATAAACTCTGAAGCCAGCCTGTGCAGTTGTGCTATATCAGCTATAACAGGATTTGTATTTGCAATTTGCTCTATATCCTCATCTCTAAATTGTAAACTAACGTACAAAATCTCATCGCTTGCCAAATTATATATTTCACAGATACAGTACACCAGTTCAGTTGCTTTTCAACACTTATCGATCACGAGATTTTCCGTACATTCCCATTCACTTCCGTCGTCGGAGATATAGGTGGATCAACGCATCTCCTCCAAACACCTCCAAAAGGAAATCTACTTTTCTACGATTTTTAGTGATATATATTTAGTAATATAATAAAAGTTTCTGCATATACAGTTTATATGGCATAAAAGTAGATATTTTCAGTCCGAATAACAACTTACTATTTTTACATTAGAGTAAAATAACATATGCTGAAATTTAAGTTTAGATGTAATACTTATATCCTAAATTTTTTTTTCTGTTATTTAACGTCGCTCTATTTATACTTCCATATATCGGTGCTAATCAGCGACGGAGGTCTACGATGTGTTTGTAAACAAAGCACATGTAAATTATTACAGCGGTGCTTGTGTCAATCGGCCGAGACCGGGATTGGAACTCGGATCACCATGTTACTAGCCATCGTAGGCCTCATCCTAAATTTTGAAGGATTAGTCCATCAAGATTGACCGAACTGATTCGAAACGTCTGACTAAGTACCCAGAAGATACGATAAATTTAAGTGATATAGTCAATCATGTTGTCCTTTAAGAACTTATATTAAACGCTCATTATTTTTATTTTTAATTTTTTATTTTATTTTTATTTTTTAATTTTTGGTTTCTTTTTATGTTTAAGATTTTATTTTATTTTTATTTGTTTTTTTATTTTATGTTATAAACTATAAAAATTATAAATAAAAAATACCATTATATTTAATTGAGGTTTCGCTAAACATTTATTGAAACATAATGAAATAATATGTGTTTTCATTTTAACATCTTAAATAATCATTATAAATACTGTTCTTTAAGAATTCTATAAATGGTAAAGTATAGTATTCTTTACCAATTATAGTAAACTTGTAATATTTTATTTTATATTATTTTTAGTATTAATTTTTATTTCAGTTTCTACGGAGCCAATTATAAATAAGCACAATCACATAACTATTATCATAATTGCATTATTTTATAGATACTTCAAGAGCGATATAAATATTTATTAATTGAACAATTCAGTTAATTTAAAACAATACTAACTTGTAGCCATATGCAGTGGTGCCCCCTAGCTTCTTGATTTCGTCGATCGTGTTTTTATTATCAGTTTCATTAATATCCCAGCATACGACTGAAGCTCCTAATGAAGCATATTTTATGCTTAGTTCTTTTCCAATGCCATGACCAGCTCCCGTTACCTATTTTATCGTAGAAATGCAAAATATTTCTCATAAAATTTAAAATGAAAAATTATAAGTACATTTGAAATAATAAAATATAAAATAATGAATATAAAAAATAATAAGAATTTAAAATCTTAATAATAAAACTGATTGATTTTTTGCTGTACATAATAATACAGGCTTAATAATAAGTATATTAATAAACTTAAAAACACTTGTCTAAAATTCATGAAATCTCATAATTTATTTTGACAATCGTCTTGTTTGTCATAATATCCTCAAAGATAAATACAATATGAGTAAATTTAGCACATATCATATATTATAATTTGAAACATACAACCTAATATACATATTCTAATATTTGCCCTATAAAGGGCAAATGTTATACTTTGTTATACTTACAAAGTATAACAAAGTAAATATTATAAGATAATTTAAATTATTTCTACATCATTCCAGGATCTATTATTGAAAGGTTGACAAAATTATATATTAAGAATAATTTAATAGAATCATGGCCTACAGTGTAGACATAACTAAACGTCGTATAAATATTATTTTTGACATTCATAGATTCCATAAATGCAATTTTCGAATTTAATGGTGATGTACTTAGACCTAAATGAATACATAATGAATTAATAAACATATCAAGTTTTTATCTAACTAGCTGTCAGTTTAATGCAAGCTTTGATAAGCGGAGTAAATATTGCCCATAAAGTTTATTTAAATAGTAATGTAAACTAATAGTTCAATGTTTTTTTTTCTAACTCATTCTTCAATAAGTATCATTCAGATGCTGATAATTTTTAGTAACTTCATACGTTCTATTTTTAATTGACATAAAAGTCACGGACTATTCTACCTATCGTTACACATCTGCTCATAGATATTACGTATATACGCTTCCTGTTCTATACTATTCTATTTAAGTCTCATGCACACGAATTCTTAGCTAAATGGAAGCTTATGCTTAATATACATGCATTATTACAGTTATAGCATACTAAATTAACATTATTTCTCGCTATTGTTTATATAGTTTACATTTTAGAGTACTTATGTATTTAGCTTCTTGATTATCAGGATTTTAATAATTAAACAGATAGAGTATTGGAAGCGATGTAGAGTTACTCCAGAGTTAGCAGTTGAGCATTGTTGAGGTTAGTCAGTGGCAGGTTGATAAGTAGATTACGTCAGGAATCAGGTCACCGTATTGGTGGATTTATGGGCAGCGAATAAAATGGTAGCTTACAAGCCCCAAGCCTGTCAGCGTTGCTGCAATGTTATTGCTAGTTGTTGCTCAGATTGCATGCTGTTAATATAGCTTGATCATTTTTTTAAAAGTCAGTTGAAAATTGTTGATTTAAAACGAAAAAAGCTATCGGGATACTGAACGAGGTGAAATGAATATCACCGCGGATTTGTTTATAAAACTTACTTTAAACTTACATAGAATTAGATAGCAATTCGTTTGTGTCGCATCTACTTTCTGGAGATTTTGTGCATACAATGGTTAGTAATTTTTGTAGTTTTATGGTTATTAGCTTCTATTTTAATATGCTCTTTCAATCAATTATTTAAATAACAACCTATTTAGCTAATGGAAATTGCTTCACCGTTAACGCAAGCAACTTGCTCTTTCGGAAGAGTTTGTTGAACCATCGAACAAGTGGCATCTTATTAATAAATCATTAAAATTTAAACTCTAATCTTACAAATTATTTCATTGAACCTCAGCTCGTGCACGTCTTATGAAAACAACATGCATGCAATTAATTTTGGCTATCAAAAGTAGTGCATAATATGTTACTTTATCATAACGATTAATATTTCGGAGAAATTTAGAAACTTTATATTGAATAGTGAAGTCTACTATCAATCACTTATCCCCTTTGACATATAACGAAAACGTTTCTGTCTTGTCTATCTGCAGTTATACAGTAGTACAGAAAAAGTAATGCCCATCCTTTATAGTTCATACACTTAAATCTGTTCAAATTACAACGCATCATCTGCAGTTGCTGATAGTATATCATCCAGAATGCTTTTGGAAATATTAATTTGATGTGCATAATTATATATAAACTTACTCTGTCTAATTAATGTATAGTTGAGGTGGTGACATGGAGTCTGGCCTGATAGCCTCAATTGTCTCAATTATCATAGTGCCTTTCTATGTAAATGGAAACTACTGAATTTTTTCTGAAATCTTGTACAGTGTTACAGCATATGGTCCACATTCTCGTCGATTCAAAGGACGATGATACTGCACTATAATATACACGGTTTTAATATAATTATTTGTGAAAGCAGTTGTGTCAAAGCGTCTGAATAAAATAAAAGTTGATGAATCCGTGTTCACAGTCTATTTACTTTATAATATCATGTCCACCTATCTTCCTTAACTGTATCCCATCTTCATTGCCATTTTTCTCTGGTCCTTTTTGACCATTTCTTTTGTTCCCGTTCTCTTACATTTATTCTATTTGCAGCATTTTTCACTTTAGTATGTACTGTATCCTTATCCCTAACAAATTTATCAAATAGAGGTGTCCCAATGATAATTTCAAACGCAATAGTTTATATTAGTGCAGTATAAACAGGCCACTCTAAGCCGAGATATATGGCTGGCGCACTGGCAGACAGTATCGTAACTGTTATTAATGAGGATAACGTCAGCTCATATTGGAGCTCCGCAAAAAATTTTCCACTGGTAAAAGAAGAACCAGACTTGGTTGTTTAGCACCGCATATATTAGGAATGATACCGACAACTGCTTTCGTGTTGTTTCTTTCACGACCGTATTCAGAATATATTCTTTGAAAGATCAGCTGCGTCTACGGTGATACCAAAGTATTTGATTTGATTTATTGACTGTATTCTAGTTCCTTCTACTATAAAGTTTGTGTACACTTACTTTATAGACTTATCAATAAGTACTACCTACATTTTGCTGCAGCAAGTTATAGATCCTAGTTTGTTAGTCAATTGACTACTAAACCTTGTAAAATCTATTACCTAGTACAAATAATGCTTTATAATTATTCGCTATCATTGTCACTCCACTTGGATATGAATGCCTTCGTAAGTAGTCGTATATATATTCTAAAGCAGAGGTCTCATAACCAAGCTCTGCGGCACACTTCTAATAATTCTATAAGAGTGCCTACCTTTATTGATGTCATAAATCAGAACTTGGTTAGATAAATAGCTGGAGATAACCTTTCGAAGATATAAAGGTACCCTGAAATTCCCGAAAGATCTTCAAAATGTCTGGACGACTTTTGTATGCACACACTCGTATAACTATTGGACAGAAATTAATATAATCAATGATACTGATACATATTGAGATGAGAAAACGAGTCAATCTTATAATAATGTCACCATCAACTTGTATGCCGACACTGGGGGGAAGGTGGAGCGAAATCTACTTGATAGTACAGTTTTTAAATCACACAAAAAAGATAACACAAATTCTGAGTGAATCAAGAATAGAATAAAAACGAATACAGTTCAATTAAGTAAAAGTACATTTATTCCCATATAAATATATATTATAACAATTAAAATGAAATGCACAGATCGTCGACGATGAACGATCTGTTCATCTCGACGCTCGGTCTAAAAACTAAACTATGTATCAAGCGTGAGTAATACCTCTCCGGGAGGAAAGGTATTACAAATATTTATTGCCTAGAGTAATATAATCCCCTGAGCGAACCGCCCCATACCTTCTATGCATTTGCGCGTCATGTTCATACCTTATGTTTGTCATATACCGCACTCACTCATTGCACACAACGCGATATCCTTCGAACATCGAGAGGACCTGCCCTCTCGATTTATTATAAATCATTTTTTTCTATTGAATACAACTAACATTCAGTAAACTGCACATCCTTTAATACCATGAAAACATTCGCACATTTATTGATACATTAATGAATCAGGTTTTCGCACACTTCTTCCTTTCATCGTCTTAATTTCTATTTTCGTATGGTCATTCTCTTTCATTTACGTTTTCTTTCAAAGAACGCTTCGTTACAGTTTTATATTTGCTTACAACTACATCATAGCCATTTTCATTCGCATTACATTCTAATTCTAACGGATAAATACGTTTTATTGGCCTTATTAGTTCTCTTAAAGCCGTAGATAAACGTACGACTCTCACAATGCCGTCTATCCCTGGTATACTCTCTTTCACCCGAGCCAGTGGCCAGTTAAGTCGTTTTGAATTATCATCGCCTATCAACACTATATCACCCACACGTATATTACCTTCTGTTCCGCACTTATTCTTAGAAAATTTTAAAGCTCCTAAATATTCGTTTCTAAATCTAAATATCAAATCTCGGTTGATTTTTTCTTTATACGCAAAACGCCCTTTAAAATCAACCTGCTCTATGCTATTAAGATCAAGAACGTCAATGTCTCGAACTTCCTGTAAGAACATTGCAGGTGATAATGTCATTAATTCTTCGCAACTATCCGCTACAAAGGTTATAGGCCTCGATTTTATTACAGGTTCGCAATCAGTAAGAACCGTTATCATTCCCTCATAAGTGAGACATGACTTTCTGAGCGTACGCCTTAATAAACGCTTCAATACCCCAATGAGCAGCACCCAAAATCCCTTCTGTGTTCGTCACCTCTATTGATCTTTTAAAATCTAAAGCCTTCAAATTATTATTTAACCCGACAAAACTGGTCCCATTATCGGTATATATTATGGAAGGCTTTCACGTCGAGCTATATGCCGTCTAAGTGCCATTAACAGAGATGCCACCGACAGAGATCTAACTAATTCGAGGTGTACAATCCGAAGATAGGATACCGCCGCATACGCGTATTTACTCGCATCACAGAAGGTGTGCAGACTAAGATTTTCTATATTATATATTTCACCGATTATACAACGCGGAACTTTCACCTCAGAAATGTTGTTAAAATCTCGCAACCATTTCGTAAATTTAACTCTTATTTCTCCATTAACCTCTTCATCCTACGATAAGCCGTTAGCCCACGCCTCCTGCAGTAAAAGTTTAGGGACTAAAGTTACAGGGCATACAAAACCGAGAGGGTCGAATACCTTCCGTGCGGCAGAGAGTATTTCGCGCATCGTAATTACCATATCATATGTATTATTTAGTTTTGACACACTTAATGAAAGCGTATCCTCGCATTTATTCCAAACAAGGCCTAAAACTGCTGTTTCTTTATTTGGGAGTTTATCATCAGTGTACTCCCACCCCCGGAGATCAAAGACACCCGATCGCATTGAGGTTCTCTCTACATCGCTAAAATATTCCAGTTCCTTGATCAAATTTCCACTGGTAACGCAATTATCGACGTAGAAATCATGGCAAAGTTTTATAATTAAATTTTTTTTATACTCGGTGATTTCCGAATTAATAATACTGTTCAAATGCATATTTATTATTGCTCCTAAATTAAACGGGCTACTACAAAGTACAAAAACAAGTCTGCAGTGTCTAAGAATAATTACCTTGCCGCGCTTGTCAAGCCATAAAAATCGCAAATAATCTCTTTCCACCGGCGGCATACTTATCTGAAGGAAAGCTTTTTTGATATCCGCAATAACGCCCCTGTTTCCTTCTCGGAACCGTAATAAAATCTATGAGATGCGTTCAATAAGATTTGATCCCTTACAGAGGCACTCGTTCATGGCAGGTGATGCATGTTCCTTGGCCGACGCATCGAACACAGGCCTAATCGCATTCGTACTACCTGCTTTAATTACTGGGCGGTGCGGTAGGTAATGACCCGACACAGCTACATCCCTGTCGGGTACTATTTTCACAATGCCGTCGCGCAGCCACTCCTTAAAAACGAGATCGTAGATCTCGTATAAATTCGAAGTTTCCAATTTCTTGACCATAGCTTGTAGACGTCGCAGAGCCGTAGATTTATTATCCATCAATGCAGGTGGTTTTCTAGCCACGGCAGGATGACTTCATAACGTCCATCAGCATTTATTATAGCCGTTTCAAGAAAAGTACTTTCTCTCTCGATTTCTCTTTCCCTTTTTATTTTATTTTCGATTGGATCCCGAATTCCCAAAACATCTAGGGCCCATAAATCCTTTATGTTTGCGTCTTTCACAAATATCGACAGGGAAGCTAGGGCGGTACTTTTCGCACCTTCTTGATGAAGCACCTTTTCCATTAGCGTCCATCCCAATAGCGTTTCGGATGCTACTAAACCACATTTGAAGTCATGATGACGTCCGGTTAATAATTTTCCGATTACATCTGCTCCTATAAGAACGGAAATTCCCTCATCGTCATTCTGCACATCAGTTAAGCTGATTCCAAAGTTTTCCAATTCTCGAGTCCAGACTCCTTAAGAAATGCAAGGCATGTTTTGGCAGATGAGTCGTTGATCCAAAGCCGTAAAATTGCATTTGTATTCTCCATCAAGGCTACTTAAATGAATTAAATAATTTTTGTGAACTGTGGCATCTGTCGGTTCGCCTCCAAAACGCAAATGTACCATTTGTTGCTCATCCGTTGGCTGGTACTTTGCCGCAGTTGCTGCTGCCTTGGTAATATAAGAATGTTGGGAGTAGGTATCGATCAAAGCACGGATCGTAGTTTTCCCATGTTCACCGCTTAGCTTCACTCTCAATGTTTGCGTGAACAAACGTTTATTTTCACAGAAGCTTGCAAGATTATGCTCTCGATTGCTAGATTCATCCGCTTCTTCGATCGATTTACTTATTGGTTCACTTTTTTTATCAGTCTCATAACACATTATCTCGACATGAGATCGTTCACACTTTCCGCATTTTATATTAGAGCGGCATTTTACTGAAATACGTCCTACGCGCAAACAATTAAAACATGCTCTGTTCCTCTTTGCGCGATCCTTCATTTCGGCAAGCGTCATTTTCTTCGCTTTATAGCACTTAACACTCTCTTCTGCTCACCTTCACAAAATAGGCACGGTCCTTCTTTAGCCTTAGCAACAAATAAATCAGTGTCACTCGGAAATTCTGCAGATGTCTTTACTTTCCTTGGCCGCTCACGTTTTTCTTTTTCTTCAAAGGAAACATTACGCGATGTATTTTTATCACTCAAATCGAACCTTTATGGCCATCGTGATCTGTAACTCATTTCTTACTTCTGATCGGAGAAATTCGATTAACTGCGACAATCATCTTTTTGATGATCTCAGAGAGTTTTCTTCAGCTTCTTGATTTAGTAGAGATCGACTTCTTTGCCACGCTCGCAATACCAGCTCGGTCGCACATGAATCTAACACCATCAATTGCAACAAATAATGAAATTTTTTGCTTTATCTAAACGTTCATCTTCATGAATTTTTCGGAAGAGACTCCAGAACGGCAACCAATCTAGTAGTTTCCCATTGAACTTCACGAGCTCGATTTTTGGCAGCTGAAACGACCTCTTCAGTTCACGATGACTAGACTGTGAGTTGACCGACAAGGCTTCTCGATCGAGATCACGCTCTTCATACTCAAATCTGGAAACTTAGAACTTATCTCTATATTCTTCGGTATCCTAATATTCCTTCTGGATTTCATGTTCACTGATAGACTCGGTTGCATACATTCTTTCCAATAATTCATTTGAACACACATTTAAGTCGCTCATTTTCTGCTCCAATGTTCGAAAAGCGACAGTCAAATTGTTTTTACTAGTTGTTGTATCTTCCAACAAGCTATTTAAATGATTTACGGCCTTAGTAACTGCCATTCGCAATGCCGCCCTCTTCCGTTTTAGCGGTTCCATTTCGTTCGCTAAAAATCTCACTCACATACGATATCTTCATGGGTCCTGTCACGGTCGCCAGATTTGAAATCACACAAATAAGATATTACAAATTATGAGTGAATCAAGAATAGAATAAAAACGAATACAGTTCAATTCAGTAAAAGTACTTTTATTCCGATATAAATATATATTAAATAACAGTTAAAATGAAACGCACGGATCGTCGACGATGAACGATCTGTTCATCTCGACGCTCGGTCTAAAAACTAAACTATGTGTCAAGTGTGAGTCGTGACCACGCTCGCATATCCTCGATTTTATTACTTAGGTATATTCGATACAGTGTCCTCTCCGGGAGGAAAGGTATTACAAATATTTATTGCCTATAGTAATATAATCCCCTAAGCGAACCGCCCCATACCTTCTACGCATTTGCGAGCCACGTTCATACCTTATGTTTGTCATCTACCGCACTCACTCACTGCACACAACGCGAGAAAAGTATTCGTGTCGGAGTTGGCCACGTCTCCCATTTCGTTACGCTACTCAATGCCTAGTCTATCTGTCAAGCAGATTATGCTAACAGTGAGAAGTATTTAAATTCTGAGTGCTCTTCTGCAAATGTCACAGCTAATCACTATATAGTACGTAAACTACTCTAAATATCTCGATAACTGAAGGTAAAGTATTTCGTTTGTCTACTTCCGACACAATTATTATTGGCCTAAAAGATAATAATAAAGATAACTTTTTATCCTCATTTGAAACAAAATAGAAATTATTTTAATTAAATGATTCATTTAAAGTAAAAAAAAAAATAAAAAACGTTTCCTTCAGCCTAAAATACTCTTTTATTATCGAAGACAATGATTTAAAACATTCTCAATCTGCTAATACAGAAACACTTAAGGCAATGAGACTTACAGTTAAGACAAATTTAAAAGTATATCCTCTGTTTATCCTACATATAATACCAGTGCAATAAACAATTGTTGATCTCATTTACTGGAATTTAAGATAAAATATTACTCAACTAATAGTATCGTTTTTAAGTAATGCCTACGTATAGTAAAAACACTTGTAATTATGCCAAAAGTATGTGGTCAAACAAGTCTTCAAAATTATTTAAAAACTATTGAAAAAGGAAAAAATTAATATTAAACAGGTTCGTTGTCCAATATTCAACCATGGTCAATCTTAAAATATTTTAATAGTCGGAGTTTCAACCATATTTCCAAATTTTGTAAAAATTCTGGTTGCTGCAGCAAATGTGCCAATTGTCCTTCAACAAACGATTGCAGTGCAACTGCAGTTTACACGTCGTTCAATAAGTCCCGAGACTAACAACGAAAACAACTTTTTTTTCTTAAAAATCATTTTTATTCATCAATATAATCTCCTTTTAGAGTGATACAATCTTTCCAACGCCTTCTCAACTTTTCTATATCATGTTTATAAAAGGATTTATCCTTTGCTTTAAAATAGGTTTCAGTTTCGGCAATAACCGCCTCATTCGAGCCAAATTTTCTTCGCTGGAGCATCAGCAAAGAGCTAGTAGTTAGTGGGGACTAAATCTGGTAAATACGGGGATGGGGAAGAAAATCAAAGCTCAAATCGTTCAATTTTGCCATTGTTTTCATGGACTTGTCGCAAAGTACATTGTCTTGGTGAAAAAGGATTTTTGTCTTCTTCATGTGCGGTCATTTTGCTGTGATCTCCTCCTTCAAATGTACCAAGTCCATATAATAATCACTGTTAATCGACTTACCTTTTTTCAGACATTCAATGAAAATCATGCCATGTTTATACCAAAAAAGAGACGCCATGACTTTGCCAGTAGACTGCTGTGTTTTTTGACGCTTTAGGCGGCTTTCACCAGCAATGGGCCACTCAGATGATTGCCGATTTGCTTCCGTAGTGAAATGATGTATCCATGTTTCATCCATGGTCACGTATCGGTACAGAAATATTATATCCTTTTTATTGCAAGTAAATAGCGATAAACAGCTCTCTGAATTGTCGACTCGTTGTTTTTGTTTCACAGAAAGCAATCGCGGTACCCACTTGGAAGAAACTTTTTTCATGCTCAATTTTTTATGAAGGTTTATCAATACGCGTTCAGATGATATCTGTATCATTTCTGCAGTCTCACGAACCATAACTTTGCGATATTTCATTACAATTCTTAACACTTCACTCATATTTTCCAGTGTAACGGCTTCCAATGGCCTACCCGAACGTTCTGCATCGTTTATGTCTGTACGACCACATTTTAACCATCATATCACCGTCAAATCGTTAGTTTGGATGGAGAGGACCCCAGGTAATGTTTTGCGAACCAATTCAGGGCTTATACGGTGTTTTTATCCATTATCAGAACATAGGAAGTAGTATAATTCAGATGAAGAGAATAACATGCAGTGAAGCAGATTTTTTTTTAAATGAAGGATACCTTTTTAAGAATTCAGTATTTCTACAAAGATTATGAGAATTTGGTGCATTTTTACTGATATACCTTCAGAGCGTTACATAAAAAAATTTACACCTAACTTTATATATAAACCATGTATACGTATAATAAAAATAACTATCAGTATGCGAAGTCAGGATCTCATCGTTATAAAAAATTTACCATGTGTATCATCTCTCAAAGATACGTATTTCTTTAAGTTCATCAAAAATTTAATTGTTCTTTCTGTATGAAATAAAATGTAATAAGATAAGAGCAGATCTTAGTGTCATGCTCGTATATAAATGCAACTCAAAACTGGTCTCAGTTTAGTTATAAAGATAAATTGACTTAAATTAAGAGAAAATAAAATGCGAGTTAATTTCATAATCTTAGTTGCTGTTGCGTATTCAGTACGCAGCAATGATTATTCCGTAATTTAAACAAACCTAAAAATAAAAATAAAAAAAAGGAATCCTTACTTGTCGTACAGGATGACCTAAAGTCATTTCAATAGATTTGGCAGGTATAAATATTAAAAAAGAAAACATCGATAATTTGTGCAGTTGAGAATTCTAATAATAATTACATTGTGTAAAAAATTATTCAAATATTAGACATAAATTTTTAAATTTTCATAATATTTTGAAGAATCTTTAATAAGTTGGAAAAGCGATTGCATCCAAAATGGTCATAATGGTTTCAGCTTAATAGTAGAAATTATTGATTTTGTTTAAAAATCAAAGATAAGTACGACACTTTTAAGTTCTTATTTATAAAGTAGGCTTAAAATTTATTATAGAACCTTGTTATAGATTTTATATCAGCTATCTTGAAAATTAGATCAAGTAGATATTCTACAAACTATAGCAATAATACTTATAAATTTTTCAGTAATAATGTGTCTGTAATATTTATGTACATTTTATATTTTTTATAAGAATTTTTTTTGTGTATTAAACGTATGTAGTGAATAATAATTATGAAGTTGAAATATATCCAAGAAGTATACGATACAATGAGACTTAAATTTATATATTTGTTTTATAAAAGATCCTTGTGAACATTTATACATTTTTTAAAGGTTGGTACAAAAAAATGTTATTTAATTATGTGTAAGACATTAAAATATTTCCAAACTATGTATCTTAAAATTTAAAATGAAGTATAAATATTTGTTGAGCCGTATAGACATGCTAATACAAAGACTTAAGGTTACACTTTAATTAGTATATGACCTAAGAAAAGAATCTATTACGAATCATTCGCTTGGACACAGCTAACTGTTAATTTATGTACTATAAAACTGATCATAATCATAATATTTTTCTAATCATTATAATACTTTAAATTATAATATAATAACAGAGTATGACTAGAATCAATTTTTCTTCACTATTTTGTACTTATGCTCTCCAATTGAAATTTCTTACTAAGCTTACTAATTATAACAAATATCAACAGCATGGAATTTAATTTCCGAACAAAATTTTTTTTGAAATTCAATTCTTCGACTTCTTGCTACAATGAAATAAAACATTAAGATGATCTGTTACGATTAAATTATTATTACTTTGAAAGGTTTGGTATTCTACAAATAATTTGTATTAGGCACCAGAGAGGGTCGTATACAACGCGGTCCTATCGCCGTTATTCGTCGCCGTACATATCCCCCTCTTTCCTTTAAATTTTTGAAGACGTGCGACGCACATCACTCTCGCCTTGGCTGCCGAAGGAGACATAAGAAAAAAGAATAGGAAAGGAAAGATAAGAGAGGAGACATGGTGCAAGAAAGTTCAGAAATATTGAAAATGAAAGAGGGCGTGAAGTGAAAAAGTAGGAGGCGAGAGAGAGAAAAAGGGAAAAGACACAAAAAAAGGAGGGTGAAAGAAAACAGAAGAAGAAGAAAGGGATAGAGAGAGAGAGAGAGAGAGCGAAAAGAAACAGAATACGGAAGTTGAAGAACAGGGACAGGTGAGCAGAGGGTAGAGAAGGGCGGTAGTTTCAACCCTGGATCGACGGCTACCTCGTCACAACTGACGCCCTACCACCCATCAATAGGCCCAGGAACTACCGCACAGAATGAGAGGTAAGTGCATTTCGCGTGATTTTTTGGAGCCCTCCCCACTCCCCGGGTGAGCGGTCGGATCGACTGTCGCGGCTATCGAACGGTGTCGGATGCGACTCTCGTGCGAGAGGCAATCTGCGTAGTTTCAAGACACACTGGGTGAAATTTTGTTCTTTCTCTCTTTATGTTATTTAATAAAATTAATCTATAAAAACGCCGAAAATGAATTGTTTTCTCAATATGTTCATAAAATAATTAGGCTAAATAAATGCATTCACGTATCTAAATTTTTAATTTTTTTAGTTTTTTTTTTACTTTATTTCATTATTTTGCTTTTGGTTTAGATATTACTCTAACTGGCCGATAGAGCCGCCTCTCTAAGGTTCATAGCAGGTGAGTAAACAGGGAGTATGAAAAAAAAAATTTACATTGTGTGTCCACACAGAAATTTTATTTGGTCACTTAAGATTTAATCCAATCCGATCAAGTTCAGTGCATCACAATATATATATATATATATATATATATATATATATATATATATATATATTTTGTGACGAGTGTCACAAGGCACCCGCTCCGAATTGTCCAGAAAAAACGAAGACGGGGCGCGCGCCATTCCACGATGAGGAATGCCTCAAGGCGCTCACGCGTGCCGTCGCGCCTTGTGCTCGACACCGTCTTCCGACCCCTTAACCCACCGCTTCTCGAGCTACGCACAGCCATGTGCGGAGGGACAGTGAGGTTAGGTTAACTCAGCAATGTCATCGCATAGCCTGGAGTACCGAGACGTACTCACGCGAAAGAAAAATGAACGATACTGCGTGTTTCTTTCTGTGTATGATTCGTGCCTTAAATAATCGCATAAATGAACTGTATACGAATACGAAGCTAATAATAATACATTCGCGATACTCCCTTCGTCGTGTAAATCTTAGGTGTATGCAATCTGAATCATTCGATGGACGAGGATACGGATTTCGACATTATTTTCAAATTTAGCCCAAGTTACGATGTATTATTTTAAAGTTAAGAAGAAGAAAAATTAAGTTTAAGAAAAAGTTAAGTTCAAAGTTATATTATTAGGAGTGTGAATAAGTCTTTCCCGTTTTTTGTAAGAGATGGCGCCACCAATACTGTGTGAGTATTCAATGGTTACATATGTCATAATCAAAGCTTATTCATATGTCAACAATTCCATACTAACACATTAGTTAAAATTTTTTCGCATCATAAATTTTTGATATCGTGAAAATGTCGAAATTTGAGCCGAGTCGACGTCATTTGCGGGAAGTTTCACTTTATTGGTTCAATTTGAAGAAATCTGCTGCCGAGACGCATCGATTGCTTCAGGAGGCTTATGGAGAAGGTTGTGTCGATGATTCAAGTGTTCGCGGATGGTTTCGACGCTTCAAAAGCGGTGATTTCGACGTGGAAGACAAGGAGCGTTCCGGGCGGCCGCAAATCTTTGAAGATCGAGAATTGGCGACTTTGCTTGATGAAGATTCTTGTCAAACCCAAGAAGAACTTGCTGAAGCATTGGGAGTTGACTGAACAACCATTTTCAAGCGTTTGAAAGCCATGGGAATGATCCAAAAGCAAGGAAATTGGGTGCCGTACGAACTGAAGCTGAGAGACGTCGAACGGCGTTTTTTCACTTGCGAACAGCTGCTTCAGCGACATAAAAGAAAGGGTTTTCTGCATCGTATCGTGACTGGCGATGAAAAGTGGATACGTTACGATAATCGGAAGCGAAGAAAATCATGGGGACTACCCGGCCATGCATCATCATCGACGGCCAAGCCAAATATTCATGGCACCAAGCTCATGCTCTGTATATGGTGGGACCAGCTAGGTGTGGTTTACTATGAGCTTCTGAAACCGAATGAAAGGATCACAGGCGAGGTCTATCGACGACAATTGATGCGTTTGAGCCGCGCACTGTGAGAAAAACGGCCACAATACTCCGACAGGCGCGACAAAGTTATTTTGCAACATGACAATGCTCGCCCACATGTTGCACCGCCGGTGAACACATACTTAGAAACGCTCAAATGGGAAGTCCTACCCCACCCGCCGTATAGTCCAGACGTTGCTCCGTCTGATTACCATCTCTTCAGATCGATGACGCATGGCCTGGCTGACCAGCACTTCCATTCCTACGAGGAAGCCAAAAAATGGGTGGATGACTGGATAGAGGCCAAACCGGTCGAATTTTTTCGCAACGGGATTCGTATGTTGCCAGAAAGATGGGAAAAAGTTGTAGCTAGCGATGGCCAATACTTTCAATAATTCATTTGTAACCATTTTTTCACAATAAAGGCTCAAAATTTGAAAAAAAAACGGGAAAGACTTATTAATATAGATAATATCATAAATAAAGCTTACTGTCTCTGTAGAAAGAGGGATGCACAAGAGTGAAATTAGTATGAGTACTATATATACTAAATATGGTGAATGATTTTAAAGTGTTATGAACAGAAAAAATATGAATACAAATGTCGAAAAGATAATAATGCTAATGACATTGATAAAAATAAAGGAGTTACTTCCTACTTTGATAAATAAAATGTTAAAAATAGCAATAGCAAATAAGACGCTTCAAGATGTGGATAATAAAGAAAAAAAAATAAAATGATGAAACACTAAGTAAAGAACTGGTTATTTACACTCATGAATATGAATTCTTGAAAAGATCATTAACAATTTGGTGAGGTATACACATTAGACAATTTGTAATTTGATCAAATGAATGTCCTTTATTTAGGTAATGAACCATAACTTAAATTGATGAATGTACATGCAATGAAACAAATAATTGATAATTATGTAGCCATTTATGGGAGATACTATTTAGTAATTTAATCTATGCAAAAGAGACGATACAGGACTTATTAGAAAAATAAAAAAATATAAAGGTGAAAAAAAGAAAGAAGGTGAAAATTACTACAATGAACCAGTTCCAAGACAACAAGGAGTAACAAAGAAGTATTTGCGACAGGATGCTATATTTTATTCTTCTTGTATTTATATATTTATAAACTCATTATTAGATTATGTCAGACTTTAGCATCTGTAAGATTACTGATCATTGTCATAGCGAGGCGTATGAAACTATAGTTTAGTGTATTCGTGTTGTAAAGCATACTTTTGGGTTGTTATTCTAATTTTTATATCACTTCGTGATAGCCACACATTGCTTCTGCAAAGGCTGATCAAATCAGGAAAAAAATCAACAAAGTTTTTTTTATCTTATATTAATTAAATTTAACATTATATTGATTATAATTATTATGAAGTTATTGGGTAAGGAACTGAAGTATTCCGAATGAGCCAGCTAAAACTATCCGCAATTTATAATTATTCTTTTTATATTATTTACATTATTATTAATTAACACATCATTAATATTATTGTTATTATATTGTCATGATAAAAAAATAAGAATAAGGAAACTTTTTTTTCTTACATTAATAAAAAAATTTCTATGGGTATTATAGTACAATTAAATAGACTAGATTTAATACATAATAAAATCAAGTATGTTTATATCAATACTATCTATACAAATACAGTCGACATAAGCACAATTAAATTAATTTTCTTTTATCTTCTTGAATTTATGTTTAATCGGGTTGGCTGCTCATGTTACAAACAATCATAAATTATAAAGAGATTAAATGCGACGTAGCGATGTAATTTATTTGTTTATTTAGAATTACGTAAATAGTGTCAAGCTTATATTGTTGCCAAAAATTACAATTTGTCGCTTCTACGGTATTGCACATAGATTGTCTTATAATCTTTACTTTTATATCGTGTTTACAAAGTTTACAGTTCCCGAATTGAAATCAAACAAGTTTTCCATTATAAAATTCTAGCAAGATTTTATGTGACTATGAGATAATTATATTATGATATGGTTATTGGAATAGATATTGTTCACATAAGTTTGATATTGTTTTTAGCAAAATAGAAATGAAAAATTGTTTGTTTAAAGTTACCTATATCGCGATCAATTATACGAATTTTTTTTGGTTTAACATTTATAATTCATAGTGTAAGCTAAAATGAAATTGTTCGCAGTTTCTTCTTCTTAAGCGATATAATCACGTACAATCATATAGATGTTATGTATTGCATAAAGAAAAATGATGGATTAGGGATTATTACGAATTATTATTAGGTATTGATCATCACAAAAATTTATGGAGTGGTATATATTTACGTAGAATTATTTTCAAAGTTCTTAAGCAAACATCAATGTTATCATGTTTAGTACAACAGCGACATTTCCTTAATCAATTTTCGCTAAATTATGGCTAGTTTCACTTGTTTATTTATAAAAAAGAAAAAAAACATTTTCAAATTGTTTCTTCATTGTGCAAAAAAAATTTAATAAGTTTGTATTTAAAATTCAATTGGCGATCATGATTGTTGCCTCCGACGCGAGCCGATCACCGTCGTCTGCCACCGTACGTGCCCCCCTTTATCTTTTTTTTATTTCTATTTTATTTGTTCCTATTGGAAAAATTTTTTTCGGAGACGCGTAGAGTGCTCGGGCACTCTCGTCCTGGCATTCATAGACGAGAGCTGATCAGAAGTAGATGGGAGTAATTGTGAAGGGCAAAATTTAGAGTGAGGATTTCCAGCGAGGGATAAGAGAAAGAAAACCGGGAGGAAGCAGTGAATGAGCGTGGAGAGTTGGGATAGGGTGGCGTGAGAAAAAATAAGTAGACAGAGATCGAGGATAAGGGAGTAGAAAGAAAAGGAAGAAGCGAGCGAAAGAAAGAGGCAGGAGCAGAAGAACGGGCGAAGGCGCGACAAAGGAGAAACAACGGAGGAGAGAGATAGTGAGGGTGAAGAGTGAAGAGACAGGGTGACAGCGAAAAAGTCCGTCAGCGCCCGCCGGACAGAGAATCGCGGTGCGCCCACGCCACCCTTCCTCCACGGACCCGCCACTATCGCCAACCTCCCTTCAGGAGAGAGAGGTAAGTGCCCGTTGCGCGGTCTCCAGCGTTCGCGTGTGGTTGGGGATTTTTTGAGAGAAACGGTCGCCTCGGCGATCGCGGTGATCGGAACACATCGGGATTAGGAGCCACGGTGATGTAAATTGAAGCTGTTAGATAACGCGTGTGTAAATTGAAGCTGTTAGATCGGCAATAAAGGGTGTACGGCTAGGTGGGTCTACTATTATGCGCGACAGAAATGTAATTTTTTTTTTCTTTTCTTCCTTTCCTTTCAATTCCTATCCCGTCCCCCACGTGACGACAACTTCTCCGTGAGAGGTCGGCGAAGGCTCCCCAGTGGATGTCAGATAAGTGTAATGTAATTAGTTTCTGTGTGCGCGAATCCAGTATCATATTTTTGGAAAAAAATTTGTATTGGTCTTATTTTAAATTTTCGCATCACAAAATAGCGCCCAACGTGGGGGAGGCCGGCCTGCGGAGAAATTGAATTTGTCGCCACGTGGCGGTGTACGATCGCGGGCAGCGGAAATGGCCATTGCCGCGGTATATCGTGCGGGCGGATGTGCGCCACGATGACCATGTGTTTTTTTTCTTAGGATCTAAAAGCTTCGGGATTTTTTTTTTTGTTGCGTCAACTTTAAATGATAATAAGTAAATGAATTAAATTAATAAATATTTTTTTTTATTGGTCTTACAGTCCAATCAATTTCAACCAAAAATAAAATAAAATAAAAATAAAAAATAATAAAAATAAAAAATAAAAATTAAAAATAAAAATTAAATTAAAAATTAAATTAAAATGATAATGACAGTCAGACTGTCCTTGTTTACATTCACCCCCGTAGACTAATCTGAAAATAAAATATTAGCTGAAAAAATTCTTTGTTAGTAAAGTGCAGTCTGACTGTCCCCAACACCCTTACCTAATTGAAGACTTGTCCAACGTTTCGAGCTCGCTACGGCTCCTCATCAGGGACTAATCTAAACCTTATATTCTAATCTATATATACTCATCCCCACCACCAAATTTCGTAAATTAAATATAAATTCCCCCTCTACACAAATTGTCCAAAACCAATCAATTTAATAAGGAATGATAAACACTGTCCAATCTACCAGACTCTAACATTAAATTCACATTATTTCGATTCTTGGAAATGTGAATACTTTCAAGACTCTCCCGTTTATACTTATTATTAATACCATATTCCAAAATATCCACATTCACAAAATCAAAAGAATGTAAAAACTTTAAACAATGCTCTTTTAAACCAGAAGTAATATGTGAGCTACGTAAACTATATTTATGCTCATAAATTCTCTTTTTTAAATATCTACCTGTTTGTCCAATATAGTATTTATCACAATCCATGCAATTAATCTTGTAAACAACTCCTGATTTTAAGCATAAATCATCCTTATCTTTGCAATTATTAAACAATCTACTTAAATTATTGCGATTTTTAAAGAAAATTTGAATGTTATATTTCCGAAAATTGCTTTTTATTCTTTCAGATAATCCTCGAATATATGGTAAGACAATAATTTTGCCTCCGTTAAAATCAATTCCTGCACTATGTCTTTTTTCGGTATTATAAATTTCAAACAATCTCTCAGCAATCAATCTATTAATAAATTGAATTGGATAGCCATTATTAATAAAAGTCTCTCTTACTATCTGTAAATTATTTTGTCTAAAATCTTTATGTGACAATTTAATTGCTCTGTCAACGACACCTCTCAATGCTCCAATTTTGTTTCCGAATTGGTGGTGTGAATTAAAATCTAAAAACCTACCTGACCAAGTAGGCTTTCTGTACCAATTAAGTTTTACCTTATTATTACTACATCTAATCACATTAACGTCCAAAAAACTTAACTGACTATTTACTTCAACCTCCCTTGTAAATTTAATTCTGTCATGCACAGAATTGAAAACATCCACCATTTCATCCACAAAAACTTCTGGAACAATTGTAAAGATATCATCAACATATCTCTTAAATATCATTGGTTCAAAAAGCAATTTTGACAAGGCTATACTTTCCAACTTTTCATAACTAAATTAGCTATAACCGGTGACAAAGGCGAGCCCATTGGACATCCGTATTTTTGTTCATAAAATTTATTATCAAATGAAAAAATTGTGTTATTAAAAACCAAATTAATTGCTTTAATAAATTCATTCATTGTCAATTTTGTATGCAAATTAATTTCATTCCACTTTTCCTGTATAATATCATTTAACAACTCTAAAGGTACATTTGTAAACAAAGATACTACATCCAATGAAATCATCTTGTAGTTTTTCGGAATAACAATATCTTTCATTTCATTGTAAAAACACCAACTATCCTTAATGTAAGAACTAGTTTTTCCAACTATCTTAACCAATATATTAGACAAAAATCTAGCAATATTATAAGTTGGGAAACCTATGGAAGATATTATTATTCTAAATGTCAGATTTTCTTTATGAATCTTGGGAAGCCCATAACATTTTGCCACAGTTCCATTTTCACATTTTAAATACTTATATGTAGTATCATTTATATATTCATTTCTTTTCCAATTATTTAATAACTCTTTCAAATTATTTTGTAGCTTAATGATATGTGGATTACCAATCTTCAAATAAGTACTATCATCATTTAATATATTATTTATACAATTTATGTAATCAATTTTATTGGAAGCTACAGTTACATTACCTTTGTCGGCCTTTTGGAAGATTATATTAGGGTTATTTTTCAAAAAATTCTTCGCGGTAATTAAATCATGTATAAAATTACTATTTAAAAAATTATCAAATTTATTTTCTCTTTTAAAATTACTAATGACATTAACCAAAGATGCCCTACATTCCTTTTTTACTTCATCATTTAAACCAAAAAGATTACTTTCAACCTCCGCGATGATTTCTTTGATCGGGAGATTACTTTTACAATATAATATTCCATGTTTGGCACCTTTAGACATGATGTTTATTACTTCATTTGGTATCTCCTTGTCAGTTAGATTCCTAAACCAATTTTTATTGTTTGCATTGTTAAATTGATAGCTTTGAAATTGTTTTTTATTTCTTAAACATTCAAATTTCCTTTTTAGTGTTTGTCTATTAATATATTTTGTCTTAATAAAATGTTTGCTTTGACCAAGAAAAAATTCATGTAATTCATTTCTTTCTATATTTTGATATAAATAATGTTTAATCTTTAATAAATATCTATTTAAGGAATGAATCTGAATATGTAAATCTCTAATTTCGAAATTAAGTAATTTATTTTTGAAAAAGAAAATATTTTTCTTTAGATCATAACAAACATTATTACTATAAACCTGCAAAAAATATTCATCATGAAATCTATTATTAATGTGTACCGGAAATATATTTGATTTCTTGCATCTAATAAGGAATGTAAGTTTTTCTTTAAGAATTACAACTTTTAAATTCATTTTAATCCATTTTGAACAATAATCTTTAATAGTACTACCATATTTACAATAAATTTCTCTAAAATAAATCATGACATACCCCCTTAATTTAAGTTAAATAGACCTTCTATTTTAAAACAATTGAATTGTACTTCTGTCGACTGCCCATATACAAATTAATAAATATTTTTTTTTTTTTTTTTTTTTTTTATTGGTCTTACAGTCCAATCAATTTCAACCAAAAATAAAATAAAATAAAAATAAAAAATAATAAAAATAAAAAATAAAAATTAAAAATAAAAATTAAATTAAAAATTAAATTAAAATGATAATGACAGTCAGACTGTCCTTGTTTACATTCACCCCCGTAGACTAATCTGAAAATAAAATATTAGCTGAAAAAATTCTTTGTTAGTAAAGTGCAGTCTGACTGTCCCCCAACACCCTTACCTAATTGAAGACTTGTCCAACGTTTCGAGCTCGCTACGGCTCCTCATCAGGGACTAATCTAAACCTTATATTCTAATCTATATATACTCATCCCCACCACCAAATTTCGTAAATTAAATATAAATTCCCCCTCTACACAAATTGTCCAAAACCAATCAATTTAATAAGGAATGATAAACACTGTCCAATCTACCAGACTCTAACATTAAATTCACATTATTTCGATTCTTGGAAATGTGAATACTTTCAAGACTCTCCCGTTTATACTTATTATTAATACCATATTCCAAAATATCCACATTCACAAAATCAAAAGAATGTAAAAACTTTAAACAATGCTCTTTTAAACCAGAAGTAATATGTGAGCTACGTAAACTATATTTATGCTCATAAATTCTCTTTTTTAAATATCTACCTGTTTGTCCAATATAGTATTTATCACAATCCATGCAATTAATCTTGTAAACAACTCCTGATTTTAAGCATAAATCATCCTTATCTTTGCAATTATTAAACAATCTACTTAAATTATTGCGATTTTTAAAGAAAATTTGAATGTTATATTTCCGAAAATTGCTTTTTATTCTTTCAGATAATCCTCGAACATATTTGTCCAACGTTTCGAGCTCGCTATTGGTTTTGGACAATTTGTGTAGAGGGGGAATTTATATTTAATTTACGAAATTTGGTGGTGGGGATGAGTATATATAGATTAGAATATAAGGTTTAGATTAGTCCCTGATGAGGAGCCGTAGCGAGCTCGAAACGTTGGACAAGTCTTCAATTAGGTAAGGGTGTTGGGGACAGTCAGACTGCACTTTACTAACAAAGAATTTTTTCAGCTATATTTTATTTTCAGATTAGTCTACGGGGGTGAATGTAAACAAGGACAGTCCTGACTGTCATTATCATTTAATTTAATTTTTAATTTAATTTTTATTTTAATTTTTATTTTTATTTTTATTATTTTTTATTTTATTTTATTTTATTTTTGGTTGAAATTGATTGGACTGTAAGACCAATAAAAAAAAAAAAAAATATATTTATTATTTGTATATGGGCAGTCGACAGAAGTACAATTCAATTGTTTTAAATGAATTAAATGTGATAGTTATGGAATTGAATTATTAGAGAAATGCATTATTCAGTGACTGTTATTAATTGCATAATTAAAGTAGTCTGAGTGGCCAAAAAAAAAAAACAAAAAAAAAGCAGACGGTATTGTTCGAGATAAAATTTCTTATTAAATTTTGTAAACAAAATAATGATTAACTGTGATAATTAATTAAATAATATACAAATGCTTGAGGAAGAAGAGAAAATTTTTCCGCTCTATAATTATTCGACGCTTAATAATTAGCGGTGCGCATCTCTAATTATCTTGCGCTGCGCCAGACCGCGCCGCATCGTGCAAATTTGGCGACCCACCATGTTGTCGATACAGCGACTTTGGCTGCTCTGAATCGCGTCGCGCCGTATTGTCTGCCCCACGCGAAGGTCGTAAATCTTATTACCTTCTAATAGATGTAATCAAATTTTCCTTTGCGTATTATAATAATTTGATTTCTTTTATAATATAAATTAATTATAATATATTAATCGAGTATATTATATACAAATGAATAATATATAATTACTTAACTAATTTTAATAAAAATAAATAAATATTTAACTATGTAAATATTGATTTGTTTGAAATTTAATTTAATCAAATTTTTTTTCAAATTTTCATCAAATTTCCTCCGCGAAAAGTGAAAAGCGAATTAAAAATAACATGTCACTGAAATAGCAATAGATTCTAAAATGTACACATAATAAATTCTTACATTACGACTTTCCAATGTGCTTCACCTTCCTTGAAGTGGGGTGCATTCTCACGCGCCACTGTAAACCGCTGTGCTGCACTCGGAAGACCATTTGGCCCTTTGTGAGGACAATCTTCGGGCTATTCGGTATTTTCAATATCCTTTCCCGGCCTTCTGGCTCCAATAATAAAGGACGGAATGCCTACGCCGAGTCTGGTGATATATTGAACGTCGTGTCCCGGGGTTGCCGCTGAATTGGCACAAGGTCTAGGAGCGGCGGCGGAAATTGCAGCGGAAGCGGTATTCATGTTAATTTTTCCAACTGGACAATTGGTGTTGATCTTCGTGCTGGCAATATATTCTTCTTGCTGAGGATGTAGTTAGTGATCGTCTCCGATGGAACTGAGAGCAATGGGCGAAGGAAATACTGCTCGTCTTCAACCGTAGCCCCGAATTATTGCTCGTCCTCTTGGTCCAGCCATCGCTCGAACTCTATGCACAGTTCGGCTGCTGACATCTTCTGGATCTTTTCCGTTACGTTATGCACTGCTTGAGAGTTTAGTTAATACAAACTATTACCTTAGATTAAATAAAATCTTAAATTTTTAAAGAACTTTTGATATTTACTTTTTTTTCGCGAGTTTGCTCGCGCGCCAGGCGGCGTATTTGGGTTCTCCCTCTCTCCCGCGAGCACCTTTCTATGTAATTGTATATCTAAGTACGGAAAATGCGTTTGTATTCTTGTTGACATGCATAGTTTTACCTAAATCTATGATTTATATATAACAAATACGGACATATATATACAGAATACGTATTGTTATTTATATAATAAATACGCTAATATACACATGATATCTATTTACATTGTAATTATATTAAATTTACATTAAATTAATTTAACTATCTATTACATGAGAATATAAGCTTATTTTATATCTCTGTTATTTTATTTTATATACTACATTTAATTATATATTACATGAGAATATACGCTTATCTTATAACCAAAAAGAAAACTCTAATGAATTACTATCAATATTTTAACTATATTACAATAAATTTACTTTATTGCTTAGGTTAAATTTAAGATGTTCAAAGATGTATTTGAGAATTTGTAGGAATATAAAATTTCTAATTTATCCTAGAAATTTCTGAAATGTTTTAAATTAGTAATTCAAATTCAATAAATTCAGAATGTACTTTGCAATTTTGCAATATTATTTTGTTCTATCAGTTACATATAAATTATAATGTAACCCATAGGAAAATAATATGAAATTCGATGAATATCGATTTCAATACAACGTTTTTAGATGAATTAATGTATTCAATTATAAAAAAAATTAATTAAATAAGATCAGTTTTATTTTCTTTTTTTTTCTTGATTAATCAAGCCTCGGCAAAATAATGTGTGACTATCGATGAAATGAAATATAAATGAGAATTACTAAAAAAAAGATGTTTTTACAAAATCAACGTCTCGCTATGGTAATGATAAGTACTTTAAATATCCTAAGTTTTACATAATTTAATAAGGAGTTTACTTGACTCTTGAATAAACTTACGAGCTATAATGAAGGCAAAATGTCAAATTAATTTGTTTTTTTCTTTACCGCATTTCTTCAAGCAGTTTGCAATCTTATATACTAAAATACTTTACATACAGCATTTTTGCAATGCTAACATTTTACTACTTACTATCCTATTATTAAATCTAACTTTTTTTTAATATTATTTAAGTATAACAACTTATACAATTATTTTTGATTCATCCACATCATCTTCGCTAATCACCAACTGGAGAACTGGCTGATAGTTGTACTGGCCTTTGGCCTTTGGCCTTCTACAAGGCCTCATCAGCGTTATCTGAATTTCTCTTTCAACGTACTGTATACTACTCTAAATTTTTTCTTAATTGAACTATTATTTCCCCTTTTTTATTCATTTTGAGTGATTGGAGAAATATGGACTGCATCATTTTTTTTCTTGCAGTCTCTTGATTTATGATTTCTAAATGTCTACATTACCTGTAATGTTATGTAGAATGTTTCACCTATTTCCTTACCTTTTCTCTTAGTATTAATATTATTAATTTTCCGGTATTTCTATTAATGTATTTTTCTGCTTGGAACCCTCTCAATTATTCATAGTTATATTTTCAGATAACTAGTAAAAATTTTCATTATGTTTGTTTATCCCTCGACAAACTATTTTTCCTTTGTAATCTCTTCCAACCTATTCATAGCTTCTTTTCCAATGTCCTTATTTTATTTACAAACTATTTCTAGTATTAATTGCTAGATGTTTAGATTGATCATTCTTAATTATAACTATCTTTAATACCCTATCAACTAGCCTTTCTGGATTTACTGTTTTATTTGTTTTTAGTAGGTTTAGATTTCTTTTTCTTTCATTAATCTCTTATTATTCTTATTTCTATTATCTCAGATTTCTTATTATTATTTAATTTAAAATCTTTTAAAGTTCCTTTATTGGATTTAGTATTTTTAATTATAATAATTTCACTGTCATATATCCCGTTTTCTACCGAGTCACTACTTTTTTCTTCATTCATGATATTATCAAATTTATTTGTAATTGTCTTTTTCCGAATTCTTTATTCGTTAGCAGTATTTATTTATTTTTTTGTTATGATTATTATTTTACTTAAACTGTTTAGATTCCTTATTTTCAATTGTTATACTTCTACACTTATTCACAGTTACTTTATTCTCACATATTTTTTTCAGATTCATTATTTGTATCAGCAGTATTTTTATTAGTTGTTGATGCTGCTTTAAATTGATTAATTTTCACTTTTTCTATTTTTGCAATTATTAATTTTTGGCTTTATTCACTGTACATAGTTTTTCTTTTCTCTTTTTTTTCTTGTTCATTGTTCAATTTATCTTTATTCACTTTGTCTTTATTACTAATTTTATCTTTACTTCACTTTGTTTATTATTTATTTATTATTAGTTGTTTTTTTTATTTTTACGTGAGTACGTCTCGGCACTTCAGTCCATGCGATGCATTGTTAGGACGTAATCTCGCCGTCCCTCAGCAGACGACCATTCGTGGCTCGTGGAGCGGGGAGGTAAGGGGGTGGGAGACGGTTTCGAGCACAAGGCGCGACGGCGCGCGCGAGCGCCTTAAGGTTTTCCTCGTCGTAGGATGGTACGCGCGTCGTCTTCTCTCTCTCTCTCTCTCTCTCTCTCTCTCTCTCTCTGGACAAGTCGGCGCGGGCGCCTTGTGACACTCGTCACAATTTATATATATATATATATATATATATATATATATATATATATATATATATATAATATATGTATATATTGTAATGTTGGCAACAATATTTTGCCAAGCATGACCCAATCGTGTCGGAATTCTTTAGCTCTTTACTAATATTTAGAAATTGTGTTTTCTGAAGTCTGAGAAACTAATGACAATGGGGAATAGGATGACTAGCTCGACAAAATACCCACGCGAAGAAACCCCGATGCCAGCCGATGTCGAATAAAAAATCACCGAGCAAGATACGCGCGTACCGCCATGTTGAAAGAGCGAAACACTCGTATGCCGTACCCGTAGGAAATTATTCGAGATACTGTTACCGTACATCCAGAGGATCGCATACCCGTGTTCGTGATACAAAGCGGATCCCAACGACGAAGGTACTTCTTCTACGAAGGTACTATCGACGGTAACACCACTGCGTACTGCAGTGAGCTATGGCTGTAGCCAGCGAGATAGGCGATGACTATATTGCTGACTGCAGAGAAAGCTCTGCGAGTCGCGCTGCAATCGATATATATCTATGGTTATACAGTGTTAGAGAGTGTCGATTACGAGTGAGAGAAAGAGAGATGTTCGGTTCTGAATTACGCGCATCCAAGATAAATAGTAAAAAATGTGAGCAGAATGTAAACAGAATAATAGCGACAAGACGCGATTGGAGCGACACCGACTAATAGTGGACGCGCGGAAAAATCAGAGCGATGTCAGTAGTGTTGACCAAAAGTAGGTCAGACAGTCTGCCCCACGCTGTCGAAATATATATCACAGTAGTAGTCATGGCCGAGTAAATCAGAAACGGATAGACAAAAATTTTACTTAGTTGTACTCAAAGATAAGTGACCGACGATGCCGGACTTATAAAAATTTTGCCGTACAGTCTTGAAAATTTTTAGTTGATAGGAATCATCCTCGAACCCAATGAACTAACAGAATAAAATTATAAATGAATAATTATATGAGAATTATTACATTATGAGATATATGAATATTAAACGATATCATACGATCTATAATTTTTTTTTAATCTAACTTAAATTCTACTATTGAAATTACAACTGTATTTGAAAAATTTTATGAAATAATACAGATTAAATATATTATCAGGTATGTGAATAAGTCTTTCCCGTTTTTTTTTCAAATTTTGAGCCTTTATTGTGAAAAAATGGTTACAAATGAATTATTGAAAGTATTGGCCATCGCTAGCTACAAATTTTTCCCATCTTTCTGGCAACATACGAATCCCGTTGCGAAAAAATTCGACCGGTTTGGCCTCTATCCAGTCATCCACCCATTTTTTGGCTTCCTCGTAGGAATGGAAGTGCTGGTCAGCCAGGCCATGCGTCATCGATCTGAAGAGATGGTAATCAGACGGAGCAACGTCTGGACTATACGGCGGGTGGGGTAGGACTTCCCATTTGAGCGTTTCTAAGTATGTGTTCACCGGCGGTGCAACATGTGGGCGAGCATTGTCATGTTGCAAAATAACTTTGTCGCGCCTGTCGGAGTATTGTGGCCGTTTTTCTCGCAGTGCGCGGCTCAAACGCATCAATTGTCGTCGATAGACCTCGCCTGTGATCCTTTCATTCGGTTTCAGAAGCTCATAGTAAACCACACCTAGCTGGTCCCACCATATACAGAGCATGAGCTTGGTGCCATGAATATTTGGCTTGGCCGTCGATGATGATGCATGGCCGGGTAGTCCCCATGATTTTCTTCGCTTCCGATTATCGTAACGTATCCACTTTTCATCGCCAGTCACGATACGATGCAGAAAACCCTTTCTTTTATGTCGCTGAAGCAGCTGTTCGCAAGTGAAAAAACGCCGTTCGACGTCTCTCAGCTTCAGTTCGTACGGCACCCAATTTCCTTGCTTTTGGATCATTCCCATGGCTTTCAAACGCTTGAAAATGGTTGTTCGGTCAACTCCCAATGCTTCAGCAAGTTCTTCTTGCGTTTGACAAGAATCTTCATCAAGCAAAGTCGCCAATTCTCGATCTTCAAAGATTTGCGGCCGCCCGGAACGCTCCTTGTCTTCCACGTCGAAACCATCCGCGAACA
Organism: Sycobia sp. Sy_11; assembly: GCA_018907035.1. Lineage (NCBI taxonomy): Eukaryota > Metazoa > Arthropoda > Insecta > Hymenoptera > Epichrysomallidae > Sycobia > Sycobia sp. Sy_11. The sequence continues at coordinate 4,097,166 of JACCIC010000023.1, forward strand.
CTTGAATCATCGACACAACCTTCTCCATAAGCCTCCTGAAGCAATCGATGCGTCTCGGCAGCAGATTTCTTCAAATTGAACCAATAAAGTGAAACTTCCCGCAAATGACGTCGACTCGGCTCAAATTTCGACATTTTCACGATATCAAAAATTTATGATGCGAAAAAATTTTAACTAATGTGTTAGTATGGAATTGTTGACATATGAATAAGCTTTGATTATGACATATGTAACCATTGAATACTCGCACAGTATTGGTGGCGCCATCTCTTACAAAAAACGGGAAAGACTTATTCACACTCCTAATAAATTAAATAGATTAGATGAAATATATTAAATTAGATATCACTAACATTTTATATTTATTAAATTTTTACGAATCAATTAAATTTATATTTCATATAATAAATTTAAATGTATATATTTATGCAAATATTATTCATATGTATTAAATTTTACTACACTAACTAAAATATTATTTATCATATCTACACTAAAGAAAATCATGAACATGAAATGTTGATCGAATTATATAAAAAAAAAACTTTTTGGACGATAGATATTTTGAATTTAAAAAGTTAATTAGATGCCAGAGATTTTTCCAATTGATCAACTGGAGAGTATATAAATTAGAATAGTAAGAAATATAAAGATCATACATTGTCATTGAGAAGTGCATATAGATCAATGTATTGGGGTATCTAGTCGAAAAGAGGTCTACTTTTGGCGCACGAGCTTTCGTTTTCAGAAAACAACCAAGTAAAAAGAAGTCCATTGAAAATTTACGCTTCGGTTGATGCTTTCAGGCAGGAGCCAGGTGAAAAGAGGCCTCTGTAACATTTGTGCCGCCAGAAAAAGAATAATAACACTTGAGAGGATTAGCGAGGAATATATTTTGCCTTTTTTTCTATATAGATGTAGAGAGGTTGATTATTTAGGATGCTGATAGGTCAAATTAGGAAAGTGTTATATTTTATTTTAAAGAAAGGGGGAAAATAGTGCATTCAAGATTAAATTGATAAATTTACGAAGATTAAGATTTCACACATGCAAAAATGGCACTAAAAAATATACACAATGGGAACATGTGAAGGTAGGCAGACTGTACAGACGGCAGTCGCCTGTTCAAGATCAGAAACTCTCAACGAGCCAATAAAAGTGAGATGGTCAGGAGCGCAGCAGAATTAAATCAACTTAGCAGGAGAATTAAATCAAACGTAAAGGCCCAAGAGTTTTTTGCGGCCCAAGAGAGATTTCGTAAAATGCAACATAAGGCGTCTGTTGTATGAATAAATAAACTGGTTTCTCTACCTTCTTCAGTGCAGGAGGGGGATAGACTGTATGTTAGAAAATCCACGAGAAGATCCAAGAAGACGGAGAAATAATCAGTAAAATTTATTCAAAGACGAAAAAGAGAACTTCAGAATAAATTTTGATAAACGAATTATAATATTGCATATTAAAAGAAAAAAATAAAAATTGAAACTGTATAGACAATTTAAATTACTACAAAAAGTATAGGAGCGGAATAAAAGAATAAGCATGCAAAAGTATTGGATAGATGTCGAGACAAGTGAAAAATAGGCAAGATTAAAGCGTGAAAACTTAAGTAGAGGAGAAGAAAAGAGGATCAAAATAAAGGGATATAGACTATGCGGAGAAGAAAAAGATAATGCCAAATTGGCGGTAGAAATGTTCTTTCGAATCAATTTTTGGTCGACTGTAAGCAAACGCGGCAACCATCTTCCAGAGACCTTTTCCATATTCCAATGTTGGTGCAAAATATTTTGTACACATTCATATGACATCCTACGGGTCTCAACTATCTCACGCACTTTTAATCTGCGGTCTTTCAGCACTATTTGATGGATTTTTTCGATCATATATAGAGTTGTGACCTCAATCGGGCGTCCTGAGCGAGGCTCATCAGAGGTGTTCACAAGACCCTTTTTAAACTCGGAAACCCACTGCTTAACGATTAAATATGATGGGAAGGATATCCCCAGTGTTGAGTCCATTTCTTCTTTAATTTCCTTCAGCGTTAACCGCTTCAAATAAAAGTATTTGATAACAGGACGATTTTCCAGCTTTTCCATTTTTACGACAAACACAGAGGCGTCTTGTCCAGCGTGCTCTCAAACCTAAACTAACATGGCAATCGGACTGAAACTATAGCTACAAGCTATCTAAGGATGGTACTATATAACGTCACCTCAAGGTAGGAAAACTTATCAATAGAAACTTATCAATCCACCCTCGTATATCTATCTATCTATCCATCAATAGCCGCATCCAGTCTGGTACATTTAATCCTCTTAAACATTTTGCCCATGACGTCGATCATGCAAAAAGGTCTATATGGTAATGGATCATACGATGGTTTATTCCTTTTAACTGGGAAATAAAGAAAATTAGTTTCTTAAGACAGGAACCAAATGCTTCCTCAAAAATATGAGCAATATTTTTGGTCGCAGCTTTTATGTACAGACAAGGTATTCTATCCAAACTGGTTAGTTTTAGACCGATATCTTGGGGGTGCGAATATTCGTCTCATCTATAGTCACGTACATTTTATCGATTATCCATATTATCCATTTTATGTATCGTTTAAGAAGTTTTTGTTTCTATACGGCGTACTTTATAATGAAATATAACGACATTGAATGAAATATTACGTAATTACAAGACTTTGCAAAAAGCCTTATCTTATCAGTATTTTAATAAACTCTATTGAAGGATACACATGCACATCGTATAAAATATATAAATATATATTAAAAATGCTATTCTATCTAGTTTCCAGGTAGGTAGATCAGATTTAGGTTTGTACGAGTATTTTACAAAGAAGCATCCTCCCTCTCTATATCTATCTTACATTGCTTAAGTAGGCATATATTTCGAATACTTTCTTTGTAATGTACAATTCATTAAATATACCGAATTGAAAAGAATGCCTTCAATTTTAGCAGTATGAATATGTAATAGGAAATAATGTGTCACAATATTCCATCCTGTAAGGTATGTCTCTTTTTTTATAATTGTAGCAAAGAATAATTTTTATAAAATTGATTCATTAAAATGGCTTGTAAGGATTTATTAAAGTAATTTAGAAAATGGAATAATAAACGATGTAATCAATTTTACGGATTTATAAACATATATCGATTAATATTTTAATCTAATTATTAGATTTTAAGCATCTTATACATACTATACTTCTAGTTCTCACAACTCTAGTGCATTAAATCACCAGTCCTTTGAATTTAGTTCACTGTATAAATGCTGAGAATTCCAACTCACCTTATTAAGTTAGCGTATTTAATGAAGATCATTAGTTAATATTAACTCTGCTTATATATATATATATATATATATGTGTGTGTGTGTGTGTGTGTGTGTGTGTGTGTGTGTGTGTGTGTGTGTGTGTGTGTGTGTGTGTGTGTGTGTGTGTGTGTGTGTGTGTGTGTGTGTGTGTGTGTGTGTGTGTGTGTGTGTGTGTGTGTGTGTGTGTGTGTGTGTGTGTGTGTGTGTGTGTGTATATTACATCTAAAACACAACAGTTACTATTTTTACTTACCAGCACGATTTCACCAGCCACACTCTTCTCACATAATGGAAAAAACAATTCGTAGATACTCTTAAATATGTAGTAGAATATCCTTGATAAAAGCACTAGAATTTCCGTAATCAACATCACCCCATCGCATGCTTTTGTCATGACTACTCTGTATTAATAAATTTAAAATGTGATTCATTTATTAATATATTGTATACTAAAATATAAAATAAACTTTATCTAAGATATCGTGCTTATTTGATATTTGTAAAAACACTGACAAATAGCTAATATTAAGGGCTTATCAAAATAGTAGTTGACTGTAAGAATTCTGAAGAATTTCTTTCAATAGTGTAATTTGTGCATTTCATTAAGCAAAAACTGATTATTTAGCAATCTATTCATGATAAGCAATAGTTACAAGTTTTGGGATAAATAAAGGAAATCGTTTTAATGTAACACATGACATTTCTTTCGAGGATATCGAAATAATATACACAGAAAATCTGTTTTTTTTTTTTATAAAATTGATATGATGCTATTTTACTATATATTGCAAATAAATTTTTTTGATACCACATTAATGATGAATAACGTATATAATTAATTATTTCAACGTATGTAAAAAAATATTTAATACATTTTTTACAAATTTGTATTCATCAAAAATTTTTTGTTAAACATATATTAAAAATTTGACAATAATACTGCCAAATCAATGTTACAATGATCTTGTGTTTTGCATCTAACATCTTTGTAGTCAATTTGAGATAATCATAGGATTTTATATCGTTAGACAGTGCTGTTCTAAATATCCAAAAAATATCGCTTACATGTAATAAGACATTCTAGACATTATTTTAAATATTTAAAATAAACAACAGAAAAAGTAATAAAAATACTACATGTTATTCTTTGTTAAGCTAACTTCAGATGGAGCAATCCCACCGCAGTGATCGTGCGGCATTCGTTATTCACCGTGTACATCGTAGCACATTGTGTGCTCTCGCTCGTCATTTGCTTTTACAATCGTTTTCTGAATGATGGAATTTCGCAGTGTTATATAATACTAAATGTGAACAGTATTGAATATTTGACTTGTGCCAAAAATAAAATTGAAAAGACTCATTATACGACTAATCATTACACATTAGACTTAGCAAAGAAATTATAAGTTGCTAGAGCAAAATAACGCCACTCATTTATATGTATGGTCTCTCTACCAGAAAAAAGGGAAAAATACACGATCTGACCCTAACTACCGAGAAAATTGCTGTAGAACTACGATTAGTGTTTAAAAAAATACAATAAAACACAGAATAAATAATTCCCACACGACAAGTGAGACAAAAGGTCTGTACGCAGTGTCAAAGTTGTCGATCTGGTGATACAAACCTGGGACTCAGGGAGGTGCGATCTTCAGCAAACCAGATAAAGACAATCGTATTCAGATATTATTAGTGCTATAGGATAAAAAGGGAATGCTCGCCAGCGTAATATAGGGGTAAAAACATTCAGAAAGACCAATGATAGATCAGTCCTGTACGTCTGGCTAAAATGGAAGACAAAACGAATCTCCAACAGATCCTTCAGGAGGCCGTAGGGCTAACAGGACAAGTAAAAGATTTGAAATTCAGGGTGGTACTACATTTCCTAGACTTGGACAGTATCACAGCAGCAGAGGTAGTTACATTGTACGGAAACTTCATATTTTCGAGCTAACCCTTAGGGACAAAGCGTAATGGTATGTGACGCCGTCCCATTAAATGGGCCCTATCTCAGATACGAGCTAAGGTGTACACCCATATATCAAACGATGCCAAAACAAATTTCAAATATTAATAAACAAATATTGTACATGATAAGTTGATTATGTATGTAACGCCGTCACATCAAATGGGTGCCGTGATTGCTCACGGTAGACAACAAACGGAAGCGGCTGTTAACTTCAAAGCAGTATTTGGAACAATTTAAGTGAGATCCAAACGACTTTTTGCGTCGAGTTGCCACCGTTTAGGAAACCTGGATTCATCATTATACACCAGGAACTAAGCAACAATCAAAACAATGGATTTCTCGCGGCGAATCTGCTTCAAAGAAGGCGAAGACGGTCTCATGGGCCGAAAAGGTCTTGGCGACGATTTTTGGAATGCAAAGAGCATTATCCTGATAAACTTTTTAGAAAAACAAAGAACGATCACTGGGCAATACTACAGTGAGTTACTGGACCGCTCCGACTAAAAATTGAAGGAAACATGGCCACATTTTGTGAAAAAAGGTGTTTCATAGCGATAACGCATCAGCACATTTATCTAGAGTTGTCACCACTAAACTGCATGAATTGCGTTATCAATTGCTACCGCACCCCCCCCCCCTATTTGCCCGACCTGGCTCTCTGCGACTTCTTCTTGTTCCCTAATACGAGGAAATGGCTCACGGTAAAAAATTTTGCTCTAACGAGGAAGTCATCGCGGAGACAAAGGCTTATTTTAGAGATTTCGAAACATCCTTTTTTTGGAGGTTTTAAAATTGACCAAAACATTGGAAGAAGTGTATCTTTTTAAAAGGGGACTATATTGAATAATAAGAAAAACTTTTTGAAAAAATGATGTCTTCATAATACGGGTACTTATTGAACCGCCCTCGTAGATATTTGAGATGTGGACAAATTAAAAACACTATACAGGATGGGGAATATTACTGTTAGCGTTGTAGCCTTGAAAATCATTTCGATTAAGAGAAAGTAGCTACGACAGCGTCATTTTTATGCACATATAAAATAGGTTATGCAAGTATGTATTTTTTAGGCATAACCACATGCGCATCGTATAATGCAGCACTCATAGAACTGGAGACAAAAGCCACAAATTCAAGAAAATATACAATGAATTTTAAACTGAAGCAGTATAGACGATACAATTCTTTTCCATATTGCAGCGATCTTAGACTTCCACCTGCTTATAATAAGTGAAGAATATAGAGAATGACTTTTGTCGACCGAGTTCATCATAAACTTCAGCAAGGTAGTTTTATGGATACGTGGAAAGGACGTGACACTTGTCGTTGGAAATGGTATTATGCCATCACATATAGTACACCAGTATTCCAAATTGTAATCTTTGTGAGTCTTGGTGAAAGCTTGAAGATACCAAAGATGTGATACGGAAAACCCTGTTTACGTTATCGTAGCGGATGATTTCAATGTCTGGGTGATCGAGTAGTGAATGCCACAGATGAATATACCTAAATGACTGCTGCTCGAGATAGCTGCAAGGCAAAACATAAGTATTATGAATGATGAAACCAGCATGACATATAAAATACTAGGATATGTAAACTCCATACCAGACGTGAGCATTGCTAATCTAACAGAATTAGAACAAGGATGAGCAAGGACTATATGATGAGCAATTGCGAGTACGTTTCTTTCAAATTATAGACATGAAAAAAAACAAAATTTGCAGATAACCATCTTCACTATTAAACATTAAGCGAATGGATATGGCGGAATTCGAGAAAATTTTGCAAGTTTAAAAATTAGATTCAAGGGATGTGAAAGGGTAGAGGCATTAGCTAAGACAACTTTTTCAGTGGTTTTACTGGGTTCTCTGGCCATTCTAAAGTTCAGGAGGGAGGGTAGACTGTATGTTATAAAATCAACGATAAGATATAAGAGATAAAGAACTGAGAAGAAGCAAGGCCATCGTGGTGAGATTGCTCGAGAGTTTGAAAGCCGTGAAAACGAGAAGAACAGCATCAACTAGATAAGAGAAGCAATGATCGTATGGAACTACACCAGTGAAAACAAACTTGCCTACTAATTTCGCACAGTCCGCGAGAGACGAGGTAGCCGATCTAACAGAAAACCGAAGATATACCAGAATAAGCATCGGATGATAGCTATATCATGCATTATCTGACCCAAAAGCTATGTGCATACTTTCTAGGCCTGTGTTGACCGAGAGATGTAGAAATAATCTAGAGATGATAGGCACGAACGTCAAAAGAGCGATGGGAGAGTATGTGACCATAGCAGATATAATACCATGCAAATGGACACAAAAGACCATAAAGATAATGTGCGAGTATATGCGAGTACGAGCACTCAACCCTCTTGACCATGATGCTATTCTCGACGTGGATTTGTGCTACGCGTGGAATATTGAAATCAAGTTAAATCGTGGATCATCGCGAGCAAGTGAAGGCGAATGTAAAGAATTCGATCATGATGCTGATGTAGAAACCGTGAAGATTATAGCCGAATGTGTGACATTTTGGAGCTAAAAGCCAAAGAAACGCAGAAAATAAAAAGACAAGTAGAGAAAATACTTCAGGTTCAGCGAGAGAGCAGCATGAAAAATCTCACTGTGTAACACATCATAGTGCACTTACCCGAGATAAGGGTGTATTGGTAATTGACGGCAAGACCAATGCGTACTGCAGCAAGCAGCCAACGAGCTGTCCGGTAGACGACGAGAATCTAGCAACGGTAGAGAAAGCCCATCTGTGTGACAGCCTGCCCAGGACAGAGAGAGAAAAAGAAAGAGGAAATCTTGTATCTGAGATCTTCCATCACCATCCTTGGTGCCAATTATCCAGCATCGTTGGTAAACGGAAATGCGGTAAGAAGTAGACAACCGCGTATTAGCCGCCGTATTAGTGAATGAAATAGCCTCAGTTCTACGGTATTTCGTGCGTGCCATCTTGTCCTCCTCCAATTCATTATTTATCATGCTCTTGCTTTAATTAACAGCAGATCTCTTTGTGGAGAGAAGACGGATCTTTACCAGAGTGTACAAGATAAGCGCATACAAAGAACATAAAATATTTGTGGTTGCAGCTGGAGCATTCACAGAACGCCACAACATCACAATATATATTACGATGAGTCACAAGGTCGACTTGTCCAGATAAGCGCGACGCGCGTGCCATTTGCGAAGCGAGTAACATTAAGCATGCGCCTTGTACTCGGCTCTGTCTCCCGATCCCTTACCTCAGCACTCGTACCTATGCTCGTTTCGCTCGTCCGACAGCTGGTGATTAGCCAAAGGAACGACAAATTCGACGTTCAACTTCCAAATAAAGATTCGTACTACGAAGGTGAAGATTTAGACATTGGTGATAAAATCCCCAATGTCTACATTTAATTAATTGTTATCAAAAATAATTTAGTTTCAATCAGTTCTAAAAAAGAAAAATAAATTGAGAATATAATTAGCCGTAAAAATTTACACTTTTCTAGCATTCTAACTGAAACTAAACTTCTTTGCTATTAATCTTAAATTATTTTAATTAAATAATTTAGCATTTAAAACGAATAACTACAAATTAATTACGAACAAAATTTTTTATTAGGAGGCGAACTTAATTTCCGGCCTTCGCGTTTAGTTGGCGATATAAGTAGTACGAAAAGTCAGATATGTCGGATCTAGTATTTACTTTTTAGTTTTGGCATTTACTAATCAAATTCAGTTAAAAGGCGACATCACTTGTGTAAATATTATAATTTTTTCACCAGTGAAAAATTAATCGTGATAAATCGTTTTTCGACATGTCCTTCTGCAGTATTTTGATTTGAAAAAAGTCTAACAGATTGCTTCAAGAATGTTATGGCGAACAAGCTCCATGGGTCACAAAATTTAAAGAGTGGTTTCAGCCGTATAGAAGTAGAAATACTGATGTTAATGACAAAAAACGTTCTGGACAACCCAAAAAATTTGAAGATAGTGAATTGTAAACATTATTAGACGAAAACTTAACTGAAATACAGAAAGAACTCGCTAATAAGTTAGGATTCAGTGACAGAACAGTTAGAAAACGTTTACGTGCGGTGGGAAAAATTCATAAAGAAGGAAAATGAATGCCACACGATTTGACCGAAAGTGCCATTATGAATCGATACAGCATTGCACTGTCTTTGCTTGCCAGGCAAAAAAAAAAGAGTTCTCTAGAAAAGTTTTGGTAATGAAAAGTGGATCTACTATGACCATCCTGAGTGAAAAAGTCATAGATGGACCCAGGCCAACCGTCCACATCGACACCAAAACGGATCATCCTCGGACAAAAGGTATTGCTGTGCATTTGGTGGGTCGAACAAGGTGTACTGCACTACGAGCTATTAAAACGGAATGAAAACGTCACTTCCGAGATATACAAGTGCCAACTGCATGATTTACAACAAAAATTCATCGAACATAGTTCAGCAATCGCCAGCAATAGGCGCAAAGTGATTCTCTTGAATCACAACATTCGGCCACATGTTACGAAAGCCGTCAATACCCTGTTGGAGCAAGAATGGGAAGTGCTGTCGCACCCAGCATACTCGTCAGACATAATGCCTTCTGATTACCACTTATTCAGATCTATGCAGCACGACCTCGCTGATACGCACTTCCGACAAACTCCGAAAGATTTTGATTAAACTTACGTATATCCATTTTTCATCATAAATGTCCTTTTCCCGTTAAAAAAGTTGGAAACTAAGTTCGTTTCCTAATAAATTACACGAAAAAATTCACTTAAGTTCTTCAGCATATTATATATGTAATAGTAGTATAATTTCTTTTTTATAACGAATCAACAACTATTATTAATTTAGAGATAAGGTTCATTTATGTAGGATACTTACATATTAAAGTTTTTTTTATAGATCATAAAGTTGCTCTGTCTAATAAATTTCAACGGTAACCAGTAGCTAACAAAAATTATGTAGAACGTCAGAACATTATCGAAAGTATTAATCCAATTAAATGAATTTTAAAATTATCTGTGAAAGTGTAAAAATAAGTAAAGCGTTTCTACTGTAAATTAATCAATATATTAATTATTTATTAGAATATAAATATAATAATGTTAAAAATTTAGAGTTGATTTAGGTCAATTATTTATCCGATTTTTGTTTATGCACATTAAGTAAGATAAATTTTAACTTTACATAATTATTTTGAAACAAATATTTATATATAAGCATAATATTAAAAATGTATAGTCGTTTATATAAACATCGATCCGTACATATATAGCTACATTTTTCTAAAATTATTTAATAGAATTGCAAGAAATTTATTTATGTTCTTTATCTTTGATTGCATCCTCCCCCCTTGTCAATAATTTTGGAGAGACGCGCGAAGCGCCCGATCACTCTCGTCTCGGTCGCCGGAAGAGTGATAGGAGATGTGAAGAGTGGTGAAAAAAAGGATGCTAGAAGGAAGAAGAAAGCGAGAAAGACAAATAAGTTGTGAGGCGAGAGAGTGGCGGTAAAAAGGAGGCGAAAGAGAAATAGAAGAAAGAAGAAATCGAGACAATGAAATAAAGATGTAAGTCGAGAGAAGAAGAAAGAAAGAGAGTGTGTGAAAGATAACTTGAAGGAAGAAGAAAAAATGAAAGAGAGAAAGAGAAAGAAGACGAAAAAAGGAAAGAGACTCAGGAGAGGAAGGAAAGAGTCAAAGAAAGAGAGTGAGGGAGAGAAGGTGAAAGAAAATTTTAAGAAAAAAGAAAGCAAGAAGGAGAGAGAAAAAGAAGGAAAAGGGTGCGTGGGAGAAGATGATAGGACCGAGTGGCAGAGGGGAAGGCAACGATGCCTCTCCGGATGAAGAACAGCGCTGCGCCCGTGCCCGCCCTTCCATCCACGGACCCGTCGCCATCGCCGACCCTCCAACGGGACATTCGAGGTGAGTGCTCATCGCGTGGTTTTAGGTTTTCCCATGCGGACGAATAGTCGGATTGACGGTCGCGGTGACCGAGTCGCGAGAGTGGTGAGCGTGCGTCGAGGGCGATGTTTGCGCGATAGATTTAAAGATATTAGATGACTGGGAAAGTTGAATATAAATAAGAAGTTTAGTTGACGTATAAAGCAGCAAAAAGGACAAAGGCTTTGAGAAGACTGACGGTGAATACGAATGGAGACAGATAAAACGTATATAGACTCCTGCTGAGCGTAACTCACCCGATCTTATTGTACGGAGCGGAAGATGGGCCGACGAGATCAATATTAGGAAACAGGCAAATGCCATGAAAAGTATTCAAAGGATGGGAGTACTGAGAATTGTGTGCAAACATTGAACTGTATCGCAAGAAGTGGTTTTCGTGATAACGAGCGTAATCCCAATTAATCTATTAGCGGGAGGACGAAAAAGAATTTATGAACGAAGTGCAATTAGCGGGAACGTAGAGAGAAAAGAACGGACGAGCACGTTCGGATTGTGGCAAACACGATGGACAACAAACAACAAGGACAGTGTACGAAACTGCTCATATGCAAAGTCGGCCCGTGGATGGAGAAAAAACTCGATAAGGTGGGTTTCTACCTCACTCAAATTCGGTCTGGACACGTGTACTTTCATAAATATCTCTGCAAGATGAAGAAGGTAACCTCATCACAATGCAACTACTGCGGATGGTCTTATGACGACGTGGAACACACGTTTTTCATGTGCGCGCATTAGAATGGCTTACGATCGAGGCCTGAAAGAATAATAAGATCGCTCTCACCAGATAATTTATTAGACTTATGATAACGGACAAAGACAACTGGCGATTGATCACTAATTACGTCACAAATGTGTTACGGAGGAAAAGAATGGATGGATGTCTGGAAGAGCGAAAGAATGTGGATTTAAATGTAGACTCGAGAATGAATGAAATACTGGTATAAAAGGAATGAACGTGTAAGACCACGCAAGGACTGCCGCCCAAACTGAAGTAATGTGCAAAACAGTTCCTGGCTGCTGTTGGTGCAAACAAGGAGACATGTGTTTAGCTTTCAGGGACGCAGTTTGTTTTGAGTCACACATATTATCGTGATCAGTCTATCAGATTGTGACTCACAGAGCGGACACGAGAAATGCGTAAAATGCATTCACTGACTCCTAACAATAATAATAATAATAATAATTTTCTGTTGTTTTTACTAATAAATTTTCAAATATATGTAAAATAAAATTTTAAAATGTAACCAAGTTAATAATAGATTCATATTAAAAACACGTATTATATTATTTCATATAAAAATTAAATATTGTACTTTTTCTTACCAGTATATTCAATTATAATATTTTTGATGGCCCAATATCTTTACATATTTTCTAAGTGCAACAATTTGCCAAACCTGTCAATCTTTTTTAAGTCGTAATAGAAATAAGCTTAATTAATCTATTTAAAGAAAATCATAAGCACTTTGATGAAATAGGTAAATATCTGAATAAAAAAGTGAACCAAAATCATTTATTATTTAAATCTGTAATAACGTATGAAAAAAAATTTTTTTGTCAGGTCACTTCTTATTATTTTTAAGTACTAATTATTATTGTATTACTACATTATTAATAGCTATATACAATGTCAAAATATTTATCAACCAATTTCTAAATGGTTTTAAAGTGACAGGAGGGTTTTTTACTAATAAATAAAAGAAAACAAAGCAGCAAAGCATCAAGTCTAAACCCACCATGGATTTGTTTGTTTCAACTTTATCTCAAATTTAAGTACATGCATTTTCAATTCTTCTTTTAAAACTTTAAACTTTTGAATTCAACATATTTTGACCTACTAAACATGAATTTCAATTACTTTTCCAAAACTTGACTTTGATATAATATTTTTTATCTAGTTCAAATTTTATGTTATTTCTTTAAGTGAGTCGAATAGCTATTAAATAATTGCATATAAAATATACTCTAACCTGAACATCACAACTGTAAAATGATTTTCTCGCTCTTACAGTACAGAAATGCGGACGAGGTAAAAGACATTTGACCAAACTTGTATGAAATATACTATTTGAACACCGAGTATCCCAAGCAGTGCGGTAAATATATTTTTAGTAGACTGAACTCGATTTGACTTGTGTGATTGTTATCCTCCCTTGGCTCGAGCATGAATTTTTATATTCGTGCACAATCTATGTTCATAAATAAACTCCAGTCTTATGTTAACGTAAATATAAGTATTATGTTACTGATTGCTCAGTATTCAAAATATATCACGAAATCTATACTCGAAGTATGCCTTTGCCAGTTACTATTCCTTAATGCTTAGTTGAGCTTGACTATATTTGAATTTTGTAGAATACTGTCGGACATTCATTCTTCTTATTTTAAATATCAACGAATAGGTCTAAAAATAACGACCTTCCAGTCGATGACTTCGATGCTGGAAGAAATCGGTTTATTCCTTTTTAATATACATTTAAAAATTATATTTAAAAAGTTTCACACCTACAATATCATCTACGGTTGGATGTTTAAGGAATATCTATCAGAGAGCTTTCATTCATATTAAAGAAATTCTGTATGAAAATCACCGAAAATACGAATCACCTAGTATTTTATCCCAATAACATTTACAAGCTATATTTATTTTCTTTATCGATCGGCCTAAATTAATCCAGTTTATTATATTTCTATTTTAAATAATTAGTGGTTATTATGTATTAATTTTCTATGTACGGCAGACGATATTCCGATGCTAAGGTAATTGCTAGCTAATACAGATGTTGAGATTATACGAGTAAGTGTATTCTTTTTATAAAAAATCAATAGCAGAAAAAAAATTTATAAACTTTTTATGGTGCTAAAAACTCTAAAATTATAATTGAAAAATCATCATAATTATATGCACTGTGAACAATATCTTAAGGATGCAATGCACATTATTAATTATTTACAACATTCGACATTATACTAAAATACTAAAAGAATGCATAAATATTGTTTATTGAAAATTTTCAAAAAATAGTTCGTGGTTGTATTACAATTATTAAATAATTATATTTATTAAAAAAATCTGTCTTTAAGTATTTCTTTACAAAATAATATTTTCAAATATTATATAATAAAATTGTTTGTTATTTAATGTACATTTATAAATATTTAATAGTAGCGAATTCCCTTGTTAATTGTGTTCAAAATAAAGATATAATAAATTAAATCAAGTCCTTAAATGTGAAGAAGAAACGATTAGGGTTTTATGTAATATAAGGCGTTATATTAGAATAAAAAATCAAATTATTAATATGTAAAACCTTTGTAAAATATATCTACTTCACTTTTTCTTCTTTCGCGCTTCAACAAATTGAAAAAAATTAACTACAAGAAGGGTAATTTCCTACAGAATCGACTGTAGTTATAAATTGAACCGCGGAAAACGGAAAAACTTCACTTAAAAAAGATCAACCTATAATATTAGATAGGCAGCTGATCCAATATAGCTATTACTTGGTTTACAATAATATAATTATAATAACAGAATAATGTTGTGATTAAACATCACACATAAAAATATAAAAATTACAACAACAACAAAATGTATATAAAAATAACGAAACGAAAACAAAAAATTACTTAAATCTAGTATAAGAATATGAGAACTGATACTTATTTAAAGAACTTATAGCATAATGTCGAATATTATAAATAAAATCTTGAAATTCATTTATTTCATATAAATGAAATGAAATGCCGATCTAAATAAATTTTGAATATTATTCTAGTGTGACGATTTCGGACATATGGTGGAAGATTATTCCATAAGTATATAATACCTACAAAATAATTTGCCCTAAATTTACGAGAAATCATATCTTGAACAGAGCTACTTTTACTAACATACCATTCCGTGAATCGAACTGCATTCTTTCATAAATGTAATTGAATTCATTACATTTTATGATAGAGACGAACAAATATATCACAACGTAGTTTCGTCTTTCCTCATATGTGAGTAGAGAGAATTTGACATACACAGATATGATATGTTTGTATATTTTAAGTCCTGTAATGAATCGCAAAACTGCATTGTTGCATCTATTAAGTTGGAGGACAAGATTCTTAAATAAATCTCAAAATAAGCCTACGCAAAAATCTAAGTAAGGAAACATAAGTCTTAATAAGGAATAGTTTAGTCGGCTCAGTAAAAAAATTTTGAAGTTTACGGAGTCGTGCTATTGCATTTAATACCATCGACCATCTTATTATTTTTCATTTCAATAATTTTCGATTTGCCCATATGTCCAAGTCTTTGATGCCATCAACCATAATTACTGTTTATCGCATTAGAGACTTTTTATTATATAATTTATTAATAATGAATTCTATATGAATCAAATTATTTATGGGCTTACCGACAAAAATTATTTTATCATTTTTAGTAACTTCAACCCTATTTGGATTGAAGTGAATACTCATCTGTGCTTTCTACATCTTGATGACAGATAGTAAATTTTGCTGTACCTCCGAACAATATAAGACGTCCTTCAGAACACCTTTAATCCTTCCTTGCTAGTAATATTCAGGATACCTCTTTTAAATGCAACTGTCAAGTTTTATTATCTCCTGAATATTGTTGTTGATTTTTCTTGTAGAATCTCCGATCCTTTATGAGATGATTATCGCTGCAATATTGGAAAACCACATCAAGACTGCAAAATTGTTTTTGCCGTATCATCGGTTTTTACAAAAACGAGGAAAAAATTTCAAAGATATTCACTATTACACATTTTGCAATGTGTTCAGACTTTTTCCACACTTCTGCCATTACTGCAGGGACTTGCTCATCAAGTACGTGCAATGGATGAAGTTCAGATAGAAGAGAGCGGATTCTAAACTTCCACATACTATATTTTTTACCATTAGAAGGTTTAATATTCCTTTTTGTTGTAAAAGATTCTATTTTTCACTTACTAGAAAAAAAACTTGTTCTGTTGTGTATTTGACATAGTTTTATTTTATTACTAGATTACACTATCCACAAAATCACGGAAAGTTTACTCGCGAAATCTGGGCCGATATCCTATTGAATTTTTCTTAAATATAGTAAGTGGAATGTTAAAATAAAGATACACGAAATAATCTTTTAACATAAACTTTATTTCAAACGAGGAAAGAAAAGACGCATGTTCAAACAAAAGGATTACGCAAGACTAACTGCAGTACTCGAAATTGAAAACTCTGCAAGCCTTTGTGAGAAACTTAAAACCTATAAAAAAACATCAGGCATCTAAACAATAAACTCATAAATCATTTGCCGCGCAGGACAGCAAAGACGCAGATCGTAATAAGACCCAGTGGACACATATGTTTACATCCTTTTAAGATACGGTCCAATATTTCGTTTCAAGTAATTTTTGCTTTATGATTTATAGAAGTCTAAAATAATCTAACAATATCATTAGCATAGAGATGGTAAAACGCATATTTGATGGATTAAATATAACCTTAATAGATAAAAAACAACAAGGAGGACCATGTTACTTCCTTGGGAAATACTATAGACTGTTTTTGTAATGAACCAGAAATATTATTGTCTGACAGTTTAACTGACTGATTTTTGCCCAATAGATCAGAATGAAACTGCATGCATTCAGTATCACAAAAACCAAGTTTTGAAAATTTCTTAAGAAATCATACTCATACTAATTTATAAAGACAAAGATGTTTTTGTTTGTAGACGATAACCGAAAAAACGACTGAACCGATTGTTCGGAAATTTGAAATATAGATTCTATATTATCTTGTGAAGGACATAGGCTATGTTTTTTATTGTAAATCATTTTACTTTCGTCAATAAATTAAGTTAATGATTTTAACAATCAGTTTCAGCAGCGACCACTAGGTGGCGTCTCGAATCACGAACATCAACTCAAAGTAGTCCGCTTAAAGTATTAATACCAAGCCAGCTCAAACGAACGTTCGTATCCAACTTTGGGATTCGTATCCTAAAGGAGGTCGGGACAACTTCTACGGGAAATTTTATGTTCGGACGGTATAAGACGATGTCTGGGTATGACGGGACGACTTCTACGGGGAATTTCATGTTCGAACGGTAGACAATGAGGTCCAGGTATGACGGGACGAATTCCACGGGGAATTTCGTGTTCTGACGGTAGAAAACGATGTTCAGGTATGACGGGACAACTTCTACAAGGAGTTGTGTGTTCGGACGGTAGAATACGATGTCCAGGTGTCTCGAACGACTTCTATGGGGAGTGTCATGTTCGGATAGTGGAATAAGATCTCCAAGTGCCTCGGGATGACTTCTATCGGGAATTTCGTGTTCGGACGATACAAAACGATGTCCAGATATGACGGGACGACTTCCACGGGGAATTTCTTGTTCGGACGGTAGAAGACGATGTTCAGGTATGACGGGACGACTTCTAAGGAGAGATTCATATTGGGACGTTCGAATACAATAAAGAGATTCATTTTCTATCATTCGAACACGCACACTCCCAGTAAAAGTCATCCCGGGATTCCTGGACGTCGTATCTACCTTTCCAACACAAAACTCTCTATAGTAGTCGTCCCGAGACATGTTTTATATTCCGAACCGCCGAACATGATACTCTCTCTAAACATCGTCTCGAAACACTTGAACATCTTTTTTTATCGCTCGAACTCGAAAGTACAATTTTCCTCATAGAAGTCGTATATAATATGCATATATGTGTGTATTCAATACGGTTTTACATTATTTATATACATACTGTATATACAGAAGCGACGTTAGGTAAATTACGGTCAATTATTTATAGTAATATAGATTTTTATATATAGAGTACATTTTACTTAGATATTATTGAGTTGCTTATGAAATCGCTTAAATTATTATCTCGGGCGAAGCCGAGACGGGGGATGCTAGTAAATTTATAATAACACGATCAAATTAAAAGGAGAGGTCGATATTAACAAAAAGTAACTTATACATTGTTAATAGCGATTCTAAAATCGTCTACAATTGTAAGAGCGCATGAAGACTGTGGTCCCTGCGAAAACCTGATTGATATGAGTCTAGAAAATTGTTGACTAAGACAAATCGAAGCATTTGTTAGGATACCAAAACCTTTAATATTTTAGAAATCGCACATAAGATACCAATATGATGAAAGTCCGATATAAGATGCAAATCTTTCTTTTTTAATATTGGACGGACTATAGCTCTGTTTATAATTTCTAACACAGATAGTCTTTGGTATAAAATTAGGTAAAATAAAGTTAAATTTAGATAATACTACATCATATTTAGATATCCTTAAAGTACATATTTGATCTAAAGATATTCATGCAGACATATCTGAAACACAAATATAAATTATGGTGTTACCAGTATTATAAGTGTCTTTGAAGTCTAGAGGTACAAGACAGCAAAACTCAAGAAAATCTGTAAATATCTGTAAGTATATTTTTTTACGAATTATCGAACACTTCGCTCTATCAATAAAACAGTGCCGTATATTTTCAAGATTAGCATTACAACAGATAATACATTTAAAATTTTTAGGTGATTGGTAATTTTTAGTTCAATGTTCTGCAATACAGTTGACGCAGTGAATATCCTTATGACAAGTGACAGCAATATCACAAAAACCTTGACAACTAAAGCATTCAAGAATAGATATATAGTCATCTATTTTACATATGGATCATTTAATATTAATTATTTTCTGAGTTAAAAAGGTAGCTCTATGCTCAGGTTTAACTTTAATAATACACAAACAAAATTTTTTATCACCAACTGAATAGAGAAAAACAATTTTAATATCATCAGTCAGTGCATTAAATAAATTCTGATTCAAGATTCAGCCTTTAATTTCGTCAACATTCAGCTCCACTCGGATAACATGCACAATCATTTGAGGGTTTATTTTTATATCAGATTTTACTTCAAGACCTAATTCATAAAACGACGAAGATTTCACAAAATCAACAGCATGCATATTATCGCCCTCGACTATAACGGAGCACGTAGGTCCAAGATTAATTCTATTATAGGCTCTACAAGCAAGGGCAAGAAGGAAACGAATCAGTCTGCAGCAACAAAACTCAAAAAAAGCGTATGAAAACATGATAAAAGTATGCCAAAATACAGAACAAAGTCACACAAGTCTAAACTACTCATCATCGCCGCAGAGAGAGAGAGAGAGAGAGAGAGAGAGAGAGAGAGAGAGTGAGAAAGAGAGGGGGGGGAGAGAACGATGGATATATAGATGCATTTTTATTGTATGCCAGTACAAAATGTAAATTCTGAAATTAATATTATATAAATACATATAATAAACAATTTACAAAATCATAGACGAAGTCACACATTAAATGTGGTACATTAATAATATCATATATGGTCAATTAAAGTCCTACATAAACTATAAGATAAAAACTAGAAAGAGAGAAAGAAGAGGGAATTTGAACGAGTTTTCTGCTTTGTTATCAAAAGTTATCAATTAATATTCTGTTAACAAACAAATTGCTTATGAAAATATCTGAACAGTAATTTTTGAATTTTATATTAAATCACATGCAAGAGAGTAAATATGAAGTACATTCCTTTTTTTATTAGATAGATGTTTTGGATTTTCTAGAGTGATAAACTTGTGTTTTATTTGCAAAGACAGCTTGTAAACATATCTTAAGATCGCTTTCTAAATTTTAGAGTAGTAACCAATAAGCAGATAAAATGCAAAACAAAAAAGACGGTATATCGGTTGTATTATTCTATAAAAGGATAGTTTATATATACATCTTATTGATTATTCAATATTTCATCTAAGTCTTTCTACAATCAGTTAACAAAAAATGTACCTGGGTTTAGGTTTTCTAGTTAACATCAAAGTTTCATTTATTTTATAATAATTTCTCTATGAAATATTATTTTCAGATTTTTGTCTATAATAGCTCTAAGAGAGTAATGTATAGGAGATATATTCTTAGAATACTCTGCCAAGCCTATAATATACACAATACGGTGATATGTGTGATATATGGAGGGATATATATGACTTAAGAGTGCTGCATACCCCGGTCGAAGCGCCACGTTGAACTACCAGAACGGAAGTAAATTTACTTCGACGTCTCATTCCCTTAATTTTGATTGTAGAAAGTTCAAAAAAATTTGTATAAATCTTTAAACGTCCTTACAAGTGGCGAAAGATTCTCAGAGTTAACAACATTCCTCTAAATAGGTTAAAAAAAAATAAAGAAATTTCGTACTAATTTATCTTCTGCTCCACGTAGTACCAGTGCTTTCAAAAAAACATTTATTATAAATTTTCGATGTCATTTACATATATAATTCGAGTGTCGCCACTTATAGGGCAAAATAATAAATCAAATAAAATTTGTTTCACCGTTCTACATATTGTATAAACAAAATGAGACGTCGAAGTAAATGTATAATGCACGAAATCCCCTGCAACTAATAATCACTATTTTTGGAGATAAAAAAGAGAAAAATTTAGTCTTGGCATATTTGAAGAGATGTCACAACAAGCAGTAGTGAGTACCGTACATACATTATCGGAATAAAAAGAACCTTGATGCTTATTGTAATATTTTAAATTCATATTTTACGTAAGTAATTTAAAATAAAATTAGGCGATAAAACTAAATATATGTAGATAATATTTTACCTTATGCATTTTACTGTAGTTTTTATATATAAAAGAGATTTTATTTTTCAAAAGAACATCAAGCGTGCAAGTTCGCAATCATGTATATATACGCGCACAATATACAGCGATCCATGAGTGAGTCGAGCGTCTCTACGTGCACCTTCTTATCTAATTATTATCTATTAGCTGTAGTACGTCCGAGTGAGACAGAAAACCAAGCTGTTTACTATATCGGGTTTTATTGCTTTTACTCTCTGCTCCAACAATCTCAACTTATTATATGTATTATATTTGTGTCGTAAAGACCCTTAGGTAAAAGTACTATATATATACACGAATGTATAGTTAGCACATTTGAACGCTTGCTTTGCTGCCATTCAAGCTTTTTGAAAATATAAATTTGGGTGAGGTCTTCGGAAGAGCTACCACATTCCATTTTGTAGAAAATGTATGCACTTATGCTTTTTGCGGTACTTATGATGGATGTCAGAGTGCTTTTTTGCTGAAATTAAATTTGAATGGCGAAATTAATACAAAAAGCATAAAAATAGTGGTTTTTGGTATTCTCGGACAATAAGAATATTTTTAAAACAATTTTCAAAAGAAAGATATATATATATATATATATATATATATATATATATATCATAAAAACCCATCTTTTTTAATCTGTTTATTTTTTTGGTACAACCGATATTTCTAAAGAAAAATTTAATAATTTCATCTAGGGTTGCTTCAAAAATCTTTGAAATTTTGGCTATACTTCAGAAAACAACCATATTTGATTTTGCTCAAAATTGGCGTATTACCATTTTTGGTATGGTGATTATTACTACCGTTCTGATTTTTATACATTTTGGAGTTTTATAACAAAATACATAAAAACTACGTAAATGCATAAACATTATGTATAAATATATAATAATGGGTATTTCATGTACATGAGTACACGAGCATATATATATATATATATATATATATATATATATATATATATATACTATGAAGGTTTAGATGCATGCGTTTGTATATGTATATAGATTTATATATATATATATATATATATATATATATATATATATATATATGTACGTGTGTATATGTATGTATGCATAGATATGTAGGTATATACGTGTTGATGTGCTTATACATGTGGCTGCACATATATGTCTATATTTATATATGTATGTGTGTATGTATATGTGTCCGTATATGTGTATGCGTCTGTGTGTATATATTTATTTTATTTTAATGTGCACATTCAATGCGGAGGTCATGTAAAACTCAATGTCGTCCGTCTGAGGCGATCGCGATAATAAAGAACTGTAAATTTTAATTACTTATTGAAGAACCCAAACTTGGGTCGTAAACTGTATTTCCCAGAGTACCGAAATCTGCTGTGCAGATGTTTTCTTAGCGCCGACGCATTTTCCTTACAGTTCTTACTATTTTCTAGCGCCAACGATCTATGTATATAAAATATGCGTGAACACATTACCTGCGTTGGCCACTCTGGCCAGCCAGTCATTCTTGTATTTGCTGTCGAGACGAACACTTCGCTCTTGTGAATCTTATACGTCAAATATTTAAGTCTAAAATAAAATTAATTTCGTTTTAAATATCTTCTTTCATTTATTTTTAACGAAATATTGTTTCTCCAAAATAGGCAACGGGGAAAGGTACCACTTATAGTACATAACTTTTGGTCCTTTGAGGCAGATATCCGCAAACACAACAACAACTACGTTTGTGAATTAATTCATTATACAACATTGCGTACTTCAATACAAAAGCAATCATTGTGCACGTGATTGCAACTTCACATCATTCTGCCTTACAGATTTTTGCTGTTATTACATTTATAATTTTCGTGAGTGTCAGAATAAGAAAAAGAAAACAGTACAGTCAGGAAGCGAGGTTCCTTCACCTCATTGGCGAGAGCAACTCTCGTGATTTCATCAACAAAGCAGCGCTGCATCCAGTCAGGAACGTATCAACGTCTCTTGACTAATACACAGTTCAGATGAGCAATAAAACACGACTTCACATTTGTAAAAACGCAATCAGCTCATCTCCTCCAACATATTACAGCTCATTGTGATTCGAGAAACAGCGCCCGGTCGTCCATCAATTCTACTGCATTTGTACGTAAGTTTTCGCGGCACTTGTCAATGCTTCTGAAAATGAAAAATATAGAAAAAGATTATGCAAATGTAGAAAAATTAGCAGATGAAGCTCTTCAGAATGTTCAATCATTAGCCAGCTTACGAGTAAATATTTCCCCTGAAATTGTAGTCCAATTAATACAGGAGAAAATGAGTAAAAACCTTCCTATGAAATGGGAAGAGACACTTAATTGCGCCGAATTGCCCATTCTCGATCAAATAACGGAATTCTTGTATCGCATGGCCGCATGCTTATCAAAACGCGATGAAGACAAAGTCACTAGCGCTAAAAACAGTCAGGGTACACCCAATAAATTTCGCCGTATAGAACATACAAATTCCACTAAGGCTTTTGTCGTAACTAAAAACAAATGCCTAGCTTGTTTCGAAGACGTGCATGATTTGTTCAGATGCGAAAAATTTCTGAAGTTAAGTATACCACAACGCATGAAGGTTGTGCGCGATATGAAGGTATGTAATAATTGTCTCCAACTTCAAGGAAGTGCACATTACCGATACGGAAGTTGTAAAACATGCGGCAAAAATCATAACACTTTATTACACATGATCCCGAAATCGTCCCAACAACAATCAAGCACTGATACAAATGGGACAAAAAGTTGACTAGATGTCGCGGAAATTCAAACTAATTTCCTTACTACCTTAAATTCGGAGCCTTCATTAGACTTGTTGACTAGCACAATAGTGTATGTTTTAAACGGGTCGGGCGCGCGCGTTTCTTGCAAAATCGGAATCTTAAATTATCTAAAAGACTTCAAATGAAAAAATTTACGAGTTTAAATTTTGATCTGGAAAGATTCTGGTTGATTGAAGAAGTTGATTGAATTCCTGAAACAAGAAAATTTCTTTCTCAGGAAGAACAAATGTGCGAAAATCATTTCAAAAAGCATGTAATGAGGGGTAAGGACGGGAGATATATCGTTGCCATGCCATTTAAGCAAACCGCAAAAAATATTGGCGACTCCAAACAAACTGTGCTAAAACGATTAATGTTTTTAAAAAATAAATTTAAAAAGAGCGTTGAGTTTAGAGAACAAAATGAATCTGTTTTCAAGGAGTATTTAAAACTAGGGCATATGTCTGCAATTAAAAACACAAATAATAACGGTATTTATTTACCACACCACGCTGTGCTGAAAGATTCGAGCACGTCGACTAAATTGAGAATAGTGTTCAACGCCTCAGCGAAAGCCGGTACCGGCAGATCATTAAATGATCAACTACTCGTCAGCCTAACAATACAGGACGATTTGTTCAATTTATTAATACGCTTTCGAACGCATACGTACGTCATAATAACCGACATCGAGAAAATATACCGTCAGTTCCGTATTCGTGACGAAGATAGAAAATTTCAAAAGATTTTATGGTTTGACAACGATATCGTCAAGGAGTTTGCACTAAACACCGTAATATTCAGAGTAGCTTTCTTAGCTATCAGATGTCTACATCAACTTGCAGATGACGAACGAGACAAATTTTCGCGTGTTGCAAACATTTTAACATTAGATTAACGAAACACATGATATTGTCGGAAATAGCTAAAATTTTTGAACCGTTAGGGCTCCTGGGCCCGATTATACTATTTGCAAAAAAATTAATACAAGAGATTTGGAAAAGTAAGGTAGATTGGGATGAATCTCTTCTTCTTAGTATTCATTGCGCTTGGCAAGAATTTTACGTAGAATTAAACTTCATCGGTAAAATTACATACGAGAGATATATTTTAAATGACGATACTCAAAATATAGAATTGTACGGTTTTTGAGATGCTAGTAAGTCCGGGTATGCCTCTTGTATAGACTTGCGATAGAGAAATTCTCAAGGAAACTATAATATTTATCTAGTTTGCTCGCCGTGTAGCTCCAATCAAAACAAGAACCTTGCCGTGTTTGGAATTATGCGGGGCCGTACTCCTAGCAAATTTCTTTAAACAAATCGCAAAAACAATAAATTTGAAAATAAATTCAATATATAGTTCTGGTGTTATTCAACCATAGCATTGCATTGGATAAATATTTCTCCGAATCTACTAAAAACATTCGTCGCAAATCGCATAGCGATAGAAAACCAATTATGGCTACGTGAGCCCATCTGGCTGCAAATACCGGAAAGCCAATGGCCGACTTCAAATATAGCTGGAATGACGGATATACCTGAAAAAAGTACATTGTTTTATTTCAAATTCAATTACATACTTTAAATATCTTAATGAAAAAATTGAGCAACAATTGTCCTATGCAAGGCTTATACGAGTTTTCGCCTACTGCCTACGCTTGAACAAAAATTATAAAACTACTACAAATATAAATCTAGAAAACACTAAGAAGGAAGAAAAGGCTATACGAATTGTCCAGAACTTCGTTTTTTTACAACGAAATTAACAAATTAAAACACAAAACTGATAGCACCGGTAAAAATGTATTATCTTCGTTAGATCCCTTCCTGGATGCAGATGGTATTCTGCGAGTAGGCGGTAGAATTAGAAAGGCAATTGTTCCATTTTCAAAGCGACATCCCATTATTTTACCTAAAAATAATCATTTTTCGAATCTAGTTATTAGATATTATCACACGTCCAATTTTCATACAGGCATACAAAACACTTTGTATTTGTTATGAGAAAAATTCTAGCCCATTAATGATCGCAATCAAATTAAAAAGGTTATTAAGAAATGGAGTGTATGCTTTCGGGAAAATCCAGAAATTCAAGCTTACAAACTGGATAATTTACCAAAAATACGACTGGTTCAAACGAGGCCATTTAACAATGTGGGTGTAGATTTTTGCAGCCCTTTCTATCTAAAAGAAAAACAGTATCGAAATACCAAATATATTAAAGCATATATAGCCATATTTATTTGCATAAGCGTTAAAGCTGTTCACATAGAATTAGTTAAGGACCCTTCCACGATTGCCTTTTTAGCCGCGTTAAAGCGTTTTATTTCGAGACGCGGCCTACCAGAAAAAATCTATTCAGACAATGGTACAAATTTTAAGGGGACACACAGTTCATTAAATGACCTTTACGATTTACTTAAAAGCAAAAATCTAAGAGCAGAACTTGATACTTTTGCAAATGAACATCGTATAGAATGACACTTTATTCCTCCGCATGCGCCTAATTTCGACGGTTTTTGGGAAGTGACTGTAAAACAATTTAAGCATCATTTTAAACGCACAGCTTCAGACAAAATTTTACCTTTGCCGAATTCAAAACGTTTTCCATCGAAGTAGAAGCTGTTTTAAATTCAAGACTTTTGACCCCCATGTCAACAGATATTAACGACTTATCCGCTCTCATTCCTAGTCATTTTCTGATTGGTGATTGTTTGAAAAGCTTACCCGAACGTAATTATGCCGAAGCTCCGACAAATTGATTAAGTAATTGGGAGAATATTCAAAAATAAAACAGGATTTTTGGAATAGATGGCACAAGGAATATATGACCGAATTGAATTTGCGCCATAAAATTCATTAAAAAATTCAAAAATCAACAGTGGCCTCGTAGTTTTAGTAAAGGAAGATAATGTAGCAAGCGTGCAGTGGAATCTATGTATAATAGAAGAGATATACCCAGGAACAGATAATATTATCTATTTTAAAACTTATCTACTTTAACGTAAAAATGATCTATTTTAATGAGATTTACAACTTTTATTAGGAATATGTTTTTTAATTTTTCTTACTTTCTCTGATCAATTTGAATAACTTTCATTATTGTCTTTATTTGCTGAAATTTGCGATTTAAATTCCATTTTCGCCAAAAGCCACTATGGGTGACAAACGATACCGCAAACATCTTGTTGTTGATCTCATTCTGTCCATGCGTATATGTATAACTCATTGTCGCTTGGAAACCCAAACCTTAGTCCGGGAGCCAGCGACATATTTTAGTGACCAATTGATCCTCAGCCGAAAATATTTTAAAAAATGATAAAAACCAAGATTTATGAAATAATTTTGAGGTTCGAGAAAAATTGTTCAAACAAAAGTTGTACATCCTATGCAAATGAATTTTTTATGTGCTATCCATTTTTGCTGTAAAGCTAACAATTATCGAGAAAAACGCAATTAATAATAAGCGTTTTGAGCTATTTTAATCAGCCCAAGTCATGGTCGATACGTCAGTGATCAACCTCGCCGCCTAGATGATACATGGTACAAGTACTTTTTAATTTGTTATTTTGCTCAGAAAATTATAGTTTTAAAGCAAAAACATCGAATGTAAAAAAATTTTTGTATCGGAGGGCAGAAAACACTTCTTGTTTAGACATTTTCTAGAGTGGTCGTAAGCTAAAGCTTAGTTTGTAGCTATTTTATATTTCTGTATATTTGTACTTTTATATTAAATAAATTTATGTTACACTTTACCTGCTGAGTTTTCTTTCACAGGTGATGGGTCCAGTTAGCACTTAACAGTGCCAGTGTAATAGTTTTTTTAGTGAGAAATATAGATATTGCCACGCTGGCATAGCAACAGAATAAGTACCGTATCGAACAAATTCGTCTGTGTAAAGACTGCTGTGTTTTTTAGTTCGCGTCGTTTACTTTCAGTGTGAGTGAAAAAAAAATATTTCTTATTATAGCTGATAGAGAAATTTCCGAGCTCGCAAAACTCAATGAAAGTAATTAGAATATGTAGAAATTCGGGGTCGAATTTACGCTGTACGCGAAAGGCCTCGTAGGATACATCGACGGAAGTGAAATCGAGCCAAATGAAGTTTCCAAAGAAGATGAATGGAGAACTTGGAAAAGATTATCGTCGCAGTGTACAGTATTATTGCTAAATTCTGTGGATAGAACGCTTCATCCTCATTTCAGAATTGTAGGAGCCCAAAAGAAATTTGGGACAAACTAAAAATGTTATAAGGATCTACAAGCCATAATGCGAGAGATAATGCATTGCAGCAGTTTTTTTATTTCCGAATTAAAGACGGACAATCTATTACTCTATAATTGGAGCAGTTTGAGGGAATCTTAGGAGGCTTGTGTAGGAGAAACACAAACAGACGCAGCTATGGTCATTCAACTTTTGCATGGATTGCCGCCACGATTTTCTCCATTTCGTATAGCCTGGGAGTGCACACCGTAAACAGAGCAAACGATAAATAACTTGGTCACGGTTATTGAGAGAAGACAAACGTCTCTGCTAAGCTAAAAGTGGTGTAGAAACACTGGCTCTACAAATGGAAGCAATAAGATTACAAATGAAACACCAGCAGTCCGCAGTAAATAATCGGAAGCCCGGAAACACAAAGGAAAAGAAAAATATTGAAGAGCTAAAGAAACGGACGAAGTGTGCGATCTGTAAGCAGAAAGGACATTGGGCGCGCGAATGTCTTAATAAAAAGAACAGCGATTCGCAGACAGTATCAACATACATAGCGTCGGCAAACATCAGTGATGTAAGTGCATTTTATTCAAAAATGATGAAGACATATGGCTTGCTGATTCAAGTGCAAGCATGCATATGACATTCAGAAGAGAATTTTTCACGTCTCTGAATCCTGTCAGTGAAACTCGTTATGTAAAAATAGCAGATAATAAAATATTACTTGCAGCAGGAATGGGCACGGTATTGATAAGGTAAAGGAAAGTTCATTGAAAGACAAATGGAGAATGTGTTGTATGCACCAGAATTGCGAAGAAACTTGTTTTCTATTGCTACCATAAATGATAGAAAATTCTCGTTTCATGCATATGAACGTACTGTGAAGTGCGTGACAAGAACGGCGAACGTGCATCTTGCCGTATAAGACACAGAGGTGTTTTTAAGATGCAATTCGACGTTGTGATACCCGCTCAATGCAACATCGTGGAATCGACGAAAAGTAGTCGAAATAAACATCAAGAATCTGATTTTTACCGTTTTAAACTGAATTTCAATTTGGCAGATTCTCGGCACGATGCGCTAAATCATCAACAAGGTGTTGATATCGCTCGTCTTGATCAACATATTATTGATGAAGTAGGAGACAACATAGAAATGGAAAACATTCCAGAAGAAATTTCAGAAGAATCCGTATGCAGACGCTTGCGCGATAGAGCTCAATTGAATGCAATCGACTGTTATGGGGTTCCAATAGCGTATGCCGCAGACGCCGTGCCGTTGACATTTGCGGAGGCGATACTTAGTCCAAATGCAGCTCGCTGGAGGGAATCCATGAGAGAAGAAATCAATGCGTTTCTAGATAATCAAACGTGGACTACAGTGGAATTACCGAAAGGAAAACGTGTAATTGAATGCAAGTGGGAATTTGCAATTAAGCGCAATGCAATCGATAATAAAATTCGATTTAAAGCGCGCCTTCTTGCAAAGGGCTATGCTCAGCGAGAAGGCATAGATTTTTATAATACTTTTGCTCCGGTTGTGCGCTATGAGTCGATTCGCGTACTGCTAGCTGTGGCAGCGAAAGAGGATCTTGAGATGGCGCAGTTCGACGTAAAAACAGCATTTCTTTATGGCGACCTTCAAGAAGAAATTTTTTGGCAGCAGCCAGAAGGCTACATGAATGCAGAAACTGAAACACTTGTATGTTGATTAAACAGAAGTTTGTATGGCCTGAAGCAGTCGCCGCGGTGCTGGAATGAGAAATTTGTTGGATTTCTCAAAAACTTTAATTTCAAGAGCAGTGATAGTGATAAGTGTGTGTTTATCGGTTAAGTGAAAGATTTTATAGTATATTGAGCGCTCTATGTAGATGATGGCTTGACGATCAGCAAAAGCCAAGAGGCCGTCGAAAGTGTTATTGATTATTTAAAAAGTCATTTTCGAATTACCATGAATGAAGCGAATGAATTTGTCGGAATGGAGATAAAGCGTGATCGAAACAAGCAAACAATAAAAATTTGCCAAACAAAATATATTGAAACAATGATAAACAAATTTAATATGAGTGATGCATTTGCAGTTAGTATTCCTGCAGAACCGGGTTTAGTTCTTAATAAGGCAACACGTGCAACTAAAGAGGATCAGCTTATACCGTACCGCGAAGCTGTTGGTTCACTCTTATTTGTCGCTCGAGTGTGCCGACCCGATATTGAAAACACGGTAAATTACGCCAGTCAGTTTTTGAATTATTTTAGTCAGGAACACTGGAAAGCTGTAAAAAGGATTATTCGGTATCTAATAGGCACTCGCGATTTCGGAATAGTTTTCGGCAATAGTGGGAGTTCGGAAATTTGCGGTTATACTGGCGCTGATTACGCGGAATGCTTAGAAACGCGCAGATCGCGGAGCGGGTTCATATTTTTATTAAATGGTGGCCCAATATACTGGTCTAGCAAACGTCAAAGCGTAGTCTCTTTGTCAACAGCAGAACCGGAATACATCGCACTAACAGAAGGAGCAAAAGAAGTTATATGGTTAAGACAGTTGCTACGTGAATTAGGAATTGCACTCGAATCAATTTGTATTTTTGTAGGCAATCAGTCGGCAATAAAATCCCCCGAAAGCACGTACTACAACTGCAATTTTACCGATAAGTTGCCACTTATCCTCGCAAAATCCGTTTTTCATCTTTTTCTATAATACATGTAAGTTCATTTATAATATTTTTTAGGATTGCACCGATCTGGAATGTATGTCTGCTGAAGCAATGAAAAGTACGTGCCGTCTAACAGAAACGTGAGTAAGTGCACTCGAAAACGCGTACTTGAACTGCAGTTTAAAACTTATAGCTTCAATTCCAGATTTTTACAGTTATGAAAATTATTATAAATAAACTTATATGTATTGAAGAACAAAATGAAAAAAGAATTTTGCAAGGATAAATGGCAACTGATGGGTAACACTACAGTTGAAGCACGCGATTTCGAGTAAACTTTTTTCACGTAAGGTGAGAAAAGGTTTTTACAAATAATTTTTGGAACTTCAGAACATTAATATTATACATCAAATTAGCTAAATTAATACTGAAGTAGTGAAAAGCATTAAAAACTGTATATATTATAATAAATGAATGCTAGTATATGAAACAATAGAGTTTATTAATAATTATTTTAAATAAAATTTGGAGATCTTTCTAAAATAAATTTTTTACATTCAATATATTTTTACTTTAACACTATAATTTTATGAGTAAAATTAAAAATTAAAAAGTACTTGTACCAGGTATGATCTGAGCGGCGAGGTAGATCCCTGACGTATCGACTACGACTTGGGTTGATAGCAGCTCGAAATGTTTATAATTAATTGCGTTTTTCTCGATAATTATTAGCTTTAGAGCAAAAATAGATAGAAAATAAAAAATTTGTTTCAATAGGATCTACAACTTTTATTTGAACAATTGTTTTCTAAACTCAAAATTATTTCATAAAACCTGGTTTTTATCATTTTAACATTTTCATAAATTTTTGGTGCCTGACGTTGCCATATCCAGATTAATTAATACAGCAGACCGTCGCTACACTTTAGAGCACATTGAAACGAATCATTTAAACTAATTTTCAGCCGAGAATAATTATATGACATAAAAATGTCGCTGGCTATCGGAGTATTAAGATCATACATTGTACAATAACTGAGAAACTTTGTCGGAGTTTGTATTATGCCTTTTTATTACTGTAACGAACTGCTAAAATGTTCACTATGATTATACATCTAATATATATATATATATATATATATATATATATATATATATATATATATACTATTACACGTTATAGTTATATATCTAGAAGCTATGAATAGAAACATTTTCAGCTGCAGGCGTAGAATTCTATATATAGATATACACGTATAGTAAACTATCAGAACTATCAGTTTCGTCGTGTGCATTCGATATTTTTTCTTTGTATTTTCATTTTACTATATTGAATATATACTTAGATTAGTTAATTTAATTGTTAATAATAATACCTATATAATAGGTTACAAATATGTATATGTTATAAAGATATAATCTTTCTTCCGAGTCTTTCTGCATTCCAGTATCTAGTATAAGCATTCTCTTGTAAAAGTAAGTACTGTTTTCTTTTGTTGTATCTACCCTTATCCCTATTTGAATGTGAGGTACTAGGTAAAAAAATCTTTTTCCCTCGAACATTTCACCTTTGCCTTCAATCGAATTCGAGATGTTAGGTAAAGAAACCTTTGAACAATGGAGGTTTCACTTATACCTATTTCTATTCGAATATGAGGTATTAAATAAAGAAATCTTTTCCCGCGAACAATTCTGATTTGCCTTCATTTGAATTCGAGGTATTAGGTAAAGAAACCTTTTCTTTACCTAAAGGGTAGGTAAAAAGGGGGCAAAATAATTGTTTGGTTCGTACCTCGAATTATTCCGTCACATTACTCTGAACATTGGATAAATAATACTAATATAATTGCACCCAACATTTTGTAAAATATTCTTATTTTCATATAAAAGAATTAAGTAAAAATATTAAAAATACTACTCTAATAATTACACTAAATTATTAGATGATTTTTCAGATGATTTATCAGTCTTTAGGTGTGATTTTATAAATACAGAAAAAATTCTTTTTTTAATTAGAATTTTTTAACATAAAGTGTTATTGTTTTCTAAAAAGAAACTGAAATAAAGTTTATATTTAATTTCATCAAACCAAAGTAGGTTAAAAAATTGTTACACATAATTTAATAATAATAACTATAATTTAATAACAATAATTAATAACTATTCACGCGTGGGCGCATAAAAAGAATTATTTTGAATCATCGATATATTTAGGTGAACGAGCTCCTAATGTTTAATAATGATGAATTATAATAATAATTCATCATTATTAAAAAAACGTCAGTACGAACTTGTCAGGTTCGTTCCCACAAAGTTTATAGGCGAATAAATCAAATATTGAACTTATATATATATATATATATATATATATATATATATATATATATATATATACCAGTTAAAAAATAAATATATAAGTCTAATATCAGGTATGTGAATAAGTCTTTCCCGTTATTTTTCAAATTTTGAGCCTTTATTGTGAAAAAATGGTTACAAATGAATTATTGAAAGTATTGGCCATCGCTAGCTACAACTTTTTCCCATTTTTCTGGCAACATACGAATCCCGTTGCGAAAAAATTCGACCGGTTTGGCCTCTATCCAGTCATCCACCCATTTTTTGGCTTTCTCGTAGGAATGGAAGTGCTGGTCAGCCAGGCCATGCGTCATCGATCTGAAGAGATGGTAATCAGACGGAGCAACGTCTGGACTATACGGCGGGTGGGGTAGGACATCCCATTTGAGCGTTTCTAAGTATGTTTTCACCGGCGGTGCAACATGTGGGCGAGCATTGTCATGTTGCAAAATAACTTTGTCGTGCCTGTCGGAATATTGTGGCCGTTTTTCTCGCAGTGCGCGGCTCAAACGCATCAATTGTCGTCGATAGACCTCGCCTGTGATCCTTTCATTCGGTTTCAGAAGCTCATAGTAAACCATACCTAGCTGGTCCCACCATATACAGAGCATGAGCTTGGCGCCATGAATATTTGGCTTGGCCGTCGATGATGATGCATGGCCGGGTAGTCCCCATGATTTTCTTCGCTTCGGATTATCGTAACGTATCCACTTTTCATCGCCAATCACGATACGATGCAGAAAACCCTTTCTTTTATGTCGCTGAAGCAGCTGTTCGCAAGTGAAAAAACGCCGTTCGACGTCTCTCAGCTTCAGTTCGTACGGCACCCAATTTCCTTGCTTTTGGATCATTCCCATGGCTTTCAAACGCTTGGAAATGGTTGTTCGGTCAACTCCCAATGCTTCAGCAAGTTCTTCTTGCGTTTGACAAGAATCTTCATCAAGCAAAGTCGCCAATTCTCGATCTTCAAAGATTTGCGGCTGCCCGGAACGCTCCTTGTCTTCCACGTCGAAATCACCGCTTTTGAAGCGTCGAAACCATCCGCGAACACTTGAATCATCGACACAACCTTCTCCATAATCCTCCGGAAGCAATCGATGCGTCTCGGCAGCAGATTTCTTCAAATTGAACCAATAAAGTGAAACTTCCCGCAAATGACGTCGACTCGGCTCAAATTTCGACATTTTTACGATATCAAAAATTTATGATGCGAAAAAATTTTAACTAATGTTTTAGTATGAAATTGTTGACATATGAATAAGCTTTAATTATGACATATGTAACCATTGAATACTCGCACAGTATTGGTGGCGCCATTTCTTACAAAAAACGGGAAAGACTTATTCACACTCCTAATTATAGATAATCATAATGAAAATTGCTAACTTTTATTTAATTTTATACTTTTAATTAGAATTCATTTAGAATAGACAAGTTAAATCTTTAAAAAAATATGCAAAGCAAATAAATATAATTGAAAAAATACCTAGTGTCACATATAATTTTTTGCATAGATAGATAGAATGGCAAAATTTCAATAAATTGAGGTTTAATTTCGTTATAGAATATTTTTTGTGTTACTATATTTGGGAATTTGAGAAAATATTATAAATAAATGTTTAATAATTTATATAATAAACTTTATAGGTTTTAACGTTCTTAATATGCAAAAAGTTCATCAAACTCGCCGAACTATTTTACTTTTAATAAAACTCCTTCCTTTGAAGATTAAATATAGTACCAAATTGAAATAAATAGTTTAAGTATTTTTTTAATTTAAAAAAAGAAAAAAAAACAAGTTCACTCCATATACGCTTTGTACTATCTGTACTCTTATGCATGCCATTTTGATTTTGATACAGTGATGCCCTCATAGATAGGGTAAACGTTTTCTTTGGCAATATGAGTACCTCCGCTGGTACAAACCATGTCATGTGAGCCGCTGTGCAGGGCGTACAACTTGCTTTATTTAGAGTCTTGAAAGGTGAGTAAAATAAAAATTTGTTTTTTAATCTAGGTAAGTTCTGGAAGCTGCCGGAAGTTTTTTAACATAGAGTTATCGAGCGATTTTGAGATCAATCAAAGGTATAGAGCTCTCTTAAGACTGAAATACTAAATTGAGAAGGATTGGATTTCAATAGATTAAAATAAAAGTGGTAGAGACCTGTCTTCTCGAATTTATTTAATTTTAAATCACGACTGCATAAAAATACGATCTTTATTGATGTTAACCAAGTTAATTTTATCAAGTTTATTACTTTATTAAAAAATAAATACCATATAAATTATTTACCCCATTGAAATTAGCTTTCGACGCAAAATGATTACTTTAGGATTAATTTTTCTTTAAAACTGTGGTATTTAGAGGAAAATGGTATGAAACAAAATATCCATGTTTTGGCGTAGTCCACAAATTTTGTTTTAAATATTTTTTTAAATTTCATATTTGTGATCAAAGCTTCAAACTATTTTAAATCACTTTTTTCAAAGTTTTCCGGTACTCTTTTGGAAATATGTTTACATTTGTGAAATAATGTAATTTTAAAACACAGAAAACAATTAAGAAATGACATTTAATGAACATATTTTTAAACAACAAAGCTATAAAATCTTTTAAATCCCTACTATAATGACAGTCAAACTACCCTTATTTATCATCACCCCGTAGAATCTTAAATATAAAAATTATTATGGCTACAACTTTATAATATAAAAAATGAGAAAGAAAAAGATAGTTTAACTGTTATTCTGAGATGAAAGTATAAGACGGAAGAAAATTTTGATAGTGTGTTAGGAAAACTATCGACATAAGTATTATTATTTTTTTGAACAGCACAAATATTTAAAATTTAATCATTCATTTAAAAATGGTCAAAATAAAAACAAACCTGAACATAAATGTATAAAAAAAAATTAAATAGTATATAAAATAACCATAAAGAGTAATTTCGTTTTCTTTTATGATTCATTTATTAGATTATTTAAAGAAATAATATACTATCAATTATTTTCAAAAACTATATAAAATCCCTAAATCTTCTACTAATTGACAGCAACTTAATATGTGACTATACTAAATACAAATATTCACGTGAGATTTGTGATCCACAATAATAATAATGGTCTTATGTTTAAAATTTGCTATAAATTGCATTTTTAATTTTTTCTTGTATTACTGTTATTATTCAAATACAGTTGAATTGAATTTAATCGACCGTATGGAACAGCGTAACCAAATGGATTTCCGATTAGATCAAGTGAATTTTTTAAAAATCAAACTTAAAAAAAAAAACAAAAATATCATACGCTGATCTTAATTATATATTACTTAACAGAATTCTATAAGTTACTGAAGATAAAGAATTTTTTTCTTGTCTTATCTTCTCTACGAAATTTATTTCACTTATTTATCTTATTATTTTATATTGATTTACAATTTAGTTGACAGTCTAAAAAATAAAAATGTATTTTCAATGTTAGCTTATTTATTCGCTATAAATATTGCCTCCTTAAATATTCATAATTCCAATTAAATATCAATACTATATATATTTTGGCAATATTCAGATTATAGTAACATGTAATTAATCAAAATATACACTGTTAATATCATGATTTAACTAACTATTTAAAGTTTAAAAACTATTATTTAACACTAAGACTCATTATTACTATTATTTATTAAATAACATAATAGAATACAACATTGACAGCAATATATAGTAATGAGAAACTGTCTTCTGTAGAAGCTACTATAGAATTACTATAAGTATTCAAGCATTCGTGTACACATGAGCTATAAAAGCTTTCATTATATAGATTAAAAAGAATATTTCAAACAAAGATAACAAAACAAGTAAACATATACTGCCAGAGTCGAAAGTTGAATAAAGAAAACAATGAAGAAAGATATTTAACCTACCTCTTATGTTTAAGAGTATATATAACTTGAAAACAAGAACGTCCTTGAAAACGGTTATATTTGATGCGATGTTATGGAGCGTTCCGAGATTACCTTAATCTATCTGCTCCGCCTTCTGTGGTTAAGTAATGACTGACTGGCAGCCTTTGAACTCTGATGAAGCGCGCTGGACAAGCGTGCTCATTCTAATAAAGTCCAAGAACTGCTCGAAAATTGATAACCACCGATGCAATAGCAAGTCGTGGTTTTTCAGCTAAAAGGCTTAAAAGTGCATCGTATATAGAGCCGCCGGTGGTGCTCGAAAATGTCATATATTTTAATGTAGTAAAGTCCGAGAAGTTATAAGGAGTAAATATGAGTGCCAAGATCACTTCCATGTTGTTTACAACTATACAGATATTAGACTACCAAATATTGAAAGGCGGTATTGTAATATACGGATTCCAAAATTGATTTCAAAAATTTATAAACCAGTTGTAATTTTGAAAAGTAAGTATATTAATATATATATATATATATATATATATATATGCCCACTTTAAAACCTTAATAGTCAAAGTGTTTGAACCAATAATTATAAATAAATATATTGAAAAATATT
This sequence comes from Sycobia sp. Sy_11, assembly GCA_018907035.1. Classification (NCBI taxonomy): domain Eukaryota; kingdom Metazoa; phylum Arthropoda; class Insecta; order Hymenoptera; family Epichrysomallidae; genus Sycobia; species Sycobia sp. Sy_11. The sequence goes on from JACCIC010000023.1 coordinate 4,134,659, forward strand.
TTTCCCAAATCTTTTACATATTTTTTTGTTATTTAACGTCGCTCTATTTATGCTTCCGACAACCGGTGCTAATCATCGACGGAGGTCTACGATATGTTTGTAAACAAAGCACATGTAAATTATTACAGCGGTGACTGTGTAAATCGGCCGAGACCGGGATTTGAACTCGGATCACCAACTTACTAGTCCTTCGCTCTAGCGATCGAGCCATCATAGACCCCTTTTACATATTTAGTTGTAAATTTTTAGAACAATCCCGATTCATCAAACCGCCATGAAATTAGTATATACTATTGCGCGCGCGCGCGCGCGTGTGTGTGTGTGTGTGTGTGTGTGTGTGTGTGTCTAGGAATACTAGAGAATACTCGTCAAATAGTGACGTAATTGTAGCATTACGATGATTTACGTATATTGAACAGGGAATAAAATTTTAAAGAAATATAGTGTAAGTTTTAATTAAAACTGACGAATGCTGATCCCTTATTATAGTAGCAAGACTTTATTAGGTAAAATTTTATTTTTTAAATTTAAATTAAAATTTTATTTTATTTTTTAAAAAATTTTTATTTTTGCCAAAGAATACACGTCTTACCAAGTTTACACAAATCAGAAAAGTGGTAAAAAATTAAAAATTATATCTTCTTTATATTAAATGCGTCTTACCAGTGTAATATAATTTTTTTCAAATATGTACTAATACAAATTGTTTATCTATATACCTAAATTAATTAAATTTTAAAAATATTATTCAAGCTTACTTATTAATCAAAATAAAAAATACTGTTACAGAAATTTGTAAAATATTTTTATTGATATTCAAAAGAAATAAAATCGGCCAGATTGAATACAAATTAGATATGAAAGAACTCAATATTGCCACTATTGTTTATGGCTAAACTTTGGGTCTCCTTCAAGAGAATATAAAAGAATATTTCGTACAAGGCTACCAGACTGAACTATATCAGTAAGTCACTGGTAACAGCGCCATAAGCTTTTACGGGCCTTGATACTAAAATCTCAATAGGGTCTGCTGCCCTTCAAGTTTTAATATCTAAAGCGTATATGAAAATAACTATATGAATTTCACTGTAGGAACAGAAATTTTACATAAATAAATTCACTAAAACAAGTAATAAAAAATTGAACTACAAAACTGAAGAAAAAATAAATTCAGTTAAAAATAAATTGAAAAATCAAGTGAATCTTTTCATTACTCCGATCCTTTATGCGACCATAATTTATATGTACTAATTGTATTTGAGCTTTATTTTGAAATTAAGCCATAGTATTTCTATTCATCAGAAATTTTTTATTTTCTTGTTATGGAATGGTATAAACAGCTGCTCTTGTATCTTGCAATTCTTGCTGTAAAACATCATTTACACTTTCCTGTTTGGCGACTTTCGATTCCAATAATATGCCATGAACTTGCTTATTATGATGTAATATATTTCGGAAATATAATCAGTTACATACTTTTCTATTTTAATTTCTTATTATCGTACACATGTAGATTTATCATCATAAGGTAAAATATTATAAAGTTGAAAATAAACCTTAAAATAGGAACTGTAAGAATTTTGTATGCTGATTTACATTCGAATTGTCTCAATAATTGGAGGTGGATTTGATTCATAGAACAACGTACATTCGGTTTTACTCTTTCCAGTCATCTGCACGTTTAGCTTTAAATTAAAATTCTTCAAAATGTACCTGAAAAAACCCTTCTACGAAAAATATTTCATATAGCAAAAAACATTCAAATTTAGAAAATTATACCTCACATAAATGAGAACAGCTATTAGTCAGATAATTTTTTCATTATATATTATTAATTTGTATTAATAAACACTTATTATTTGCAAAATATTTAGTAAATTTTAGTCTAAAGTTACATACATAGTCACCGTAACCCCACAGCAATTATGAGAGCATACATTATAAGCAATGTGTTATAATTTGGTACAAATAATAAACCGAGTTCGGCGTCGACTCCACATGTCGTGCGTGTAGTAAAGTAGCATTCTGCGCGTGCGCAACTAACGCAGTTAATACGAGGTCCAGGTGTCTCGGAAGGACATCTACGGAGAGCATCATGTTTAGTCGATAGGAAAGAATGTCCAGGTATGTCGGAATGACTTCTACGAGGAGTTTCGTATTCTTTTCATCCAAATACCAGACTCTCCGTAGAAATCCTGACGGGACACCTGAACATCGTATTCTACCTCCCCAACACGAAAGCTGACGAAAGTCTCTATATATAGCAGAGATAATAAGGAGAGATTGCCGATGACATATACGAAAGGCTCGACGATTTTCGAGCGCCGGGAACGTGCGTCCTCAGCAGGCTCAACTGCTACACTAACGCGCCAACGCGACGTCACAGCTACGTCAGCATAAATTAATGTGCGCATTTGCCTACGTCACAGCTCGTGACGTAGGCAATAAATATATATAGATATAGTTATACGCTTTTGTCCAATGCGACGTTGTCGTTTTCGTTTATATCATTACAGAGGCTAAGCCAAAACATCTAATATGCGCACGAGTATCAAAAAGCAATTCAGATCCAACTCCGATGCCAGGTTTATCATGCAGACGAATTTTTGATTCTGCAGAAAATTAAGACTTTCTTTTCTTCCATTGTAGAAATTTCAAATTGAGTCTTATGATTTTGTGCTAAAATGGATATTCTTTAATTAATTTAAAAAATTTAATTTTAATTTTTAATGCTTATATTATAGTGTAGTAAATAACGCGTATGAACAAAAAGAGAAAATCCATTAATTGTCTCAAATAATAAAAATATAAATAATAATATAAATAAAAAATACTCTGTATTATTACTTATTGGTATGATATACATATTGATAGACAATTCGTGTAATTCCGATTTAACACAAAGATTAATCTAAATCATAGAGTCATTTTCTGTATAAATTAATAACGAAATTATTCTGTTTGTTTATTTATAATATGGCAGTGATTGTGGACATAACCTCATTTATGATGAAATTATCTATTGAAGAAATTGTTAAAAAAAAATTATCTGAATTACTTATATATATTATAGAGTAATTGCAATAATTTATTTTATTCTGAAAATTATAGTATAATATTTTAAAGAACATATAATAAATCGTTTATAATCATAAATGTATATTATTTAATATATATATATATAAAATAAAAGTATCGATATAGAGTAGATTGAAATAAATATAAATGAGAAGTATGCTGTTTGAATGTGAAGGAAACTAGAAATCATGTACGTGATTTATGAATTATATTTAATATGTAGTATCAGAGACATAGGTTGATCAACTACGTTAACATTAAAATCTACGTCAAACTCGTATTTTTTAAAAATATGTTTAAGCTCGTGTCATAATGTATAGTAATTTAAAATACTTATACATTTTTTGATTGATAATGCATATTGTAGAAAATACAAAACTTCAAATTCTATCCTATTGTAAAATGTTGTAGAATGTAAATCTTATATCTTGTAGTTATAATTTAGATAACGTATAACTTTTAAACTTAGTATTTTAACTAAGTTAAAAAACTTCTATACTTTTATTTTATTTTATTTTAGCATTTAATAGCAAGAATTTCATTTTCTATTTTTGATTTATATTATTATTTATATATTTAATATTGCAGACAATCAATGGATTTTCTGTTTTTGTTCTTACGCGTTATTTACTACGATATAATATAATATAATATAATAAATCGTTTATAATCATAAATGTATATTATTTAATATATATATATATATATATCATTGAAACAGAGATGTTTCGAACAACTTGTCAGATTTATATAAAAAATTGATAAAAATTCTGGATAGATAGATTAAGTATAGATTTTGAGTCGCTTGATTACTAATATTATAGTGATTGATAGCAATAAAAGGTTTTGGAACAAACTGAATAAAAAAATATAGATCATATCAAAATATAATACTTATTTTCCATGCAATTTTTCTCTAAAAGAAAAAACGGCAATAAATTAATAGAATACAATTTATGATTTATATAAAATTGTTTGATCGATAGATCTCTTAAAAATGAAATTTTTTATGTACAGCTGGTTCCGTTAACTGTTTTAGAAGCTACGATATTTAGAAACAATGTTCGGAGATCTTTTTGGATCTGCGAGGATCGCCGGGCCACTTTGGGGTACAAAAATCTGACATTTTTGTGCATGATTTACATACATGATTTACAAGAGTGTACAGTCTTATAGCAAATACTGTTGGGGCTGTTTATTTGCTGACTTGTTTACTGTTTTTAGAAACATCTCTGTATTAAATTTTATATATTAAAGAATATACATTTAAGATTATAAACGATTTATTATATGTTCTTTAGAATATTATACTATCATTTTCAGAATAAAATAAATTATTGCAATTACTCTATGATATATATAAGTAATTTAGATAATATATTTTTAACCATTTCTTCAATAGATAATTTTATGATAAGTGAGGTTATGTCCACAATCACTGTAATATTATAAATAAACAAACAGAATAATTTCATTATTAGTTTATTCAGAAAAGGACTTTATGTTTTAGACCAATCTTTGTGTTAAATCGGAATTACACTAATTGTTTAAAATGTCAATAAGTAACAATATAGAATAGATTAAAATAAATATAAATGAAAAGTATGCTGTTTGAATGTGAAGGAAACTAGGAATCATGTATGTGATTTATGAATTATATTTAATATGCAGTATCAGAGACATAGGTTGATCAACTACGTTAACATTAAAATCTACGTCAAACTCGTATTTTTTAAAAATATGGTTAAGCTCGCGTCATAACGTATAGTAATTTAAAATACTTATACATTTTTTGATTGATAATGCATATTGCAGCAAATACAAAACTTCAAATTCTATCCTATTGTAAAATGTTGTAGAATGTAAATCTTATATCTTGTAGTTATAATTTAGATAACGTATAACTTTTAAACTTAGTTTATTAACTAAGTTAAAAAACTTCTATACTTTTATTTTATTTTATTTTAGCATTTAATAGCAAGAATTTCATTTTCAATTTTTGATTTATATTATTATTTATATATTTAATATTGCAGACAATCAATGGATTTTCTGTTTTTGTTCTTACGCGTTATTTACTACAATATAATATAATAACTAAAAATTAAAATTAAATTTTTTAAACTAATTAAGGAATATCCATTTTAGCACAAAATAATAAGGCTTAGTTTGAAATTTCTTTTGCAAAAAAAATTTCTTTTTTCTCTTTGGAAAGTCTTGATATTCTGCAGAACCAAAAATTCGTCTGCATGATAAAGCTGGCATCGGAGTTGGGTCTGAATTGCTTTTTGATACTCGTGCGCATATTAGATGTTTTGGCTTAGCTCTGTATGATATAAACGAAAACGACAACGTCGCATTGGACAGAAGCGTACAACTATATCTATATATATTTATTGCTACGTCACGAGCTGCGACGTTGCTGTTTTCGTTTAAATCATACAGAAGCTAAGCCAAAACACATCAAATATGCGCACGAGTATCAAAAAGCAATTCCGACCCAAACTCCAATGCCTGCTACATAATGCAGACGAATTTTCATTCTGCAAAAAATCAAGACTTTCCAAATAGAAAAAAGAAATTTTTTTTGCAAAAGAAATTTCAAACTAAGTCTTATGATTTTGTGCTAAAATGGATATTCCTTAATTAGTTCAAAAAATTTAATTTTAATTTTTAGTTCTTATATTATATTGTAGTAAATAACGCGTAAGAACAAAAAGAGAAAATCCGTTGATTGTCTGCAATATTAAATATATAAATAATAATATAAATCAAAAATTGAAAATGAAATTCTAGCTATTAAATGCTAAAATAAAATAAAATAAAAGTATAGAAGTTTTTTAACTTAGTTAAAAAACTAAGTTTAAAAGTTATACGTTATCTAAATTATAACTACAAGATATAAGATTTACATTCTACAACATTTTACAATAGGATAGAATTTGAAGTTTTGTATTTTCTACAATATGCATTATCAATCAAAAAATGTATAAGTATTTTAAAATACTATACGTTATGACACGAGCTTAAACATATTTTTAAAAAATACGAGTTATCTATTTAGATTTTAATGTTAACGTAGTTGACCAACCTATGTCTCTGATACTACATATTAAATATAATTCATAAATCACGTACATGATTCCTAGTTTCCTTCACATTCAAACAGCATACTTCTCATTTATATTTATTTCAATCTACTCTATATTGATACTTTTATTTTATATATATATATATATATATATATATATATATATATATATATATATATATATATATTAAATAATATACATTTATGATTATAAACGATTTATTATATGTTCTTTAAAATATTATACTATAATTTTCAGAATAAAATAAATTATTGCAATTACTCTATAATATACATAAGTAATTCAGATAATTTTTTTTTAACAATTTCTTCAATAGATAATTTCATCATAAGTGAGGTTATGTCCACAATCACTGCAATATTATAAATAAACAAACAGAATAATTTCGTTATTAATTTATACAGAAAATGACTCTATGATTTAGATTAATCTTTGTGTTAAATCGGAATTACACGAATTGTCTATCAATATGTATATCATACCAATAAGTAATAATACAGAGTATTTTTTATTTATATTATTATTTATATTTTTATTATTTGAGGCAATTAATGGATTTTCTCTTTTTGTTCATACGCGTTATTTACTACAATATAATATAAGCATTAAAAATTAAAATTAAATTTTTTAAATTAATTAAAGAATATCCATTTTAGCACAAAATCATAAGACTCAATTTGAAATTTCTACAATGGAAGAAAAGAAAGTCTTAATTTTCTGCAGAATCAAAAATTCGTCTGCATGATAAACCTGGTATCGGAGTTGGATCTGAATTGCTTTTTGATACTCGTGCGCATATTAGATGTTTTGGCTTAGCCTCTGTAATGATATAAACGAAAACGACAACGTCGCATTGGACAAAAGCGTATAACTATATCTATATATATTTATTGCCTACGTCACAGCTCGTGACGTAGGCAAATGCGCACATTAATTTATGCTGACGTAGCTGTGACGTCGCGTTGGCGCGTTAGTGTAGCAGTTGAGCCTGCTGAGGGCGCACGCTCCCGGGCGCTCGAAAATCGTCGAGCCTTTCGTATATGTCATCGGCAATCTCTCCTTATTATCTCTGTATATAGCTGTCGTCCTGAGCGTTTTGAGACAGACATTTTTTTCTACCGCCCGAACTCGAAAAATACAGTTTTCCCCGAAGAAGCCGTCTGTAATATGCATATATATATTGTAGTATAGTATATTATATTATACCATATTATGTTATGTTATACATTATAGATGTATATTTAGAGTAGTTTTTATATAGATAAGATTGAACTGTTAAGAAATCGATTGAATTATTATCTCAGGCGAAGCCGAGACGAGGAATGCTAGTATATTTATAGAATCAAAACTAATATCTTGCTCTGTCACGAGTCGCGAGTATAGTCTCTATGAGCATGGAAATAAAAGTCTTAAAGGTGAATGCTACACCTATACATGTCAATAAAATTTTTTCTTTATATATGTTTAGAGTAGAATAAATTCTGTTTCCAATATTAATGATTTTATTTGTATATATTTTTTAGATTTATCACTAATAATAAATTAAGAATTATAAACATTTACATTATCATTCAATTTCATTTTGAATAGAACCGGAAAATCAGAATTGAAGAAAACTATAAATAAGAAAACACGAAATTTAAAAATCGTAGTTATGAAATTATTTTAAAAATAATATAATTTGAAAAAATAATACAGAAGACTGTGGAATAAATAAACAAACTTAGTGCTACTTTCTGAAATAATTGAAAAAAAACTTATTTTGAAAAAATATGCTAAAAACTATGAACTAATTCATAAAAATATGTATCATACTTATTAAAAAAATTGTTCAATTTATTAAATAATTATTAAGAAATAATGTAAGTCCATTAAAAATTTGTGGTATTTTTTTTTATTTTTTAGGAAATATCGATATTTTTTATGCTGTTACGCATAATACATTATCATGCGTATGTTTCTATAAATCTTAAATAAACACAATCTATTGTAAATATTTGTTTTTTTTTTCATGACCGTACTAAATTTCGCAATATTTTAACAACTTGATAAATAATATATAATTTGTTATAGCTTAGGTAAGCAACCTTTTTTCACACAGACAAAAATATTGTTGTAAATATTAGCGGAATACGCAATAACTTTCTTGTATAATGTAAGAAAACGAAAATTGAAATATTTCTAGGACATTGTATAGATACTTTTATTTTAAAATGTATCAGTGATCGTAGAACATTTATTACAAGCTATGGTAATTTTTTGTATTTGTTACAGTCTGTGATTATATTATTAGGCAGTATATTGTAATTTAAATTAATAAATATTTTTATCGATCTTGCAGTCTTTATAATATAAAATTTTAGCTAAAATAATGACAGTGAGACTGTCCTTGTTTATATTTACACCCGAAGAATTTGAAATAAAACTTATTACTGCTGTCGCGTCCTGCGACGTTATGAACTATATATATATATATATATATATATATATATATATATATATATATATATATATGCATAAGTATATATATACACACGTATGTTGAACTAATTTTCATGGCTTGGTACAAGCGCCTTTTTTTATGACCGAGAGTAACCGGACACCCTGTTGTCAGAAACTGAGCGTCGACGCTGACCTCGGAGGAAAGTTCCCGAATCAACGCCGAATATTAACTGTCGAAATTTCCCATTACGATCGACGTTAATATTAAATTTGTAATTTTTAAAATTGAAAAAGAACGTAGAAACTAAATCATAGATTGAAGGATGGTATGCCATCGATACATATGTATGTGCACGTACTTTTGTTTTGATAGACTAGTTACTATGTTAAGTATGATTAATAAAATATTAATTATTATAAGTAGAATGATGTATTAACAAACTTTTAAATATATATTAGAGTATGATATAAACATCCGTTTAATAATTGTAAAATGTAGAACAAACCAAACAATTTAGATTAATAATGTTAGTCCAATTACGATATTATGCTAATAGAATGTTAATAACAATATACTTTGTAAAATATATCAAAAAAATCGAATAATAGACTAAGTGATTTCTAACTTATAGTATAAAAATTAGTTTAGTTAATAATAAAAGATTACGTAAATAATTATAACGTAGAGCAAAACCGAAACATTAAGATTAATTAAAATAATTATTTCAGATTGTTAGTAGTTATATACTTTATAAGATACGTAAAATAAATTAAATAATAGAGTAAGAGTTCTAACTTATGGTATAAGGATTAGTTTAGTTAATAAAATAAGAGATTATGTAAAATTAATAATTATAAACGTAACAAACGGTTAAGGTATTAATTCAAGATCGTATTTTATAATGTCGCTATAAGTTGTTGTTCATGATCATAGCAGATGCTTTATATTTAAAAAAATAAGTATTGTAAGAAAGCGAACGAAGGATTTTATATTATATAAACGAAATTTGACCACTTCATTGGTTTTCCCTATGACCGCTCAGATGAACTTCCACGAAAATTTTTGACGGCCTTTTTTACTTTGTCCGGACCACATATAAATACGAGTCGGACGAAGCGAAAACTCACTGCCGGTCGGGATTTCAACTAGGTCAGATCGATCCAGTAGTTATAACCCTTAGAATTTTTGCGACCTTTTTTGGACTTAGATTTTTTTCGTGAGTTTCCAACTTTTTCGGACTTAGAATTTTTTGGTCATTTTCGGACTTTACAATTTTCGACATTTTCGGACTTAGGATTATTCTGACCTAGATTTTTTTTCTTGCGATTTTTAACGTTTGAAACATTTCGTATTTTTCAGACTTTGAAATTTTCGTGTTTCTCGAACTTCATCTTGTACGTGTGAACTAACTTTGTATACCCGACTTATATCTAGTTTATTTTTATATATTATACGGTTGTATAAGAAGTACTTCAAAAAAGTAAATAAATAGTAAGTGATCAACAATATTTATCGTTTATCCTTATTAACATTATTTGTCCGTAATCTCCACTAAACCTAATCGCCATATATATATATATATATATATATATATATATATATATATATATATATATATCTGTTACCTGTATCTTTTATGAGTAGGCTAAACGGGTGGGACTCTAGCAGTCCTGTAAACGGAAGCTACTCCACTAACTTTTCTGAGTAGGCTAAACGGGTGGGACTCTAGCAGTCCTGTACACGGAAGCCAGTCCACTGATCTTTCTGAGTAGGCTGAACGGGTGGGGCGCTAGCAGTCCCATACACTAGGCCAAAAATAGGGGCAAATTACTGACCGGTCTTTCGCGGAAGCAAATCGTTGCGCATAGAACCGGGTGGGCACTCGTCATTATATATAAGTGTATATTAGACTGCGCCAAAATAACGAAGGTCGAAATTTTTTTCGGCACAACCCAAAATATTCAAGTATATACTGTAACTAGAACTGGTGATTTTTTTCAGATTTTTAAATTAATATTTACAACTATTACCGAAGGCACGATTTTCTTATGGAGATTAACATTGAGTAATTTTCATATTCATTTTTCTATGACATAAAATTATAATAAAGACATATACTTTTGGCTCCAGATTTATATGTATACGAACTGGAGATACCCATTTTTTCATTTAAAAAAAATAATAATATCATAGAAATAATAACGTTTGAAAACCGTCAAAAATAGGCAAAAACAGCTATTTTCGATACCCTTTTTTACCAAGTAAATATGTTTCAACTTGGCTGCTAAATTTATAACATGTAGATCTACTCTTGAAAAATCGACTGGCAAAAAATAATTATTCAATTATAATAATAAATAGATATAAATAGTGTTTAAATGAAAAATTTTTCCTTCAAAAAGTAGGTCAACTTATCAAAGCAAGGCAATAAAAATTTTTATAAGGGCTGTTAAAAGAAATAGAAAAAATGAAAATGATACTTTCCGACAACCTGGACTCTGACCCTTTTTTCAGGTAGAGACTCGAGCGCACCCTAATCCTCTAAATTAGGGTTTGCACCATATGAGGAGTTATACAGTGAAAAAAAATATTTTTATAATTTAAACAATTTATAAATAATAATATATCAGCACTATTGAACAAATTTTCACATTTAAAATGAAATTTGAATGGTAAAAATCGGTTAATAATAAGAATTTATATATTAGATACGAGAGCCCCTCAGATCACATATATGTTTAATGTAAAACGGTAAATATTAACCGATTTTTAACTGATCATTAACTGATTTTTAAAATTCGAAATTTGTTGTACTTATCATGAAAAACTAAAACAAATAATTTTTAAATGTTTATAAATATTAATTATTTTAAAAGATTATATATTTCTTGCATTTTGTGAGTTTATGGTTCGAACCCTAATTTAGAGGATTAAGGCTTAGAAGATTTTTTTGGTTGGAAAAAGATGGCAACTGACTAATTTATGGCAGATTCACCAGTTTGAGGAAAGTATCGATTACTAATACCACTCTAAAAAATTTGGTCCTTTTGTTTTTTGAGTATTAAGTTTTATATACGTTGTAAATTTAGCACTTGCACAGCGAAGTTGGTACAACAGGTACATGAAAATTTCAAATGGCCTGCAATACTTCTAAATATTAATTTAAAAATCTGAAAAAAATCACAAGTTCTAATTACACTATATACTATAATATTTTGGATTGTGCCGAAGAAAATTTCGACCTTTGTCATTTTGGCGCAGTTTAGTATATATATATATATATATATATATATATATATATATATATATATAGTGCGGGACGTCACACTGCAATGAATTATATCAAAAATTAAAAATTAAAAATAAAATTAATATTAAAATAAAAATAAAAATGAAATAATAAATAAAATAAAAATAATAAAAACAATATTCTATGTTAGTAAAGGACAACCTGATTGCCCCCTCTACTTTAAATTTAGATCACCTTTGGTGTCCGGCGTTTCGAACCGCTATGATTCATCCTCAGGAACTAAACTAAATTGAAAAACCCAGCATGCTACTTTATATACTCCATCCCCATTCCAAATTTATTGGTATAACATTTATAGGATCCCCACCTTCTTAACTTAAATGCGAAATACAAATTTTATATTAATAAGGAACGATAAGTGTTGTCCAATTCACTCGACTCTAACATTAAATTTACATTATTGGGATTTTTCAAAATATGAATACTTTCAAGAGTTTCTCTATTATATTTATTTTTAATATCTTGTTCTAAAATGTTTACATTTTCAAAATCGAAAGAATGCAACAAGTTTAAACTGTTCAGTTAGCCCCGATGTACCATTCAAACTTCGTAAGCTATACTGATGTTCATATATTCTTTGTTTTAGGTATCTTCCCATTTGTCCAATATAATATTTGTTACAATATTTACAATTTATTTTGTATATCACTCCTATTTTCAATCATTTATCATCCTTATCTTTACAATTATCAAATAGCTTTCTTATATTATTATTGTATCTAAAGTAACCCTGGTGGAAATTCAAAATATTTTTAGACAAAGAAATAGCCAGTTTAATGCTCAAAAAAATGACCATTAAAATTGGCCAAGTTTCCTACATATATGAAACGATAGTTCATATCAGAGATAATAAGGGGAGATTGCCGATGCCCATGTTAGACATTGCAGTAAAATTTTGACACTCAGCGCTACGGCGGTGAACGTCGGTACTCCGTTTGTGCGATATTCCAAAGGTTGGTTTTCGAGCTGGTGTGATCGAGGGAGAGACGGTGTTCAGTAGAGGGGACGCTGAAACAATAGATGCAATAAAAGGGATTAACTGGTGTCGAAATTCTTAAAGTGCGTATAGATTTTCTTGTCTGTGTGTGTAGGTGTGTATGATGCATTTATATATACACGTATTTTCTTCAAATTTTAAATTCGTTGCTTGGCGATGATCGAAGCTACGAAAAGATATACAAAAAGGTTTTTAAAAAAATTGAATATATTTCTTGTATATATATACTGAAAAAAATCATTTCTAATATCAAGCTTATTTTTTCTCAACAGCAGAACACAAATATTGGGAATTAAATAAATATTTTTTTATTTTGAGAAAATATGTCCTCAAACCAATAGATTCAAATTTAATATCAGGAAAATAAATTCTTCGATTAATTAAATATCTCCTAGATTCTTGTCAGGATTTTCTAGAAAATAGGTGGCTGAAATTGGAAATTAAATAAATATTTTCTTATCTAAAGAAACTATTTTCCTGAACCAATAACTGAAGATTTTGAATAAAAAAATTTAGTCATTTGATTCAAGCCGACAAAATTAAGTGAATATATACTTGGATTAAGAATTTCCAAATTAAATACTTCACTCGAGAAATTCAATTTAAAATGAAGAATTCGATTCCTATCTTTAAAACAATAATGACTTGAAATACGTTTTTATTTTTTAGAAACATGTAAATTCAAGTATGTTAAATGTTTAAAAGTAGTTCATTGATTCAAAGCATTATTTTCTTGACTTTAAAAATCAAAAGTTTAAACTAAGCGAGCAATTTCTTGAATTCTCATAATTAATTTCTTTCGCTTAAAAGAACTTCGACCTAACCGGGATTCTATGCACAGACCTTTGAATTCGCAAGCTAACACCTTATTAATTACGTTATCGCAGTACACTGTGAACAATTATAAAGATCTTATATATCAATTTTAGATCTCTCATAGTTATACTCATATATTTCAAGTAATTATTGTTTTAAAGATAAGAATCGAGTTCTTCATTTTAAATTAAATTTCTTGAGTGAAGTATAGAAATTCGTAATCCAAGTATATATTCACTTAATTTTGTCGGCTTGAATCAAATATCTAAATTTTTTGATTCCAAAATTTTCAGCTATTGGTTCAAGAAAATATTTTCACCCATTTCCTAGAAAATTTTCACAAAAATCTATGAGATATTTAATTATTCCAAGAATTTATTTTCCTGATTTTAAATTTGAAATCATTGGTTCCAGATAATATTTTCTTTAGATAAGAAAATATTCATTTAATTTCCAATATTTGTGTTCTGCTGTTGAGGAAATATAACCTTTATTTTAGTAACTATTTACTTGGTTAAAGTTTATGCGATTACTTGGTTAAAGAAAATATTTACTTAGTACAGAAAATCGCATAAATTTCTTGAATCAAGTAATATTTACTTTATATTAGAATTTTAGCAGTATATAATTTTAATGAATTATTTCGAAAAATCTGTTTCTTAAACTAAGAAAATTTTTATTTAATTAATTCGATAATATTGTTCTTTTGATAGTATCAGAAAAATCTTTGACCACAGATTTGATCAATCTATAATTTAAGTAATTAGATTATTTACAATTCTAGCTTTTAAATTTTCTGAATTCAATGCATTACTTTTTTGTTTTAATATAATAACCTTCTGATTCAAAATTTTGTTTTCTTAGATTAAGAACATATTTATTTATATATGTATTGTGTAACTCTGTTCTATATATACTGTATAAAAACAATTAAATACTAATTTCTAGAAAAAATTAGTTTGATTCTGTAAAGCCTTTTTTAGAGAATTCAAAATATTGTGTTTAGGTATATGATTACTAAATTTAAAAAAACGAAACTCAGGTTTTCCATTTTAATTTTGATCAGCTTGTTTGAAAGAAACGTTTTCTAGAAAATGAAAATGCTTATTTTTTTATTATAATGAGCTAAATGTAAGTAATTAGAATATTATAATTAAATAAATATTTACTTGACTGAATTTTTGTTCTTAAGAAAATCTATTCTCTTGGTTTAAGAAAATCATGTTTTTCCTGAATGTAAGTTAATATTTCGATCGCCTTCAAATTTTGAATACGTATTCTATACGGTCAGGATTAAATGATAGGATATTTTTTACTGCAAATTTAACAAAAAAAAAAAAAAAAATAACAAAATGATGGCAACATTTGTTGCATGTATATCGGTAAACTGCCTGCTAGGCCTCGTACAACGTGCGTGCAGATGAACAGGTAATAAACAGTGAGAGCAGGTGAGAGAAAGAAACGAAACAGTATAGAGTACACTCGCGGGTACATGCAGGTACATGATATGTCAACACCCACCAACATCGAGTAATCCATGTTAATCCTCATGAATTTTTCTTTTCTCCCCTCCCCCTCTAGCTCTCACATTCACGCTCTCTCTCTCTCTCTCTCTCTCTCTCTCTCTCTCTCTCTCTCTTTCTCTCTCTCTCTCTCTCTCTTTCTCTGTCTTCTCCATACAAGGTAGTTATGTATCAAATATGATTATATAGGATTCTGATATGATATTCCAATAATATAAAAAGTAATCAAATATTAGGAGTGTGAATAAGTCTTTCCCGTTTTTTGTAAGAGATGGCGCCACCAATACTGTGCGAGTATTCAATGGTTACATATGTCATAATCAAAGCTTATTCATATGTCAACAATTCCATACTAACACATTAGTTAAAATTTTTTCGCATCATAAATTTTTGATATCGTGAAAATGTCGAAATTTGAGCCGAGTCGACGTCATTTGCGGGAAGTTTCACTTTATTGGTTCAATTTGAAGAAATCTGCTGCTGAGACGCATCGATTGCTTCAGGAGGCTTATGGAGAAGGTTGTGTCGATGATTCAAGTGTTCGCGGATGGTTTCGACGCTTCAAAAGCGGTGATTTCGACGTGGAAGACAAGGAGCGTTCCGGGCGGCCGCAAATCTTTGAAGATCGAGAATTGGCGACTTTGCTTGATGAAGATTCTTGTCAAACGCAAGAAGAACTTGCTGAAGCATTGGTAGTTGACCGAACAACCATTTCCAAGCGTTTGAAAGCCATGGGAATGATCCAAAAGCAAGGAAATTGGGTGCCGTACGAACTGAAGCTGAGAGACTTCGAACGGCGTTTTTTCACTTGCGAACAGCTGCTTCAGCGACATAAAAGAAAGGGTTTTCTGCATCGTATCGTGACTGGCGATGAAAAGTGGATACGTTACGATAATCCGAAGCGAAGAAAATCATGGGGACTACCCGGCCATGCATCATCATCGACGGCCAAGCCAAATATTCATGGCGCCAAGCTCATGCTCTGTATATGGTGGGACCAGCTAGGTGTGGCTTACTATGAGCTTCTGAAACCGAATGAAAGGATCACAGGCGAGGTCTATCGACGACAATTGATGCGTTTGAGTCGCGTACTGCGAGAAAAACGGCCACAATACACGGACAGGCACGACAAAGTTATTTTGCAACATGACAGTGCTCGCTCACATGTTGCACCGCCGGTGAAAACATACTTAGAAACGCTCAAATGGGAAGTCCTACCCCACCCGCCGTATAGTCCAGACGTTGCTCCGTCTGATTACCATCTCTTCAGATCGATGACGCATGGCCTGGCTGACCAGCACTTCCATTCCTACGAGGAAGCCAAAAAATGGGTGGATGACTGGATAGAGGCCAAACCGGTCGAATTTTTTCGCAACGGGATACGTATGTTGCCAGAAAGATGGGAAAAAGTTGTAGCTAGCGATGGCCAATACTTTCAATAATTCATTTGTAACCATTTTTCACAATAAAGGCTCAAAATTTGAAAAAAAAACGGGAAAGACTTATTCACATACCTGATAATTTTTGGAAAGTTTAGTCATTACAGTAAATATTTTTTTGATATATGAGAACTGAGAATTTAAACAAAATATAACATTCAACTGTAGTATTTTAACTTATTAGACCGTCATTTTCGTAATCTTCAATGATGTAAATGTACACTATATATTATATTGCATTAAATACTAACTATGTTTACGTATTTTTCCATCATTTTTATTGTAATATATATATAGAATATGTAATATATTTGTATTATACGAAACGCAATGGTAGTGAATGTTCAACGCACACAATCTGCCGTTCAAGCTTTAGGCATCCCGAGCAGAATGTTAATTAGGGTTATTATTAGGACTTAATCCAAATAAATAGAGGGTGTTTAACTGTTTAATAAGACAGTTACATGTACTCTTCAGCACTAAAAATCTTAATTTTAAAAATTACTTACACAACTAAATCATACTTTAAATTTATTTTATAGAAAAGTATAGAATAAGGCAAGTATGGTGTATTAGAAATTCTAATCATTTAAAAATATTTGTAACTTAACAAATTTAAATAAACTCAACTATTCATTTCAAATACAGGGTTGTTTCGAAATTGCAGAATATTCGTTCCTATTAAAGTTGTATATTTTTGTTTCAATAGAATTTGAATGAATGTTTGTTGGATTGCAATAAATATACTTTTATGAAATCGACTCGTTTGCATTTGGAATTGTTTTCAGTGTGTAGCACCATGTAAATAATATTCTTTAAAAAATTGCGCGTGATGATAATGTAAATAGAAAGAATTAAAACTTGTAGTCTAAAAATATAATACATATGTTGTTATATAATTAATTTATATAAACTGGAATTGTTTATATATTTGCAATGTAACAAAGACTTTTTTGCTCTTTAAGTAAACTCAACTATTCATTTCAAATACAGGGTTGTCTCGAAATTGCAGAATATTCGTTCCTATTAAGGCTGTATATTTTTGTTTCAATAGAATTTGAATGAATATTTATTGGATTGCAATAAATATAATTTTATGAAATTGACTCATTAAATTTGGAATAAACACTGTAAAAATCTGGTTTTTCTAAATTATCTTGTAAAATACGAAAAATTCCAAAAAGGATTGTTAAGAAAAGTTATAAATTCCACTAAAAAACATATTTCTTATTCTATACATTTTTCTGTACCAAGAGTTCCCAAAAAAATATATTCAAACTAACGGAGGATATAGAATAGTCAATGAGAATATTACTGTCAAGTGCATTTTTGTTATTAAAAAACGTTTAAAGATAACATATATAGATTAAAAAATATGTATTTTGATGAGATTTTGAACTTTTAGTTACATCATTTAATGGAATTTTTTCTATTTTACGAGATAAGTTAGAAAAACAATATTTTCACTGGATATTAATGTGATTTATTATAAAATTGAAATTATCACCAATTTTTACTACCATATATATAATCAGAATCCTAAAAAACGTATATATAAAAATTTTAATAAAAATCGCGTTAGTCGACTACTTGAAAAATTTGGTAACTCTTTGCTATAAGAGATTTTCTCAGCTTTGATGTTTGCCAGTTTTCCTTAAAGCTGCCGTAGGTTTCAAAACTTCAAGCTGCTTGCTAGCTGCTGCGAGACTATATATATATATATATATATATATATATTTATACATGTAGCAATAAAATTTCTTTTTGGTTAGTATAAGCTATTCATCTTTTATTTCACCCCCGCTGCCAGCCTATTGTCTCGACAAGCTTTTCATCTGCACGCGCCGAAGACAGTCGTCTTCTCTCTCGATCGCACCATCGCACGAGTTCGAAAAACAACATCTGGAATATCGCACGAAACGGCCAGTACCTCGCTTTCGTCGCCAGAGGCCCTCGTTTTCAGTCTAAAATTTTTACTGCAGTCTGGCCCATAAGCGTCGGCGATCTCCCCTTATTATCTCTGTTCATATCTATTTATGACAATGAAAAATGCCCAGTAAAATGACCAGTTATAGAGCATTTATTGGGCATTAATAACAGAGATAATAAGGAGAGATTGCCGATGCCATATATGAAAGGCTCGATGAGTTTCGAGCGCCGGGAACGTGCGCCCTCAACAGGCTCATCTGCTACATTAACGCGCCAAGGCGACGTCACAGCTACGTCAGCATAAATTAATGTGCGCATTTGCCTACGTCACGAGTTGTGACGTAGGCAATAAATATATATAGATATAGCTGTACGCTTCTGTTCAATGCGACCTTGCTGTTTTCCTTTAAATCATACAGAAACTAAGTCAAAACATTTAATATGCGCACGAATATCAGAAAGCAATTCAGACCCAAACTCCCATGCCAGCTTCATAATGTAGATGAATTTTTGATTCTGCAGAAAATGAAGACTTTCCTTTCTTCCATTGTAGAAATTTCCAATTGGGTCTTATGATTTTGTGCTAAAATGGATATTCCTTAATTAGTTTAAAAAATTTAATTTTAATATTTAATGCTTATATAACATTGTAGGAATAGAAAGAGAAAATTCATTGATTGTTTCAAATATTAAAAATATAAATAATAATATAAACAAGAAATTTAACTTTTTAATTTTCAACAGTTATACGTTTTCTAAATTATAACTACAAGATATAAGGGTTACATTGTATAACGTTTTACAATAGGATAGTAACAAAATAATTTTTCAAGAAATAATATACCATTGATATTATCACACTCAAATGGCTTTAGCGACAATATCCAAGATATCTCATCTGAAGAATCAATATTATTTTTCGGAGTCAGTGCAAAATATCCCAATTTCACTAAATCAATGAATTTCTTTTCAGGCGTCAATGACTTTTTGGTTTGTAGATTTGATTAAAAAGGGCTTAGTCCAATAACATGGTCGAAAATAGCCGAACAGTATTTGTAATAAGACTGTACCCTCATGTCAAATGTAATAAAAAACTACTTTTGTCAGATTATTGTACCCCAAAGTGGTCCGGCGATACTTGCAGATCCAAAAAGATCTCCGACGGTTGTTTTTAAATATTATAGCTTCTAAAATAGTTAACAGAACCAGCTGTACATAAAAAATTTTATTTTTAAAATATTTATCAATCAAAGAATTTTATATAAAATATAAGTTGTATTCTATTAATTAATGCCGTTTATTACTATTATTTTAACTAATAATAATAAATTGGTAGATTTTTAATCAGTAAACTAACAATATTTATATATGTAAACCTTTTCGTAGAAAAAAACAAATGTTCGTATATAAGAACAATATTCATATAAAATATTTTTCGCAAATATTCCAAAATACCTTAATAAAAAATAAATTATATAACGAAATTACAACTGACAACAATGGACCATTATAAAACAACTGGCTAAGTACATTTTATATGTATCCTCACGAATAACAGCATGTATACAAGTTTTTAGACTCTTCGTTTAGACAGAGATAATAAGAAGTTTATTATACGGCAGCAGTCTATCGATATTTCGTACTTTTTTTACATTTTTAAAAACTAATGTTATTACAATCTGTTTTTTTGAAATCAGTTTTATTTAAACATTTTTTAAAACATTTTTAACTAATTTTTTTCTGGGATTTTTTTCTTGTTTCTTTTTAATCTGGTTTGATTTTTATCAATGTTTTTATCTCACAATTTTTTTTTCACCATTTTTTTCGTAATCTCTTTCTGCAATTCTACAATTTCTTTTTGAATTGATCTTTTGGTATTCGGTTTCATTTTTTTTTTCTTATAAAGAAAAATTGCATGGAAAATAAGTTTTATACATTGATCTCATCTATAATTTTTTATTCAATATTTTCAAAAACTTTTTTGTTATCAATTTCTATAATATTTGTAATTAAGCGAATCAAAATCTATACGTGATCTATCTATCTAGAATTTTTATCATGCTCTGTATTCAATTATATATATTACATAATATACATTTAAAATTATAAACGATTTATTATATGTTCTTTAAAATTTTATTCTATAATTTTGAGAATAAAATAAATTATTGTAATTACTCTATAAGATAAATAAGTAATTCAGATAATCTATTGTTAACAATTTCTTGAATAGATCATTTTATCATAAGTGAAGTTATGTCCACAATCACTGTAACATTATAAATAAACAAACAGAATCATTTCATTATTAGTTTATACAGAAAATGACTCTATTCCTTACACCAATCTTTGTGTTAAATCGGAATTACGCGAATTGTTTAAAATATCAATAAGTAACAATACAGAGTAGATTATAATAAGTATAAATGAAAAGTATGTTGTTCGAATGTGAAGGAAACTAGGAATAATGTATGCGATTAATGAATTATATTTAGTATGTAGTATCATAGACATGGGTTGATCAACTACGTTAACATTAAAATCTACATCATACTCGTATTTTTAAAAAATATGTTTAAGCTCGTGTCATTACTTATAATTATTTAAAATACTTATACATTTTTTTATTGATAATGCATATTGTAAAAAATACAAAACTTCAAATTCTATCCTATTTTTAAAGGTTATACAATGTAAATCTTATATCTTGTAGTTATAATTTAGATAACGTATAACTTTTTAACTTCTATACTTTTATTTTATTTTAACATTGAATTGCAAGAATTTTATTTTCTATTTTTGATTTATATTATTATTTATATGTTTAATTTTGGAGACAATTAATGGATTTTCTCTTTTTGTTCCTGCGCGTTATTTACTAAAATATAATATAAGCATTCAATATTAAAATTAAATTTTTTAAACTAATTAAGGAATATCCATTTTAGCACAAA
This sequence comes from Sycobia sp. Sy_11, assembly GCA_018907035.1. Taxonomy (NCBI): domain Eukaryota; kingdom Metazoa; phylum Arthropoda; class Insecta; order Hymenoptera; family Epichrysomallidae; genus Sycobia; species Sycobia sp. Sy_11. The sequence continues at coordinate 4,156,261 of JACCIC010000023.1, forward strand.
ATCATAAGACCCAATTGGAAATTTCTACAATGGAAGAAAGGAAAGTCTTCATTTTCTGCAGAATCAAAAATTCATCTACATTATGAAGCTGGCATGGGAGTTTGGGTCTGAATTGCTTTCTGATACTTGTGCGCATATTAAATGTTTTGACTTAGTTTCTGTATGATTTAAAGGAAAACAGCAAGGTCGCATTGAACAGAAGCGTACAGCTATATCTATATATATTTATTGCCTACGTCACAACTCGTGACGTAGGCAAATGCGCACATTAATTTATGCTGACGTAGCTGTGACGTCGCCTTGGCGCGTTAATGTAGCAGATGAGCCTGTTGAGGGCGCACGTTCCCGGCGCTCGAAACTCATCGAGCCTTTCATATATGGCATCGGCAATCTCTCCTTATTATCTCTGTTAATAATGATGAAAAAAATTAACTGTCCAGTTTTTATCCAAGTCTTGTAGTTGATCAAAAACATTTTTAGAGCATATATTTGCCAATATTAGAACATAAAAAATGTCTAATTAATGTCCAGTTGCTGGACAATAGTTGGTTAAAATAATCTCAAAAAAGGCACATGCATGAGTCTGTTCTATGTGTGCGCGTTTGTGTTCTCTCTCTCTCTCTCTCTCTCTCCCCTCTTTGTGTGTGTGTGTGCACGCAGGTGCGAATAAAATATTTATTTATTATAAATAGTTGTTAGAATTAGTACACTCGTATAAATATTGATTTAAATGGTATTAAAATAATAATTTATTTGCTTTAAATAAATATTAATTTGCTATTATTCAAACAAACGTTTACTTGATTGTACTAATTTATCTCTTTGTTTCATCTCCTTTTCCCTCCCCCCCCTCTCTCTCTCTCTGCGCTCATGCGTTTCTGAAAAATCGACGAATATTTTTAATTAAATCAATGTAATTTCACCGGTTCTTGTACATCTAAGAGAGTTAGAATTAAGACTTTTAATAATGATTGACTAAATATTAAAAACATTTTTTTTATTTCAATAAAAGCATTGACACTTGTAGTGGCACAGCTTTCTTCTTTAGTCTATTAATAATTATTAAAAATTCATTATAAACTACAATTTGTCTATCTTATTTAATTCAAAATCATGTTATCCAATTACTGATAGTAGCTTATATGTTCCAATTAATTGATCATCACTTTCTTCATGATGTACTTCAACTGTTATTACTTCATTTTCCATTTGATTATAGAAAGTTTTATTTGTCGTATGCTGAATATCATCATTAAAAATTCTAGTGGACCTCCTATATTAACATTTTCCATTAATATTAAGCCATTCCGGATGGCTTTCCAACCTGAAACGTTTGTTAATAGGCTACTTAATGCTGCTAAAATATCTTTGTCATTTATAGGTACATTTATTCGAGCCCGTTCTTTTCATTAAATTCTCTAATCAGAAAATTAATGAATTAATAATCAATATTAAACATTAATTTTTTTAATATACATACCTTCCATGATTATATAAAAATTTGTTTCTTTCATTACTAATTAATATTCCGTATTATTGACTTGTAAAAAAATTATAAACATTTATAAAATTTATTTTCTTTATTTTCTTTTCTTAAATCAGATTTATCATCTTTTAATTGATATAAATATTATATTGATATTATATTATTGTTTAAATGTATCTGCATAGTAATGCATAATTCCAATCCCTTCTTTATGGTCGAATATGTATATTCACCTTGTGAATTATTACTGGAAGTCGTAGATTGAATATTATACTGAACTTCATTCGTATAAAGAAAAGTTTTAGAAGATTTTGGGAGTTCCGGCATCAAATCCTCTTTTAAAATATTTAATAGAGAATCCAAATGATTATTAGGAATAATAGAAATTATGAGCCAAACACGAAGCTTTTTTATAATCAACTGTTCGTTTATGATTATACACAGGAAGAATTAGAAATTTTAAAATCTCCACTTCTACCTAATAAATAATCATTATGATAATCTAAATTGTTACTTCTACTGCTCAAAATATTAAAATTATAAATTATCGCTTTCATTGTATAAAACATTAGAACCTTCAATTATGTGATTTAAAAACGTATTATTGTAATCGGTGCTACTTCTATCGATTCTATTAAAATTTTCAATTATATGATCTACACTCAGATTTTTATTACCTACATTGTTTTCATTATTTGCACATGATTCATCTAATCCTACATCCTCACTTTCACGTTCATTTGAGTGAATGTTACCAAATTTATAAACTTTCTTTTCTTTTGCTAGACTATATACTGGTCTTATTATTGATGATTCAACAAGTTTTAACCTTTTAGAATATTCTTCGTTATTCATTCAGAAACGATGTTTACGTACTCGTTTAGTACTGGTTATATATTCGGACATTTTTATATTGTATTTATAACCATGTTATTGTATAATTGTTTTGAACTTCGAAGTATTGTCAAAAAACTGCAATAATATTATTAGGTTATGTTTATCTATAAAATACATAATAAATTAATTAACGAAATGTTATAATTTTTTATTATTATTTATTTTATTAATTACATACTCCAGATAATGAGGTGATCAATGATGAACCGTTCAATGTAAATAAATAACAGTTGCATATAAAGAATTTTTATAAAATTTTAAAAATTGCTTCCAAAGATATTTATGATGATTTATATAATAATTAATATATTTGAACTTACCTTTTATAACACTAAATTCGTTAACTGTTTTTATTAATGAGACAAAAATTGATAATTCGTGAAAAGAAATATTGCAGAATAAGAAAAAACAACAAGGTACAACTGGCTCTCTGTTCATCGATGTGCTTTTAGTGGTTTTCATTTGCTATTATCAAGGCACAATGATAAAGCAAGCAGCTTGATACATATCGTTGTCTTGTGCCGCGCACGTGTTATTAATAGGTCTAACCTCAAAAACAGAAGCTGGAAAGCGCTCGTTTTTTGCGGATTTGCGCAGTACGAAAATTGTATAATTAATTTTGTAGGCTTGGTTAGAATTATATTTTTTTTATAAATATTATTAAAAGTCTTGCTTTCCATTCTGCGATATACCCGAAGAAAATAAAAGCTTATTTAGTATGAATATAAAAAGACCGTTTCGAGAAGAAAAAATTGTCCAATCATATAAATGCTATAAATTATACATAAAACAGTTAATGTAATGTCTAATAGCATTTGTTGGACATTAATTGGACGCGAAAATGTTCACTATTTTTCATCTCCAAATTTTGGCGATTTATTACTAATTCAAAAAGTGGTCTTATAGTTTGAAATTTTAGTTGGCCAGTTGCAAGGCAAGATTTGGCCATTTTTCATGTAAACATTTTTGGAGCATTAAAAATGTCCAATATTTAGTTTTCAGACCATTCAAACTGCTGAGATTTCTACCAGGGAAGTGTTGTCCAATTTATTTAAATCTATTATTAAATTTACATTAAATTTACATTTATTTTAACTAATATATTATATTATAAAGACTTTAAGACCGATAAAAATATTTATTAATTTAATTCATAATACTCGACATTAGTTCAATTTTTAATTCAAGTATATTGTAATGACTACTTGATAATTGTTCACCTTGTATAGAACTCACAGGTATGATTAGAAATATTAATTATGTAATAAGATTAAAGTTTTACATTTCTTATTGGTCTGCACAATATTTTCATTCTCTAGACATGGAATTTAAATATTGGAATAATATTAAATAAATATTAAAATATATTACCAAAATAACAAGTACATGAACATTCTTAAATGATGGCTTTACAATCGAGAATTACTTAATAAAATAATTACGTGTAAGATATTCATATTCAAAAGAGTTTATAAAAGATAGGATATAATATATAGATGAAATAATGTTAGTAAAAATATTTATTTCATCTCCATCGGTATACCACCATTAAATAAACTTTGATCCAATTTCACAGACTGCGGGATGATTTTATTATAAGGTAGTGTCAAGTAATATAATGTAAACATGTCAGATCTTTCGTGGTCCTATCTGATTCTAATTCTAATTTTTGATGTGATCTTATACTTTAAAATCCAAACCCGTACTAATCATATATAAAGGGGTACCCCTAATATTTTTATAAAAGGATACGCCTCTCCAAAGACGGTAGTAAAGAATATTCAATTTCGTTTTCTAACTGGCTGTCAAATATTTCTTTACGATCAAATCAGACTTTTAGCTATCTTCCAGCTGTAAAGGGTAGATAGAAGAAGTAGAAACTCCGCTCGCTTTACATCGGAAAGAATTTTCAACAGTTGGTCGGAATTGTATAGTTCTAATCTGTTCGGGAGACCTTACTTTCTTGAAAATTCCCTACTGCGAGCAATAGATAGAGAAAGCAAAGCGAAAGTGCGTGAGAGGAAGAAAAGAAATAAGAGTAGGGGAGCAGAGGAATAAGTATGTGTGATAGACGGAGAAAGAATAATCGTAAGGAATAGAGAAAGAGAGAGAGAGAGAAGGAAATGGCACAGCGAGCGAGTGAAAAAAAGCGCAGAGGACTTGTATGAATTTTAAATTTTCGATGAATCTTTGAATTCTTTTACGCATACGAAAGTATATATATATATATATATATATATATATATATATTATATATATATATATATATGTTGGGATTGAGCACCAACCATGCTGGGCTTATATAGTGTGTGTGTGTACCGTCTGTACGAGCGGTACAGATGCTGTGTGTGAGACTGCTAAACGTTGTGCGAGTTGGTTGATTGTGAATAAAGCTCTGAGTAATCGAAATACTTTGTCTTATTCCTTTATTTCCACTCTGCTTGTATTTTATATATTAGATCCAGATTCCAACAGGTTATGGGACCCGCCCTCGTCCACTGAGCATTTTTAGAATATTTTAAAATTTAAAATTTCGTGTAAAGTGTGAAACTGTTTCGAAAGTGCGTGCTCGTGGAGAAAGTGCTTTGTTCGAGAGAGAGAGGTCGAGCACGTGTTGCTCCCTGAAACAAAGCGAAGGAAAAACCGTTGCCAATCTTGAAGGAGATTCATTTTACTGCAGCTAGAAATTTTCCAAAAGAGGGAAAATTATTTATTGAAATGGACTTCAATAAAAGTTCGACCTCGAGCGCAAACGCTGGAAAGCGTAAGTTGAAGTTTGGTTTTTGTTCAAAATCAAAAGGAGAAGGTTGAGTAAAATTTAATTTATTAATAATTAAATTTATTGCAATAATGCAAAAGTATTGAATTAGTTTAAAAGTGAATTTAGATTTGTACATATGAATTATAGTGTAATTATCGCTATGATTTGAATGGAAATTCTAAAATAGTGATTTCGAGATCTTAATAGTTGAAAATTCATCTAAACTAAAGTTAATTAATACTTTATTGTTAGATAATTGAGTAAACTAATTGTTGAAATGAAAATTTTTAAGAGAGTGAAAAGCTAAAGTAAAATTTCATAATCTATTGAAATTTGGTTTTAAGAAAGATAAGTTTTTATATTGCAATTTGTTTACTAAATAGTTTAAACAAATAGTAATTATGTATTAAAATTGTTTCAGATTATTAAAATCATCTTGATATTTATTGAATTCTTAAAAACTAAAGTAGCTTACGTAGAGATTAGCTAATGTAAAAATCGCGCGGGAAAGATTTTAACATTTTACAGCGAATCGAATATAACGAATTTGTTGCAATAATAATTCGAGATAAATCTTTAGATTTCTTAGAATTCGATTTCAAAGTTCAAACAGGAATTTTTAACCGAAAAGAGTAAGTGCGTGTGCACCGGTATACACGGGCGCGCGGTGCGGCGTAGAGGGGGGGGGGCGCGCGGGCGACCCCCAGGCGCGCGCGGTATAGCGGACGCGCGGGCGCGCGGCGCGTGGAGGGGCTAGCGCGGCAGCGGCGGTCTCTCTCCCGGGCGCGCGGTCTAGTCCGAACGGAGTCCGAGCGTCAAAACGCACAAGGAGGCCTCCTACGAGGCTGGGGACGCGTTTTCCGTAACCGCCGTGCAATTTACACGCATGTCCATAAGAAAAATCGCCGCAATGTATTTCTTATGGGAGCTATATCCGTATATACTGACTATACGGGTATACATATACGGTATATGTATGTATCGGTATACGTGAGGTAGTATACGTGCGCGTCCACCATATAGTCGTACATATATACTGTACGGGTATACATATAGAGGTAGGCTACGCGCTTAATATAGGTGTGAGGGTTTATATGTGTGTGTCTGCTATATGGTCGTGCATACATACTGCACGGGTATATATATAGATACATTATAGCATTTAATATACGTGAGTCTATCCCGCGGCATATAGAGTCCAATCCGACGCTATAGCTAGGGGGCCCTGGGTACCGCCCAGGCCCGTGCCCTCACGTGAGGGGGCCCCGGGTTCTTGCCAGGACCGTATCCTTATACCAGAGGGGCCCGATGCCTAATACGGGATAGGTATATACAGTGTGTAGGCGCGATATATGCACGCGCGAGTGAGCCTCTTGCGGTATATATATATAAATCCGCCGGTTATCATTACATATAACCAGAAGTAAGAGGGAGCGTGTAGTGCACCGTACTTGTACGGGGCAGCAGTGCTGCGACCGCAAACCCCCTGCGTATGCTGGACAGTATACGATTTGGCTGGTTTGTCAAGCGCAGTTGCTGCTGCGTTCGCACTAGCTTGAAGGGCCTGCCTGCCGATCCATACCGCCTAGACAGAGGGGGTGCATACATTTCTGTATTCTCTCGACGTGAAAGTGACTTTATAGAGCGAGACGTCGCTCTCCGGGGCTCTTAATACATACTTAAGGGTTTCGAGGATTTAGTGCGAAACACTGTTCTATTCCAAGAAGAAAAATCGATATCGTACTTACGGGAACTGAACGCGTGTAGTGAGGAAAGAGATCTCTACTTAAGGTGGTTTAGTCAGGCCACAAAACGTAAAATCTAGCTAGTACTTACGTTACATAAAATCCTATAGGTAACGACGCCGCAGTGAGTGATACCTTGGAAAGGAAGGTATGGAAGGCGATTGAGAAGGTATGGAGGAGGCACGACCACGAGAGATATTTTCATGGACAGAGAGTATACCTTTATCGCTCGCAAGAGCGAACATTGTCCGCTGCGATCGTGTTTTCGGACACGAAGGTGGTGAGGATTGGGCACCTGTTGCGCCCAGAGGAGCTCGAGGAGCTTGATCGAGCTTGGCCTACCGGCAACGTACTGGTAGAATTCTTTCCGGAGCAGACCATCGCTCCGAGGAAAGAACGAGAAAGTGATAGCAAGCTCGAGGGAGTGCTTCGTGACATACATACTGTCGCGAAGCAGGCCTCCGAGCGTATGGACAAGTGGGAGGAAACCATGAAAGGCATGGTGGAGCGAAACTCCATTTTACAGGAGCGCCAGCTAAACAACCTGGCGAGATGGCTGTCGTCCGAAAGGATAGAGTCTGCAGTCATGACACTGGCGGAGAAGCTGGTTCCAGCAATCCTGGAAGTAGCTGCTGCTCGGCCTGCCCTGCCATCATCTAGTCGGCAGGAGCCGACATCAAACATTCCGCCACTGGAACCAGATGTGGAGATCCTGGACAGCTCTCGAGGATCTCGCCAAGAGGACGAACAGCCGGCCCATGGGAAGCTGCCTCGATCTGTCAACGACAAGGATTTCAACCCCTACGAAGACGTGACGGACGAGATGATAAAGGTTCTGGTGAACCACATGGACGCTAGCTCGACACCGCCATCCAAGGAGAAGGGAGCGCAGCCGTCACTGGATCACCGAGACTATGAATACAACCCAGGCGCAGCTTCAGAGGGAGATTCGAGATATAATGTAAGGCTATCAGACTCTGATAATAATAACAATAATCTTATTGTTTCTGATTTCAATTTAAATGTAAATAAGTCTCACGATAACCTGCATTGCTTGAGAACAGAGTCGAGCAATCTTCCAGCAAACGCTCTGCCTGATAACCTCAGTGCGAGCGTGGCTGATGATCGCATCGGTTCTGAAGGCGATAAGTGCAGCGAAGTGACTGATAAATTAACAGAAAAGGTAGAGAGTAGTAATTCTGTATTTAATGATTCAGATGGTCATTTGCTTGAAAGGGTTTTAAATCAAATCACTGACTGTTCAAATAAAGAGAATAGTTCATTCAGAAAATACAGACTTACAAATGATATGCGTTTCGATATATTTGAGGATTATCTTAACTTGGAATTACGTGTGAAAAGGTTGAGCCACGTTCTGACGATAGGGGAGAACGATGTCGTTGATGAGAAAGCTCGTGACGACATGTTCAGAGCCCGTGATATAATCATCAATCATATTGATATCACATATTATCAAAAGATAGTAAACCTTAAATCTCCTAGGGAGATACTCGAAAAGTTAAAAGAACACAAACGACTTGAGACTAAGACTACATGTATTTCGGCTCGGAGAGCGTTATACACTATAAAGTACAATCCTTCTAAGGAGCGTGCTGTAGAATTCTGGGATAAATTCGAGGACAGAGTCCGAATTTATGAGAGTGTGCCTAATGCAGACAAACTGTCTGATAAAGAAAAGAGAGATATGTTTGTGCAAGCAATCACAGACGCAGTACCTGAAGTGACTCTCGCAGAGGTTATAAGCCTCGAGTCAACAGGTAAAGCAATGACATACGAGGCACTTAAACATTTTATTTTACAGAAGGAGGCAACGAAGCCCACAGCCGAGCGAAGGGGAGATCAGCTGATTGCTGAAAGCGGACACAGGAGGTCCTTCCGCAACCCCTACAACAACAACCGCAGGAGCGGCGACAGCGCGGGTCGTAGGGACGACCGCGCTCTCAAATGCAGAGCATGCGGCAAGCTTGGGCACATGCTGAAAGAGTGCCCAACTCCTACGCTCATACAATGCTATAATTGTAATGAGCTGGGCAATCGCATCGCCAGAGACTGCCCCAATAAGCATGCCAAGCCGACCAAACGGCCATATGATCAGAACCGCCACGAAGGAGGCAAAGACAACCCCTTCAGTAGTAGAAAGAAGAGAACGCTGTAGAAAAAGAGGTCGGTAGCGACGAAAATCGCGGAGCAGAGGGTGAGTTGACTAATTACTCAAAGTATAATGACTTATTACTGTGTGATTTCATAGCCGACTCTGGTGCTACCGAGCACATAGCCGGATCTAAGTTGATATTAACAAACGTTAAACCGATCAATTGTCAAATGCGTTGCGCGAATAAAAATAAATATCTAAGCATTAACACTGAAGGAACGGTTGAAGCGCGCGCGATAAACGGCAAAATTATTAGACTATCCGATACACTCTATTCGAATGAAGTTGCCAGAAACTTATTGTCACTTAGGAAGTTTGTAGAAAACGGAATGGAGATTTACCTTAACAACGAACGAATCGACGTAATTGACAAGAAAACGAAGGAGAAAATACTTACCGGTAATTATAAATCTCCCTTCTGGACGATTTCGTTAGAAATTCCGAAACTTAAAATAGGTAGCGGTCTAGCAGCAGAGAACTCGAGCGTATCAATGAACACGCGTAGTAGATCGTGCGTAGCGAATTCAAACTTACCTGACACACCTGCCACTTCCGAAACAGGTTTAGGAGATCAACTAATCACGGTTATTCCGACAGAGGGAGAAAGTGAGGTTAGGAGTTCGGAAGAACCGAAAGTTATCTATAGAAATCGCAACGTATCAAACTCCAAAACACTATCAGCAGCTATGCTGTGGCATACGAGACTAGGTCATGCGTCGGTCAAGTATCTTAAACAGTTCGCGAAGACAAATAACAATTTAATCAACGAAAAGGATCTATTAGATACAACCGAAATAGATAATTGCGAAGTTTGCCACCTAACTAAAACAGTAAAGCTACCGTTTAATAAAACACGAACGCGGGCAGACAAACCATTGCAAATACTGCACGGTGACACTATGGGGCCTATTAAACCAGCCTCATATCCAGGAGGGTATAAATTCATAATCGTTCTAGTAGATGATTATTCTAGGGTAGCTTGTGCATACCCAGTTAAAAGCAAGACCGAAGCAGGGAAATGCATAGACTCGTGCGTTAGAAAATTAAGAAACGCGATAGGGTCGGATGAAAAATTCTGTTATCTGCGCACCGACCAAGGTACGGAATTCACTAGCAGGGAAACTATAGACAGGCTAGCGGAACTAGGTGCGGAATTGCAACTTGCGTGCCCAGATACTCCGGAACATAACGGAGTCGCAGAAAGTTTTAATAGAACGCTTGAAATGAAAGTACGTGCGATGATGTGCCATTCAGGTCTACCTCTCAGTAACTGGGACCTCGCGGTAGACGCGGCAGTCTACACTTATAATAGAAGCCCGCACAAAGCGTTAGACATGAACATACCGCTGTTCAAATTGCGAAACAGCTTCAGCTTGGACTTAGGACAGCTTAGAAGATTCGGCAGCTTAGGCTTCTTTAAGAAACCGCGAAATGTAGATCATAAATTCGGATTACAGGGTATTCGGGGTGTAGTTGTAGGATACACTCAAACCGGTTATAAATTGCTTGTACCTGAGGAAAGAAAAATGTATGAAACAAGACACCTCAAATCACTTGAACACATTGTCTACGGAGATGTATTCGACAAAGAAAAGAACAAATTATCATTTGAAAAATCAGGAAGAATCACTAGACTCAGACGGAGAGGAAAATAACAACTCTCCTATTAAACAAAGTCCGACGATCAAACGCGGAAGACCGAAGAAAGTTAGATCAGCGATAGATATCATGTATATTAACAATGATAATAGAGTAGAACTGCGCGACGAAGCTAGGGATATACTTATAGCATCAATAAATAAAGATCCCGTTAATTATCGCGAAGCAGTCAGCTCACCGAACAGCAAATATTGGATAGAAGCGATAGAGAATGAAATTAAGTCACTAGTAGATAAAAATGTGTTCGAAACCGTGAATAAGAGGGAGATAATGTCAAGCGTTAGCAATCCGAATGTCTTAGATTCAAGGTGGGTCTTTAAAACCAAGCTTAACGATAAAAACGAGGTTAGATACAAAGCTCGTCTCGTAATCAGAGGGTTTAAAGACAAAAACGAATACTCGATTAGCGAATCGAGCGTGCTTAGCGATAACAAATTATTACGACTGGGAAATTCGCCAACTCGATGTAGAAACCGCCTTCTTATACGGAGAAGTCGAAGAGGATATATACATGCATATACCAGAGGGAGTCAAATCGGATGAAAACGACAAACAACTGTGGAAACTAAAACGTTCACTATATGGCTTAAAAATCAGCCCGAAAAGATGGAATGTCAAATTTACTGAAACTATCAATAAATTTGGATATACATCCGATTCAGTAGATCCGTGTTTATTCGTAAAAAGAATAGAAGACACCGTTTGTTATGTACTCTTGTATGTGGATGATATCCTCATCTCCAGTAACGATAGAAAAGAAATCGACGATATAACCGCGAAATTAGGCGCGGAGTTCAAAGTTAAAGACTTCGGTGAACCCCGCGAATTCCTGGGAATTAGGTTAGATCGCGATCGAGCGAAGAAAACGCTTAGATTGTCTCAGGGAAAATTTGCGCGAAATTTATTGATTAAATTCGGATACGAAAGAACGCACTCAGTGGATACACCACTGCCGATTGCATACGCGAACGACCGATCGCGCAAAAGCAGAGAAAATGAAGATTGCGCAGTAGAAGCGTTTACCGACAGGATGTTTCGCGAATTAGTAGGATCGCTACTATATCTGGCCAATTCTACTAGACCGGATATAAACTATGCGGTAAATATTCTATGTAGACATCAGATAAGTCCTACACAGGAAGACTGGAAGATGGCTTCCCGTGTTTGCAAGTATCTGTCGGGATCGATCGACAAAGGTCTTGTCTACAAAGGCTTGTCTGACAGGATGACGGCCTTCTCGGACGCCAGTCTATCAGACTGTAAAAATGCGCTTACAACGAGCGGTCTAATAGTGAGATTGTTTGGCGATTCGATCGTATGGAAAACGAAAAGACAACAGAGTGTTGCTCTATCAACATGCCAATCGGAGTATGTAGCAATGAGCGATGCGTGTCAAGAAATTCTCGCAGTACACGACTCGATTAAATTCGTAATATCAGAAAGTCTAATGCCAGTTACACTGTACTGCGACAACTTGGCTGCCAAGTCATGCGCGGAAACCGACGGTAGCAATAGATTAAGACATATGATAGAAAGAAAAGAGCACTTTATTAAAGAGTGCGTTAAACGTAACTACGTTCAGATAGAATGGATCTGCTCGAAAAATCAATTAGCAGACATATTTACCAAAGCGTTGTGTGCTCAGCTGCATGATAAGCTGAGCACGAGAATAATGCTAGGAGATTAACTGATTTCTCTATTTGCAGGTTCGGAACCAGAAAACTGGGACTGAAGCCTGCCCGCAGCGTAAGTTTACGCTGGCCGTAACTGAGGCCAGAGTTGTCGACAGCGGAAGCCGAGAAAAGTTCTGCTGAGACCTGAGTCAACATCAAAGAGCGTGAAGAACCACAGAGAGAAATCAGCCAAAGCAAGTAGCATGGTGGTGAGAGGGAGTGTTGGGATTGAGCACCAACCATGCTGGGCTTATATAGTGTGTGTGTGTACCATCTGTACGAGCGGTACAGATGCTGTGTGTGAGAGCGGCGCTGCGAGAGCGCCCTTTATAGAGAGTGCAGTTAGTAGACTGCTAAACGTTGTGCGAGTTGGTTGATTGTGAATAAAGCTCTGAGTAATCGAAATACTTTGTCTTATTCCTTTATTTCCACTCTGCTTGTATTTTATATATTAGATCCAGATTCCAACAATATATATATATATATATATATATATATATATATATATATATACTAGCATCCCCCGTCTCGGCTTCGCCCGAGATAATAATTTAACCGATTTCATAAACAATCTTATGAATATCGTAATCAACAGCCCGTACATGCCAATACAATATTTCTCGGTAGAAATCGTATTTAAAATGTATATATAATATGTACAACATAATATACATATCATATATATATTACATATTACATTTTCGTTTTTTCAATTAAATACCGTGAATATTTTCCTGGTGATGCCAACTGAAATTCAAACAAAATGGTATGGCGAATAGCATATTTTGTAAGCAGATGATGGATATTTCCTTTTTATGCAGAAGTGACGATATATTATATATATATATATATATATATATATATATATATATGTATATATATATATATATATATATAGTTTCGGGGTTGTGGGTAAAAGAACCCTCTTTTGCAATCATTTCTTTTGTTCAAACTAAAAAAAACAATCTCTTGTCACAATTCTGAAATTAATATAATGTATAAAAACAAAAATATAATTATCGTCACAAATTATATTCAGTATGATTTGGAATACAGAACCATTTTATAAGAGAAGGAGAAATGAAGATAGAGAGACGGAGAGAGAGAGAGAGAGAGAGAGAGACAGATTTTCTCACGTAAGAAAAAATAAAATTTACAAAAATCAAAAGATATCCATAAGGTGTGAGTGTAGTGTCAGATTAACCTGAAGAACAAAAAGGTAATACCGACTAACGCAGAAATGTATAAATTCATATAGAAGTAGTATAATTACTGATGGAATTAATGGCCAAAATAAATATACTAATTTTTATAATTATAAATTAACATTAAAATTTGAATTTGAAATTTTGTCATGATTTAAATAGGTTAAATAAATAATAGTTTTAAGGAGGTTGTACTTGTTGACGTATCAAAGAGGGGCCCCAATAGAAATTTACATCAATTTGTTTACTTAAATAATTAATAATTCACAAATATTACAAATATTAGTAAAAAAACAAAACACAATTTATATTGGATACCACTTTTAACAATTTATATTGAAATTTATATTTTTGTTTATATGAAATGGTATATATAAATATATGATAATTTAAATAATTTAAATTATTTTTAAAATTAATTTTTTTAAATAAAAATCGATAAGTCCACAACTCACATATATACTGAAAACTCCTTATAATATTAAAATAATCTGATTTATGTTTGACAATTCAATAAGCAAGGGAAAAATCTGAAACTTGTAGACTTTGAACCCTTTTCAAAAATTATTTGGTTATTTTGATGCTTTTATTTGAACATTCTGTATAATTCATGTTTCAAAATAATTATACAATTTTCATCTTGCATAGAAAAAAATCGAATATTCAAAAAATATCAAATTATTCTTATAATTTGTTTTCACAAATTATTTTTAGTAAGATTTGGGTATGATCTTATAAAAGAAGACAGAGAGAGAGAGAGAGAGAGAGAGAGAGAGAGAGAGAAAGAAAGAAAGCATTTTTCACGTGAGAAAAATGCAAAAATATACAAAAATCAAAAAGTATCCCATAAGGTGTGAGAGTAGTGTCAGATTAACCTGAAGAACAAAAAAGGTAATACCGATTAACGTCACACCTGCTTTCGGATACCAATCTCAAAGATGGATATGAACATTCGTTTGTTTTTTTTTTTTTTGTTTTTTTTTGTGACGCGGGAAGGGTAAATCTTCTAAAAACACCTCTCTAAGAGAGGTAGTGTCGGATTCATGGAGCCTTTACTCGCATGCCTACCGACTAAAACCCCTCCCCGCAGGGATTCCTACCCGGAGGTATCATTCCCTTTACCTGTTGGGATAAAATATTATTAAACGGAACGGTCTAGGGGATGGGGGAGTAGGAGTGGGATGTGGATAGGGGAGGAATTGGTGAGTTTAGGGGCTCTGCCTTCTTGAGGGCAGAGGCTTACGTACGAAAACGAAGCACGGAGTGGCCGGTAGTGGCTGATGGGGTTACGGATCGCTGATCAGGTGGCCAGACCTCCTGTAGCGATCCGTCGATTTAGGACGGATACTACTCAGGGATTGGATTCCTGAGTTCTGGTGCTGTTGAATTGAATCTCTCAGATTTTTGGCGAATTTGTTCGCGTAGTCGTTGAGAGCAAGAAGGTTAGTTTCCTTAAGTACTTGAGTGTTCCTTAAGTACCAAGGGGTGTTCAGGGAAGAGCGTAGCAGCCTCATGTAGGTGCCTTGGAGTCGCTGAAGTCTTTCTAGGGGGATGGACCCCCAGATGGGGATGGCGTATGTGGTAATGCTCCTGATGATGGCGGAGAAGGCTCTGGCCTTTGTTCTGGGGGGGTTCTGACAGGGTTTTGCTATGGAAGAAAGGTTTGAGCTTTAAGAAGGCTTCTAGCATTTTGCTCCTGGTGAGGCGGAGGTGTTTGTTCCAGGATAGGTTCCTGTCGAACGTCACTCCGAGGTATTGAACCGATTGGCTCCACGCGATGGAGGAGCCTTTGATCGTTATTTTTGGAGGGGTGCGGTTTTTACGGGAGATGAAGATTGCACTGGACTTGCTCTCGTTGATGGAGAGTCTCCACCGTGAGTACCAGTTGATGACGTGTGGGAGAAATCTGTTTAGTCTTGAGGTACTGTGGCAGATTGTTTTAGTGGCGTCTATGAGGGCAATATCGTCCACGTAGAGTGCCGTGTTAATTGTATCGTGTATGGGAAGATCATGGCAGAAAAAAGTAAAAAGTAGAGGGGAGAGCTTAGACCCTTGAGGGACGCCGGCTGAGATGGCCTTTGGAGCGGAAAGGGAGTTGCCTACCATAACTCGAATAAATCGGTCTGATAGGAACGACTTTATTATCCCGATCAAATAATGGGGGATGTCATTGGCAATGAGCTTGAAGACGAGCCCGTCATGCCATACCCTGTCGAAGGCTTGCTGGACATCTAACAGCAGCATCGTTGTGTGCAGCCGTCTGTTCATGTTGTCAGCAATGAGTTCCGTAATTCTGAGAAGTTGGTGACAGGTGCTGTGCCCTGTGCGGAACCCATGCTGATAGTCAGGTATGAGGTTTTTTCTGGTGACTGAGGTGGAGAGGCGTTTTAGGATAACGCTTTCGGCCAGTTTGCTTAGGGAGTTTAAAAGACTGATTGGACGATAGCTTGCGGGGTCGTTGAGTCGTTTTAGGATAACGCTTTCGGCCAGTTTGCTTAGGGAGTTTAAAAGACTGATTGGACGATAGCTTGTGGGGTCGTTGAGGGGCTCCCCGGCTTTTGGAAGACAGACCACTATGGCCGTTTTCCAGGCCTTGGGAAAGTATTGATGTCTCATCATTGCGTTTACGATATTGCAGATGGACATGATGTATTTGTGGGGGAGGATTTTTAGTGTATTGTTATTGATTTTGTCAGCACCAGGGGCTTTCTTGTTTTTAAGACTGCGAATGATGTCGCGTATGTCTTTGGGAGAGGTAGGGGTGATGTCCCTGTTTGAAAGGAGGAAGTGTTGAGCTGTCTGGGTGACATGCTCATGAAAGCGTGAGAGTTCTGGTGTGCTGGGTAGAGGTGAGCACTGATTGCTGAGAGATGATGCGAAGATCTCGGCCTTTTCTTCAGCGAGTGAGAAAGTTTGGTCATTTTGCTTGAGTGATGGAAGGCAAGGGCGACTGCCTCGTATAGATTTTATCACCTTCCAGACGTTTTTGGGTGAGTTTCGGCTTTAGTGATGAAATAGTTGAAGCGGCTGTTTCTTAGCTCGTTTATCCGAGAGTGGATGTCCCTTTGTAAGGAGTTGAGTTGGATTTTGAGAAGTGGAGTTCTAAGATGTTGCCATTTCTTCCAGATTCTATTCTTTTGCTTAATTAGCTTCAAAATACCGTCGGGGAGGTTATTATTAGTGCCCTGTGGAGGGCGGGAGAATGTAGCGATTCTAACAGCGTGGGTAATGTCATTCGACAGGGAGGTGAAATCTTCCTCGACTTGAGAAATCGATAATATGGGTCTGCCTCGAAAGGCTGATGTCTCTAGGTTGAATTTGAGATATAGCCAGTCGATGTGTTCTGTGTATGACGGGAAAGAGATGGGTGATGCATGGAAGGCGAGGATCACCGGGCTGTGGTCTGAGCTCAGTGCACAGATAACCCGGGGGTCGCTTAGGGGTGTGATATTTTTGGTGAGAAAAATATCGAGAATGTCTGGTGCGTGTTATGGGGAACCCGGAAAGTGGGTAGGGGAGGGAGGAGCTTCCACTGTAAAATCATGCCGAATGGTTTTTCTGAGGAGGGCGCGGCCGTTGCTGTTTCTGGAGCCGCAGCCCCAAGAGAGGTGCTTAGCATTTAGATCCCCGGCGATAATTGTGAGGGTGTTGCTGCTGAGAAGCAAGGCAAGATCTTTAAAGTTGTTTTGGAGTTGTGGAGGGTTATAGCATGCAATTACCCTTAAGGGACCTTTTTGGAGGGAAATTTCAACCCCTATTTTCTCGCAGATGGAGGTAGTTGTAATTCCACGGTGGCGGTAGGATTTGTGGACGAGGATTGCCACGCCCACACCGTTAGAGTGCTCTCTGTCCTTCCTATACATGATGTAGTTTCGAAGGAAGAGTTTGTGGGATAGTTTGAGGTGGGTCTCTGTGATGCAGGCGATCCCGATGTTTTCCTCCTCCAAGAGTTGGAGGAGTTCTAGAGATCTATTTCTGTAGAGGATGCCGGTGGCGTTCCAGTTGAGGATCTTTATCTCGGAATTAGCCATTATTAGGTCTACAGAGAGCGGCGGTAATGTTCGTGACGAACTGCATTATGATGTTTAGCAGTTCGGACGCAATGGGAGGCGAGTTGATTTGCAACGGTTCCGCTGATGCTGCACTGTTGCTCACTATGCTCGCATATGTAGTGCGGGTCGGGTTTGCCCGATTTTTATGAGAATTGGGGGTGATGCTCTTTTTCTATATGAGCTGCGGTGGGGGGTGTTACCGGTTTTGGGGGCATTTACCGGCTTCACTAGTTTTTGGGGGAGCTTGTCCTTCTTTGGGGCTTTGGGGCAGCCCCTATAAATTGCCCTGTGCTCTCCTTTGCAGTTAGCGCAAGTGGAGCGCGCGTCTTTATTATCTTTTAGAGGACATGACGGAGTGGCGTGATTTTTGCTGCAAAAAGCGCAGGCCCATGCAGTGTGGCAGTAGTTTGCCGTGTGATTATATTTGAGGCAACGCCGGCACTGCGGCGTTGCCTCAAATATAATCATTAATTTAATCATAAATATAATCCTTTTGGGGGGAAAGACCGTCGAGGTCGGTGGTAAGGCCGGTGTCCATGTCCATGGAGTCGGACTTACAAATGAGTGGAGGAAGGTTGCCTCTAATTTTTGATTGGGGGGGGGGGTTAAGGGTAGAGGGAAAGGTGGGGCGTGGGAGATTATAGCTATGAAGAAATATTTCAATATGTAAATATAAATATAAATATAGGAAAGATTAAATTTTAAATAAATATATATATATATATTAGTTATAGAATTAGTTAAAAATGAGGTAAGTCAAATATAAATTATATAAGTTTAATTTAAAAGAGGTTAGTTTGAGTCTAAGATAGATGAAAATTTAAGTTAAAATTAAAATCAAGTTTAAAGTTAAAATTGAATTAAAATTAAAATTAAAAATTAAAAAATTAAAAAATTAAAGTTAAAAAATTTTTTAGGTTAGTTTTAAAAAAGTTTTAAGAGTTTCTTACAATCTTATAATTTATAAATTTATAAATTGTAAATTACAAGTTATGTAAGAGATAAATGAGAATTGATGTGTCGATGATATGTCATGATGTCTCATGCGATGATCATGAGGATACCACGACACGTGACGGTGTGGGCGGGGGGATGAACATTCGTTTGAGCTAGCCTGGTATTAATACTTTAAGCCGACTACATTGAGTTGATGATCGTGATTCAAGACGCCACCTAGTGACCTCTGGTGAAACTGATCAGTAAAACTGTTAACTTAATTTATTGTTAAAAGTAAAATGATTTTCAAGAAAAAACATAGCCTATGTCCTTCCCAAGATAATATAGAAACTATATGTCAAATTTCAAAACAATCGGTTCAGTAGTTTTTTCGGTTATCGCGTACAAACAAAAACACGCTTTGTCTTTAGAAATTAGTATGATATGATATGATATGATATGATATGATATTATATATATATATATATATATTATATGTGCTTGTACGCAACGCAATGCAATTAACTTTCCAACCGCTCAAAAATTACGTATTGTTATAAATTTTTGGACTTCATACATATTAAATAAAAGAGTGAAGTGTCACAAGTCAGCCAATGTGCTATCCGACACATGATTAAAACCTTTATTATTATTCAAATAAGACATTACAATGAATGATATGCTTATTACAGTACATAGAAGCCGTAAAGAAAATTTAAGTTTTTTTCTATATATTATCTGAACTTTCATACTGGAAAAATTTGGTAATTTAAAATAGATATATTCGTTCAATTGAAAGGACCAACATTTGTTTAATATAAACAACTGTTTTTCATTATCAAAAAATTAAATGTATAAACTAATTTACTTGAAACGATTTTTGTTAATCTACAAAGAAATTCTTAAAATTTAATAAAAATTTATTTAAATTGACTAAATGACAAAGTAAGATTTACCAAATTCATTTTATTGACATCTTCCATGTAATTTAAGAAACATATTATTAATTTTAATATATTATATTTTAATCATAATTAATCTTTTCAAAAATTTTAAAAAATTTCGCCAAGTGGGTCCACGATTTTCATTGCAGCTCGCGTATGACGCTACATTCTTTTGTTTAATATGTAAGAAGCCCGAAAATGAATAAAAATATGTAATGTTTGAATAGTTGTTTGAAATTATCTTCCGTTGAGTACATATCTCAAATATATGTCTTGTATTATACATATCTCAAACTTTGCTGGAATGAGTATAAATCTCCGGGTTGGATATGGTTTGATGTTTATTGGCAACTTAAATATAGTATATGATACTTGCGACGAAAGGGAGAATTCAAAAAATTGCAGCCATAGATGATTTAGAAATATGCCAAAAAATTCTTTCGAAAAGTAAAATTTCGAAGTTCTTTAAAAATTTCTTTCAAAAAAACTTTGAACTACCAACACATATGAGAGTGAAGATAAAGATCTGATATAGGTAAGTTAATATTGAAAAAAGCATCCAGGAGTTATTTCCATAGCATCGAAAAGGTTTTATCAGAGATAATAAGGAGAGATTGCCGATGTCATATACGAAAGGCTCGACGATTTGCAAGCGTCTGATGTAATACTACTAAATACGACGTGTCAGGAAACCGTACTTTATCATGTCCTTTTACACTCCTTTTATAACCGCGAAATATAATTATGTAATAAAAAAATAGCAAAAACGGTCAAGAATAAGTATTCTATACCTATAGGAAATATATATTTTTATAATAGCTTATAAACAAATATAATATTGAATCACTTGATAGCGCGAAGGACACGGACAATAAAAATAGATATTATTCATGTAGAATCGATATATATATATATATGGGCATTCCGTTCAAATAAATATTTTAACTACATTTTGTAAATAAGTTCGCTTGCCAACAAACCTGCAAGCGCAAATCTGAATTATCTAGACGACGCACATTTATTACCGCCCGTCAATAGATGTTCGCTAGACCGAGGAATCCACGCAATTAAGCGACGCTCTATGGGAGCAGCTGCAGCGTACATCACAAGCAAGGGAGAAGGACAATCAAGGCGCGGATTGGTGCTCGTAATACTCGGGGTGGGGAATTGCAATGTATGCGGGAGTGTACATGGAGAAGTTTTTACGCGATACAGGCACTTCACTTTTGGCAGCTGCTCAGTTTTTACGGTTCTTGTATAAAGCTAGCGTTTTGGATTAATATCGTTTTCTTATTTGTATTTACATTCACCTTTTCTTAAATAAGTAGTTTTACTAAATCTTCATATATTTAAATAATATAATATAATAATTTTAATTAATATTTTAATATATATGCATTCTTCCTCTTTTATTCATTCTTACGGAAACATTTAATTTCGACTAGCACATTTTTCGCGCGTTATAGTTTACCTTTCACAAGATAGAATTTGGCAATAAATATATATATAGATATAGCTATACGCTTTAGTTCAATGCGACGTTGATGTTTTCCTTTGAATCATACAGAGACTAAGTCAAAACATTTAATATGTGCACGAGTATCAGAAAGCAATTCAGACCCAAACTCCAATGCCAGCTTCATAATGCAGACGAATTTTTCATTCTGTAAAAAATCAAGATTTCCCTTTCTGCCATTGTGGAAATTTCAAATTGAGTCTTATGATTTTGTGCTAAAATAGATATTCCATAATTAGTTTAAAAAATTTAATTTTAATATTTAATGCTTAAATAATATTGTAGGAATAGAAAGAGAAAATTCATTGATTGTTCCAAATATTAAAAATATAAATAATAATATAAACCAAAAATTAAAAAGTTAAACAGATATACGTTTTCTAAATTATAACTAGAAGATATAAGATTTACATTGTATAACGTTTTACAATAGGATAGAATTTGAAGTTTTGCATTTTCTACAATATGCATTATCAATAAAAAAATGCATAAGATTTTTAATTAATTATAAATAATGACACGAGCTTAAACATATTTTCAAAAACTACGAGTATGACGTCGATTTTAATGTTAACGTAGTTGATCAACCCATGTCTCTGATACTACATATTAAATATAATTCATAAATCACATACATTATTCCTAGTTCCTTTCACATTCAAACAGCATACTTTTCATTTATATTTATTATAACTTACTCTATATTGGTACTTATTGATATTTTAAGTGATTCGTGAAATTCCGATTGAACACAAATATTGGTCTAAGGAATAGAGTTATTTTCTGTATAAACTAAGAATGAAATGATTCTGTTTGTTTATTTATAATATTACAGTAATTGTGAACATAACTTCACTTATGATAAAATTATCTATTGAAGAAATCGTTAAAAATAGATTATCTGTTATATTAGTTCAAAAAAATGTTGTACTGTAGCAGTTAGGCCTATTGAGGGCGCACGTTTCTGGCGCTTGAAAATCGTCGAACCTTTCGTATATGGCGTTGATAATCTCTCCTTATTCTCTCTGGTTTTAGGAAAGGAGATTGATTTAAAAACTGCACTTTTTATAGAAATGCTAATACTCAGTTATATTTTCATTGTATGCTTGAATCTCATAAAATTTATTTTGTGATATTGAAATGGAGAATAAACAGAAATAGTGGATCAAAATAATAAAAATCAAATTGGATAAGAAAAGTCATTTGCGACTGTATAAATAGTTCTGTTTCTAAACAAAATGCATTTATAATAATTATTAAGAGAAATAAAACTATTTAAAAAATTGGTCTTAATTAATTTTTTTATTATATTCTGTATAGTTAAAATGTAAAGAAGACTAATTGTCTATTTATTATGTTTATTATGTTTTTATTATGTTTTTATTTATTATGATATTATTTACTAATCATATTTATTATGTTTTTCAATATTTTATGTAATTATAAAATATAGTACAACATTAATAAATATTTTAACTATAAACATCTTTTTTTATTTAAAAAAAAAATCGATTCAGCTTATATAGATTCTATACAATTTTAACCCTCACGGATAACATTTTTCATTGATGCAGCGATGCTTTCGTAAATGCCATGAACGTCTTCTTTGCCAATAACAATAGTAACGAAGATAGGCATTGATTAAAGCGTAAAGCACATATAAAAAGCATAGACTTCCCAGATAACATCGCGCCGGCGTATTGTTGGTAACGCTTAGCACATTTTGCAATTTGCAATCTTAAGTATTGACGGCCAAGTACAAGACAATTTACCGGCAAATTACAGGCAAAACATGTCAGGCAAAATCCGCAAGCTAATTGTCAGTGTATTGTATGCCAATTAGCGCGGTATATCATGCATTTTGCTCCGCAATATATATATATATATATATATATATATATATATATATTTCTAATATATTTTTTTAATAAAAATGCTGATTACACAAAATAAAATTTTTATTCAAGGACATATTATGTAAAATATAAATATATTATTAAATAAAATATAAATTTTTTACATATATATATATATATATATATATATATATATAAATCATTATATAATAAAAATAAAAACAAAGAATATAAAAAACACCCCCACAGATGCAAGTATTTTTCAAGAATTCGTTAGATAATAATTGTTAATTAAATTAGTCGATTATTTTAAAGTAATCGTTGCGGTCGAGGTTACACAGGTTTGGGTTTCCAAGCAACAATGAGTCATACCTACGCATGGGCATAATGAGATAAGCAACAGGATGTTTACCGTATTGTTTTTCAACCTAGTATAGGAGCTTAGCATTATATATATATATATGATCAAAACGCGTAAACTAAAACTGTAAAAAATTTTTTTTTCCTATATTGGTACAACCTTTCTTGATGTTCGTGTGAAATTTGAGCGCCATCTCTCCATTAGTGTGTGTTTGTTTCCGACGCAAAAATTTTTTCTGGCGATAGTGACTATGGAAAAAAAAGTTTATCAACGAGTTTGCTTGAAATTCTGTGTTTCCAATGGAATTACGGCGACAGATTCGTTGAAGATGCTGCAGAAGTGTTTCGGGGAGTTTACTTTATCGCGAACGCAAGTATTTGAGTGGCACAAAGCATTCAGTGAAGGTTATGAAGTCGTGGAAAACTTGCCTCATGCAAGTCGCCCAACCACCTTTGTTAACGACGATAACATCGAAAAAGTTGAGGAAATGGTGCTCCAAAATCATCGTGTCGGTATCAGACAGATAGCAGAGGCTCTCAACATCTCTTATGGATCGATTCAACATATTTTGGTTAATATTTTGCATACGAAGCGTGTCAAAGCTAGACTCGTTCCAAAACATCTGAATCTTTTGCAAAAACAACATCGAATAGAGGTCGCAAAAGAGATGCTTCAAAACGTAGCTGAAGACCCTACTTTCATCAAACGCATCATTACTGATGACGAGATATAGGTTTATGAATATATCATCGAAACTGCTCAATAATCTAGTGAATGGCGCTCCGAAAATGAACCGAAACCTAAAAAACCACATCACAGTCGGTCAAAAATCAAGGGGATGCTCATCGTTTTTTTCGATTACCATGGGGTGGTTCACCAAGAATTCGTTCCAGGAGGTCAAATGATCAATAAGGAGTGTTACTTGGCAGTTTTGAAGCATCTACGTGAAGCAATTCATAGTAAACGACCGGTTTTGGGGTAGACAATTCATGTTTTTTTCACTACGATAATGCGCCGGCAATGCCAGCATAATTGTATCTGATTTTTTGGCCAAGTACGAAATGAAAGTTCTCGCTCAGCCACTGTATTCGCCAGATTTGTCTCTCTGTGGCTTTTTCCTCTTTCCGAAACTCAAAAATCCGCTTGGGGGAATGCACCATGAGTCCATTGAAGCCATAAAAAGTAATTCGCTAAACGAAGTGAAGAAAATTCCAGGTGAGCCTTAGAACAGGTGTATGGAAAATTGGATTAAACGTTGGCATGCTTGTATTGGCTTGAAGGAAGCCTATTTTCACGGCGATATAAAGATTTATATTAAAATATGAAAATGCTTTTTTTTATCAGTTCAGGTCAAATTTGATCACATGTATAGTATAGTTCTTCTATTTGAAGGATACTGTCCAACATTTTGAAAACGACAAGGAGTCCGAACTATGAACGTTTCTGCTGATTAACTTATAGGTTACACCTATCGCCGAATCTATCGCTGTACTTGTAATTATTCCGCTCACCTGCATTTACTCAAAATTTATGTATTTATGTATTTTGGGTTGATAATTCCGAATATCATAGTGACTTTGTGCATATTTTGAGTTTTCATAGAATCAGAAAAATCCTTAAAAATGCTGGTTTTGCAAATTGGTTTCAGAAACTACTGTGCATATCAAAAAATATTTTTAATAAAATTTTATAAAAATATATTTTTTTTATTCTATATATTTTTTTGCAGGCAGTATTTCTTGATAAAAACTAAATAAAAGGTAACATCCGAATTTGGTATTGACTAATTGGAAGTATTTTCAAATTATATAATAGCAAATCGATTTTTTTACAAACATGGCAAATAGTTTTTATGCATATCGACAAGGTATGACAAACACAACGTTTTACTAAAAAATATTTGATCTGCTCCAGGGAAAAGTTCATTCGCCGCGCCCTAAAATGGGTCTACGCAGCTCTGGTACGTCTTGCACAGAACTAACCGCATACGGAAGCATGTAGAAATCTCATTTAGTTGCTCCGGAGAATTCAGAATCATTTCCAAATACACACACACACATATATATATATATATATACTAGCATCCCCCGTCTCGGCTTCGCCCGAGATAATATATTAATCGAGTTCATAAACAATTCAATAATATCTAAGTAAAAAGTACTCTATATATACAAATCTATATCTCAATAAATAATTGATCGTAATTTACCTATCGTTACTTCTGTATAAAAAGCTGCTTCAAGGTAGCGTCCACTTCAAAAAGTTGATATTTTGCCGATCATTTTATACAATATATATATATATATATATATATATATATATATATATATATATATATATATATTATAACACGCACTTGCGTCGGCTATTTTAAATATAAATCTTACCTTGATTTAGGCGGAGCTCGTCCTCCTGAAATGATGGAAGGGAGGGTATACTTAAGGAGGCGTCTCTTTCCTCAACTAATAATAAAATGTTTATTTATTAATTATATAATACTTTTACAAGCGTACCGGTGATGTCTTTGTTGGGCGCCAGCTAAGACACGGTTCGCAGCACGAGCTGTACGCAGCTCGGTTTTTATTCCCGTCGGCCACGCAGCACTGCTTGGTCACGAGCTCCGCGCTAGATAGATAGCCTTGGCAGGCTCTCCAGGATGGCGGATTCCACGCGGCATGTATTAAATCGAAGCACGCGTCGTGAATGCTTCATATCGAGCTCACGCAAACTTATTTACCTAGTTGTGATCTCAGGGCGGTTCCCTGTCTATCTCATGAAATATTGGCTCGAGAACGGAACTGAGAAGGAGCACTTACCCCACGCTCTCCACTCGCCTCTCACTCCTCGGCGATGGCTCGTACGCCGTGGCAGGTGTCTCGGGATGACGATTCCTGGCCTAACTTCTAGTTTTTTCGGCTTGCCTCTCGCACGGGACTTGCACTGGTCCTCGTGCACGGGGAATGGAGGTCACCTTCACCGCTTACTAGCCGTCGATGGCTTCTGGCGGTCCCGTTTATTGGCTGCTTCGCGTCGAAAGATAGCTCTGGAAAAGAAGAGCTGTTGCTCGCTCGGGCTCCAAAAGGGAAGAGTTGTTGCTCGCTGGAGCTCCAAAGAGGAAGAGAGAGAAAAATTTTTCTAGACCCAACACCGGCCGCGGTCCTCCCGACATGGCATAGCGGGGAAGAGTATGTCTCCTGCTCTCCCCCCCACCCATCTCCGCTCGGTATGACTCGCGACTCGCGGGTAATATGGTCATATAAGGAAGACACCACATATATTGATATGTTAAATATCTGCTAATTTTCATATAACCGATGTCTAATTTCGACAGATATGTTGTAACCCACTTCCCGTGTTACAATATATATTCATAATAAATATGGCTTCGATAGAAAAAATTGTACTTTCGAGTTCGAGCGGTAGAAAAAGATGTCCAAGTGTCTCGAGACGACGTTTACAGAGAGTATCGTGTTTGGAATATAGGACATGTCTCGGGACGAATGTTATAGAGAGTTTTCTTTTGGCGAGGTAGAATACGACGTCCAGGTATCCCGGGACAACTTTTACTGGGAGTGTTCGAATGATAGAATAAGAATCTCTTCATATAAGTTGTTTCCCACCAACTATATACGAAATTTCCCGTAGAAGTCGTTAAAAAACATCTGGAAATCGCATTCTATCATGCGAACACGAAACTCCCCGTAGAAGTTGTTCCGACATACCTGAACATCGTTTTCTGCCAACTAAACACGATACTCCCCGTAGAAATCGTCTCGTCATACCTGGACATCATCTTCTACCGTCCGACTATGAAACTCCCCGTAGAAGTCGTTCCATAACACCTGGAAATCGCATTCTATGATCCGAACATGAAACTCCCCGCAGAAGTTGTCCCGACATACCTAAACATCGTTTCCTACCTACTAAATACGATAATCCCAATAGAAGTCATTCCGAGAAAGCTGGCATCGCTTCGTAATGACTAAACACAATACTCCCCATAGAAGTCGTTTGGAAAGACCTAAATATCGTATTTTACCGTCTTAACACGAATCTTCTCATAGAAGCGGTTTTCCTCATACTTAGATCTCGTTTTCTATTAACTAAATACGATACTCCGCGTAGAAATCGTCCCGTCATACCTGGACATCATCTTCTACCGTCCGACTATGAAACTCCCTGTAGAAGTCGTTCCATAACACCTGGACATTGCATTCTATCATCCGGACGCACAACTGCCTATAGAATTCGTCTTGAGGCAACGGGATATCGTAATCCACCACCCGTACACGCCATTATAATATATATTATATATACATATAACAATATTTTTAATAAATAATAAAAATAAATACCAAATAGATTTGAAGCAATATGGACTATTCTACTTTTGAATTATAAATAAGTTATTAAATTTTAATATTTAAAAACATACACATATATATATATATATATATATATATATATATATATATATTCTTATTATACATACTCATTTCATCAATGGCTTTCTTTAAATTTATGTTATTCAAAGATAAAGAATATATATGATCCATTTCAATAGCATGGCTATTGGAGTCTTTGCTTTGAGAAATATTTTCACTATTTCCATTATTTTTCTCTTATTCTGAACTATCACATTATGAAATACACGTGAAAGTGATTTCTGTGAATATTTTTTACATTAAACATAACCATTATGTCCAATAAATATTTTAAGAGTATTTCGTTTTATTCGAATACTCACGAATTTTACCTTTGTTATTCTCGATCCTATGCATCTCAAATGATAAAATGTTATTATCGACCCATTCATCTGGTATTTTACGTTCTATATTTTGATTATTTAATCCTTCTGATGCTATTGAAAATAAAAAGAAATTAGTTATAAACTATTACGATCTATTACATAAGCATATAAATTAACTATGTAATTTGTAAGACATATACACATATTTCTTACATTTTATTACATAGTAATCAAGTTAATCAGCATTATGCCGTTCTATTGTTTCATTGGCTGGATAACAATGATCTTGCATTATATGATCGTAAGAGTTTTTAATTTTTAAAAGACTTCTGTCTCTCATTATAGTATTTGTAACGTTTCCCTTTTCCCTTCGGGATAGCTTACGCGGTAGTGCCAGGATCGTTTTGAAAGGAAAGGGAATTTAGACAGGATCGGGAAAAATCACGTTTACTCAATTGTGTAATAACAAGATATATTATTTTAAAAGAAATTACAAAGAATAAAAGTAAATTAAGAAAGATATTAATAGTCTTTTCTGGCTTCGAGCCCTCCGATCAACAGACAAGACAGAATCTTATGTTAAAAACCTTATACTATACCTTATTACACTAGTTGCCGCACGCTGCGTATTTTTAAACGGTATTTACAATCTTAATTTGAAACGTACTTAATAATAATCTCGCACACTATATTTATACACACTATTACTGGGGCTGGAGGGAGTTTGGGGAAAGAACGTAGCCTGCTGGTCTATTACACCCAGGATCAGGGCTTTGTTCGTGTATAGGAGTGAGACCGCTGAGCTTTAACGGAACACCGCGCACCCAGGATCAAGTCTCTTTGAAGGATAATAAGGCCACTAGTCTTTAATGGAGCGCCACGCAACTAGGATCAAGCCTTACTAAGGTGCAGGAGGGATTTTTGGTGAGGCCGCTGGACTTTAACGGAGCGCCGCGCAACCAGGATCAAGTCTCACCGGGAAAAAGAGAGGAGTTTTTAATGAAGCCGCTGGTCTTTAATGGAGCGCCACGCAACCAGGATCAAGCTTCACTAGGATTCGGACGGGATAGTAGAGCCAGCTGGTCTTTAACGGACCGCCGCGCAAGCAGGATCGCGACTCTACTATTCAGGATTTTCGGACAGGCAAGATTGACTAGAGCTCTGGAGGCAGGATAGCTCTAGGGAGCTTCTTTCGGCCGTATCGCCGAGAGAACTGCTTTTGGGGCGGAAAACTCAGCCTTTTATACATGAAAAATTAGTCGATCGGGTGTTTACGCCATCGTTCGACTAATTTCGTATTGAGCCGTCGAAAAATAATAATAATAATTTTACAATATTAGAATAATAATAATTAATTAAGATTATAATAATTATACATCTAATTCGTGACTTTGCCCTTGAGAGTGCTCGTATTGTTATAATATTTTCGGTGTAATTTCGTTCTATCGGGTTTTGTTTAATTCAATAATAATAAAAATAATAATTAACTTGACATTTTGCGTCCTTGGCGACACTCGTATTGCATATAGATTATATATAATAATTATAGCTCTGGTTTGCTTAATATATTTAGCTCGTGTTATAATAATATCTAGGTACTATAATACCTTTGATGATGATATTATTTTAATAAATGAATCTATTAATTGACGATAATAATAATTGTTATTAAATAATAACAAGAATTAAAATACTAATAATTATCCTATGAATTAAAATATTAGATAATAATTTGTTTAGTACTCGCCGACTATGAATATTTAATTATAAAACTAATAATAATTAAATATAATAATTACGCATAGTAATTATAATTATTTTACAGATAATTAATTCTATTTTTTGGTCTTTTAGGACTTTTACATATGTTTAATTGCATATTCTCATAATATATCAGGTATGTGAATAAGTCTTTCCCGTTTTTTTTTCAAATTTTGAGCCTTTATTGTGAAAAAATGGTTACAAATGAATTATTGAAAGTATTGGCCATCGCTAGCTACAACTTTTTCCCATCTTTCTGGTAACATACGAATCCCGTTGCGAAAAAATTCGGTTTGGCCTCTATCCAGTCATCCACCGATTTTTTGGCTTCCTCGTAGGAATGGAAGTGCTGGTCAGCCAGGCCATGCGTCATCGATCTGAAGAGATGGTAATCAGACGGAGCAACGTCTGGACTATACGGCGGGTGGGGTAGGACTTCCCATTTGAGCGTTTCTAAGTATGTTTTCACTGGCGGTGCAACATGTGGGTGAGCATTGTCATGTTGCAAAATAACTTTGTCGTGCCTGTCGGAGTATTGTGGCCGTTTTCTTCGCAGGGCGCGGCTCAAACGCATCAATTGTCGTCGATAGACCTCGCCTGTGATCTTTTCATTCGGTTTCAGAAGCTCATAGTAAACCACACCTAGCTGGTCCCACCATATACAAAGCATGAGCTTGGCGCCATGAATATTTGGCTTGGCCGTCGATGATGATGCATGGCCGGGTAGTCCCCATGATTTTCTTCGCTTCGGATTATCGTAACGTATCCACTTTTCATCGCCAGTCACGATACGATGCAGAAAACCCTTTCTTTTATGTCGCTGAAGCAGCTGTTCGCAAGCGAAAAAACGCCGTTCGACGTCTCTCAGCTTCAGTTCGTACGGCACCCAATTTCCTTGCTTTTGGATCATTCCCATGGCTTTCAAACGCTTGGAAATGGTTGTTCGGTCAACTCCCAATGCTTCAGTAAGTTCTTCTTGCGTTTGACAAGAATCTTCATCAAGCAAAGTCGCCAATTCTCGATCTTCAAAGATTTGCGGCCGCCCGGAACGCTCCTTGTCTTCCACGTCGAAATCACCGCTTTTGAAGCGTCGAAACCATCCGCGAACACTTGAATCATCGACACAACCTTCTCCATAAGCCTCCTGAAGCAATTGATGCGTCTCGGCAGCAGATTTCTTCAAATTGAACCAATAAAGTGAAACTTCCCGCAAATGACGTCGACTCGGCTCAAATTTCGACATTTTCACGATATCAAAAATTTATGATGCGAAAAAATTTTAACTAATGTGTTAGTATGGAATTGTTGACATATGAATAAGCTTTTATTATGACATATGTAACCATTGAATACTCGCACAGTATTGGTGGCGCCATCTCTTACAAAAAACGGGAAAGACTTATTCACACTCCTAATATCTTTTGAAAGAAAAAAGATATGTTAATGTAAAACATGCGAAAAGAAAGAGAATAACATGCAAAATAAAAAAAAATAGTAACAATTTATCAAAATGCATTTATTAATTTAATTGCATTATCTAAAAGTAAAACAAGTCTCGTTCTTTTATATATATATATATATATATATATATATACATACATACATACATACACACATGCATACATACATACATGTGCGCATACGCATACGCATACACACAATACACGTTCTGACGAGAATTTTCAGATTGTTATTAAATAACCAATGACTGATTGTCACGATTGATCAAAAGGTTAAGATTTTAAATAGTTTACCGCTTCGCTAGGCGCCGTTGGGCATGCAATACGCTGCTAAGATTTACCTCACATTTTTTTTACCCAATTGCTACTGTATGCTCACGCCGGAGTTTTCTAACCTGTATGTTCGACCGTGCCAGCAATACGTGCAGGAATGCATAAATGTGTCGTGATTATGAAATCGGTAGAGAGAAGGAGTGGAAACTCCGTTAAAATCGTTAAAATTACATGGTAGGATATGACGCTTGAATTGGCCGCAAACCGGTGACATCCTAGTTTAATAGCACGCTGCACAGGCGCCTATGAAAAATAGCGATTGTGGAGAGAAGTGAGGGTAGAGAGACCGGACAATTTAAATACGTTAAATAAGTGCGAGGATCAGATGGAGTACGTAGCATTAAAGCGTTGTTGTGTTAAAGACTTGAAGGTGGACGCAGATACCTACATACGCCCCTCACCTGCGTTCTCACTTGCTCTCTCTCTCTCTCTCTCTCTCTCTCTCTCTCTCTCACACTCTCTCTCTCTTTCTCTCTCTTTCTCTCTCTGTTGCACGGAGAAAAATCTTGACTCCAGTCAATTTACGGAAAGCCTTTCCCATGTAAAGTAGTTTCACTCGTTCTCTCTACTCTCCATAATCGTCATAATAAAAGTCATGTTAGAACTTATAGTGCTCTATACCCGAATCGTAGCGTCACGCTGAACTAGAAGAACAGTAGTAGATTCCCTTCTAAGTTCCATTGCTTTAATGTGCATTATAAACGGCAAAACAAATGTTGTATAAATCTTTAATCATATCTACAATTGACGAAACTTTGTTAGATTTCATATAACGTTTCTCTAAGTAGGGTAAAAAAATGAAGAACATTCGTATTTATGAATCAAAGTAAATAAACTTTAACTAGATAATCTTCGTTTTATTTACGTAAAAAAGAAAGAAATTAGGTGTCGACATTATTCAAAGAGATGGCAAAACATCCAACACCAAGTACCGTATTTAGATTATCGAAATATAAAGAACCTTAAGGCTCATTGCAATATTTCAATTTCATATTCAACGGAAATAATTATAACAGAAAATAAAGAGAAACAACTAAATATATGTAGATTGTACTTTACGTTATGCATTTGAAAGTAGTTTTCACGTATACAAAATTTTTTATTAATAGCACGCAACATATATATGTACATATATTAAAGCGTTTGATGATGTAGGATCGAACTTCTTGGAGGCCGTTTTTTATGAAAGTATCATCTAATAGGAGTAATACGTCTGAATAAAAAAAGTGAAAATGTTTACTACACCTAGTTTTATTGCTTTTACTCTTTGTTCAAAGAAAATTATCTTATATCTGTGTCTTAAAAAGCACAAGCATATATATAGTTGAACTCGGCAAAGGTAAATTTTTTATCCTATGCTGCACATTTCCAATGATACTTAAATTGTTTTATAGTCACTTCCTAAGACCGTCGAAATTAAGCGCATGCGGAAAAATAAAGTGCCATTGTATATGTTGTTCATTTGTAAAAAACTTCAAGTTCTAACTTTAGCTGTTTATTTTTAAATAAGTCACATAGCTCATTTAACATATTAATGCGCCCCCTTAAATTTTTTACCATTACCTAAATAGAATTTTTATGGTAAGCCATGTATCGAGATAAAACGCTTTAATGATGCTAAAAGGAAAATCGTTGAAAGATCTTTAACTGTGTGCACGGCTTTAACGCTCGTATAAATAAATATAGATATATATATTTTAATATATTTCGTATTTCGTTACAGTTTTTCTTTTAGATAGAAGGGGCTGAAAAAATTCACTTCTCCATTGTGAAATCGTGTTGTTTGATCCAGTTATATTTTAGGTAAATTATCCATTTTTTAAGCCTAAATTTCTGTAGTTGCTTAGAAGCAAACTGCGCATTTACTAACAATCTTTTTAACTTGACTGCGATCATTAATTGGCTACAATTTTTCTTGTATAAAATACAGCGTATTTTATGTACCTGTATGAAACTTAGATGTGTGATATTACACATGAGTTATTATACGTGTCTAATATAACTCAATTCGTAATATGATTATTTTTCAGTAAAATAATAGGATGTCATTTTGAAAACTGTACTTGCCTTTCTAATTTTACCGCCTCCTCTCAGAATTCTATCCTTATACAGAAAAGGATCCAGCGAAATTAATAAGTCTTTCCCGTCGCTATCGGTTTAGCGTTTTAAAGTGGTGTAATTCTATATCCTGTGTGACGTGATTTAAAATACATCTTTTATATATAATTTTACTGATGTAGTTCAATTCAAAGTAGAATTCTTGCAAAGTGAAATAAATACTGAATAGAACTGATTCATCCCATTCTAACTTGCTTTTTCAAATCTCTTGCATTAATTTGTTGTAAATACAATAATGGAACTCAGAAGCCCTAACGTGTCAAAAATTTGAGCTTTTTCCAGTAAGTTTACTTTTTTCATCATTATTTCAAATCTCAAAGTTAAGAAAGGCCTATTGATACATACTTATACCGATAAGTATAAAAATACTAATTATTTCCTGAAAAATTAATCGGCCGTCATTTACAGAATTTTCTCCCGTTAATATATTGTTGACGTACATGTTCCTTTTTAAAATGATTACAGCACGCAGAAATTTGTCTCCTTCGTCTTCAGAAAGTTGATCTAGACATCTAATAGATAAGAACCGTGTGAACGACACTCCGAACGTTAAGGTGTTAATTTGAATCTCCTTGACAATATCGTTGTTAAACCATAAATTTACATTATTATTACATTCTTATGCATTTATATAAATAAATAGAAAAAATCGTCTTGTATAGTTGGGTCGACGAGTAGTTGATTATTGAATGATTTTTTAAATGCCGTTACTGGTTTTCGCTGATGCATCGAACACTATTTTTAATTTAGTCGTAGCGCTCAAATTTTTTAACATAACATCTTGCGGTAAATAGTAACCGTCATTATTTGTGTTTCTAATTAGAGATATGTGCCCTAGAGTTAAATGTTCTTTGAAAATATTTTCATATTGTTTTCTAAACTCAAAACTCTTTTTAAATTTAATTTATAAAAAACTCTTTTAATTTCATTTTCCAAAAAGATTCACCGCTTTAATGCGGTTTATTTTGAGTCACCAATATTTTTGCGGATTTTTTAAATCGTAGCGCAACAATGTATCTCCTGTCTTTGCTCCTCATAATTTATTTTTGGAAGTGATTTTCACACATTTTTTCTTTCTGAGAAAGAAAACTTCTTGTTTCAAGCACTTCTTCGACCGACCAAAACTTTTCCGAAAAAAAATTTAAATTCATGAACAAACATTTTATTTGAAATCTTTCAGATAATTTGAAATTCACACCGAGAAACTATCCGAGTTTTGTTTTCTGTAGTATGAGATCATTTTGACTTGACAACTTTAACTGTCCTATACATAGAATTGATAGTGTTGGTATTGAACCTATACACATTTCCAGAGTAGAGAGCTTATCGAAACTTGGATCTGCCAATTTTAAATTACGCGGTATTTGTAAAATTTTCCTAAGCATCGGTTCGTTCGGTAACATGTCCGTAACCTGTGAAATGATGTAAATACTAAGATTTTTAAAGTCGGTATAAATTGATTTAAAAGTGAGTGACGTAAAATAATTAGCCGTATTATTTAGAATATTTATTATTTATTCATTATTGATTTATTTAGGGAATCTCAACTGATTTATTAAATTATCCGTTATAAAATTGACATTCGAATAGGTATCCAGTAGCATTTTACAAGAAACATACGAGCCCTTTCCTTTTAATACAGGCATCATTGTGCTAATCCTGAGGTCTATTAAAGTTCCGAAATCAAGTTTGTAAGCGAAGTAATTTTAATTTCTGTGTCATATAGTAAACTTTGCGACCCATTGTTACCTATTCTTGATTGCTGTTCAGACGATTTCGGGATGATATGTGATAACGAATTACGATTTTTACCGCATGTCATGCAGCTTTTATATCGGCGTTCTAAATTTTCGTGAAGCATTAGATAATTATTACACACCTTCATATCCCAAACGACTTTCATGCATTGTGATACAGCATTAGCTTCAGAAATTTTTCGCATCCAAACAAATCATACATTTTTTTAAATCAAGCAAGTTCTCTGTTTTTAGTTATGACAAAGGTCTTAACTGAATTTTTATATTATATGCGGCTAAATTTATTAGGTGGACACCATTCGATATAAAAAGTTGGTAGTTTGATCAAGAGTGGTACAATTTTCACGATTGAATATCTCTTCTCATTTTATACGAACTCATTTTCTTTGGTACTAATTACACTCAAATTTCGGAGGAAATAGTAACTCATAAGCTGGCTAATAATTGAACATTCTGGAGCGCTTCACCTGTCAATTTTTCTACACTTTCATAACCTACCTTTTCTATATGATTCTATATGTTTAAAAGCATGGACAATTACCGACCAATGATTATTTTCGTACGCTTGCTTCAATATTGCTTGCGCGCGCATATATTTTTCTCTTCTAATTATATTTTTTCTAATGTTTTATTCGGCAAGGCTGATATCAAGAAATGTAGTTTTTCTGCATTGGATAACTCGTCATTATCATGTATCTATGAAGTAAATGAATTTTTAAATAACAAGCAATTTGGGGGATGACGAACTGTGATTAGGAAGGCCGGACATACGTTAATGGGGCCTTCTAGGATGCATTTTACGCAAACATTAGCTCGGGAATGTGCTCTGAGACACCTCAATGAAGGTGATTATCGCGGTCTTACGAGTCCGATGGACCCTCTCTACCAGATTAGCTTGAGCGTTATAAGGGGGTATCGTTGAATGGACCCATGCTCCAAGTGGAAGGTCTCAAACATCTTATTAAGAAATTCGGTGCCGTTGTTCGATAGGAACACGTCGGGCGTACCAAAACGTAAAAATATGGGATCTTTCAACTCGCGACGAATCGTTTGCGCATTCGTCTTTCGAATGGGGATACACTCTACCCAGCGAGTGAATAGATCCATGAAGACGGGTAAATAATAGTATTCTCGGATAGATCGTGGAAACAGATCCATCACGTCTCTAGCTATTACTGCCTAGGGGCAGGTGACCGTGAGATGGCCCGTAAAACCAGCTGATGCAACTTGCTGTACCTTACATTGATGGCACAAAAAAACAAAGGTCGCTCAGTTATGCCTTGTTACGCATAAACATTCTCGGCCGCACCTAGCTTTCGCTTTATCTTTTAGTTGCAGATCTGTACATCATTGCAACTTTTATAGAACACTGTACCTTCGATCGACATAGTATTGTCACGCGGGTAGATGACCACATTGAAAGTGCAATAGAAGTCCGCACCGAGCAGACAGTCATTTTCCGTGGACAGCTCGCATGTAGCACCGCATAAGTTCACCGATACGTGTGTCACAAATGATAATGTACGATAAGCGCAAGTCACATTTCATGCACCAAGGGCAACGGCGGAGACTCAGGTTGATAGTCTCGTACGCAACCAGGAAATTAGCACAGCAGTAAACATTATGCAGGAAATGCTGCAAACCTGGATTGTGCAACAAAACGGTATTAATCAAAGCCTGTAAAAAGGTTTACAAGAGCTGCATATAACCTTAGCCAACATGCAACAGCAGAAGAATCAAACTCCATAACACTATCGCGTCACTTACCAAGAAAAATACGATCTCCTGTACTTGGATAGTGACGAGCATTCAGGCCACAGTAAGCTTCCATGGTCGACTGGCGAGCCAACGTTCTCAGCCGCTTGCCACCCACGGTACCAAGGGCCTGGAAGGGGGGATGTCACATCGGTCAACTTAATGTGAACGGCTCGCCTGTGAATACAATGCAATCGACTGTCTCCAGTACCGTGGCCCAGCGCACGGACATTGAAAAGACTGTGCGTTAATGGAAAGTCCGCTTCAATGGTGCCAGAGGTAAAAGCGTAAATGAATCGCGGAATGTCACAGGCTGATACCGTTTACTGATGAGGATATTCTCAACGACATGACGAAGCTATTAGTTGACATTGGCTTGCATTGCTACCGCCTTTCCCGAAAAGATTGCAACACGTGGCAAGAGTTGTGCCACGCGGCACGATGCTTCTACTGTGTCGATAAACGCTTCCAAGCTGAACTGATCGGTGAAGCACAACGGCGTACGCAGGACAGAGCCAACACGTGACTACCTGTTTTGCAATTCACCTTCATATACTGTAATATACTCCCAGAAATACAAAAATTAGTTCCGCGGGAGAAGATTACGAGTATAAATCGGCTAATCGAGCTCGCCCGAGACGCTAAATGTGTTCTCGGCATGGAGCGCAACTACAAGTCGCTGCCGTCACCCGAGAACTGCATAATGCCAGAAGTGGCCTTTCATCGAGTGGACAAGTCTTGCACGTGCCTGCCCGACGTTGAAAAGCGCGTCTAAATAATAAAAGTTAAGAATTAATTAATTGCAATTTTAGAAAAAATCTTATTTTCAATTTTCAATTTTTAGATTTGCATTTCTCGAAAAAAGGACATAAGTACAAAAAATCTTTGGTTTTTCATATTTTTCGAAGTCGGACAAAGTGAAAATACCCGCAAAACAAATGTACTCAGATTTTGTATTTGCGAAAAAAAAACAAAAAAGACGAAATACAAAAAAAAAATCTTAAATCTTGTATTTTTTTAAAAAAAAACAAAAAGGTTTGCGTGAGTAGCCCACCTATTTATTTCAATTCGTACGTGCGTATCTGTAGCGTAGATTATTTATTCTTTTATAAAATAATTGTTGCTAATGGATAATAAATTGAAATTTCGGTGTTAGTAATATTATAAAATAGATTTTACATATTATTGAAAGTCGCAATAATATTATAATGTGAGCTTACTTGTAATATCTATGCGCTGCTGTTCTAAGATTTGGCCCGGTTGGCAATGGCCTTGGCCGCGTGTGTTTATTCTCCTGACTTGGAGATGTAAATATTAAGGGTACGCGGCGCTTTCATAATTTCTAATACAAGTATACTCGGTATAATATAATTATATTAAGTTGTCAAATATCTCCCTTCCGTCTTTTTGTCTTATGATTTTCGCGGCTATGTACAAAGCGCTACAGAGCTCGTATCTAGCAATATTATACATCATTTGAAAGGTCTTCACATAACGTACAAAACGCCGCTATGCATGATTCTTTTGGATAATGCGTTCAAAAGTTATAGACGTGTAAACATGGAGTTCACTAACGCCGAAATTCGCGCTATTTTAAAGTTTTCCTTCGTCAAAGGAAAATCCGCTAGAGAAACGATCTGTGAAATGAATGATGTTTTGAGGGATGACACGCTATCACTTCGAACCTCAGAGGAATAGTTTCGTCGATTTAGAACTGGTGAAAACGACACCATACATAAGCCAGTCGGCGGAAGATCTGTAACGACGAATACCGATCAAATCATGGAATTTATCGAGTTAGATTTGCATGTGGTATCTCGTGACATGGTCCAGTAGATGAGAGTTAATCACCAAACGATTTTAAACAATCTGCAGAAGGCTGGATATAAAAAACAGCTTGATGTTTGGGTGCCACATGATTTGACGCAAAAAAACCTTCTGGATCGAATAAACGCCTGCGATGTGCTGCTGAAACGGAACGAACTCAATCCATTTTTAAAGCGGATGGTGATAGGCGACGACAAATGGATCATATACGACAATATCAAGCGAAAGCGGTCGTGGTCGAAGGCCGATGGACCGTCCCAAACAGTGGCCAAGCCGGGATTAACGGCCAGGAAGGTTTTGCTGTGTGTTTGGTCGGATTGGAAGGGAATCATCCACTATGAGGTGCTCCCATATGGCCAGACGCTTAATTCTACCATCTACTGTGAACAACTGGACCGCTTGAAGCAGGCTATCGACCAGAAGCATCCACAATTGGCCAACAGGAATGGTGTAGTATTCCACCAGGACAACACCAGAGCACACACTTCGTTGATGACTCGTCACAAACTACGGGAGTTTGGATGGGAGGGTTTATCGCATGAACTATATAGCCCCGACATAACGCCAAGTGATTATCACCTGTTCCTGTCCATGTCGAACGCCCTAGGTGGTGTAAGGTTGGACTCAAAAGAGCCTTGTGAAAAGTGGTTGTCCGAATTCCTCGCAAAGAAGGAGAGGGGTTTCTACGAGAGGGATATTATGAAGTTGCCGTGTAGATGGAAACAGATTATCGAACAAAACGGCGCACAGTGGGAAATAAACGTGATTTAGTGTCAAAATCGTAAATCTCTTGAACCACTGGAGATAAATGAACGAGTAAGGGATCAAATTAAAGGTAAAATCATAAAGAATAAAGGAAAACTATTGAGATGTAATAAAAATTGCTAAATTATTTTGAAAAATGTAATTAAGCAACAAAATTTGATTTTTTTGACCTAAACAGTTTTCTTTAAAGTTATATAATTTTTAATAGGTAAAAGATATATTAAAAAAACAAAGATCAAAATTGAGGGCAAAGAAGGTAGAATATAAAACATATATAGGTTTATAATTATAGAACATTTATTAATAAAAAAAAGTCGAACAAAATGCAAATTTTGTTAAAAAATTAAAAACATTTTATTGTAAAATCATGTAGCTCATCAATGATACTTGATAAATTAATGAAAAGTAGCTTAAATTGAATAATAGGTTATGTTAAATAATCAATCAGTGGAAAAAAGTTACAAAGTTATGAGATTCATGTTTAAAAAAATTGTTACATCTTACATTTCTTTGAAAATTGAGAAAAATCGCTGTTTCAAAATCAAATATCTCCCGAAAAAGAATAGATAAATTATTCAGACAAACAATAAATTAAAGCTTAAGATCAGTATAGTAAGAGAAAAATATGTAGAATTTATAAAAATTTATTTATCGAATACTGACAGTCGACTAAGTTTGAAAATTCAAGTGTTGAAACTTAAAGTTTTAGTATAAAGAATATGTATCAGGTATGTGAATAAGTCTTTCCCGTTTTTTTTCAAATTTTGAGCCTTTATTGTGAAAAAATGGTTACAAATGAATTATTGAAAGTATTGGCCATCGCTAGCTACAACTTTTTCCCATCTTTCTGGCAACATACGAATCCCGTTGCGAAAAAATTCGACCGGTTTGGCCTCTATCCAGTCATCCACCGATTTTTTGGCTTCCTCGTAGGAATGGAAATGCTGGTCAGCCAGGCCATGCGTCATCGATCTGAAGAGATGGTAATCAGACGGAGCAACGTCTGGACTATACGGCGGGTGGGGTAGGACTTCCAATTTGAGCGTTTCTAAGTATGTTTTCACTGGCGGTGCAACATGTGGGTGAGCATTGTCATGTTGCAAAATAACTTTGTCGTGCCTGTCGGAGTATTGTGGCCGTTTTTCTCGCAGTGCGCGGCTCAAACGCATCAATTGTCGTCGATAGACCTCGCCTGTGATCCTTTCATTCGGTTTCAGAAGCTTATAGTAAACCACACCTAGCTGGTCCCACCATATACAAAGCATGAGCTTGGCGCCATGAATATTTGGCTTGGCCGTCGATGATGATGCATGGCCGGGTAGTCCCCATGATTTTCTTCGCTTCGGATTATCGTAACGTATCCACTTTTCATCGCCAGTCACGATACAATGCAGAAAACCCTTTCTTTTATGTCGCTGAAGCAGCTGTTCGCAAGTGAAAAAACGCCGTTCGACGTCTCTCAGCTTCAGTTCGTACGGCACCCAATTTCCTTGCTTTTGGATCATTCCCATGGCTTTCAAACGCTTGGAAATGGTTGTTCGGTCAACTCCCAATGCTTCAACAAGTTCTTCTTGCGTTTGACAAGAATCTTCATCAAGCAAAGTCGCCAATTCTCGATCTTCAAAGATTTGCGGCCGCCCGGAACGCTCCTTGTCTTCCACGTCGAAATCACCGCTTTTGAAGCGTCGAAACCATCCGCGAACACTTGAATCATCGACACAACCTTCTCCATAAGCCTCCTGAAGCAATCGATGCGTCTCGGCAGCAGATTTCTTCAAATTGAATCAATAAAGTGAAACTTCCCGCAAATGACGTCGACTCGGCTCAAATTTCGACATTTTCACGATATCAAAAATTTATGATGCGAAAAAATTTGAACTAATCTGTTAGTATGGAATTGTTGACATATGAATAAGCTTTTATTATGACATATGTAACCATTGAATACTCGCACAGTATTGGTGGCGCCATCTCTTACAAAAAACGGGAAAGACTTATTCACACTCCTAATAATATATTAGGATATTGCTTGATGAAGATTCTTGTCAAACGCAAGAAGAACTTGCTGAAGCATTGGGAGTTGACCAAACAACCATTTCCAAGCGTTTGAAAGCCATGGGAATGATCCAAAAGCAAGGAAATTGGGTGCCGTACGAACTGAAGCTGAGAGACGTCGAACGGCGTTTTTTCACTTGCGAACAGCTCCTTCAGCGACATAAAAGAAAGGGTTTTCTGCATCGTATCGTGACTGGCGATGAAAAGTGGATACGTTACGATAATTCGAAGCGAAGAAAATCATGGGGACTACCCGGCCATGCATCATCATCGACGGCCAAGCCAAATATTCATGGCGCCAAGCTCATGCTCTGTATATGGTGGGACCAGCTAGGTGTGGTTTACTATGAGCTTCTGAAACCGAATGAAAGGATCACAGGCGAGGTCTATCGACGACAATTGATGCGTTTGAGCCGCGCACTGCGAGAAAAACGGCCACAATACTCCGACAGACACGACAAAGTTATTTTGCAACATGACAATGCTCGCCCACATGTTGCACCGCCGGTGAAAACATACTTAGAAACGCTCAAATGGGAAGTCCTACCCCACCCGCCGTATAGTCCAGACGTTGCTCCGTCTGATTACCATCTCTTCAGATCGATGACGCATGGCCTGGCTGACCAGCACTTCCATTCCTACGAGGAAGCCAAAAAATGGGTGGATGACTGGATAGAGGCCAAACCGGTCGAATTTTTTCGCAACGGGATTCGTATGTTGCCAGAAAGATGGGAAAAAGTTGTAGTTAGCGATGGCCAATACTTTCAATAATTCATTTGTAACCATTTTTTCACAATAAAGGCTCAAAATTTGAAAAAAAACGGGAAAGACTTATTCACATACCTGATATTTGACAAAAATCTTGCAATATCGTATGGATCTAAATTATGGATCTTTAGTTACATGGATCTGAACTAACATCTTTGGCTAATTTTTGATAAGCTTTTCCCATGTAAACCGAGCGGTGTTTCCACTACTTCTCTATACCTTCCATAGATTTAACTTTCTCCTCTTTTTACGCTCACTATATATCATCACTCGCTTTTCATCAAGTTCATGTTATTGAAAGAGCAACTTCACAAGGTGTGACCGCTTTTTGGCTAAGTCCTGCTAAAGAAGATAGATGCCACAGAAGATCATATTAAAGAATAAAGATGGCCCTGAAGTTTTGCTTTCTCTCTTGCTCTGGTGAAATAGTAGGGAGGCAGCCCAACAATAACAATAGTATCGAGTATAGGAGAAATGTATAGTTTTACTGCAAATATTTCTACTGCTACTGTTCCCTTACTTTCCTTTTTTCCCCACTTCATCACTTGTCAAGGAAAGTCAACACGACTGAATAAAGTCTAAATCATTGTATTTTTGAATACTCAAATTATGCCGTAAAATAATTTTCTTTGTTATTTTATATTTTAAAATCTTAATATCAAATTACAAACGTATTTATGGTGTACAAGTATATTGTAAGCCATTGGTAGAATTGCCCTATATAATTGTGATATATTTCGCTATAATAATATAAATTTTAAATCCATTTCAAACAATATTTTATTTATAAACTATAGTGAAATTTCATGAATTTCATGCATATGAGTTTATGTTTGTAACGTTCCTATCCCCCTGGGGATAGCTTGCACGGTATTTTCCAGAGCACTTTGAGAGGTGAGGAAGTATATTCAATATCGGGCGTCGGATCGGGAAAATAATTATTATTAACACAGTATATTTCAGTAACAAAAATATAGAAAACTTTTATTCAGTAGCTTCATCGAACATGATTCTGTAACAAACAATAAAACGACAACAATTACTTAAATGAATAATATAGAAAGAAATGTATAAAATTAAGCTAGATATATAATAATACTAAGCTCGCGCTATTTTTCGCGACGTTTATTAATCCGCCGCTATTTACCGCACAGATACCCGGTGTTACTTTCCATGCGGGGAACTTAAACGAGATAGGTAGATGTTAATATAGGTAAAACTAAGGTCTGCTTATTTCCGCTTATCTTTTGAGGAGCGCCTCGCAACCAGGATCACGTTCTCTTCTGGAGAGGTAAAATTATTAGCCGTCTCTCTTTTGAGGAGCATCTCGTAACAGAGATCAAACTAATAGTTTCGGAATAATATTTTAGGCAGGAATTTCTCAGCTCTGAACAAGTTTAGCTCCGGAAGGAGTTCAAAGTGGAGTCCGAAGTGGAAAGACTTCGGGTCAGTCGGTTCCCTAAATAAACTCCCTGATTTTGCCTTTTGCAGGCCCTTTTATAGTGAAATCATAGAGTTTAATCGCCGCCGTTCATCCAACCCCGGACAAGCCGCCAATTTTATAATAAGAATTTTAATAATAATAATAATTAGTAGTATTAATTATAATTATAATAATTATATAAATACTTGTAGTCGTTATACTGCTTACAAATATTGTATTATATACGTACAATGATATACGTACATATGTATATATATATATATATATATATATATATATATTCGAAGTTCAGCCTTCGAAGTGACAACACGTGTGTT
Source organism: Sycobia sp. Sy_11 (assembly GCA_018907035.1). Lineage (NCBI taxonomy): Eukaryota > Metazoa > Arthropoda > Insecta > Hymenoptera > Epichrysomallidae > Sycobia > Sycobia sp. Sy_11. The sequence continues at coordinate 4,200,635 of JACCIC010000023.1, forward strand.
TACTATCGTTTCGTGTTATTATATTCAGGACGAGCTTAGCCCGCAAAATTCGGCATTCTCGCGAGTGCAAAATCACACTGTGATTTAAATATGTCTCTTACAGAATTTAGGCAGACGCCAGTGAGTGAGTCAAAAGTTTTCTCTTATGAAGTTAAATCTAGTTATACATCAAAAGCACAAAAAGAATTTCCTAAACGTGACCAAGGGCTGATAATTGATTGTGTAGGAGGTTTAACTCTCACGAACTATACAAGCGCAGTTGCTAAAATTGTGGAAAAAAAATATACTATATGCTACAAGGATATCAAATAATAGAATATGTTTGTACCTTGCGAGTAAAGATATTTACTTTAAAACCTGACTAAAAGTCACAAAACTATAAAAATTGGTGAGGCTGAGACTACGCTGAGACCTTTAGTTAATAAACATCAAAGAGTTATATTCTCAAATGTTTCTCCTGTAATTCCTTACTCTGCACTCGAGGATGCAATAGATTGTTTAGAAATAAAGCGCATTGCGTCTATAGTTACTTTAAAGGCATCTCTCGCAGAAGAAAGATTTTTGCATGTCTTAAGTTGCAGAAGGCAAACCTATATTGAACCCAAAGATGTTGAAAAACTACCCGAGCTACTAAAAATTAGATACGAGCACGTTCCTTATTACATATATCCTAGCACAGCTCAATTAAAATACATTATATGTAAAATGGAGGTCCACATTGCTAAGCATTATTCGGATACTTTAGAAGAGAATACACCGAATGATTATCCGCAAATAAGAAATGGCGCTCCTAATATGAGCACCTGTGAAGACACAACAACAATAATGGAGACGAAAGAGAATTCCACGAATATTTCGACTCCTTCAAACTTAATCATTAGGAATATAGAAACAGTTGATTTCCCTCATCCAGCAGATGCTCTAAAATCACAAGCAGAATCTCAAGCCTCGAAGTACTTACTGTCTGGTCCCTTTAAAACACCTCCTGTTCCATCCACCTCATCGAGCTCAGAACATGCAAAACCTAAATCTAAAAAAAGTAAAGCTACTCAAAAAATAGGAATCACAGCAATAATGGTCGAATTACTAGCAGTTGAAAGTCTTTATAATTCTAATATGGAAAAATATCCTTTAAATATAGGAAATACCGCACAGTTTCTCCTTCAATGTTATGGCAACAAACAAGTAAGAAATCTCGCAGCAAATTATGCTACGGACATTCAAGCACTTATTGCTATGCTTGCAGATATTCATGATACTACTGTAAATAAAAACTTAAAGGGCCGTATCACTAAAATCTTAAAACGCTTAAATAAGAAAAAAAAAGGTAATAGTAGTGACGACACGATCAGTTCACAAAAAGACCTCTCAAAACCAAGCTTGCAAAGTAAAAATCACAATTAAAAAATTAAATTTCTCAATGAAAATGGCAGACGCATATAAAAACATTTGGCTCTCTAAAACTTCTATTTTGGAATGCGAGAAGTCTTAATAGGCGTATACAAGAACTCCCATTATTACTTGCCAATATAGATCTTTTTATATGTGTGGAAACCTGGCTCACAGAAGACCAAGAAAGAGGAAAAAACATTAACTTCCCTGGCTTCATCACTTTTCGTAAGGATCGACTTCATTCGCGAGGTGGAGGTATATTAATATTATTTCGAAAAAACATAGCATAGATTGAAATTTTAGATTTAAAGTCTCCTGATATCTCTGTAGAAATATGCGGCGTTAAAATTACAAATACAAATCCGACGATTGAAATTATCTGTTGTTATAGAACACCGGGTTCATTGCTCTCCCAAATGCAATGGGACATGCTTCTAAACAATGTAAATAATAACAATCATACGATATTAGTCGGAGATTTTAACGCATACAATCAAGTGTGGAATTGCGCTCACACAGACACAAATGATAGTAGATTTTTAAATAATATTAATAAACATGACTTATTTGTACACAATAGCAATACAAACACGTATATAAATGTAAACAGCCGTACGAAATCTAATTTGGATTTAATTATTTCAAATTAGATTACAATGGTGGTGCAAGATCAATGATATGCTTCCAGAAAGCCAGTCGGGTTTTCAGAAGGGTAAATCATGCATCGATAATTTGGCCAATCTCTCTTTAAATATAAATGAAACATTTATGAAAAAAAGTCACTCTTAGCAGCTTTTCTGGGCGTACGCGGAGCTTTTGACAATGTAAATTGCAATATTCTTCTTGAAAAACTAGCAGAAATCAACTACTCAAAAAAAATCTTAATATTTGTACAATTCGTTACGCGTGAAAGATGTGTATATACCGAATCTGCAGGACACAATTACCGACTAGTTAGTAAGGGAGTACCTCAAGGGGGCGTATTAAGCCCGCTCTTATATATAATATATGTAAAAGACATTCTAAAAAATATTCCTAAATGTATAAAAACTTCACACTTTGCTGACGACATAGCTATCTACTCAAGCTTTTCTCCAGTTACAAAATGTCGAAATAGAATCGAACAAGCAGTTAACATTAGAAACACTAACCTAGGCATGATCGGTCTCGACTTAGCTCCTCAAAAAACAGTGCTCTATTACAGTAAATAATATCGAAATTAAATCTAGCGAAACTATCCGATTTTTAGACATTATCCTCGACTACAAGTTTTCTTTTATACCCCACCTCAATTATATTTATAAAAAATGTTCAAGATCAATGAATATTATAAATTTTTTTGTGCGGTACCTGGTGGAGATCCAACCCGTAAACCCTCATCACTCTCTATAAGAGTTTTATTCGTTCAGTAATAGATTACGGGAGTTTTATGTATTTTCCGACTCAAAAAATACATCAGCAAAAACTGGAAAAAAATTCAGTTCGCAGCTATAAGAGTAGCCTTGGGATATCGCATCTCAACTCTGACAAATGTCATGATCGCAGAATCTCGACTGTCATTGATTATGCATAGAGCGGAATTCTTAGGCAAATGTTTCATTACCAAGGTAGTCAAAATTCAAATAAAAAATCACTAACACAAATGAATATAAAAAGATACAACACGATACTTAACCAAAAAAGGTATAGGAAAAGAAAACCTAAACTTTTAGATCAATGTATACAAAAAACGCTTATATCCCTCAATGATTTATGTACTTCCTACGACTTTTACTCATACTATTATAAAATACTTACAACATCTCTACCTGTGAACACAGATTTTGGAGTAACGTTGAAAAATTCAGAAAATCCAAATATGAATATAGACAATTTCTTAAAATCGATAAGTGCAATCGCGATATATACTGACGGAAGTAAGTCGGAAAGCTCTATATCTACTGGAGCTGCTTGTTTATGCCCCGAACTAAATATAAGCATATTATTGCCTATTAACAAAACAGCCTCAGTGTATACGGCAGAATGCGCTGCCGTATTAGATAATCCATTCTATAACTATGTAATCTTTTCCGATTCACTAAAAGCTCTAGAAAAACTTTAAACAAGAAATATTAAGAAGTTAGAAAATCCCAATACACTAGAAATTAAAAAAAATACAATGAATTTTCGTCTTTCTATCCTGAATACTTTATAAAACCCTCTCACATAGGCATAAATGGTAATGAACATGTGGATAGCCTTGCAAAAATAGCTGCCTCTCAAAAACAAGTACAAAATGTAATTCTACCATTTACTGATTTTTACGAGGAATATAACAAATATCTAAAAAATCAAACAAGGTCTATAGTAATTGAAAAGGGTTTAAAGATTGGTAAAAAATACTTTGCCAATTTTTATATTATACAAACAGCAATGAACCTTGATACAAAAGATCTAATCTCGCGCGACAAAAAATTGTAACAATCAACAGATGCAGGGCAGACCATTACAACCTGTCAGCATCTCTAGCTAGAGTAGATATAATAGATAACGCGAGATGCACATGCAATAATGAAATTCAAGATCTTAATCATATCCTCTGGCAGTGCAGCCTGTATGATGCTGAAAGGCTGGAAATGGTTAAAAATTTGAGCAAACTTAAACTTTATCTTCCCCTTAACATTGAAAGTCTTTTAATGGAAGCTATTAGCGCAGCGTATCAATGTATCTGTGCATTCTTTGAAAAATGTATATTTGGATAATAATAAACAAATAAAAACAAAATAAACATATATTTGGAGTTAAAATATTTAATTATTCTTTTAAATTAAATACGGTAGGCGATTTCATTCGGAACATCCGTTGTATAAGCTCGAAATGTGCGCGCCAGTGTAGAGACTCGCGAGTTCCCCTACCACGGTATTCTGATATTCAATGTTGACGCGTGTCGTGCGGTGAGAGAGAACGGTATTGTGCGTGCAGCCATGTATTAGATGGGGACAGCCAACGCAGGCCTAATACACTTGACCCGACTCTCTCTCTCGCAGCGCGAAGTATATCCCATCTCGCATACTTTCCTAGCTTTCCTAGTGGTACAGAGAGAGAAGATATATTGTGCTCTCTCTCTTTTTTCAGTTTTAGCCGCCGCATCGACTATATTCTCTGGTATTCGCCACGACCTTTGCCCGTTCTCGGTGTGTTTAACGCGTGTTAAATTTAATTTATTAAATTAATTTCGTGTTCGCGTTATTTTGTTATTATTTATTTATTTATCGTTATTATTTGTCAGAATATTATTTTCGCGTGTAATAATTTTCGTGTGCGTGACAACCGAAATAAAATAATTATTTGTGTATATTTATGTGTATAAATTAATGTGTATATTCAGAATAAATTTGTGCGGTCGTGTTTTTGTCCGTCGCATGTTTAAGTACAATTTGAAATGTTACAAAAATGTCTACTTTACTAACGATTTCTTTATAATAAAATCTCAACCCATCGGCACACGCAACAATATGTAATTTAAATTATAAATGCAATATGCGAGAATCGTCATTGCTTCCAAGGCGATGAGACATAACTTTCGAAGAAGATTAAAAATGCTCAAAACATTAGAAACCTCCAAATTCTTCTTTTTCTCAATTTTCTCACATTGAAAGGGCTCTACCCAATGCCGAGAAGACCGGAGTCAGGATACCCCGTCTCATTTTATATAGTCAGATCAAAATTTTAATTGCCCACCTGAATGGATACACCCTCTGCTACATACCGGCTCTGCACCGTTATGCCTGGCCTATCCGTCACGTCGACTTGACGAGGCTAGCTGTTATTGCCATATATATATATATATATATATATATATATATATATTACTATAAATAATATACCCTAATTTATCTATAGTCGCTTCTGTATATACAGTATATATATATATATATATATATATATATATATATATATATATATATAATGTACAACCGTAATTAATACACATATATAAGCATATTACATACGGCTTCTATGGGGAAAATTGTTGTTTTGAGTTCGGGCGATTGAAAAAAATGTCCAAGTGTCTCGATATGACGTTTATGGAGAGTATCATGTTCGGACTATAAGACATGTCTCGGGACGACTGCTATAGAGAGTCTTGTGTTGGGGAGATAGAATACTATGTCCAGGTATCCCGAAACGACTTTTACTGGGAGTGTGCGTATTCGAATGATAAAATATGAATCTCTTCATAGAAGTCTATTAAACACTCCCCGTATAAGTCGTTTCAAAACATCTGGACATCGTATTCTAACGTCCGAACATGAATCTCCCCATAGAAATCGTCCTGTCATACCTAGGTATCATCTTCTATCGTCCGAACACGAAACTCACCGTAGAAGTCGTCCCGTCATACGTCCCGTCGTACCACATCGATACATTTCTCTCATCGGCGATTCAGTTATCAGAGAGTTAATTTTCTTTCCTCGACATGTACAAATTATAACTTGTAATTTTTTGAAGAATAAATATAAATCATTCGCCGAAAATAAATACTATTTATACGTTTCGCCCTTAGTTACCTGCTGGGCTCGTCAGTAGGACTACAGGTAACTAATTCTTAGACGTACGATATTATATATATATATATATATATATATATATATATATATATATATATTTATATATTTCGTATATTTCCGTTTCTTTTCAATTAAATACCATAAATACTTTAGTAGTAGTGCCAACTGAAAGTCAAGCAAAATGTTGGTATACGAATAACGTATTTTATAAGCGGATGCTGGATATTACCTTTTTATTTATGCAGAAGTGGCGATTTATTATATATATATATATATATATATATATATATATATATATATATATATATTTCGACGTGTTGGTAAAGAACCCTATTTTACCATTATTTCTTTTGTTCAAACTAAAAAAAACATAGTCTATTGTCAATTCTGAAGTTAATATATCGTGTAATAACAAAAATATAATTTATCGTTACAAATTATGTTCAATATAATTTGGAATACAAAACCATTTTATAAGAGAAGACGGAGAAAGAGAGAGAAAGAGAGGGGGAGAGTGAGTGACAGATTTTCCCACGTAAGAGAAAATAAAATTTACAAAAATTAAAAAATATCCATAAGGTGTGAGAGTAGAGTCAGATAAACCTGAAGAACAAAAAAGGTAATACCGACTAACGTGACACCGTCTCTGGGATAGGAATGACAAAATTGAATATTCATAATCATTCGTTTGAGCTGGCCTGGTATTAATACTTTAAGCGGACTACTTTGAGTTGATGCTCGTGATTCAAAACGCTACCTAGTGGCCGCTGATGAAACTAACTGCTAAAACCATTAACTTAATTTAATATATATATACATTCTTAGATATATATTGCAGAGATCGTAAGAAAAGATTGCGGATGCCATATATAAAAGGCTCGACAAATTTTGAGCGCCGTAACCGTGGGCCTTTTATAGAACATCTACTACACTAGCGCGTCAACGCAATGTCATAGTTACTCCAGCATCAATTAGTATGCGTATTTTCCTACGTCAGGAGCTTTAACGTAGGCAATAAATATTTGTCGATATAGTTATGGAGACTAGAGAGAGGGAGTGGAAACTCCGCTGAAATGGTGTCAAACTACACGGCAGGACTTCGGGACAGAATTGATCGCAAGGCGGCGACAGCCTGTGAGGTTGCTCGTTCAAATACATGTATTTGAATAAAAGAGAGTGGTGGTATGCAGAGAGCATGAAGAGAGGGGAAAGTTAAATATCTCCTCCCCTACTTTTGCTTCTTTGCTTCCTCTTACTTGCTTTGGCTTTTGCTTTCTCTCTCTGTTGCACGCAGGGCCATCTAGGGATTTTCAAGACAGTAACGTCTAATAGACAAATCAGAACTACCATCTCCGGCTAATTTTTGATAAGCTTTTTCCATGTAAAGCGAGCGGAGTTTCCACTCCTTCTCTCTATCCTCCATAATCGATAGAGTTGTACGTTGCTGTTCAATGTGAAGTTACTGTTTTTGTTTCAATCACACAGAAACTCAGCTCAATAATATGTAATTTGCGTAAAATCTAGATTTTCCTTTTTTCCATTGTGGAAATTTCAAATTGAGCCTTATCATTTTATACTAAAATGGATATTTCACAATTAGTTTAAAAAAATGATTTTTAATATTTAATATTACAGTAAATAACGCGTGGGAATAAAAAGAGAAAATCAATTAATTGTCTCAAATATTATAAATATAAATAATAATATAAATCAAAAATAGAAAATTAATTTCTTGAAATTAAATGCTAAAATAAAATAAAAGTTGAGGTACTAAATGGTTGGCAAAAATTAATATGCAAAATAAGAAACAATATACTATTGATTTGGTTATATATTAGGAGACGAACTTTGTTTCTGACCTTTACGTTTAGATGACGATATAAGTAATACGAAAAGTTAGATGTGCTGTATCTAGTACTTATTTTTTAGTTTTGGTATTTACCAATAAAATTCAGTTAGCAGGCACCATCATTTGTGTAAACATTATAAATTTTTGATCAGTGAAAAATAAATCGTGATAAATCTTTTTTTCGATATGTCCTTTTGCACTATTTTGATTGGAAAACAATTGTAGCAGAAACTTATCTAATTAATCTCTGTATTATATAAATATACATCTATAATGCAGAGATAATAAGAACTTGCCGATGCCATATATGAAAGGCTCGACAAATTTTGAGCACCATTAACCTACGCCCTCTATAAGACCAACACGACCTCACAGCCACATCAGCATTAATTAGTCTGCGCATTTTTCTACGTCAGGAGCTGTGGTGTAGGCAATATATATGTGTCGATATTATGGAGGATAGAGAGAAGGAGTGGAAACTCCGCTCGCTTTACATGGAAAAAGCTTATCAAAAATTAGCCGGAGATGGAGCTAATTTTTTCAGCAGATGTCACTGTCTTGTAAATTCCGCAAAGGTTTTGCGTGCAACAGAAAGAGAAAGCAAAAACTAAAGCGAAGAAGAGGAAGAAAAGAAGGAAATGTAGGAGAGGAGAGATTTAACTTTCCTCTCTCTCTCTCTCTCTCTCTCCACGCTCACTGCACATCCCCACTCTCTTTAATCGTAATACATGTATTTGAACGAGAAACATCACAGGATGTCGCCGCCTTGCGGCGAATTCTGTCCCAAAGTCTCGCCATGTAATATTTCACGCGATTTTAACGGAGTTTCCTCTCTCTTTCTCTACCCTCCATAATCGATATAGCTGTACGTTTCTGTCGAATGCGACGTTGCTGTTTTCGTTTGAATCACACAAAAGCTAAGTTAAATAATATTTCATATGCATACGAGCATATGATTATCCTTATTATTTCATATATATTGGTTTCTCTATGGAGAGTAGAGAGAAAGAGTGGCAACTCCGCTAAAATCATGTGAAATTACACGGCAGGACTTTGGAACAAAATTAGCCGCAAGGCGGCGACAGCCTGTGTGGTTGCTCGTTCAAATACATGTATTTGAATAAAAGAGAGTGGTGGTATGCAGAGAGCATGAAGAGAGGGGAAAGTTAAATCTCTACTCCCTTACTTTTGCTTCTTTTCCTCCCCTTACTCACTTTGGCTTTTGCTTTCTCTTTCTCTCCCCCCTCCCTCTCTCACTCTCTCTCTCTCTCTGTTGTACGCAAAACCATCGAGAGATTTCAAAGACAGCGACATCTACCAGACAAATCTTTTCCCATGTAAAAGCGAGCGGAGTTTCCACTCCTCTTTACCCTCCATAGTTTTCTCTGTTTCCTTGGACAGTTTTTGGTGAATGCAACAGTTATTAGTCTTAGATTGATCAGCAATGTTAAGGAAACCATTTTTCTTATTTTTTAGAATTCGCAAATTGAATTTTTCAAGTAAATCATTTTTTATCCATAATTCTATAGTTGGTTCAAATAGTAAAATTATGAATATGACTAATTTAAATGTTCAGAATTCAAATACCAAATTTGTAATAAAAAGACATAAATATAAAGATGTAATAGATTTTGAGGTAGTTATACTTAGATTAGTAATTCCGTAATTATTTTTTAAATATCACTTTTGAAAATGTTTATTAATTTTTCAAAGAAATGTTTAATGTAATTTAATTTAAATATTTAATGTTTAATCTAATTTCAAAATTTCACCTTTATTGGATTCTTAGTATGTACAATTTAATTATTTTATTAAAAAGTAATTGTATATTTCTAGTTTATTGCTTTTCCAATTGTCTCAAATAATATCTATATTTTTGAGAAGATAATGCATTAAACTAACTGAAACGATATTTCTTAAAATATTTTAATTTTATTGTAAAGGAATAAAAATGAATGAACTTTTTATTTTTATGAGATTTGTCGAATGGAATTGTATTATTCTACAAATATTTATATTTAATATATTTTCAACATAAAACTATTTAGTCAGAACAAAAATAATAATTATTGGATAGCTATGAGAAAAAAATTTTTAATTTAAAATAATTTTAAAAATAAATGTACATATTATTTTTTTAAGTATTAAGTTTTTAAATCTGAAAATATTAAAGTATTGTTTGAAAGCTGATGAAAACGATTTCATAATTGAAATCTCTATATTATATAATATTGAATTTACTTTTTACATGTATATTATTAAATTGAAAAATTTTTTAAAAATAAATAAGAAAAAATAATTTGTACCTGTGTGGTAGGAGTTAAGATATTTTAGTTGTAAATTTACTTTCAATTTTGTGCCAAATTTTATTATTAGTAGTCATATATGTATGCTAAAAAATGTTATTAAGTATTCAAATTATAAATTAAATAAGAATTTTATTTCGTTATAGAGTTATGATAATCAAATTTTGGTATTTATTAATATATTAAAAATAAATACTTTTACGAAATAAAAATTTAAATTTGTTTTTTTACAACTAAGCAAAAATTAAAATTTTAATTCGATAGAAGAATCTTGATAATCAAATTTAATCAATTATTAACTAAATAGTAGAATATAACATACTTTAAGTTAGACTGTACCTGTGCTTGGAACATAGTATACAAAATATATAATTTTTAAATTAACAAATAATATATATTCAATAATATGCTCGATTTGTTTTCAGTTAAATTTTAGGCTCATCAATGGAATGTCAGATCTTATTTTATTGAATTCATAAAAAATAATTAAAATTTTCAATTTGTTTTTCATGTACAATTTGGTTTTAGGTTTTTCATAAACAATAATAATTCATGATCATATTATTTTAATAGATAAAATATAATAATAATGATTATATTAATTTTACTGTATTTTATAATGAGATTATATAATAGAAATATACCAATTGTTTCATTTATTTTTAAGAGTAGTTTTTCTGTAATAATTGTAATTAAAGTTCTTTTTAAAAAAGTTTTAACACAAAAAATGAAATATAATAAAAAATCCATAGTTGCTAAAATTCATCCAACAGTGAAATTCACAGCTGAGCAGATGATTTCACATGTGTTTTTTCGACAGGGGTTCGAATAAGCCTTATACCAAATAGCCTCGGTAAAATATTACTAAAAGAAAAACTATAGGCCTTTAGTAGAAATGTCTGTGAAATTTTTTTTGAATTTATAATTTTATAAAAATATTTGTATATTATTCAATTTCATACAAGTTGAATAGCAGCCCAATCTTCTCGATTAATACTTTATAGTCAAACATGCCTTCTCTTTGATTCAATAGGAATTCTAAATATTCTAAAAACTTTTTGAATTAGTATAGTAGTCTGCATTCCAAATTACCATTTTTCTCGAGAAAAAAACTTTAGAAATTTTGGCACTGCTTTAGTACAGGTTTTGAATGTCGATCCTCTTAACATTTACCCAAACTTATTTGTTTATCTTAAAAATAATTACTAGTAAATTTATAAATGTAATTAATAATTATACCATATTGTAAATAATTTTATTCAATGAATATTCAATGCAGTTTTAAATTATTCTACTGCTTCTTTGGCTGCTTGTTAACGTTCTTTCTCTTTTAGTCCAGGTGAATTAGGTCCAAAATGTCCGACTTACCAAAATTTTCTCCAATGCCTATTTATTTGCATTAAATGATAGCTGAAGATGTATAAAATAAGACCCTGAATTGTCGAGTTCGTAACCCATCGGCGAGGTATTTATTTATTGTAAAATAGCAAAAAAAAATGCTTTTTTACTTTTTCTTCAATAGTTTAAATAATGTTGCTTTAATCGAAAAATGTTTCGTATAAAAGTTGTGCAGGAATTAATTCTCAACAAAAGTACGTACATTAAAAACTTAAAAAGTCAATTTTTCTATTGTTAAATAAACAATGAAAACGGAAAAATTTTCGATAATCAAAGAGCTATAAAATTTGTTTAAACAATTCAAATTCTATAATAATGGCGCAAATAGATGTTTTTGTTTAAAGAAAATTTTTGTTTAAACTATTGTTTATTACTTTCCATTTTATTAACATTTTAACTTGAAATTTGGCAAAGTGAAAGTATAATGGTTAATCTATCTGTACATTTATTAATAAATTATTAGTAATGATCTTAAAATGTAAAATTTGTAAAAAGTTTTTACGCGTGTCATTAGCGATGACTAGCGTCGGCTTATCTCTCCCCGCGTTGACATCGCGGCACCGCCTACTGAGCAGGCGCACATTCGCGCACTACTTTACAGACAGCTCCAGCTACGTCGCTCTCAATTTTAGTTGTAAAATAGAACATTTTTACCATAAAAGCAGCTATTTCAATGATTTTTTTTTAATTTAACTTTATTTTTTCTAACCTTCATAGTGCTCTTGGTTCTAATACGGTAATTCTAGTATATCCAATGCATAATAACATAAATTAATTGTTTTTAACTTTATATTGGTTTACTTAACAATTTCGAATTACTTTTACTTCATTTTTTGTCTTTCTATTATAATATTAACGTAATTCAGTATTAGATTTGCTCTTTTCTGATAATCAATTTTTAATATTGATGCATATTTTCACTATTTCTTGTCTGTAAGGCACTCAGCACTGACAAAAATTATTTACAATAAGATAACTAGCTTTGTTATCATTATACTTGACATATCTTCATTGTGTACAGTACACACACACACACACACACACACACACACACACACACAATCGTGTGTACACAGTCGTCGCTCCTGTATACGTATTATTAGTGGTTACAGGACGGTATCCACCGACGCTGCTGAGGTACTTGCCGGAATTCTTCCTTTCGATTTAGCTGCAGATGAACTGGGTGAAACGACTCCATGGTTTCATTTGGTCGGCTGAGAATGTCGTGGCAGCCGGACCTTCAGCATTTCCAACCTTTACCACGGAGTATCTTCCATGCGGATCATACCTCACTATCTTATAGGGCCCGAGGAACCCTATAGCTAGTTTTGGCCCTGGTCCCTGTTGCGTGCGCTTAATAGCCACCAAATATCCTTCCACGTATTTTGTTGCTTTTTTGCGGTGTTGGACGTACTGTCTTCGATTTCCCTGCTGCACTTAGGCTATACACCGGCGTGCTGTTGCTCGAGAAACGTCTCTTTCCTCTTTGATATGCGCCGTTATCGCGCGCTCAATGTTCTCTCGTAACTGAAGGTCCTCAAAAGCACAGTTCGAACGGAGTAGTACCAAACGACACTTTCGTCGTGCTCCTGCGGTCTAACTAAGCGCTCTAACAGTACATCTTTGATCACATTTATTAACGCTGCTCAACTGAGTGCATCGATATGTGCCATTCTTTTACCCGCACGGTGTTCGAACGTGTAGTCGAACTTTTCCACGAACATTACCCAACGTCCCACTCTTGGGAGTTTTCCCCATTTTTTGTTGAAAGATTGCACAATCGGTCACAATTTTGAACTGAAGACCAGGAAGATAGCAGCAAAATTTATCTAAAGCTCATATGACGGCAAGAAACTCTAACTCGTAGCTACGATATTTCCATTTTGCGGGTGTGGTCTTCATGCTCATGTAGTATATGGAGTGCCAGATCTAGTCGTCGAGGTGTTTCTGGAGAAGCATGGCTCCGTAACCGTCTTGGGATGCGTCAGTGTGGAGTTCGGTCTCCCTACGCTGATCGTATAACTGAAGAGCGGGCGCTTCGGCCAGAGCCCTTTTCAATCGCACAAATGCCACCCTTGGTTCATCGCCAAATTTAAAGCGAACCCCGTCTTTCAGCAAGTTACTGAGGAGATTTGCAAACTTCGCATACCCCGCAATAAACTTACGAAAAATATCCAGCGAGTCCCAAAAATCATTGCACCTACTTTGTGGTCTTGGATTCGGGAAAATTGGTCAAAGCCGCAGTCTTTCCTGGCGACTGCGAAATGCTCCCATTCTCCACCACGGGTCCCAAAAACTCAATTTTTGTCTGCAATAACTGTCACTTTCCATTTTATTTGCAGGCCAAAGCGCGAAGCGAGGTCTATGACTGTTTTTAAATTTTCCAGTGCTTCTTTGTCATCATTCGCTTTTATGACGAAATGATGCTTTTAAACTCATACTGTTCCGGCGGCGTAACAAATGACGTGTATTTTCTACTTTCCTCAGACACGTTCACGTGAAAAAAACTATTCTTGAGGTCGATCGTCGAAAACACTCTTGCGTCCACTAAACTGTCCAGCACGTCCTCGATTAGCGGCATCGGCGTTCTCTCTTTCACAATGACTTTGTTCAGTGATTTGTAGTCGATACATAAGTGCGCACTTCCATTCCTCTTCCTTGACACAACCACTATACTCGAAAATTCAGAACAGCTCGGAACCACTAATCCTTGGTCTAACCACTCTTCGATTTGCTTGTCAATTTCTATCTTCTCCTTCGGCGCGAGCCTCCGTGGTCTGCAGCTTATGAGCCTATCATCCTTCAATAATATCCTCATTACAACTGGTGCCTTTTCCTTTGCCTCTGGCCTGTATCTTTCCACCAGGTCTCGCAACCCCTGACGAAACTCTAGGGGCGCCGTCTCTATAGCTTTTCTCTTTCCGTCAAACTCATCTTCCACCAGCATGACACAGTTCACCGCGAGCAATGGCTTCGCCGCCGCTCCTTCCGCAAGCACTTTTTCTCTCATCGCACTCTTGGGCACGATATGATAGTCCAGTCTGTACACAGCACCATCCAGCCTCGTGGTGAGTGAGACTTTCCGGCCTAGGTTGACGACTGTGCCACCAAACCTCGTCAAGCCGTCTAAGTGCTTTGTAACTCTGATCGGCCGTGATGACCTACCAGCAATCTCACGCCACAGGTCGTACCTTATGATGTTCATCGTCGCGCCGGAGTCGAGGATCGCGGACACTGATAGTCCTTCTATGAGTACCTGCTGGTGGCTCCGATTCTTATTGCCACCATGGACTGAATTGATCGGCAATGATCCCCGCTGCCGAGTGGCTCCTGTGGCCCCTGGGCAGTTTTTCGCAACATGCCCCGTACAGCCGCAACCGAAACATTTGGGCCCATTTCCGCAGTTATAACATCTGCCGCTCGGTTTTACTTCCTCCTTCTTTTGCGGTGGAAACACGGTGCACTTCGTGTTCAGAGATTCACTCTTCCTTGGCACCTCTGTCGCGCTCTTGACTCACGCTTTACCGACTTATACACTTCCAGGGCATCACTAAACTCGTCGTAAGTCTTGCATGCGTAGAGCGTCACATTGTTATGCACGTTGTCCTATATTCCGTTCACTATGAATTTAAGAGTGGCTCTTTCCGAGAGACCGCCTTGACTTCCTAATCGCCTCATGTGGTGTACGTAACTCAGAATTGATTCTTCTCGACCGGGACACGCCTTACTCATTTTCTCGAATATCTCGTACTCGTCGATGGTCTTCCCGAAAGTGCGTTCCAGAGCCACCTTTAGCTCCGGCCACGAAAACAGGCCATTCCTGTTCCTGATCCAGTCAGCCACCGCTCTCGTTAGGGCTCTCTTGGTAACGAAAAAGTTGCGTAATCGGTCCAGCCACTTATGACACTTAATTCCTTGACAGTTCTTTTGGGCATGGGATGTGTAACGGCAAAGTTTGTTCCAAATGTGTTAAATTTTGACCAAAAGAAATGTCGCATAAGCATTGCTCAGGAACTTCTAATAACGCCAACGATGAGTCAGATTTGTTGAAAAGGGTCATAACAGATAATGAATCGTGGGTATATAATTTTAACGTCGAAGCTAAGGCCCAATCATCCCAGTGGAAGCATTATGTTTGGATATATATATATATATATATATATATATATATATATATATATATATATATATGGATATATAGATCACCAAGACCAAAAAAAACTTTGTTCGATCAAATAGTCAAGGTGTTGGTTACTGTTTTCTTTGATTATCATGCTGTAGTGCATCAGGAGTTTTCTTATCATAAGATCGTATACTTAATAAGGAGTATTACTTTAAAGATATGCGCAGTTTACATGAAGCAATACGAAAATAAGGTCCGTAATTATGGAAATATTAGTCATGGTTAGTATTCAACGATAATGGAACAGCTGACACGCCATTGCTTGTCGTTTTACTACGATTGAGGAGATAAAGACCGCATTGCTAGAAGAGCTCAAGGCTATACCAAAAAGCGCTTATCAGTACTGCTTGAAAGATTGGAAAAAGCTCTGGCACAAGTGTTATATGAGAGAAATTACTTTGAAGGGGAGAACATAAATATTGATGCAGAAATAAATTGAACTTTATTTCTTGATCGCGCCTCGTATGCTTGGCATCTATCGCTATAGTTAAATATATTGGTCAATAGATTTCTTTTAGAATCCTAATCAGTGACCTGGAATTCACTATGCCGCTTATGCCGTATCTTACTTATAATTGAATGCGCAGTCTGTGTTTTCTAAATTTCCGAACTTATAATATTGCCAGATTTTTATCTAATATATTGGTTAAGATAGTTAGAAAAACTAGTTCTTATATTAAGGATAGTTGGCGTTTTTACAATGAAATGAAAGATATTATTATTCCAAAAAACTACAAGATTATTTCATTGGATGTGGTATCTTTGTTTACAAATGTACCTTCAGAATTGTTAAATGATATTATACAAGAAAAATGGCATGAAATTAATTTGCATACAAAATTAACAATGAATGAATTTATTAAACCAATTAATTTAGTTTTTAATAACACAAGGTTTTCGTTTGATAATAAATTTTATGAACAAATGTACGGATGTCTAATGGGGTCACCTTTGTCATCGGTTATAGCCAATTTAGTTATGGAAAAATTAGAAAGTATAGCGTTGTCAAAATTGCTTTTTGAACCCATGATATTTAAGAGATATGTTGATGATATCTTTACAATTGTTCCGGAAGTTTTTGTGGATGAAATGGTGGATGTTTTCAATTCTGTACATGACAGAATTAAATTTACAAGGGAGGTTGAAGTTAATAGTCAGCTAAGTTTTCTGGTCATTAATGTCAATAGATGTAGTAATAATAAGGTGAAACTTAATTGGTACAGAAAGCCTACTTGGTCAGGTAGGTTTTTAGATTTTAATTCACACCACCAATTCGGAAACAAAATTGGAGCATTAAAGGGTGTCATTGACAGAGCAATAAAATTATCACATAAAGATTTTAAATCAGGAGTTGTTTACAAGATTAATTGCATGGATTGTGATAAATACTATATTGGACAAACAGGTCGATATTTAAAAAAGAGAATTTATGAGCATAAATATTGTTTACGTAGCTCACATATTACTTCCGGTTTAAAGGAGCATTGTTTAAAGTTTTTACATTCTTTTGATTTTGTGAATGTGGATATTTTGGAACATGGTATTAATAATAAGTATAAAAGGGAGAGTCTTGAAAGTATTCACATTTCCAAGAATCGGAATAATGTGAATTTAATGTTAGTGTCTAGTAAATTGGACAAAATTTATCATTCCTTATTAAATTGATTGGTTTTGAACAATTTGTGTATTATGTATCATTACTAAATCAGCTACGTGAGAATATAAAAGAAAATCGTCCACATTTGAAGAAAAAAGTCTTTTTCCAGGATAATGCACAAGTGTATTATACTCTTAAACAAGAGTTGCGATGGCTAAAATTCAGGGATTGAAGTTTGAATTGATAGACCATCCACCGTATTCACCAGATCTGGCCCCGAGTGACTTCTTCTTTACAAATTTTTAAAAATGGCTCAGCGAACAACGGTTTACATCAAATTAGGAGGTTATCGCTCACACAAATGCTTATTTTAAGGAACTATAACAATCATACTTTTCTGAAGGCTTAAAAAAATTCGAGATGCGTCTGTCGAAGTGTATTGAACTAGAATTAATAAATAAGTTCATTAGTCTTACTGCCCAATTAAATAAATCGAAAATAATACGTATTAATTTTAATAAATATTGATATTAATATTAATATAATTAATGTATATATAAGCAGTCGACAAAAGCACAATTAAAGTATTGAACTAGAAGGAGATTATGTTGAAAAATAAAAAAAATTTGCCTCAAAAACATGTTTTTCTATCTTTTTCTAAAGACTATTGACCTACCCTCGTATTACTTATGAAAGTATTTTTCTTGAAGAATTATAGATTTCTTTTATTGCATTTTAGCAAGTAATATAATATTCACTTAAGTGCAGTAAATAAAAAAACTGTAATTTTCGTTGGTGCATGAAAAGGTACAACAGGAACTGACAGCGATCGAAAAAATCTTATCATCGAAGTTCGAAACGGTTGTGCTGTATGTCGGAGTAGTAACTTAACATTGGGGCAGTGACACTATTGATATAAGTTTTGTGCATCTATCTATGTTTATCTTCGTTGTTCAAGCTCTTTTAGGCTTTTCGCTTCGTTGTAACTCTTGTTGATTTCTCTGAGAATCATCATTGGTCTGAGAGTATTCAACTTCCATCGATCGACTGGTATAATTGCGAAGGATGTTGGTCTTGTTGACTGCCTGTCGAATAGCGATCAGCTTCACCGACGCAGAAATGCGCACTTTAGGCAAGCGGTGTTTCTTCCTCATGATGATTAGTCGAGAGCTACTGCGGAAGTTCAACACTTTTCTTGAGTCGAAAGAGGATTCGGTCTTGGGAGTTTCTATCGTTAACGTTGCTACGGCTGTACAAATTGTTATCATCCGAGTCTTTTACTGATGGAGTGCTGTGCTTCGGCACTTCAAAACCATATGCATCTGCCATGGGGATAGGTTGCTCCTCGGCGATAGAAGCTGCGGAGAGTGGTAGGTGTAGCGGCGTGTAAGTCTTACGACGCCTCGAATTTCTGAGCAACGTATATGAAGTATTGCTCTGTTGTGACTTATGGTTTCTTCCTGTTGCTTACTTAGAAGAGGGAGGAGATGATATAGGGGTATCCAATGTTTAAACCATGAAGAGAAATGTAAATACAGCTTTTTCCGTATTTTAATGTATAATTACGCGTAAGCTCTTGGTATATTTCATAAATAAATTATTATGTAATCTATTATACTGTAAAGACACACATGCTAAACAAACTTATATATTTACATAAATATATAAGTTTATATATTTACATAATATAAGAAGAAAATGAATGTCTTACTGTTTTGCATTCAAGTGAAACTTTAGTCCTTTTATTTTCAATTAAAATATGTATTAAGTGCTATGATTTATAATTGTATGAGCAACACGTACAGTTATCAAATATTTAAACCTTCTTAATAATTTCAAAACATACTACCTTATTCTTATATTTATATGTGTGTATATATATATATATACATATGATATGTTACGATAGGTTATTATAAATATAAATATATTTGACCTGCACCATAGATTTATTATTTATTCACTTCTTCTGAACGTGAAGAAAATCTGAAAGTTTACTAAAAAAATAATACTTAAGCTATATAAATATATACAAACGTCTTAATTTTTGACGATCTAGCTGTTAATCCAGCACGAGATTAGTCGTGCAATATTTTAATTTCTAATAATCATCAATCAGAATAATCGGTTCACAATTGGGCGACAAATGGTCAAGTGTTCAGCTCCAAACAAGTGATAATAATACGCGCGAATTAAATCACAATATTTTGCAAACACTGAATTTATTCCGAAAAATATGATATATGTATACATGTTTTAAGGGATAAAAAATATGTTTGATACAAAATCAATTTGACAATTTATTAAGTTTACACCTCGAGAGCCCGACAGAGTGTCGCATCATTTATGATGGCTATATTTATATGCACTGTGTCTTTGTATCTTCATTTGGTCGTCAAAGGATGTTTTATCTACGGAGATCCCAACAGTAGCCAGCTTTCAAAGACCAATAGAGCAATAAGAAGCTTCGAAGCATCAGCTTCTTAGTGTTATTCATATAACTCGCACCAGAAAACACCTCAATAATATAAACCGTAAATTATGCATAAGGGAGATCGTGGTTAAATTGCGCGAACAAGAGACTCGTGCACACGGCAAGAAACAACAAATGCGTGACAGTGCGAATGATGACGCAAGACAGTGAAAAGAAGACGCCCCTGGTTGAATAACTGATTAATTTAATTTCAATATAATAGTAATGGTTTTAAATACATATTATAATATTATATACCAAGTATGTCGGTATGAAGTGAACATTTAAACGAAACACTAATTTTAATGGGAAAGTTAAACAAATTTTATTCAAAGTATTGGTCATTGTTCTCTCCACATTTTGACCACCTTCCTGTCAATTTGTGGACTTCACGCCAATAAAGTTATTTGTTTTATAAAAGAGACCGATCAGATATCCAATTTTCGACTTCCTCATAGGAATCGAAGTGATACTCAGTTAATGCATGTCTCGTCAATCAAAACAAATGGTAGTCGAAAGAATCAAAGTCTGGTCAATACGGCGGCTGCGTTACGGGCTTCCAGCCAAGTGCTTTGATTCTATCTTGAATCGATTTTACTTTATGTATAAGTGGATTGTCCTGGTGTCTAAAATCCGTGTCATCTAAAATATTCTATTCGTTTTATGATGAATGCATGATTCATATTAACTGTTTCATCGGGTTTTAATAATTCATAATACACCACGTCACTCTGGTCCCACCAAAAACATAGCATTGTCTTCTTTCCGAATCAATCTGGTTTTCCACTCGATGTTGAAGGTTGTCCCGCATTAATTTATGATTTTTCTCCTGTAGGATTCTTGAAATAGATTTATTTTTCATCACAAGTAATTATTCGATGCAAAATTTATCTTTCGTGTTTTTGAGGTAAACTTTCATAAGTGTTTTTGGGTTTTTCATCTGTTTTGCATTTAATTCATGTGGTACTCATTTACGACACTTGCCTCTTTCTCATAGCCTTCAAACGGTCAGAAATTGATTGCTGTGCATCATTTAACATTTTTGCCATTTGCTTTTAACTTAAAGTATGATCTTCATCCAATATTGTTTGCTATTCGGCTTCTTCAAACTTTTTTGGTGGTCTTCCACGTTTTTCATTTCTCATATCAGAATTATTATTTCGAAACCGTTGAAACCATCTTTTTCATATTGCTTCTAAAAAAGCGGAATCGCCATATGCCTGAACCAACATTCGATGTGACTCTGTAGCACATTTCTTTCAATAAAAATAAAAAAAATGCTTTTCACAAAACATCACTTCCTGGTAGAAAATTTTACATTTTTAACCGATGAAAAAATATAATGTTTATTCAATGATTTGATATATAGTAAATATGCTTGACAGTTATCATAACAACCAAACAAAACAAAATTAAGGCTGGTTCACATCAAATATTTCCTATTCAGATATTTGTATTTTGACGCTCATTCTATACCGATACACCTGATATATATATATATATATATATATATATATATATATATATGTGTGTGTGTGTGTGTATGTATATATATATGTGTATATATATATATATATATATATATATATATATATATATATATACGAGTTTAATTCCAGAAGTACCTGGCCTGACCTAGAGGTGGCGGTAGTTGCTCAAAAATACCACTGTATTTAAAGTACACAATCCATAAAGTATATGTCTCAAGATTGAAGACGCCATGATGTTTAGTATTTGTTTAACAGCCATCAATAGTGAAGATTACAGTAAATTTGCAAACATGGAAAAAATTGGTTATCGTTATGTGATATATGAATATTTTTATTTGAAAGGCCTCAGCCCAACCAATATAAAAGCTGAACTAGACTCTAGTCTGTGTGAGACTGCTCCTTCATTTGAAACAGAAAAAATATTGGGTAAAAGAGTTTAAACGAAGCCGTACGAGCTGCCAAGACGAGCATCGCAGTAGTCGACCAAACGAGGTGACGACTCCAGAAATGTTGAAGAAAATCCACAAAGCTGTACGGAATGATCGTCGACTGATAGTGCGCGAGGTAGCACACATAGTAGGTATTTCAAAAAGTGCGGTACATCGCATATTGAAACACACACAAAAACAACGTCTTGCAGATGTTTCAGTAGAGCTTTTGACAATGTTTCACAAAAATAAAGCCGATTTTTTGCGTTTCATAACCATGGATGAAACATGGGTCTACCACTTCACCCTCGAAACAAAAGAACAATCAAAACAATGGACTCAAAAAGGGAAACCGGCTCCAAAGAAGCCAAAGACCGTTCCATCTGTAGGCAAGGCTATGGCGTCGGATTTTTGGGATGCGTGTGGGATAATTTTTACTTACTATCTTGAAAACCGAAAAACTATCAACGGCGAGTATTATGCGAAGTTAGTGTAATGTTTGAGCGAAAAAATCAAGCGAAAACGGCCGCATTTGGCTAAGAAGAAAGTGTTGTTCCAATAAGACAATGCACCAGCTCACATATCCGTTATTACAATCGCCAAAATTAATAAATTAAAGTTTGAATTGTTACTTCATGCACCCGATTCGCCAGATTTAGCTTCCTCGGATTATTTTATGTTCCCAAACTTAAAAACATAGCTCGGTCAAAGATTTTCCATCAATGAAGAGGTGATGTCGGCAGTTAATGGCTATTATGAGGAGCTTGACAATTCTTATTATAAAAAGGATATCGAACTTCTTGAACATCGTTAGGAAACGTGTATAAAGCTGAATGGAGATTATGTTGAAAAATAAATATTTGTTTCCAAAATTTTTGAGTTTTATTTGTTGGGCCAGGTACTTCTGGGATCACGCTCGTATATATATATATATATATATATATATATAATTTATATTAATATTTGTTAAAGAATATTATTGGTTTATCGTAAAGGAGTTTTTTGAGTGAAAAGACCGTTCGGTCGTTCTAAAAGCACTAGCTTTGTTTGGCACTCTGGCTGTATCTTACAAGAACAAGATTTCAAGCAAAAATTAATATACTTATACTTCGTAAAAATGCATTAATTAAATTGGAATTAGTTGATTTTAAATTAATTAATCTCTACTTTTCTATTAGTTTTATATAATTCGTTAGATACTTAGTAAATATATATTTAATTGAATATATGACTCGTTTTTCTTATCGCTAAATGTATCTATGTTTATTATACTATCCTTCTAGGTCGCATCTATTTAAACAAGTGATTTGTTAACAGCAAAAGGAGCGCCTTATCCAGATATAAAATTAATTAATTTTAATAAATATATTTAATTTAATTTTATTAATAATAAATGCATATAATTTAATTTAATCAATAATAGTTTTAATACATTAATACAATTAATATAAAAATGATTTATCTGTCTAATTTTAATTAATTAAATTTACATAAATTTTCTTCCCTTGTAAATCACATTATATATTAATGAAAATATATTGCATAGTACGTTCAATTAAAAGAAATTATGATATAATGAAGATATGGGAAAATAAAATAACTGTAAATAAATAACAAGAAAAATATACAATACCGTATAATGCTATGTACCTTTCATAAGAAAGAAGGTATTCATTTTTTGTTTATGTTTAATACATATAGGTCAGGCTCGTGTGATTAGTTATACAGTCACTATAAACTTCACTTGTCAGAATTTTTTAATTTTTACTGACAGGAGTAATTACAAGTTTAATGTTTTGAGTTTAAAATTTCATTCCGAAACATTTATTAATTTTCAATAAAGTTTTTTTTCATTTCGAGTTCAATTTTTAGTTTATGAATATCATGAAATCTGTATACATAGTGATAATATATTCTATGACTTTTTTTCAATTGGTACTGCATTCCATATTGTTAAAGAGTGCAGACATTTTTTAAAGTTAGTATACAATTTATCACCTGGCATAGAAAGTAAATAATAAAAGAATGACCTCCGTAAGAATCTAAGAACATTTTATCTTTTTAATTTCACCGATCGAAAGAACGGTAAAAATGTGTTCAAATACTTATGAAAGTGGAAGATCAAGGTAACCTCTGGAAATCAGATAAAGTTCATTAAAGTTCAACTAAGATCAATAAGAGATTCCACAAAGGGTCAGCTACTTGATGTGCTCCAAAATCACTAGAAATACTACATATTTATTTTTGATGTATGAATGATATATATTAACCCTAAAACTTTAGAAAATAGCAATAAATATAACAATATTCAAGTAGTTTTGATAATTGTTAAAATGCATACCACACACAATCGTAAACCTGTTTCAGAAATTTAATTTGGATTACAAGGTAATTAAAGATCTTTGTTCTTAAAGATAACTAGATTTTTTTATATCTAAATAAAATACTTCTTTACGCATACTTACCTAATATTTTGGTTGAATTTTATAACGAGATTTGAAACTACAATTTTGATAATTACCTCGACACAATAAACAGTGTTCTTATTGTTGTTCAGACTTACGACAATATCATTATATAAGTTTTACACTAAATACGAATCCGAAAATCTACTGAAACCCTGCACAATTAAGTTATTTTTTATTTTTGATACAATGAACTCATTTCTAAAGTTTTTATATTCTATTATTTATCAATATTGTCAAATCGTTTCAAAATAATATAAAAAAAGGCTGAATATATCATGAATCACGTACAGGATACCGAAAAAACGACATAACGGATTTAAAAAATCTCGCATTATATTCATAGAAAATAAGAAAAATAATGATTATTAATTTGATTAATGAAACTACTGCATTGTTTAAATTATAACAATCTTTATCTTTCAAATCTCCGATAACTAGGAAGGTTTATGTTATATTGATCGAGTGCAGTTTCGACTATTTATTATTCTGAGACTCGCCGAAAGTTCATCACATTGGATTTACTATTATTTTTATCCACATATCCTTTATTTATTTCTACAAGATCTTTCGTTTTTAAAAAAACCGTTTCTCTAGTTTAGACTATTCCAATATATCTCAATCTTTAAAAATTTCTTGACTTTCAAAACTGTTGATTCCATGTTTTAGGGTTGCTTTTACTCATCAACGGCTCCTATTAATATTCCATTTAAAAAAAAGTTCTAAAATGTCATTTAAAAAATGAATGTAACATAATGGTATTTCAAATTCGAGTCATATACAATGCTAATTTGAGAGTGCGTATAATATAATGCTATTACAAAAATACGAACAAAATATTAGGCATTTAACTTTGCTTCCGCCATTTTTTTTCTGAATTTCAAGGGTTTATTGTAAAAAAATTCGTTATACATTTATAATTCGCAATATTGTCCATCGCTGATCACTAAATTCTCCCATCTTTCGGGTAACCAGCTAATCCTACTTTGAAGAAACTGGCCATGTTTTGAAGCAATCCACGAATTGATCCAAGTTTTTACTCCTTCATAAGACTGAAAGTGCTGGTTAGCCAGGCCGCGTGCCATTGATCGAAAGAAGTAATAGCCTGAGAAAATATTTGGAGAATACAGCGGATGTCATAGAACTTCTCATTTCAACGATTACGAGTATGTCTTGACCACTTTCGCAATATAGATTTGAGCGTTATCTTAAAATCACTTTTTCATGTCTATCGTTGTATAGCGGCTGTTTGTCATTGAATTATTTGTTCAAATGCATTAATTGCGTTCGATTATGATCACCTGTGGTTGCTTCAATCGGTTTTTACAACTCAGAATACACTACACCGAGCTGGTCCCAGGAAATACTAAGCATGACTTTGGAGCCGTCAATATTCGGTTTGGCTATCGACGTGGAAGTATGTCCAAGATATCCCCATGATTTTCTGCGCTTGGGATTATTGTAATGAACCTATTTTTCGTCACCAGTCTCAATGAGATTTAATATATTACTATTATATAATTGTAATATGTATAATGTAATATATTATATTATTATAAATTTAGATTCTACAATTTAACATTATTTAAAATGTAATACACATCCCAACCTTTTCATCTGTTTAATCTCTATGCTGTAACTATAGTTTATTATATATAAACGGATACATACACGATAAACTATACTCTAAAATATATTGGTATATCTTCTCTAAGAAAAAAAGATTAAATATTGATATACTAAAATGTTAAATTTAATTTTAAGATTCACACTGAGGATCCGAGATTTGGCTCTTATTTGTAAAGTCTTGTCTAATATACCTAAATAAATCATTGGTAGCCTGTATTTCCAATGCTCTTCTGAATTAAAAACGTATTATAATAAAAATATAAATTTCCTCGAACATAGTATTTATCTTGTATAAGAATGTTTATCACTAAAATAATTATAATTTTTTATAAAAATTTATCAAAAATATAAATACAATATAATGCGAATTTATTTCCATGCATTATTTGTAATTATCAAAACTCCAATTTAATAAGAATTAAGAATTTTGGGTTTTAAAAATTATAAATCATGTATGGAAATAAGTTAATATTATGATTCATTAATTTTTTGTATATTTGTCTGAAAAATATAATTGTTTCACCAGTACAAAGACTTGTACAAGGTGAAGGATAAATTGCTTGTGGAACTTGAATATGAACTATGTGTTGTTAAAAATTTAATTTGATATGATAAAATATCCCTCCTGTATTACTTTCACATAATATTTTCTGAAATATATTTGATTTTTATGTATTTAATAGAAAAGGTATTAAAATATTAAATGTTTAGAACATATATCTAACATATTAATCATAGTAATTTTATTTTGATTTCAAAATAGGAGAATATGATTGAAATCGAAAGTGATATTATCAATCAAAAAGGAACAAAACTGATTGATAGCACAGTTAAATCATTAAGAATAGACCTTATTTTAAAAACTGGTTTGGGTATTTCACGAAAGTAAGATTTTTAAATTTAATTTGTATTTGTATTTTAATTATATTATTCTAATTATCTTTTTTACAGCAAGATTGAGCAGGCATTCTATGATAGCAAAATTCGTAAAAATGGGATGAAAGTTACTAAGAAAAGTGAAATTATAAATAGAGATGATGAAATTGATTTAATAAGTGATAATGTTCCAAAAAATCCTAAATTATTAATTGTATCAAGAATTAAAATTATTTCTATAGTAATCGAAGATAATTTATATAGAATTCAAATGATTCGTGATAAGAATTTACTTGTGGAAAATGAAACATTAAATTTCGATAAAATTTAGTTTATATTTTTGAAACTATCTATAAAGGAATTCAACAAACATCTTTAAATTTTTTGTTGAAAAGTTCATAACTTTTCTGATAAACACATTGTGAAAAAGATTATTACGTATTGAGAAGTTCATAAATGCAACATTTTTTCGGTTAGCTATAAACAACCTTATAAGAAAAAAGATTGAAAAAAAATTTTCGAAGCTTTTAGAAAACTTGTACTTTTTTTATATACATATTAATTGCAACACTTTATCTATGTAAATTAAAGAAATCATGATCTAGTTTTCAGAGAATTTTGAAAATTTTTATATTAAGATCAGAAATTTAATTATAAAAAATTGTGTAGGAGTTCAATTCATATACAACAAAGAAGAGAACAATAAAAGTAAATAATAGTCATTCTTATTTAGCAATGAATCTGTTAGGGTAATCTGCTTTTGAGATTCATATTTTGTTGTAATTTTCTCAAATGAAATAATACGAGAGGTATTCCAAAAGTAAGTTTTTCTAGTTTGGTATTTCTCTCAGCTTCCACCTAGCGGACTTGAGCTTATCACAGTTTCAGTTTAGGTTCTACTAGTAAGAACTGAATCGATATTGGTGTCCAAGAATAATATTTTCTGCAGTACGAGCTCGATAATCATAGAAAACTACTAAACTATCTATCAATGCAAAATGGATGCTATTGTATGCAGTTATCTCGGGCGCTAAAATACCAACTGTTTACATCCACGTTCGTGTGCCGGGATAACGTATCTCTCATCTTTAGTCGATGGGGCATGTATGGGGGATGCGGCTAAAATACAGCAATGGCATTTCAGGATACGATCAAACGAGCTTTTGACCTAACGGGCTTGGTGAACCTGGGAATTGCCGATGCTGGGAGTCGGAAATTGGCGCTTATTTCCTAATTACCGCAAACCCGTTAGAAGTGATTCAGCAACCACTGACAGTCAAATCAATCGAACATTCTGCTTTAATGGGCCGGGGGCTTGGCTTTATCGCCCGGCTAAGAGAAGGAACTATTCTATAAAAAAAAACCCCTAATCCTAAATTGTATGACAGTTGCGATAGGGGATGCATGGTTCCAGGGCAGAAGATGGGAACCATTACAACTGCCAGTGAAATTTATACACCGCCCGTTTTAATAAAACTGTCCACCGAACCTGAGTAAGTGGACATACGAACAAATCATCAAAAATAAAAAGAAGGTAGGAGACGTGAAAGAGGTAGAGAAAGATAGGGAGATTAGAAGGCCTAATAACAAGGCCATAACTACAGAGAGGGACCAGCCGAAAACAAGAGCAAGTAAAACACTGCTCGTAAAAACAACAGGTGACTCTAAAGATACCAACCAGGCGGCTAGCAAAGCAAGGCTCCCGGTTGAAGGTAAAACTAGAGATCTAAGCACGAGTCTCTCCTCAAGGCAGGAAAAAGCAATCAAACAGCAACAAGTTAAGCCCAGCAACACTGGGAGAGCTGTAAAAGCTGCAGATTGTGACACTTGTGCAGCAACAGATGAGGTACATACCTCAGCCATATACGAGTAGAAGGAGGGGCTGGCTTCGTCGAAAGAGGAATTCTCAAAGTTTCTCCGTTTCTAAGTTCTCAATTTCTCTGCTTCAAAACTGGCAAGAGGAGTGACTGCAACGAACTAGGTGGTAAAGGTTACTCCGATCATCCGGGGCAAACTTTTTGAAAGGAAGAGAATCTACATTGAATGGCTGTATTGCCGTGTGCAAAGCTACATTAGAGTCACAATGTGTTATAAGTGTCAAGGCTACGGGCACGTAGCCAAACACTACAAAGCAGAACAATGCTGCTCCTACAGCAGTTTAACGGGACATGGCAGCAAAGATTATAATCAGAAAGAGGCAACGCCTAAGTCCGTTAACTGTAAAAAGGCAAAAATAGCATCTAACCATAGTTCTATGGACAGAAAGTGTCCAGCATATAAAGCTGCCATGGAGAGATTAGTAAACTCCACGGATTATGGATAGTAAAGCATGAAAGAGTCAAAGTGGACCTGTTTTGCGCTTCGCGAAGCTAAACGCTAGAAAAACACTCGGGTCACTCCAGAAATAAGATCGATATGTGTGGAAAGAGGAGTAGACATCCTGCTTCTCCCGGAGCCATACCAACGCAGTTGCCGAATACAGGGCTTCGGGCTGCGTACGAGAATGGTATATGGAGATGGGCATATCCCCTGGACGGCTATAACAGTCCTCAATCCTGAAGTGACCGTGCACTAAAACTAATGCACCTCACAAAGACGCACTTCGTAGTAGCGGAGGTGAAGTTGCGTTCTTTATCGATGTATGTGATCAGTGGATACTTCCAACTGAGCCACGAAATAGGAGTGCACCTTACGCAGCTGAATAAGGTGCTATACGCACTTCGGTGGAGGGTGGCGCTAATTGGTGTTGATTCCAATGCCAGATCCCCCTGTGGGGATCTGATCATATCGACCGCAATGAAATCTCAGGATCGTCAATGTGCTAGGTAGTATCGCTACCGTCTCGAATGAAATTGGAGAAGGAAATGTGCACGTCACTTTTGTCACCACGAATCCCGAGACACTCGTCACAGGATGGACCGTCAGGGATGATTGGACCTCAAGTGATCATAGAACGATCACGTTCCACCTTAATGGAGCAGGCACACCTGCTAGTACAGGTGCTCCAAATCAGGTACAAAGTTAAAGCGATACTCCACAGAAAGCGAACTGGGATACTTTCTGCGTTGTATTCGTGGATGAATGTGACCAGGTCCCTAAAGACATATCCGGCTACAAAATGGAGACTATTGAGAAAATTCGCTCGTTGACAGCCACTTTGAGGAAAGCATGCAATACTGCCATACCGAGGAGTAGGATAGCTGCTAGGAGGGTTCCCTGGTGGAACCCTGAATTAGATAGGATGAAAAGGGCTACAAGTCGAGCCCGTCGAGTATTCCAGAAAGAGCGTGATCCTGTCAGACGAGAGCACCTCAAGAAAGATTACAAAGCGGCCAGAAAGGAGTATGTCCGTAGATTCGGGCATACTAAAGAGACTAAATGGCAGGACTTTGTCACAGTTAAGGGTAATCAGAACCCTCGGGGCATGGCTTACCGGCTACAAGCAGGTAAGCTGTCCAAAAAGAAAGTTGCTTGCAACGTCCGTCTGAATGATAGCACCTACACGACGGACTGGGTAAGCACTGATACGATAGAACTAAACACCCTGTTCACTCTAGACAATGTACAAGATGAAACGCAAGAGCAGAAAGATATGAGGTACTTGACCAATACCCTCCGGCTCGAATGGGCAGAGGGTGAATTTAATCTCGCCGAGTTGGATCAGGTCGTGGCCAAAATGAAGCTGGATAAAGCGGTGGCCCAGACAGCTTCATTTGATTGACAGCCCAGACTTTGACATCATTCGAACAGCACTGCCGACCATCCGACAGGACCTGATCAATATATACAACTCGTGCTTGAGGTTTTCGGTCTTCCACAATGAGTGGAAGGATGGTCAAGTCGTCACAATCCGAAAGGGCGAAGACAAAGAACCCGGGGACCCCGCGTCCTACAGGCCCATTTGCCTACTGCCAATATTCGGCAAAGCCCTTGAAGCTCTGATACTGAACAAATTCAACAGGACCCCAAACACAAGGTTATCTCCAAGACAGTACGGCTTTAGGAGAGGGCAGTCCACAGAGGACGCCATAGTTCAGTTATGTAGGTCTATGAGTGAATCGAGTAGAAAATATGTTGTTGCAATTTTTTTGGACATTAAGGGAGCCTTTGACAATGTCTGGTGGCCCGCTGTACTAACAACATTGAAAAGCAAAGCGTGCCCCAAGGGTCTCTATAAACTAATAAGAGATTACCTGAAGGGCCGTCGAGTCCTCATACGAGATGGCTTTGAAGAAGTACATCTTGGGATGAGTAAGAAATGCCCTCAGGGATCCGTACTTGTCCCTACTCTATGGAACCTTGCCCTTGATCCTCTTCTTTAGCAGCTCTCCAGACAAGGGTGTACAGCCATTGCTTACAGAGATGACATCGCACTCCTTGTGGAGGGAGTCTCGCGTATAGAGATCGAAAGGATAGGATAGAGTTACATTGAAGAAGTGGAATCCTGTTGTCGCCTCAATAAAATAATGCTGGCCTCTCAAAAGTGTGGAATGTTGATCTTCAGAGGCCACCTTCACCCGAAACTCCCCCCTTTGATTAAGATCGGCAGCTCGAGGGTGAAGAGATTAGAAAGCGTACGATACTTGGAATCCACTTCAGCGAAGATCTTAAAATCGGCTGCCATTTGAAAGCAGTACTATTCAAATGTGTGGATTTGTTTAACAGGAATGGACGCCTGGCAAGATGGGAATGGGGCCTTAAATTTAAGGCGTTTAGTATTATCTATACCGGGCTGTTCACGCCTATCGCTGCTTATGCAGCGGCAGATTGGCACGATTTGATGTGTGTAAAACAGCAACGCAAGTTGGCAAGTGCTCAAAGACTCGCGCCCATTAGAGTCACCGGTGCATACAAAACCATCCGACAGTGATAGCGGGAAAATTCTCCATCGTGCTAGAATTCAGGTGTAAAGCGAAACTGTACGCTAACCGTAAAAATGCAGCGTCGCTAGGAGACCAATGTCGTGCCGCGAGAGAGATATCAGAACGATATCTTGATGTCTGGCAGGAAATCTGGGATAACTCGACAAATGGTAGGCTGACACATTCTTACCTACCTAGTGTCAGAGATAGAATAGGGGCAGATTGGATCAGACTGTCGAGATGACTAATCCAGTTCCTTACTGCGCATGGAGATTTCAGGTCATATCTCTCTCGCTTTCATCTGAGAGAGAGAGAGCGATACACGCTCATGTGTGGAGGCGGATACAACAGAGCACGTCCTGACTGTCTGTCCCAAATATGAAGATATCAGGATCAGGTCCCAAAGAGAAAATAATACCTCCATTGAGGTTCGAGCTCTATTGAGCCAAGCGAATTACAAGGACTTCGAAAATCTAGTCAAAGAACTACTCCAGACCAAGAAGTCCCTCGAGGTGATAGAGAGTCTGCTAGAAGCAGATATTACAGAGGAACCTGAATAGGTAGGTAGGGAACTGGCAAGTGGGAATTGACGGTCAAAATATACATAAAATTAATCATATAATGGCAAAATATACACATATATATATACATAAGCAAAGATATTTTATTCCTAGACAAGTAGACTGGCACTATACACCGGTCTACTAATCTGTAAATAAAGAAACGCAAATAATATACACTTTAATCGTAAATTATAATGGTAATTTATAATGTATAAATATATATGCAAATACAAATTTATTTATTGCTCAATAAGTAGACCGGCACTATACACCGGTTTAGAAAGTAGCAAATAACAATAGCAATAAGAAAGAACTAGCCTTTACACTGGTTAACAACTCTAATCTGGAAATACATGGTGCAAAAAACAGTGGTTCGGTATCCACTATAAACTGTAGGTCCACAAAAATGGCAATGATGTACAGATCTGCACCAAAAAGAAAAGATAAGCAGTAATGAAAAATTTTGGAATACAATCGGTCAATAAAGCGAAAGCTAGGTGCGGTCGAGAATGTTTATGTGTAACAAAACATAACTAAGCGACCTTTGTTTTTTTGTGTGCAGTTATCTGTTTTCAAACTGCAAAAGGATTAAACAGCAATCAGATTCACAATAAATGGTAAAGAATGTATGGTTGTGCAGATGGTGTAAAGATGGCGCACAGATTTTCTCGAGGATCGCGCAAAAGTGCACGATGAACAGCGTGCAGAACGCAAAAAATGCAACATTACCGATGATTCTATTGCAGTGGTTGAAAAAATTGTTCAGGAGGACAGACGAAGGACTATTGATGATATTTTGGAAATGTTGACTCTTCAATTCACTGAACTTTAATCGGTACAATTAATATACGAAAAGCTTGATTACAGTAAAGTTTGTACAAGGTGGGTTCGACGACTTGTTTCCGATAACCACAAACAAAAATGACTACATGCCATCCAAAAGTTTTTTGAAATGTTTGAGAAAGAAGGCAATGAACATTATTCTGGGGATAAGACGTGGGTTCATCATACAAATCCTGAAATGAAGCATTATAAATCGTGGATGCAAAAACTGGGTACGTCATTTTTTACGAAAGGATTATTTAAGATTGGAAACAAATACAAAACATGTATTGAAGTTCAAGACGACTACGAAGGAAAATAGCTCAAAAGTGAAGAATAAAGTTAAATTATTTTTATAACCTAAAACTAGTATTTTATTTTGTTCTCAATACAAGGCAACTTACTTTTTTAATATCCCTCGTAGGTAAGGTCTTATATAATTTCTTATGTTATTCTTCTATAAGATCTCACATTAGAACTAGTTCGTTTATCGTACATAAAAACTTGTAGAAGAAATTACATGAAAACATACATAAGAAAATATATAAAATAAAATAAAAATAAACATGAATTATTTTACTATATTTCTAATAGAAAATTATTATATTAAATAAAATGAAAGACAGAAATATTTAGTAAATATCATGTGGTATCAAGTACAAGAGCAAAGAGTTATTTTTTCTGATCTTACGGTCTCATAAACATCACATTTAGAAACTCCCATTTCTCTTAAGGTTATTACTGCAATTTATTATAATTTCATAACATTAAATTAAATGATTTTCTCTTATTTGGAAATTGATAAAGTATGTTAAGAAAAAATGTAGGATCGGAATATGGGGCGCAAGGGGCGAAGCCCTCCTTTTCTAAATAGAAATAAGAATAATCAATTGAAGGTTATAAGTTTTTTAATAATCTAATCTTCAAATGAAATTTAAAAAATTTAATAGCATAATAAATAAAATTTCAAATGAAAACTAATTAAAAAATATATATAGATAATTTAATTTAATACTTAAAAAACAAGAATTTTGATAAAAAATTTCACATAGAATATAAATCTTATTTTGTTTTAAAACACCTAACTCAAAGTGCAAAAAAAAGATCTAGCCCGTGATCCAATAGTGGCGCATACAAGTTTAAACATTGTAAATGCCAGATATTACGAAGGCACAGAAAACTAAGAATCCAACTAGACTACATAGCTTTATTCATTCGCTTTTCCTTCCAAGGGAGGTAAAGTTAAATTCTACTTTCTGATTGGTCGGGAAGTAGTCATAATAGTACATTTCTTACCGAGTATGGAAAGGCTTTATTTACGAAACGAGAGGTTTGCGGTCCGAGGCGAAGTCGAGAGTTGTAACGAGGATCGTAAAAAATCCTTTTCGTACTAGGTAAGGACTATATTTTTCCTCATGAGAACCGGAATCAAGCGGTGAACTTTCGATTTGTAGGTTAGAATGAGGAAAATACTTTTCTTCCTTAATTTACGAATAGATCTAGGTGAACAAACATGACGGATAGAAATATAAAGAAAAAGAGACAAATCATTTTCGGTAGTGAGAGGACTTCTCTCATCATCCA
Organism: Sycobia sp. Sy_11; assembly: GCA_018907035.1. Taxonomy (NCBI): domain Eukaryota; kingdom Metazoa; phylum Arthropoda; class Insecta; order Hymenoptera; family Epichrysomallidae; genus Sycobia; species Sycobia sp. Sy_11. The sequence goes on from JACCIC010000023.1 coordinate 4,235,102, forward strand.
AGAAGGTACTTATACTTCTTAAAGGAAGCGAGTGTTATTTATCAATATTTGAGAATGAAAATTTATAATAAGATGCAGCGAAGTATTTCTTTAACGACAAAATGTAGTAAATAGTTGTTAAAACTGATAAACCAGATAGCTAATATTTTATATTCATGATACGATAACTAAACATGCGTTTTTGTCATTATAAATTATATGGAATTATAAATAAAATTTTATTTCAAAATAACTGATATAGCTACTATAAATTATAAAAATAAATCATATAAAAAATATAAATAGCTGGTGTAATTATCTATTTTTTATTTATCATAAAAACGAAGAATAGGAGTAATTTAAACTGATAAAAACCAGAAAAGTCTAATTTCTTAAATTAAATATTTAAATATAAGAACAAATCTTCAATTGATACAGTAGATACAGTTATATTTCAGTGCTTTGGTGAAGAAAAGATCACTGTGCAGGTTCATACAGTTGATTTCACCATTATCTGATAGCTGGTTTGAATGTTACAGATAATCGACTATTCCATCACAATTATTTATCATTGAAAAATGATGCTGTAGTCCATAAAAAAAGACAATCTTCCAATATAAATTCATTGGGTTTAAGTCTACATAATTTTCTACGAATCCAAATAAATTGCACGAAGCAGTAAAATTAAACATAATAATAATAGTATATTATGTTATATGTGCGAAAAGTTAGTGATTATTACACGCGCAAGATTGATTGGCATCGCATATATGTGACAGTCTCCTCTCCTATTCGCAATTGTGGCGTACACTATTTTCCGTAAAACTTAGGGAAAATTGGGTAAGAAAAAATTATTTAAGAAAAGATATATTTATAATAGAATTATAAATCATTAAAATATAAGAATTATAAAGTAAATTAAAACATTCAATAATTAAAAAATAATTATAACAAAAGACATATTAACTTTTTGTTGTTACTAAGTTTGTGCTAATGTTAATGTTAAGTTTGTCTTATATGTATTGAGTCTCTCTTAATTTGCACTCTGATTCTGAGAAAAATCTGATTATAATGTAGGCTCATCGTATAAATCAAATTTAAATATATTTGAAACCATACGAATTTAAATTTTCTGAACATTTACACAATGTTAAAACTATTACAATTTTACTATTAATATTGATTTTAATTGTAATATGAGTATCAAGAAATTCATCAAATTTAGAATTATTAAAAAAATTCCTCTATTTTCAAAAATGATGATATTATTATAAATATGTTTAAATATGAATCAATAACTTTACAACTTAATAAAATTCAGGATTATATTATTTCTGTTTTAAAAATAAAAATATATACTAAGGTTTTGTGTTGTCGAAAATGTAAATGACGGGCATACATATATGTGTGAGTATGCGTGCGGGCAGGCACGCGTATGTAAGGACATGTTTTGTAAAAATCCCTGATATACAGTGGCGCCACCGTTAGCAAACTAGTGTCACGTATAGCAAGAGAGGTAGCATGTGCCAGTTTACTCCCGTCTCCTTATGAGAAAGTGCCATTATGAATCGATACAACATCGCACCTTCATTGTTTGCCAGGCAAAAAAGAAGAGAGTTTCAGTCAGACTGCACTTTATTAACAAAGAATTTTTTCAGCTAATATTTTATTTTCAGATTATATTAGATTATCAGATATTCAACAGTCTGACTGTCATTATAATTTTAATTTAATTTTTATTTTATTTTTATTTATTTTTATTTTTATTTTTATTTTATTTTTAGATTGAATTGATTGTACTGTAAGACCAATAAAAAATATTTATTTACCCTTACCTAATTGAAGACTTGTCCAACGTTTCGAGCTCGCTACGGCTCCTCATCAGAGACTAAACTAAACCTTATATTCTAATCTATATATACCCATCCCCACCACCAAATTTAGTAAATTAAATATAAATTTCCCCTCTATTATTAATTAATTAATTATAATTACATTACATCCGGTACACATTAATCTATTATTAATGTGTACCGGAAATATATTTGATTTCTTGCATCTAATAAGGAATGTAAATTTTTCTTTATGAATTTCTCTTAAAGAAAAACTTACATTCCTTATTAGAAGCAAAAAATCAAATATATTTCCGGTACACATTCATAATAGATTTCATGATGAATATTTTTTGCAGGTTTATAGTAATAGTGTTTGTTATGATCTAAAGAAAAATATTTTCTTTTTCAAAAATAAATTACTTAATTTAGAAATTAGAGATTTATATATTCAGATTCATTCCTTAAATAGATATTTATTAAAGATTGAATATTATTTATATCAAAATATAGAAAGAAATCAATTACATGAATTTTTTCTTGGTCAAAACAAACATTTTATTAAGACAAAATATATTAATAGACAAACATTAAAAAGGAAATTTGAATGTTTAAGAAATAAAAAACAATTTCAAAACTATCAGATTAACAATGCAAACAATAAAAATTGGTTTAGGAATCTAACTGACAAGGAGATACCAAATGAAGTAATAAATATCATGTCTAAAGGCGCCAAACATGGAATATTATATTGTAAAAATAATCTCCTGATCAAAGAAGTCATCGCCGAGGTTGAAAGTAATCTTTTTGGTTTACATGATGAATTGAAAAAGGAATGTAGGGCATCTTTAGCTAATGTCATTAGTAATTTTAAAAGCGAAAATAAATTTGATAATTTTTTAAATAGTAATTTTATACATGATTTAATTACCGCGAAGAATTTTATGAGAAATAACCTTAATATAATCTTCCAAAAGGCCGACAAAGGTAATGTAACTGTAACTTCCAATAAAATTGATTACATAAATTCTATAAATAATATATTAATTGATGATAGTACTTATTTGAAGATTGGTAATCCACATATCCTTAAGCTACAAAAGAATTTAAAAGAGTTATTAAATAATTGGAAAAGAAATGAATATATAAATGATACTACATATAAGTATTTAAAATGTGCAAATGGAACTGTAGCAAAATGTTATGGGCTTCCCAAGATTCAGAAAGAAAATCTGACATTTAGAATAATAATATCTTCCATAGGTTTCCCAACTTATAATATTGCTAGATTTTTGTCTAATATATTGGTTAAGATAGTTGGAAGAACTAGTTCTTACATTAAGGATAGTTGATGTTTTTACAATGGAATGAAAGATATTGTTATTCCGAATAACTACAAGATGATTTCATTGGATGTAGTATCGCTGTTTACAAATGTACCTTTAGAGTTGTTAAATGATATTATACAGGAAAAGTGGAATGAAATTAAATTGCTTACAAAATTAACAATGAATGAATTTATTAAAGCAATTCATTTGGTTTTAATAACACAATTTTTTCATTTGATAATAAATTTTATGAACAAAAATACCGACGTCCAATGGGGTCGCCTTTGTCACCGGTTATAGCTAATTTAGTTATGGAAAATTTGGAAAGTATAGCCTTGTCAAAATTGCTTTTTGAACCAATGATATTTAAGAGATATGTTGATGATATCTTTACAATTGTTCCGGAAATTTTTGTGGATGAAATGGTGAATGTTTTTAATTCTGTACATGACAGAATTAAATTTACAAGGGAGGTTGAGGTTAATAGTCAGTTAAGTTTTCTGGACATTAATGTCAATAGATGTAGTAATAATCAGGTGAAACTTAATTGGTACAGAAAGCCTACTTGGTCAGGTAGGTTTTTAGATTTTAATTCACACCACCAATTCAGAAACAAGATTGGAGCATTGCGGGTGTCATTGACAGAGCAATAAAATTATCACATAAAGATTTTAGACAAAATACTTTAAAGATAGTAAGAGAAACTTTCATTAATAATGGTTATCGAATTGAATTTATTAATAGATTCATTGCAGAGAGATTGTTTGACATATAGAATACCGAAAATAGACGTAGTGCAGGAATTGATGTTAACGGAGGCTAAATTATTATCTTGCCATATGTTAGAGGATTATCTGAAAGAATTAAAAGAAATTTTCGGAAATATAACATTCAAATTTTCTTTAAAAATAGCAATAATTTGAGTAGATTGTTTAATAATTGCAAAGATAGGGATGATTTATGCTTAAAATCAGGAGTTGTTTACAAGATTAATAGCATGGATTGTAATAAATACTATATTGGACAAACAGGTAGATATTTAAAAAAGAGAATTTATGGGCATAAATCTAGTTTACGTAGCTCACATATTATTTCCGGTTTAAAAGAGCATTGTTTAAAGTTTTTACATTCTTTTGATTTTGTGAATGTGGATATTTTGGAACATGGTATTAATAATAAGTATAAATGGGAGAGTCTTGAAAGTATTCATATTTCCAGGAATTGAAATAATGTGAATTTAATGTTAGAGTCTGGTAGATTGGACAGTGTTTATCCTTCCTTATTAAATTGATTGGTTTTGGACAATTTGTGTAAACAATTTGTGTAAAGACAATTTGTGGGGGAATTCATATTTAATTTGCTAAATTTGGTGGTGGGGATAGGTATATATAGATTAGAATATAAGGTTTAGTTTAGTCCCTATGAGGAGCCGTAGCGAGCTCGAAACGTTGGATAAGTCTTCAATTAGGTAAGGGTGTTGGGGACAGTCAGACTGCACTTTACTAACAAAGAATTTTTTCAGCTAATATTTTACTTTCAGATTAGTCTACGGGGGTGAATGTAAACAAGGACAGTCTGACTGTCACTATAATTTTAATTTAATTCTTAATTTAATTTTTATTTTATTAGGAGTGTGAATAAGTCTTTCCCGTTTTTTGTAAGAGATGGCGCCACCAATACTGTGCGAGTATTCAATGGTTACATATGTCATAATCAAAGCTTATTCATATGTCAACAATTCCATACTAACACATTAGTTAAAATTTTTTCGCATCATAAATTTTTGATATCGTGAAAATGTCGAAATTTGAGCCGAGTCGACGTCATTTGCGGGAAGTTTCACTTTATTGGTTCAATTTGAAGAAATCTGCTGCCGAGACGCATCGATTGCTCCAGGAGGCTTATGGAGAAGGTTGTGTCGATGATTCAAGTGTTCGCGGATGGTTTCGACGCTTCAAAAGCGGTGATTTCGACGTGGAAGACCAGGAGCGCTCCGGGCGGCCGCAAATCTTTGAAGATCGAGAATTGGCGACTTTGCTTGATGAAGATTCTTGTCAAACGCAAGAAGAACTTGCTGAAGCATTGGGAGTTGACCGAACAACCATTTCCAAGCGTTTGAAAGCCATGGGAATGATCCAAAAGCAAGGAAATTGGGTGCCGTACGAACTGAAGCTGAGAGACGTCGAACGGCGTTTTTTCACTTGCGAACAGCTGCTTCAGCGACATAAAAGAAAGGGTTTTCTGCATCGTATCGTGACTGGCGATGAAAAGTGGATACGTTACGATAATCCGAAGCGAAGAAAATCATGGGGACTACCCGGCCATGCATCATCATCGACGGCCAAGCCAAATATTCATGGCGCCAAGCTCATGCTCTGTATATGGTGGGACCAGCTAGGTGTGGTTTACTATGAGCTTCTGAAACCGAATGAAAGGATCACAGGCGAGGTCTATCGACGACAATTGATGCGTTTGAGCCGCGCACTGCGAGAAAAACGGCCACAATACTCCGACAGGCACGACAAAGTTATTTTGCAACATGACAATGCTCGCCCACATGTTGCACCGCCGGTGAAAACATACTTAGAAACGCTCAAATGGGAAGTCCTACCCCACCCGCCGTATAGTCCAGACGTTGCTCCGTCTGATTACCATCTCTTCAGATCGATGACGCATGGCCTGGCTGACCAGCACTTCCATTCCTACGAGGAAGCCAAAAAATGGGTAGATGACTGGATAGAGGCCAAACCGGTCGAATTTTTTCGCAACGGGATTCGTATGTTGCCAGAAAGATGGGAAAAAGTTGTAGCTAGCGATGGCCAATACTTTCAATAATTCATTTGTAACCATTTTTTCACAATAAAGGCTCAAAATTTGAAAAAAAAACGGGAAAGACTTATTCACATACCTGATATATATATATATATATATATATATATATATATATATATATATATATATATAGTAATCAACCTAAAATAAATTTTCTAAACTATTATGACAATGTGAAAATTATTATAATTTTACTATTAATATGGATTCTCATATAATACGAATGGCAATAAATTTATCAAATGGTTTAGGACTCATAAATATATTTCTTCTATTTTCAAAAATGGTGATATTACTATAAATATATTTAAATATGAATTAATCACTTTAAAATTTAACAGAAATGTAAATTATATCAGTTGTGTTTTAAAGATATATACACACACACACACACACACACATATATATATATATATATATATATATATATAAATATATATATATATATATACATATATATACATATACAGATTTTATTTTGTTAAAAACTTAAAAGAATAAATTAAAATAACAATAATTTTAAATTCATTTTCGAATTTCTGATTTTCATGTTTATTTATAGTTTTTTTTAATAGACAACATGCATATTATTGCATATAGAATAAGCATTGAAATTGAATTAAATTAATACGCATTACTATATATTTCTTTTTGTCTTCTACATTTTCTGTTTCCCTTCACGCGTGCGAAAATAACTTTCGCGCGTTTTTTAAGATTTATAATCAAAACTAAGAAAATTTAAAAAGCCGTCTTATAGATGAGTGTTGCATTACTATATATTTCTTTTTCTCCGATTCACACTCGACGGTTTTTTTCGCGCTTTAAACATAACTTTTGCCTTTCGTGATAGGGTGCCACTTCTAATGGAAAAGCATAGGGAAAAACGAATTTTCCACACGCGACGAGAAAAAAATAATAAAAATTATTCATAAGCTAATCAGTTATTGAAAATTATTATAAGTAAAATTCTATTAAGGTTATAATCATTAATCATTAATTAAATATCATTTCAAATCACTATTGCAGTTTAAAGTAATCTCTACTTTGAGAAATGATAAATATTAAATTATTTTAATAGAGAAATCTTGACACTTGCATTTTATTTAAAAAAAACAGGCATTTTAAAAATCTACAAATTATAGACAGACATAATCTACTAAATAGAAAGATCAAAAAATATAACTTATTAATAATGTGACTGGCAACTATGGTTGGATAAGTTATAGATATATATATATATATATATATATATATATATATATATATACGACGAATATCATGAGGTCACAATGAGCGACGGCCGCGGAAGAAGATGTACGTATTAGCGACTAATCGCCATTTTCTCCGTTTGTCGAGGTGCTGCCGACCGAAGCCATAACAGGAAGAGAGGAGCAAAGATGACGATGCACGCGCACGCATCGTATAGATAGCAGGAGCGAAATGCGTATGCCGCCGCCGCGCGAAAGAGCGAGAGAAATGAGTAGGACTCGACGATGAGATGGGAGAGAGAGAGAAGACGCGCAGAGAACAGATATTATTGCGCGTTTGACCGTTGAGACAAACAGAGTTCCCCCGGGTTTTTTCTAAATTTACATCAATACATTGAAAGTTGTTTCGGAAGCCTAGCGACATGATTCGAGCCGAAAACAACGCGCGTGAAGTGCTCATGCGAAACCAAGTACGAGGCAACCGCGAGGCCGTCGATCTAGCTGACGGTCCGCCCGGCCGACCTCGAGAGATAGAGAGCGAGAGGGACGATAATGGCTCGCCAGTGTCAATCACGACCAGCCCGAACGAGAGAAAGGACTCCGCGGTTCATCCGAGCCGAGTGCGTTTAGTCTACAGGAGAAAAGGGAGATTGAGCACCCACCTAGGCCTTCCATCGAAAGCGATGACAGCCTCATACGGTGAGTACCGACGGCGAGTGACCGCAAAGTGTCAGCCCGGGCCACGGACCGCGGTGCGACGGCAGTGTGTGCGCAAGCGAGAAACGTGCACGCGGGGAGCGAGCAACGAACACGAGGACACGGGTACCGCCCGAGGAAAAGAGACAACAGCTCGCTAGCAAAAGTCGCGAGCTACCGTATGTGTGCGTGAAAGAGAGAGAGAGAGAGACAGAGTGCGTGTACCGCGAGACAGAGTGCGGGAGAGAATCGAATAGCGAGACCCGGGAGTGCGAGTGAGTGAGAGAGATAGAGTGTGTGTGTGTACCGCGTAGCCGAGGTGCATGTGCGCGGATACCATTGTGCGTGAAAGTGAGAGAGAGGGTACGGCGAAGGTATTGTACATTCGTCGTGCTAATAAAGGAAACTATTACGGTGACCGAGGCGTTATCATTGTTTGCCGCCCCTTTTTTTTTATTAGTCTAGCATTGCCCCGCTTCATCAGCGGACCCCCTCATGGAGAGAGGACGGGTCGACATCAGCCGGAGGAGACAGGGTGGCGGAGGCCAGGGCAAAGGCCACAACGTCACAATACATATATATATATATATATATATATATATATATATATATATGCGTGCAGTGTTCTTTCATTTTGACATATTGTAGTGTGTGTGTGTGTGTGTGTTTTTTTAATAGGCGTAGGCAGAGCAATCTCTGCACAAGTGGCCTCTTGAAACCAGCATCCCGCTGGAACTATCAGAGAATATTACTTCGGTGGGGATGTTAATTAGCCCATAGCACTCCTCTTCCTATGGCATTATCCTACGTCCTCCATCCACACAAGTGATCGGGGGTTCGGTGTTCGTCCTCTGCAACTTAAAATAGAATCAGCTAGCCGAATTCCTCCTGGGCCATTCGCCTAATTCTATCGGTATTTCTAAGTTTTGTCATCACCTCTTTTGCGAAACTGGCTACTGCCTTCCAGTTTTGAGGATATTCCAGCATTATTGATATAATGCTCTCTGGTCTTATTGGCTTATTGATGGTGTTCATCAAGTGCTCGCGTTGTGTTCTAAAACGAGTCAGCTCACTAATATATGCTCGGCATCCTCGACCAAAGTCGGACAGATGGGCAGAGATCATTATTATCCAGGTAAAAACGGTGGAAATAGAACCTAAAACAATCGTGTTCAGTCAGCAACTGGGTTAGGTGGAAATCTAGTTCCCCGTGTTTCCTGTTGATCCATCTTTGTATGTCTGGAAGGATACGATAAGTCCATCGGCCTTTGTTAGAATCGTCCCATTGTTTTTGCCATATTTCTATAGAACGATGACGTTCCACGTTTTAGCACCTTGTAGAGAATCCACTGCGGCCTTATATATGTTGTGCAGCCTAGCCAGTTCATCTGCAGCTAAATCGAAAGGAAGAATTCCGGCAAGTACCTCAGCAGCGTCGGTGGATACTGTCCTGTAACCACTAATAATACGTATACAGGAGCGGCGACGGGCCGCAATGGCCAGCTCACAATACGATTTAATTCCACATGCTTGATGCCAGATTGGCGCTGCATACATACTGACAGAATTAACAATATAAGCTAATAGCTTCCTCTGGGGTGGGCGTGGGCCACCAATGTGAGGCATGAGCCGACACAAGGCAACTGCAACTCGTTGCGCTTTTTCATCAGATATCTTTAGATGCTCTTTGAAGTTTAACCTGGCATCAAGCTGCACACCCAAGTATCGTAAGGATGGCGCAGAACTAATGCGGCAGCTACCAACTTTAAGAGTAATACTATCTACCTTCTTACGACTGCTGACAAGAACTACTTCTGTCTTGTGCTCCGCTAATTGTAGACTAGCCGACTTAATCCATCTAATGATGTTGCTGATTGCCTCATTGGCATTTTCAATGAGTTGATCAAGGGTCTTAGCCGTCACTACTAGAGCGATATCGTCGGCGTACCCTACTGTTATTGAACCAGGCGGTTGTGGAATCCTCAACACGCCATCATACATAATATTCCACAATATAGGTCCCATAACCTAACCCTGGGGGACTCCCGCGGTAATCTTATGCGATACAATGCTTTCATCCGCTCGGTATAATATTATCCTATTCTCAAAGTAGTTAGCCACAACATTCTGTAGATAACCAGGTACTCCGAACTCTTTAAAAGGATTCATAATAGAAGACCAGCGCGCTGAGTTGAAGGCATTCTTGACATCTAGAGCGACAATGAGGATAAGCCGTGCAATCCTTCACTGAATGCTTCCAGTCGGCTACATATTATTTTTTCGAATATTTTACCTACCGTGTCGAGCATACACAATGGCCTGTATGATGAAGGATCATCAAGTGGCTTATTGCCCTTAGGTAACAGGACTAATCTTTGAGTTTTTCAGCAATCAGGAAAAATACCCTCAAGAAGACAAGCATTATATACTTGTAGAAATATAGCTGGATTCTTCTGTATCGCCAACTTAACTGCCGCATTAGGGATACCATCAGGGCCAGGGGCAGCATTGTCTCTAGTCTTAGCGTAAGCATTATGTAGCTCCATTTCTGTTATAGGAGGTATATCGTCCGAGTGTTGCGTGCGCAGTACAGTCCCATGAGTGTCATTGGGAAAGAGAGCGGAAACAATCTTATCAATCAATACCGTGCTAGTGGGTTGTATTGGTGCCCTACTCAATCGTGCCATGACTGTTTTGTATGGTCGTCCCCATAAGTCATTGTTGGCCTCTGCACACAGTTCAAGCCAGCATCGACGCTTGCTTTCCTTAATGGCCTTGACAAGCGCTCTTTGTGCTTCTTTAAATAAACTATTAAACGTATCACGATGGGTGCGGGCTCTTTGGGCAAGTCTACGTGAGCGATGACATTGTTTGCGCAATTCTGCAATTTCATTTGTCCACCAGTAGACAGACTGACGATGTTTAAATCCGTTCTTAGTCCTAGTTATCGATGCATCACATGCTTTAGAGATATGCTTCATGAGTGCATTTGCCAGATGGCCTGGTGCACCATATTCTAAACGCTCTTCTGATATTATAGTGGCGAACACTTCACAGTCTAGCGATCTGATGTTCCATTTCCGTGTGGGCATCCACTCATTGCACTTGTTCTTTACTTTCTTCTCTGCAATCTCGTACAAGATCGCCCTGTGATCACTGTGGGTGTAAAGGTCGCTTACTCTCCAATTAAGGATCCCCTGAATCAGGTCACCACTGGGGAATGTTACATCAATGACTGATTGTTTATCTCCCCTAATGAAAGTGGATTCAAATCCCTTATTAACCACGTGGAGCTGAAGAGAATTAAGGCCATCAAGCAACATACTACCTCTGTTATTTGTTGAAGCGCTTCCCCAGGCTGTGGACCACGCGTTAAAATCGCCAGCGATTAATAATGGTTTCTTGTCCATGGCTTCATCAACTAATTTAGCTACGAGCATTTCAAACTGCTTGTCCGTCAAGCTTGGAGGAGCATATACACTAAAGACGTATATTTCTTGTATTTTAGCCCAGGATATCAATTCGCTCCGATGACTCGACTGCTCTAGTACCTGCCTATTTTGACCAATCCAGAGGGCAGCTCTATTGCTTGTGTCACTTATCCAGCGCTGTGGTCTGACCCTGTCACAATATGGTTCGGAGATTACAGCAATGTCTATTCTTAGCTCCTTTATTGTCTGTTTCAGCAGGTCATGAGCTACGCAATGGTTGGTATTCAGTTGGAGTATTCTCATGTTTTATGTCTGTTTAAAGACTCCACGGTAATCGGACACTTATAGCTGTATGCTGAATGGTTAATCTCCTTTTTTCCTTCACATTTACAGAGTAAACAGCAGGACTCGTTTACACACAGCTTGAATAGATGGTCTTTTCCTCCGCAGTGCCTGCAAAGTTTAGTTCTATCAGGGCCCTAGCACACGGACGCTAAATGGCCAATCTGCCAACACCTGAAGCAGCGCTTTATTTCTGTTTTTTTTTTAACTCTGCAGCTGACCCATCCGATTCGAACATGCCCTGCACGTAGTAACTCAGCTGCGTGGCTATATGGTACAGACACCACCGCCGTCTGAGTACCCCCATAAGCTTGCCGCAAAGAACGAGCGATTAGTAGGTTAGTCTCCTTTAGCTCGAGGTGTGTTCTCAGAGCCTCTAATACTTCATCCTTTGAAGTGACCTCATCTATATCTTTAATTTCCAATGTAATGAGATTAGTCAGGACCGAAGTAGATGCGCTATGGCCAACCTTAGTTTCAACAATGCGTGACAACTCATGTGCATCTTTGGCTGTCCGTTCCAGCTGAAGTACAAGGGCACCGCTTGCATTTCTGCGTATCCTGTTAACCTCATTCTTCACATGAGATAACTCCGGGTCATTCTTTATTTGACGCAGTACCTCCGCGTATGTAACTCCTTCATTGGCCTTAATCAAAATGGACTTAGGCCTATTTCGTCCATTAAGCCTGCGTGTACTAGATAATAAGTGCACGTTATGCCTATCTTTAACAAAGTCCAACAATTGGCTGATCTTCTCACCAAGTCGTTCCAGGTGATTGTTTCTGCGCGTGATGGAGATTTCTCGATCCGTCGTTTCTTGATCCATCATGACATCTCCTTTAGTACCCAGTGTACTATCTATGATTATGTTTGATTTGCCCTCCCCAGAATCCGAGGGGCTACCACCGACCATAGAGGTTTGCACTCTATCGGAATCGGTGAGGAGATTGACCGGTCTTGCCGGAGTTACTCCCTGGGGTATATCCTTGTTTATACCAAACATTAGTCATAATTGGCCTTAAGTTCGGGAGGCCCTCCCTATTAGCTTTTTCTGTCCGCCCTGAGTATTTTATTTCCTCAGTGCCCTCTACAAATTGTAGCGAGCCATCCCCTATCCGCAACCTGGGGAGGCGCCAGATGGGAGAAAGCAATAAAACTCCACACTGGGGGTGTGTGTGTGTGTGTGTGTGTGTGTGTGTGTGTGTGTGTGTGTGTGTGTGTGTGTGTGTGTGTGTGTGAGTGTGAGTGTGAGTGTGTGTAAAGCATATTAATATATATATATATATATATATATATATATATATATATATATATATAGCGGTTGGATTCTGTCCGAACTTGCCGAAATAGAGAACATAATTAGTGCACGCATTTCTTATATATATACATATATATACGTATATACGTGTAGTTGTTTTCTCTTTCACTCGATCCTTTACTTCCCCTACCTTTCCTCTTCAGCATCGTACCTGCCTGCCACCTTACCCCTCCCCTTAATAACGCCGTTTCTCCTTCATTGCTTTAGATGTGTTATTTCTATTATTTTCTATTCGGGTTTGATGTGTTATTTCTATTATTTTCTATTTTCTATTGATCTATCCAATCAATTTAATCGCTTTTAGCAACTCGAATTTTATTAAAAAAAATTGAGTTTTGTGTGATTCATTTGTTGTGCACATGTGCGAATCTTCCGGTGCTGTTGTACAAGTTATAAAGTTTTGTGCATTTTAATAAATCAGGGTTTTTTTTATGTCTTATGACTTTTTCTCCCAAAATAAATAGTAATAATAATCATTTATTTAATAATTAAAAATCCCATCTTTCCTTTAACATTCAATATAATCATAAATTTATCCTTATAATTTCATAAATTTTCCGAAAAATAAAGTTAACATATATGTCTATATTGCATTTCTTCGGTGGAAAAAAAATAGTATCAATAACTTTAAAATACTGATATTAAAAATACATAGAAATCTAAATAACTTCAGTTCTATTTTATTATTAATTAACAATAGAATTGGTTTTATTAAAAAAAATTTATTTGACAGTTATTTTATATATGTACATTTATATAAATATTAACAATCACAATAATATTTTATACATCAAATAACAAATTATAGAAAACAATAAAATTATATTCATTTTATTCCAATAAACATAGTAATGTACTCTTAATGTTATTTTAAAATTTTTATTCCATACAAATTTTGTATATGTAGTGTTTTAATTTAAATACTTATTACAATAAGTATTGTATCTAATTGTATCTAATTGTATGTTCCATCAATTAATAATTACGAATGTTCAGAAATGTTTACATTATGTTACACTGATAATTTAATTGTACTTTTGTTTACTGCTTATATACAAATTAATAAATATTTTTTCATTAGTCTTACAGTCCAATCAAATCAATCGAAAACAATACGTAACAATATCAATACATATCTACATTAACATTAATACATCAATACACAAAAATAATAAAAATAAAAATAAAAATAAAAATTAAATTAAAAATTATAATGACAGTCAGACTGTCCTTGTTTACAGTCACCCCCGTAGAGTAACCTGAAAATAAAATATTAGCTGAAAAAAAATTTTTTTTGTTAGTAAAGTGCAGTCTGACTATCCCCAACACTCTTACCTAATTGAAGATCCAGTCCAACGTTTCGAGCTCGCTACGGCTCCTCATCAGTTTTTTCAGCTAATATTTTATTTTCAGATTAATCTAAGGGGGTGAAGGTAAACAAGGACAGTCTGTCATTATAATTTTTAATTTAATTTTTTTTTTTATTTTTATTATTTTTGTGTATTGATGTATTAATGTTAATGTAGATATGTATTGATATTGTTACGTATTGTTTTTGATTGATTTGATTGGACTGTAAGACCAATGTAAAAATATTTATTAATATGTTACAGTGTTATTTTTTATATTATCACTCATGTTTATCTGATAATATTTTTCTTCACACAAAATAGACATCGTTTTTCCGATAAACATCTATACTTTTTTTTATATCAAAATTTATGACACCTAAATATGTATAATACATAACAATTTTAAAAAGAGACCATTGTTTTTGTAAACATACCAAAACTTTTAAGCATAGCGACGAACAATTCTCTAATTTTTCACTATAAACAGCTTTTACACAACATTTCGACATTTCTAGGAAAGCTGTCATCTGAGTATGAGTATTTAAATTATATTCAATACTGCGAATAAGATCATTGGTTTTTAAAACTAATAACATATGTCTGTTAACTCTTTCAAGGACTTCTGTAATTTTTGGTAATAAATCAGGTATTTCTTTTTGAAAGAGTTCCTTTTCACTGGAAGTATATTTTGTTTTTTGTACACCACTCATAATTGTTTCCCAACTCCTACCAGAAACCATACAAGCTAGTAATCCATACATGTCACCAACACCTAAACTTGCACAATGCTTTTGCATAGCAGCTTTATCTCGATTTAGTATAGCAAGCCATAATTTTGAATATTCCCATCGAAATTTATCAGATAATTCAGCATATAGTCCATGATCTAAAAGTACAATTTCTGTTTCATTTTGTTTTTTTCTAATAATAATATTACCTGGATGTGGATCTGAATGAACAAAACCAGTAATAAATATCATTTGACTATACAGTCGTCCTAACTTATTACTAACTTCATAGGGATTTATGTTATTATCGTAATAATATTTTAAATTGTCAACTTGGCCACCTTCTATAAATTCCATTGTTAATACTCGATTAGTAGAAATATCCCAAAAAATTTTTGGAATATATAACCATGTACAATTACTGTGCAATGTCTTTACTTTTTCTGCATTTCTCCCTTCTAGAGTAAAGTTAAGTTCTCGTGGAATATTTTTTTTTGTTTCATCTACTAACCAATCAAATTTAAAATCTGGAAATACCCATGACGTAATTTTAACCAAAATTGACATAGTTTTTATATCAACATACGAATTTGTTTTAACTGTGCGATGTTGAACTTTTACTGCAACTTTAGATCCATCTGTTAATGTAGCTTTATGTACTTGAGCTAAACTAGCAGCACCTAAAGGTTGTGTTTCTATAGAATGAAATATGTCATATGGATTTTTTTTAAAATCTTCTCTTATTACAGTAAGTACATCGTTAAATGATGATTGAGGTGCAGAATTATGTAAAACTTTCATAGTAGTTACATACTCTTTAGGTAAAAGGTAATCTAATGCACCAATATGTTGACCAACTTTTATATAGACTCCCTTATTAGCACAACAAAGATCTAATAATTTTTGTGCTCCAAATTTATGAGCTTCTGACTTTCTTATTTGATATTCACTGGATTTTTTATCTATGCCACTTTTATATAATACTCTATTATAGTGGCTGCCAATAATGAAAACAGTAGTAGCTGCACGAGCAAGTCGCATAATTCCAATAGCTCCAAAATCATATTCATTAGCTCTTAACGATGCTAATGTCCCTATTCCTACTACAGTAATAGAAGCAATCTTTAAAGTTCTTTTTAAGAGAAACATTTTTTTTACTCTGAAAAGAAATATTTAATTAAATGTATAAACGTATATAGTATACAAAATTGAAAAAACGATTAAAAATTATTTTAAATTTTATAAAATAAAAATAAAAAATAATTACTTGTTACTTTTCTCTTCAAAAATTTCTACTAATGCAATAAAAATCAATCAAGCAGTGTAGAACGTTCATTAGTTTTTAAGACTTTCATGATATAACCACAGAAGTCAATAAAAATGCTTTGAGATTTATATATAAGTAATACTTCTTTAGTAATTAGTCAAATATTTTATAACTTCTAAATATTATTAAAAAAAAAAAAAAAAAAAAAAAACTGTTTAACTTTTGCATTTACTATTATCTTAATTACCTTACATTGAAAAACATTTTTGAAATTAAAATCATAAAAAGAATCTTTTGAAATGAAATAGTATTATAACCTAACTGTACATAGGCATGTAGCTGCATCTAGATGTAGATAAGATGTAGATACCATGTGAGCCGAGCCGTCTGGTAATACCAGGTATACATACCAGTAATACCTGGTAATACGAGAGGTAATACTGATGAATATAGGCACATGCGGATTTCGAATTTCGAAACTGTACTTTCATTAACCATACGTGTTTATGAACTTGATTTACTGAAAGCAGCTGAAACCAGAGCTGACTGAAACTCTTTTGAAACTCTCACTGACACAGTTTTTTTTCAACAATAAGGTAGTAAATACTTAAGTAGGCCTTTTGTAACTTGATTTCTACAGAAAACAATGTATTATTTGTTAATAAATATAAATATATTCATTTAAAGATTTTTTAATGAAACAAAAAGTTTTTATTTTTGATTGTTTATGCTTTTAAATGTAAAATCAAAGTATAAAAAATGCATATCTGATGTATAAGTAGGTGTCGATATTTTGCAATAATTATAATTATGTGACATGCGCTACAAATTTGGCGCAAGTACACTAAATGACACAACAAATCTTAAACCATACAGATCATTAAAAATTTGACTCAATTGATGAATTCCAATCCCACCCATTAATATATAATAGAAAACAATAAAAACCAATCTTTTTATTTTATAGGTTGCACATCGTTGAATGTGAATGTTATTTAACTTTAGTTTTTACCAATATTCTGTATATATTCGTTTATATTAGATTATAGAATAATGATAAACATTTCAATTAAATAATTTATTGTGTTTTGTATTGTAGGCATTCATTATATATATAATATGAAATAGTAATGAATTACTACAAAGGCCATTAAAATAATAAATATTTTTTCATTGATTCTGTATACTGTAAATCGTATATACTAAATTCATTTATTTCTATAAATTGGAATATATTTTTTGGAAACTTGTAATTATATTTTTGAAAGAACGTGTTTATTATAAATGTATCAGGCTTCAGTAAATTTTTAAGTAAATACCTTTTTACAACATTTTTAATAACATTTATATTGTGGTTATAGTTCAAAGTATATTGGAAAATAACATAACTAGATATAATATCGAAGATATTTGCGTCAATAAGGAAAGATAGAAGAAATCATATGCAGATGCTAACAGAGAACTTGGCGATCGCGATGATTTCTCCCATATTTACTTTTTTGCGTTGTTTCTTCGTTTCATTCTAAAAGTATGGTGCCAAGCACAAGCGCCAGGTCAAGTTTCACAATTTACATATACCAAGATATAGACTGTAGTTAGATAGCCGATCAACCGTTCAACGCATTCCTACGCTTTATCGACTATTCTAGCAATTGTGAAACAGTCATTTAAAAAATAAATTTCAAACAAAATTTAATTATATTTTTTAATATTAAATAAAATTTAATTATTTGCATGACTATCTATAAATTAAATAACAAACTCTAATGAATTAATACAAATTAATAGTAGCAGATAGTGAACTACTTTAGTTGCTACTTTGTTAGGCGTAGTAATACGCTTACAAGCAGCCAATGTTATAAATAGACCTTTACTCAAGGCGTCATCAGGCATTCCTGTTTCCACACTTGAATAGTACGGATTGTTTTTTGCTCCTGCAGCTGGGTACGAAAAACCTGTTTCTCAACGTACTTATTAAAGCTTCGAGGATATTCGAGGCTTGTTCAAGAAGAAAAATACGAGCAGATACAGGTTGGTTTGTGTTTATTCTTGATTATTTTTTAATAATTAAGATCTGGAAAGAATATATTTTGAAAAGTTATTCGAAAATATCAGTGTTGCATTTTTTAAATATTTGCAAAAAATTTTAAGTGTTTTGATCATTAATTTCGTACGCGATTATAAAATTTCGTATACGAAACCAAAGAAGTGAAATAAATAAAATTGCGCAAGTATTGACGTCATTACATCAAGAACAAATGGGTGCAACTATAAGGCCAAAGGAATTCGACGCGGATCAGCCAAGTCAAACTGAGCAGCTTTCTAATTGGATAAGTAAAGTGCGATCAAAGAAAATAATGTGTCGAAGAAATCGTAAACGTGATTTAAGAGTCGAAGCTGTTTTAACTTCAGTTTTAAGTAAGGCTGAACACGAACTGCGTAATAAGCAAATGTCAAGAATTATGAGATGGCAGCAAATGAAGCAACGTTTACTCGACGATTTTTATTACAAAGATGGCGGATGTGCGGATGCGGAGTACAAAGATGGCGGTAACTGTAAGAATGACTCTAGTAGATTGAACAGTTATGGCGTCATCTATAATTCAGAGTATGATGCATGGAACGGTCCATTATGTCCGGAGCTTAGAAGTCTTGATTCATTTATGTCTCAATTGAACGAAATAAAAGTTCCTCTTCAACGGTGAATTAAGCAATATTATCATGATGTGAAATTCATTAAAATAATTGCATTTTTCAAAAAATCGCCATGAATCGATTTTTTGATTTTTCGAAACTAAAAATCCAACGACGGCATACCAGGATTGATAGTGTTCATTGTCAACGTTAGAAGAAGTTTATTTCCGATTACAAATATGAAATGCTTTAAGGCATTTTAGGGAAACATAGTTTTCACCATTTTCTTGGTGTATATATGGATATTTTTTAATTGCAGTCTCGCCATTTGAGATGGATATGGGACGCATCAAAGGCGTGGCCAATTCTGGTGACCTTGGGGCTTGCTCAGGAACCACGACCTCACGCTTGTGGGCCTGAATGCCTGTCGTCAGTGTGGTTTGTAAATCGTATCAACACAAAGTTTTTTTATTTAATTGTTAAAAAATTCTAAATTAAAAATAGAAGTTATTTCTTATTGTTCCATTTTATATATCCAATTTATTTTCTGTATGAGCAAAGGTTTATTTACGAATTTTATTGTTTTGTTTGATTTAATGACGTGTACTAAAGACAAATTGTAACATTTGAATTGTATATTAATTAAAATTACATTTATAATAATAAAATTCAAAATTGTTGATAATAAATAAATATTTGAAAAATAAAAAGAAGTGCTGATTTCCCATGTATGCTTGTATATTTATACATATACTATTAATTTCGTCCCTACTTTTCAGTATGGAATGGAATCCATCTTAGAAAGCGTTGCAGGCTGTGAGGTGCAAAAATGATTGCAGTCCAGGCTGTCAGCAGCAACTGATTTGGCCTATTGCATTCTCAATTAAAATTGTGGTGAGCGAAATGTTTGTTTTGAGGTAGATCAGATTTTTTTTCTTCTAGAAACAGCTAAGTGCACTATTGCTGATTTTTTACATGGGTTGAGTTGTACAGTTATATTATCCTCTGATACTTCTGTCTGATTTCGTTACTTCATCACTAATTTGCCGTGCCCAACGTGGTTTGATGTGAAGCAGTTCAATGGAAAAGTTACAGTTAAAAGGGTGAGATCTTAATTTTAAAAACCCCATATTGTATATTTTCTCAGATCATGGGCAGAAACTATAATTCACGAAGACTGGAATTCATTTGACATCATTCACCTAGGCATCATCAAAATTTCATTTGTTCAACGCCCTTGCAAGTTTCCCTACAGTACTGAATGTTCTCCAGGTAGTAGACATATGCATGAGTTTTAAGAATAAAAGTTAAATCAGAAATTATCAAACAAAGATTTGCTAGAATCATGTATAAAGGTATTTAAATTGTTATTATTTTCTGAAAACAATTACAGGATGTTTTAATTCTTTGGTCTTCAGAATTTGAAAATCATTTTTTGTACAGTCTTATTGCAAAAAAGATTTAATCTCATTACTGATATAACAATACAAGCACTGAAATTTGCATAGTTATACGAAGAAGAAAAACTAAAAAAAATTTCTGGTGTTTTTTTTTCTTCCCTGTTTTGGGAAAATTTTATTATTATTTTTACAGATCTAATTCAAAAATACAGAAATTTATAAAGTAGGGCTCCATTCATGCTTACAGGTGTTATTTGTTAATTTATTTATTTATTTAAACAGAATTTTTATGTTTTGAATATAATGGAATGCACTTTAACAAAGGATTCCAATGTGATAAATTCAATTTATTCAGTTATATTCAATTTAAAGTAAATAACAGAATTAAATTGATTGGCCATTGGTAAGATTAGTTAAAATATCGTTTTCAAAATAGATATTTAATCAAAACAGCAATAAAATATTGATAACAGTATAAAAACTCTATTTACAGATTCATTAAATAAACAGTCAAGTAGATTGCACTTATATTTTATATTAATATAGAGTTCATAATTTATATACCATATGTATTTATAATTAAATATAAATATCACAAATTTTTTAATATATAAATACAAAAGATAATATCTCATCTATATTAAGTATAATGGTATAATTATAAATATGAAAAATTCGTATGAAAATGATTTATGTGTATTTAAAATCATTTGTTAGCTTTCTGTTATTGTACATTTTAGCTGCTTGTGACTGTTGATTTTTAATTTATAGAGAAGTTTGTACTAGAAAGAATTGAGAAAGGAAAGTTTCACATAACGAAAATCAAGTTTCACAGTAGTGTCAATTTTATTTTACACTGCAAAAGCTGTAAAATCACATTAAATTCGTGATTTGGAAATATTTGTGTAAACATTATTTTTTAAATACATTTGTTTAGTATGTTTGATTTTTTTAATTCAAAATTGATGGGAAGCTTACATATTAAATTTTTTGTTATCTCAGTGTAAAAACAAACTAAGAATAGGGTTGAGCAAAGCAGTATTCAATTATTAAAGAATTCGAAATATTGAAGCTGCAAGCAGTAAATTAAATTATATGTGTACTTGGAGCATAATTTGTAAAATAAGATCAGGTATGTTTTACTGCAAAAATATTATACTGTTTACTGTGGAGTAGAAGATTGTTTATTTTATACTTCATTAGGGGAGCTTTTGGAAATTAGCTACATTGTTTAAGGATGTATCTTCTCTTGCTACAGTGTAACTATGCAGAGATGAGGTACCTGAACAATCCCACAAAGAGGCCCATCTTCCCCTGAGATTAGAATGATCCTTAGATGACATAGATTACAGGTTTGACACCTATAAAATTTTTTAGTTGTTACTGGTTTGCTATGCTAAATTTGAGCATAAAAACAGTAAGATTATTTGTTTAAAAAAAATTTCAGAATTCGATATAAAATAACAAGTTTTTAAATTATTTTCAGTGAATATTAAATAACCTAAATAATTATTGACATTTGAAATTGAAAGAATGCAAATACTTTGATTTTACAAAACCATTAATTATAATGTAAGAATATATTTTTTAAAAATTTCAGATTCAATAAAAAAGGAACTAAATGTTATTATAAACAAATATATTTGAAAAAAGAGCAGGTTCCAATACAGTAAAATATCAATTTTCAAATGTGAAATGAAAACTAAAATTAGTAACCATATTGAAGAATCAAAATAGATAACGAAGACTAATTTATGTTAAATACAATATTTTCATTGATAAATTAATAATAATTACAATGGCTGCATTAATAAAAAATAGAAGTACTGTTAATAAGTAAACATTGATCAATATACATCTTAACATATATATATTGTTCTTAACTTTTGCAATGTCAGTTTATTCATGTTCTATATATATATATATATTCTCATGTTTCATAAACTGTTCTAGAATTAAAATGAAATCTTATTAAGCAGCCAATAGGTGTACCAAGTGAAAGTAATTTAACAATAAGTATACAATAAAAGTATTTATTTTTGGTTAATATTTTAATTTATATAATAAAGATTTTAAGTAGATACTTGACAGAGATGATTTATATCTCAAAAAAAAAATTATTTTCTAATCCTATTGTGAAAAGCAATTAGTTCTTATAAATAATTATATTCGAAGAAAGAGTAGGGTAACTTATATTACAGATTTCAGATATTTAAAATAGCAAGAATTAAGACTAATTAAAACTTAATTTTCAGTTTAAATTAAGATATAAAATAAAAAAAAATTCATGAAATTCATTTAATGAATAGAATAGTATAAAGTTAAATGAACTGTTAAGTTAGAATGGAAGTTAAAATCAAATTGTATTCTCAATTAATACATTTGAAAACAAACTAGAGTAAGTCCGCCATACTAGTTGGAAATGAAACATCTACTAAAAAGGTTAGTTGATTACTTACATTGGGGTAATGGATAGGTTAACTAATGTTGTTCCACAGGTTTTAGATAGTTGCAATATTCACAAATGAGACAGATTTAAAATAGTGTCTTTCTTAAATATTTATTAAAAATTTTAATCCAGAGAAGTGTTTTAGATTAAAAGAAAAAGTAATTGAAGAGAAAATAATATTGTGTCTTAATGTACAAATTTAGAACTAAACTAAAGAAATTAAATCATACCAGAAATTCGAAATAAATATGCACTTTGGTTATTTACATTAAATTCAAACTATTAAAATAATATGTTGTAAATCATAAAATAATGTATCAATGAAAAATGAAATCTGATAGTGTGAGAACACAACACTATAAGCAGATAATATTGCCTGTATAAGCTTAATTTCACCTATTAACAATGACTTATACAATATGAATATATACTGTCTTTATTTACATCTTCAATAAAATTATCTATAAAAAAAATGAATTATTATTAAGTAATAAACTTGTGTTCTCATCAAAAGCATTCAACATTGGTTTTAATTCTTTTATAATGTTAGTTTATATTTTCATTCTTGAATTGCACACACAGTCGGTTAAATACCAAAAAAATTATTTTCTAACATTTGAACAAGAAATTAGGTTTACTATCAGTTCCATTGAAGGAATGAGTATGAGTAAATTTAAAACAGCAGTGTACAGATAAATCTATGTTATTACTATCAAGAAAATAAAACTGGTAATTAACTTTACAAATCTCAAAATTTACTAAAGTTTGTAAGCTACAAAAATCTAAAGATAAACAAAAAAGGTAGGTCACATCCGTTAAAAATGCAACAAGGTATTATTAGAATATTATTCTGTAAATTCATATTATATTCAATTATAATAAAAGGGAAAATCTGTTAAAATAAATTACCTATGTAATCTGAATTCGATTACATTTTGTTAGTATATGCAAAGAGATTTGGATAACTTATTGAGCAACTATAAAGTGTAGTAAGTTAATAAATTTAACTAAAAGTATAATTACTGTAACTCTAGTTCACTGCGTGTACTTATATTGGTGGATGTTGCAACTGCTGTATTATGCAGCTTAGATTAATTCTTTTCTATTGCCACAATGAAGAGCAATGCAGCTTATCGTCAGCGATATAGTGGTAGGGTGAGGTAACTAATATCGTTCTAAAGTTTCAGCTGATTTAGTTTAAAAAAAAATATCTCATTTCAAGGCTTATAAATTTTGTATTGAAAATTTGTCAACATATCTTACGAAAAGCGGAGTGTATTCGAGAGGTTTATATTAATAAGAAGAATGAATTTGAACTCTTATTTCATTTCACAACTTCGTTAATAAGAGGAAAACAATTTGATTTTTGATTTTAGTGTTACGATCGACACTTGAGCTAGAGATATATTCGCCATTCGCCTCAAAGCATACAAAACATGTCTGTTACTTTGGTGAGCTCACAGAAATCCATTACTTATAAATATATATATATATATATATATATATATATATATATATATTCAAAAATTACAAAATCAACTTGGCAAAGTACGAAATAAATACAGAATTCTTACTAGAACAGCATATTACGAGCTAATATTAATGGTAGAAATTTTCCTGCTCACTATTGGGATCGAATCATACAGTGGGCTCATTTAGATCATCACTCGCCTATTTCTGCGAATGCAATAGCAAGAAAATTAACGCTAATGCAATATGGATTCGGTGTTATAAGATATATGAATTTACCAATACATATGTTATTAATGTAATCGATATTTTCTGTCCAAAGCTTTTCAGAATCGTTGTTCTAGCTGGTGAGTTATGCTCCATAGAATAATTCTTTTTGAGTGCTGCGAGAAAGAGCAGTGCAGCTTTATGTTCAATGATATTGGTCTAGGGGGTGGGGGTGTTGTAACTAATGTTGTTCTAAGGTTTCAGATAATTTAGTCTTAAAAAGAATGTGTCTGATTTTAAGACATGTAAATTTTTCCTGAAAATTTTTTGAAACGGCTAGCGAAGAGAGGACTGTACTCGAGAAATGTATTTTATTCATAAGAAAGAAATTTTAACTGATATTTCATTTAACCAATTTGGATCGTAATGTCAGTTACTGGTATTCTTGCCGTTGAAAACATACATGACAGGTCTATAATTCTGGAGAAAACGAAAATTTCTATTATGAAAATAAGAAAAAGTAGAGAAAGAAAGTGAACAAGTGCGAAATTCCAAAGAAGATTTCTAAAATTTAGCAGTATGAGCTTATATTATTTTGATAAATTATAATATTAACTGCTAGCCTAAACTAATCCATACCATAATTCCATATCTTCCGCTAATATTTGCTACAAGTACTACCATAATTTAGGGAGCAGGGATTAATTAATGCGAGTGAAATCATTTAGCGAAATGCATACAAAAAATATAATAAATTTTTGCAGCCCACCATTGAAAAGCTTCATATTTTAACTGGTGAGTAATCCTAAAATAATGATTTCTTTAGCTAGAGTAAAAAATAATCAGTTTTTACATTCACTGCTTTTGTGACAAGGGGTAGCAGAGATTTCAGATGTTGCAAATCTAATCTGAAGAAACAAATTGAAAAATAAATTTAGATTTCATAGTAGAAAACTGTTGATATACTTCATGGCGAAAAGATCGTATTAGCCAAATTTGTATAATTACTTAGATGAAATAATACTGTTTCGGTCAGCTTTGATGTTACGATTTTGGAGGAACCCTATTGTTGGTAATATACTTTCGAAATATATAATGCAGATCTTAGCTCTGGAAGAATGGACATTTCTATTAATGATTATAAGAAAAATTCCAGTATTTGCTGGAAGAAAAGAAAATACCAGTAGTATTTTCCTAGAACTCAGCCCTGTGAGCTGATATCAATGAATTTTACTACCACACAGTAATTTTTCCTTTTCCTCCCTTTTGTTGAAAAATCCGCGAACGAATGAAATAATTTACTCAGCAAGTATTAAACTTAATAAGCTATAAAATAGAACATTAACTATATAATTAATATAATTTGTATTTAGAGTCCTTATTTGCTTTGCTGGATGTAGCAACTTGTGCGTTGTTATCTAGCATACATGAATTCTCTTCTATTGTTAAATTGAACAATAAAGAATTTTCATATTTACTGAAATTGGGATAGGGTGGGGTCACTAATCTTGTTGTACAAATTTCAGATACTTTAATATAGAAACAGATGTGATGGATTTTGAGACATTTAAATTTTGTGCATGAATCTTTTGAAAGTTCCTAGTGAAGACAGGAGTGTATTCCAGAAATATATCATACAAATAAGCAAAAACAAAACTGTTCTTTCATGCGAAAAATTTGGATCGATACTAAGTCATGAAATTGCCTTCGGAACTTGCATTGCAGGACTGTCAGTTGAGAGAAATCGAAAAATTTTCTACTGCAAAAATAAGTAAAATTACAGAAAAACTTGAATAAATGATAAATGCCAAAGAATCATACTCGTTCATAGTAGTTCGATCTGATCTTGCTATGAATTTACTATTGCAATATAATATTTCGTTCATCTTTGTTTTTGTTAGTATATGCAAACAGATTTGGATAAGTTATTGAGCAAGTATAAAATGTAAGTTAATAAATTTAACTTTAAGTGTAATTGATGTAATTCGTTTTCACCGTCCGGATTTTCATTAGTGGAAGATTCATCTGGTGTGTTCTGCGCCATAGATTAATTTTTTTCTAGTGCTACAGTGAACAAGAATGAATTTTTATATTTACCGTTGTTGGGGTAGGTGGGGTCACTAATATCGTTCTACCTATTTCAGATACTTTACTTTACAAAGAAATGCGATCGATTTTTTTAATCTCAATATTGAACTAAAATGTTTGACAAAGCCTAGAGCAGAGAGGAGGGAGTCTATTCGAGAAATGCGTATTTAAATGAAATCAAATAAATCTGATTTTTGATTTTCAAATAATTGGATCGTAACGAGAGTAGGTGCTAATTAGCCAATTAAAACGTACATCGCAAGTCTATTACTCGATAAATATCTGAAATTTCTTTACGAAAATAAGAAGTATTCGAGAAAGAGCTTGAACAAATGAGACATGCCAAAGAATATTGCTCGATCAAAGCAGTTCGATCTGGTCTTGCTATGAATTGACTATTGCAATATATTATTTCTCTCCTCTTTGTTTTTGTTAGTATATGCAAAGAGATTTGGATAACTTATTGAGCAACTATAAAGTGTAGTAAGTTAATAAATTTAACTATAAGTATAATTACTGTAACTCTAGTTCACTGCGTGTACTTATATTGGTGGATGTTGCAACTGCTGTATTATGCAGCTTAGATTAATTCTTTTCTATTGCCACAATGAAGAGCAATGCAGCTTATCGTCAGCGATATAGTGGTAGGGTGAGGTAACTAATATCGTTCTAAAGTTTCAGCTGATTTAGTTTAAAAAAAAATATCTCATTTCAAGGCTTATAAATTTTGTATTGAAAATTTGTCAACATATCTTACGAAAAGCGGAGTGTATTCGAGAGGTTTATATTAATAAGAAGAATGAATTTGAACTCTTATTTCATTTCACAACTTCGTTAATAAGAGGAAAACAATTTGATTTTTGATTTTAGTGTTACGATCGACACTTGAGCTAGAGATATATTCGCCATTCGCCTCAAAGCATACAAAACATGTCTGTTACTTTGGTGAGCTCACAGAAATCCATTACTTATAAATATATATATATATATATATATATATATATATATATATATATATATTCAAAAATTACAAAATCAACTTGGCAAAGTACGAAATAAATACAGAATTCTTACTAGAACAGCATATTACGAGCTAATATTAATGGTAGAAATTTTCCTGCTCACTATTGGGATCGAATCATACAGTGGGCTCATTTAGATCATCACTCGCCTATTTCTGCGAATGCAATAGCAAGAAAATTAACGCTAATGCAATATGGATTCGGTGTTATAAGATATATGAATTTACCAATACATATGTTATTAATGTAATCGATATTTTCTGTCCAAAGCTTTTCAGAATCGTTGTTCTAGCTGGTGAGTTATGCTCCATAGAATAATTCTTTTTGAGTGCTGCGAGAAAGAGCAGTGCAGCTTTATGTTCAATGATATTGGTCTAGGGGGTGGGGGTGTTGTAACTAATGTTGTTCTAAGGTTTCAGATAATTTAGTCTTAAAAAGAATGTGTCTGATTTTAAGACATGTAAATTTTTCCTGAAAATTTTTTGAAACGGCTAGCGAAGAGAGGACTGTACTCGAGAAATGTATTTTATTCATAAGAAAGAAATTTTAACTGATATTTCATTTAACCAATTTGGATCGTAATGTCAGTTACTGGTATTCTTGCCGTTGAAAACATACATGACAGGTCTATAATTCTGGAGAAAACGAAAATTTCTATTATGAAAATAAGAAAAAGTAGAGAAAGAAAGTGAACAAGTGCGAAATTCCAAAGAAGATTTCTAAAATTTAGCAGTATGAGCTTATATTATTTTGATAAATTATAATATTAACTGCTAGCCTAAACTAATCCATACCATAATTCCATATCTTCCGCTAATATTTGCTACAAGTACTACCATAATTTAGGGAGCAGGGATTAATTAATGCGAGTGAAATCATTTAGCGAAATGCATACAAAAAATATAATAAATTTTTGCAGCCCACCATTGAAAAGCTTCATATTTTAACTGGTGAGTAATCCTAAAATAATGATTTCTTTAGCTAGAGTAAAAAATAATCAGTTTTTACATTCACTGCTTTTGTGACAAGGGGTAGCAGAGATTTCAGATGTTGCAAATCTAATCTGAAGAAACAAATTGAAAAATAAATTTAGATTTCATAGTAGAAAACTGTTGATATACTTCATGGCGAAAAGATCGTATTAGCCAAATTTGTATAATTACTTAGATGAAATAATACTGTTTCGGTCAGCTTTGATGTTACGATTTTGGAGGAACCCTATTGTTGGTAATATACTTTCGAAATATATAATGCAGATCTTAGCTCTGGAAGAATGGACATTTCTATTAATGATTATAAGAAAAATTCCAGTATTTGCTGGAAGAAAAGAAAATACCAGTAGTATTTTCCTAGAACTCAGCCCTGTGAGCTGATATCAATGAATTTTACTACCACACAGTAATTTTTCCTTTTCCTCCCTTTTGTTGAAAAATCCGCGAACGAATGAAATAATTTACTCAGCAAGTATTAAACTTAATAAGCTATAAAATAGAACATTAACTATATAATTAATATAATTTGTATTTAGAGTCCTTATTTGCTTTGCTGGATGTAGCAACTTGTGCGTTGTTATCTAGCATACATGAATTCTCTTCTATTGTTAAATTGAACAATAAAGAATTTTCATATTTACTGAAATTGGGATAGGGTGGGGTCACTAATCTTGTTGTACAAATTTCAGATACTTTAATATAGAAACAGATGTGATGGATTTTGAGACATTTAAATTTTGTGCATGAATCTTTTGAAAGTTCCTAGTGAAGACAGGAGTGTATTCCAGAAATATATCATACAAATAAGCAAAAACAAAACTGTTCTTTCATGCGAAAAATTTGGATCGATACTAAGTCATGAAATTGCCTTCGGAACTTGCATTGCAGGACTGTCAGTTGAGAGAAATCGAAAAATTTTCTACTGCAAAAATAAGTAAAATTACAGAAAAACTTGAATAAATGATAAATGCCAAAGAATCATACTCGTTCATAGTAGTTCGATCTGATCTTGCTATGAATTTACTATTGCAATATAATATTTCGTTCATCTTTGTTTTTGTTAGTATATGCAAACAGATTTGGATAAGTTATTGAGCAAGTATAAAATGTAAGTTAATAAATTTAACTTTAAGTGTAATTGATGTAATTCGTTTTCACCGTCCGGATTTTCATTAGTGGAAGATTCATCTGGTGTGTTCTGCGCCATAGATTAATTTTTTTCTAGTGCTACAGTGAACAAGAATGAATTTTTATATTTACCGTTGTTGGGGTAGGTGGGGTCACTAATATCGTTCTACCTATTTCAGATACTTTACTTTACAAAGAAATGCGATCGATTTTTTTAATCTCAATATTGAACTAAAATGTTTGACAAAGCCTAGAGCAGAGAGGAGGGAGTCTATTCGAGAAATGCGTATTTAAATGAAATCAAATAAATCTGATTTTTGATTTTCAAATAATTGGATCGTAACGAGAGTAGGTGCTAATTAGCCAATTAAAACGTACATCGCAAGTCTATTACTCGATAAATATCTGAAATTTCTTTACGAAAATAAGAAGTATTCGAGAAAGAGCTTGAACAAATGAGACATGCCAAAGAATATTGCTCGATCAAAGCAGTTCGATCTGGTCTTGCTATGAATTGACTATTGCAATATATTATTTCTCTCCTCTTTGTTTTTGTTAGTATATGCAAAGAGATTTGGATAACTTATTGAGCAACTATAAAGTGTAGTAAGTTAATAAATTTAACTATAAGTATAATTACTGTAACTCTAGTTCACTGCGTGTACTTATATTGGTGGATGTTGCAACTGCTGTATTATGCAGCTTAGATTAATTCTTTTCTATTGCCACAATGAAGAGCAATGCAGCTTATCGTCAGCGATATAGTGGTAGGGTGAGGTAACTAATATCGTTCTAAAGTTTCAGCTGATTTAGTTTAAAAAAAAATATCTCATTTCAAGGCTTATAAATTTTGTATTGAAAATTTGTCAACATATCTTACGAAAAGCGGAGTGTATTCGAGAGGTTTATATTAATAAGAAGAATGAATTTGAACTCTTATTTCATTTCACAACTTCGTTAATAAGAGGAAAACAATTTGATTTTTGATTTTAGTGTTACGATCGACACTTGAGCTAGAGATATATTCGCCATTCGCCTCAAAGCATACAAAACATGTCTGTTACTTTGGTGAGCTCACAGAAATCCATTACTTATAAATATATATATATATATATATATATATATATATATATATATATATATATATTCAAAAATTACAAAATCAACTTGGCAAAGTACGAAATAAATACAGAATTCTTACTAGAACAGCATATTACGAGCTAATATTAATGGTAGAAATTTTCCTGCTCACTATTGGGATCGAATCATACAGTGGGCTCATTTAGATCATCACTCGCCTATTTCTGCGAATGCAATAGCAAGAAAATTAACGCTAATGCAATATGGATTCGGTGTTATAAGATATATGAATTTACCAATACATATGTTATTAATGTAATCGATATTTTCTGTCCAAAGCTTTTCAGAATCGTTGTTCTAGCTGGTGAGTTATGCTCCATAGAATAATTCTTTTTGAGTGCTGCGAGAAAGAGCAGTGCAGCTTTATGTTCAATGATATTGGTCTAGGGGGTGGGGGTGTTGTAACTAATGTTGTTCTAAGGTTTCAGATAATTTAGTCTTAAAAAGAATGTGTCTGATTTTAAGACATGTAAATTTTTCCTGAAAATTTTTTGAAACGGCTAGCGAAGAGAGGACTGTACTCGAGAAATGTATTTTATTCATAAGAAAGAAATTTTAACTGATATTTCATTTAACCAATTTGGATCGTAATGTCAGTTACTGGTATTCTTGCCGTTGAAAACATACATGACAGGTCTATAATTCTGGAGAAAACGAAAATTTCTATTATGAAAATAAGAAAAAGTAGAGAAAGAAAGTGAACAAGTGCGAAATTCCAAAGAAGATTTCTAAAATTTAGCAGTATGAGCTTATATTATTTTGATAAATTATAATATTAACTGCTAGCCTAAACTAATCCATACCATAATTCCATATCTTCCGCTAATATTTGCTACAAGTACTACCATAATTTAGGGAGCAGGGATTAATTAATGCGAGTGAAATCATTTAGCGAAATGCATACAAAAAATATAATAAATTTTTGCAGCCCACCATTGAAAAGCTTCATATTTTAACTGGTGAGTAATCCTAAAATAATGATTTCTTTAGCTAGAGTAAAAAATAATCAGTTTTTACATTCACTGCTTTTGTGACAAGGGGTAGCAGAGATTTCAGATGTTGCAAATCTAATCTGAAGAAACAAATTGAAAAATAAATTTAGATTTCATAGTAGAAAACTGTTGATATACTTCATGGCGAAAAGATCGTATTAGCCAAATTTGTATAATTACTTAGATGAAATAATACTGTTTCGGTCAGCTTTGATGTTACGATTTTGGAGGAACCCTATTGTTGGTAATATACTTTCGAAATATATAATGCAGATCTTAGCTCTGGAAGAATGGACATTTCTATTAATGATTATAAGAAAAATTCCAGTATTTGCTGGAAGAAAAGAAAATACCAGTAGTATTTTCCTAGAACTCAGCCCTGTGAGCTGATATCAATGAATTTTACTACCACACAGTAATTTTTCCTTTTCCTCCCTTTTGTTG
This sequence comes from Sycobia sp. Sy_11, assembly GCA_018907035.1. Lineage (NCBI taxonomy): Eukaryota > Metazoa > Arthropoda > Insecta > Hymenoptera > Epichrysomallidae > Sycobia > Sycobia sp. Sy_11. The sequence goes on from JACCIC010000023.1 coordinate 4,267,382, forward strand.
AAAAATCCGCGAACGAATGAAATAATTTACTCAGCAAGTATTAAACTTAATAAGCTATAAAATAGAACATTAACTATATAATTAATATAATTTGTATTTAGAGTCCTTATTTGCTTTGCTGGATGTAGCAACTTGTGCGTTGTTATCTAGCATACATGAATTCTCTTCTATTGTTAAATTGAACAATAAAGAATTTTCATATTTACTGAAATTGGGATAGGGTGGGGTCACTAATCTTGTTGTACAAATTTCAGATACTTTAATATAGAAACAGATGTGATGGATTTTGAGACATTTAAATTTTGTGCATGAATCTTTTGAAAGTTCCTAGTGAAGACAGGAGTGTATTCCAGAAATATATCATACAAATAAGCAAAAACAAAACTGTTCTTTCATGCGAAAAATTTGGATCGATACTAAGTCATGAAATTGCCTTCGGAACTTGCATTGCAGGACTGTCAGTTGAGAGAAATCGAAAAATTTTCTACTGCAAAAATAAGTAAAATTACAGAAAAACTTGAATAAATGATAAATGCCAAAGAATCATACTCGTTCATAGTAGTTCGATCTGATCTTGCTATGAATTTACTATTGCAATATAATATTTCGTTCATCTTTGTTTTTGTTAGTATATGCAAACAGATTTGGATAAGTTATTGAGCAAGTATAAAATGTAAGTTAATAAATTTAACTTTAAGTGTAATTGATGTAATTCGTTTTCACCGTCCGGATTTTCATTAGTGGAAGATTCATCTGGTGTGTTCTGCGCCATAGATTAATTTTTTTCTAGTGCTACAGTGAACAAGAATGAATTTTTATATTTACCGTTGTTGGGGTAGGTGGGGTCACTAATATCGTTCTACCTATTTCAGATACTTTACTTTACAAAGAAATGCGATCGATTTTTTTAATCTCAATATTGAACTAAAATGTTTGACAAAGCCTAGAGCAGAGAGGAGGGAGTCTATTCGAGAAATGCGTATTTAAATGAAATCAAATAAATCTGATTTTTGATTTTCAAATAATTGGATCGTAACGAGAGTAGGTGCTAATTAGCCAATTAAAACGTACATCGCAAGTCTATTACTCGATAAATATCTGAAATTTCTTTACGAAAATAAGAAGTATTCGAGAAAGAGCTTGAACAAATGAGACATGCCAAAGAATATTGCTCGATCAAAGCAGTTCGATCTGGTCTTGCTATGAATTGACTATTGCAATATATTATTTCTCTCCTCTTTGTTTTTGTTAGTATATGCAAAGAGATTTGGATAACTTATTGAGCAACTATAAAGTGTAGTAAGTTAATAAATTTAACTATAAGTATAATTACTGTAACTCTAGTTCACTGCGTGTACTTATATTGGTGGATGTTGCAACTGCTGTATTATGCAGCTTAGATTAATTCTTTTCTATTGCCACAATGAAGAGCAATGCAGCTTATCGTCAGCGATATAGTGGTAGGGTGAGGTAACTAATATCGTTCTAAAGTTTCAGCTGATTTAGTTTAAAAAAAAATATCTCATTTCAAGGCTTATAAATTTTGTATTGAAAATTTGTCAACATATCTTACGAAAAGCGGAGTGTATTCGAGAGGTTTATATTAATAAGAAGAATGAATTTGAACTCTTATTTCATTTCACAACTTCGTTAATAAGAGGAAAACAATTTGATTTTTGATTTTAGTGTTACGATCGACACTTGAGCTAGAGATATATTCGCCATTCGCCTCAAAGCATACAAAACATGTCTGTTACTTTGGTGAGCTCACAGAAATCCATTACTTATAAATATATATATATATATATATATATATATATATATATATATATATATATATATTCAAAAATTACAAAATCAACTTGGCAAAGTACGAAATAAATACAGAATTCTTACTAGAACAGCATATTACGAGCTAATATTAATGGTAGAAATTTTCCTGCTCACTATTGGGATCGAATCATACAGTGGGCTCATTTAGATCATCACTCGCCTATTTCTGCGAATGCAATAGCAAGAAAATTAACGCTAATGCAATATGGATTCGGTGTTATAAGATATATGAATTTACCAATACATATGTTATTAATGTAATCGATATTTTCTGTCCAAAGCTTTTCAGAATCGTTGTTCTAGCTGGTGAGTTATGCTCCATAGAATAATTCTTTTTGAGTGCTGCGAGAAAGAGCAGTGCAGCTTTATGTTCAATGATATTGGTCTAGGGGGTGGGGGTGTTGTAACTAATGTTGTTCTAAGGTTTCAGATAATTTAGTCTTAAAAAGAATGTGTCTGATTTTAAGACATGTAAATTTTTCCTGAAAATTTTTTGAAACGGCTAGCGAAGAGAGGACTGTACTCGAGAAATGTATTTTATTCATAAGAAAGAAATTTTAACTGATATTTCATTTAACCAATTTGGATCGTAATGTCAGTTACTGGTATTCTTGCCGTTGAAAACATACATGACAGGTCTATAATTCTGGAGAAAACGAAAATTTCTATTATGAAAATAAGAAAAAGTAGAGAAAGAAAGTGAACAAGTGCGAAATTCCAAAGAAGATTTCTAAAATTTAGCAGTATGAGCTTATATTATTTTGATAAATTATAATATTAACTGCTAGCCTAAACTAATCCATACCATAATTCCATATCTTCCGCTAATATTTGCTACAAGTACTACCATAATTTAGGGAGCAGGGATTAATTAATGCGAGTGAAATCATTTAGCGAAATGCATACAAAAAATATAATAAATTTTTGCAGCCCACCATTGAAAAGCTTCATATTTTAACTGGTGAGTAATCCTAAAATAATGATTTCTTTAGCTAGAGTAAAAAATAATCAGTTTTTACATTCACTGCTTTTGTGACAAGGGGTAGCAGAGATTTCAGATGTTGCAAATCTAATCTGAAGAAACAAATTGAAAAATAAATTTAGATTTCATAGTAGAAAACTGTTGATATACTTCATGGCGAAAAGATCGTATTAGCCAAATTTGTATAATTACTTAGATGAAATAATACTGTTTCGGTCAGCTTTGATGTTACGATTTTGGAGGAACCCTATTGTTGGTAATATACTTTCGAAATATATAATGCAGATCTTAGCTCTGGAAGAATGGACATTTCTATTAATGATTATAAGAAAAATTCCAGTATTTGCTGGAAGAAAAGAAAATACCAGTAGTATTTTCCTAGAACTCAGCCCTGTGAGCTGATATCAATGAATTTTACTACCACACAGTAATTTTTCCTTTTCCTCCCTTTTGTTGAAAAATCCGCGAACGAATGAAATAATTTACTCAGCAAGTATTAAACTTAATAAGCTATAAAATAGAACATTAACTATATAATTAATATAATTTGTATTTAGAGTCCTTATTTGCTTTGCTGGATGTAGCAACTTGTGCGTTGTTATCTAGCATACATGAATTCTCTTCTATTGTTAAATTGAACAATAAAGAATTTTCATATTTACTGAAATTGGGATAGGGTGGGGTCACTAATCTTGTTGTACAAATTTCAGATACTTTAATATAGAAACAGATGTGATGGATTTTGAGACATTTAAATTTTGTGCATGAATCTTTTGAAAGTTCCTAGTGAAGACAGGAGTGTATTCCAGAAATATATCATACAAATAAGCAAAAACAAAACTGTTCTTTCATGCGAAAAATTTGGATCGATACTAAGTCATGAAATTGCCTTCGGAACTTGCATTGCAGGACTGTCAGTTGAGAGAAATCGAAAAATTTTCTACTGCAAAAATAAGTAAAATTACAGAAAAACTTGAATAAATGATAAATGCCAAAGAATCATACTCGTTCATAGTAGTTCGATCTGATCTTGCTATGAATTTACTATTGCAATATAATATTTCGTTCATCTTTGTTTTTGTTAGTATATGCAAACAGATTTGGATAAGTTATTGAGCAAGTATAAAATGTAAGTTAATAAATTTAACTTTAAGTGTAATTGATGTAATTCGTTTTCACCGTCCGGATTTTCATTAGTGGAAGATTCATCTGGTGTGTTCTGCGCCATAGATTAATTTTTTTCTAGTGCTACAGTGAACAAGAATGAATTTTTATATTTACCGTTGTTGGGGTAGGTGGGGTCACTAATATCGTTCTACCTATTTCAGATACTTTACTTTACAAAGAAATGCGATCGATTTTTTTAATCTCAATATTGAACTAAAATGTTTGACAAAGCCTAGAGCAGAGAGGAGGGAGTCTATTCGAGAAATGCGTATTTAAATGAAATCAAATAAATCTGATTTTTGATTTTCAAATAATTGGATCGTAACGAGAGTAGGTGCTAATTAGCCAATTAAAACGTACATCGCAAGTCTATTACTCGATAAATATCTGAAATTTCTTTACGAAAATAAGAAGTATTCGAGAAAGAGCTTGAACAAATGAGACATGCCAAAGAATATTGCTCGATCAAAGCAGTTCGATCTGGTCTTGCTATGAATTGACTATTGCAATATATTATTTCTCTCCTCTTTGTTTTTGTTAGTATATGCAAAGAGATTTGGATAACTTATTGAGCAACTATAAAGTGTAGTAAGTTAATAAATTTAACTATAAGTATAATTACTGTAACTCTAGTTCACTGCGTGTACTTATATTGGTGGATGTTGCAACTGCTGTATTATGCAGCTTAGATTAATTCTTTTCTATTGCCACAATGAAGAGCAATGCAGCTTATCGTCAGCGATATAGTGGTAGGGTGAGGTAACTAATATCGTTCTAAAGTTTCAGCTGATTTAGTTTAAAAAAAAATATCTCATTTCAAGGCTTATAAATTTTGTATTGAAAATTTGTCAACATATCTTACGAAAAGCGGAGTGTATTCGAGAGGTTTATATTAATAAGAAGAATGAATTTGAACTCTTATTTCATTTCACAACTTCGTTAATAAGAGGAAAACAATTTGATTTTTGATTTTAGTGTTACGATCGACACTTGAGCTAGAGATATATTCGCCATTCGCCTCAAAGCATACAAAACATGTCTGTTACTTTGGTGAGCTCACAGAAATCCATTACTTATAAATATATATATATATATTCAAAAATTACAAAATCAACTTGGCAAAGTACGAAATAAATACAGAATTCTTACTAGAACAGCATATTACGAGCTAATATTAATGGTAGAAATTTTCCTGCTCACTATTGGGATCGAATCATACAGTGGGCTCATTTAGATCATCACTCGCCTATTTCTGCGAATGCAATAGCAAGAAAATTAACGCTAATGCAATATGGATTCGGTGTTATAAGATATATGAATTTACCAATACATATGTTATTAATGTAATCGATATTTTCTGTCCAAAGCTTTTCAGAATCGTTGTTCTAGCTGGTGAGTTATGCTCCATAGAATAATTCTTTTTGAGTGCTGCGAGAAAGAGCAGTGCAGCTTTATGTTCAATGATATTGGTCTAGGGGGTGGGGGTGTTGTAACTAATGTTGTTCTAAGGTTTCAGATAATTTAGTCTTAAAAGAATGTGTCTGATTTTAAGACATGTAAATTTTTCCTGAAAATTTTTTGAAACGGCTAGCGAAGAGAGGACTGTACTCGAGAAATGTATTTTATTCATAAGAAAGAAATTTTAACTGATATTTCATTTAACCAATTTGGATCGTAATGTCAGTTACTGGTATTCTTGCCGTTGAAAACATACATGACAGGTCTATAATTCTGGAGAAAACGAAAATTTCTATTATGAAAATAAGAAAAAGTAGAGAAAGAAAGTGAACAAGTGCGAAATTCCAAAGAAGATTTCTAAAATTTAGCAGTATGAGCTTATATTATTTTGATAAATTATAATATTAACTGCTAGCCTAAACTAATCCATACCATAATTCCATATCTTCCGCTAATATTTGCTACAAGTACTACCATAATTTAGGGAGCAGGGATTAATTAATGCGAGTGAAATCATTTAGCGAAATGCATACAAAAAATATAATAAATTTTTGCAGCCCACCATTGAAAAGCTTCATATTTTAACTGGTGAGTAATCCTAAAATAATGATTTCTTTAGCTAGAGTAAAAAATAATCAGTTTTTACATTCACTGCTTTTGTGACAAGGGGTAGCAGAGATTTCAGATGTTGCAAATCTAATCTGAAGAAACAAATTGAAAAATAAATTTAGATTTCATAGTAGAAAACTGTTGATATACTTCATGGCGAAAAGATCGTATTAGCCAAATTTGTATAATTACTTAGATGAAATAATACTGTTTCGGTCAGCTTTGATGTTACGATTTTGGAGGAACCCTATTGTTGGTAATATACTTTCGAAATATATAATGCAGATCTTAGCTCTGGAAGAATGGACATTTCTATTAATGATTATAAGAAAAATTCCAGTATTTGCTGGAAGAAAAGAAAATACCAGTAGTATTTTCCTAGAACTCAGCCCTGTGAGCTGATATCAATGAATTTTACTACCACACAGTAATTTTTCCTTTTCCTCCCTTTTGTTGAAAAATCCGCGAACGAATGAAATAATTTACTCAGCAAGTATTAAACTTAATAAGCTATAAAATAGAACATTAACTATATAATTAATATAATTTGTATTTAGAGTCCTTATTTGCTTTGCTGGATGTAGCAACTTGTGCGTTGTTATCTAGCATACATGAATTCTCTTCTATTGTTAAATTGAACAATAAAGAATTTTCATATTTACTGAAATTGGGATAGGGTGGGGTCACTAATCTTGTTGTACAAATTTCAGATACTTTAATATAGAAACAGATGTGATGGATTTTGAGACATTTAAATTTTGTGCATGAATCTTTTGAAAGTTCCTAGTGAAGACAGGAGTGTATTCCAGAAATATATCATACAAATAAGCAAAAACAAAACTGTTCTTTCATGCGAAAAATTTGGATCGATACTAAGTCATGAAATTGCCTTCGGAACTTGCATTGCAGGACTGTCAGTTGAGAGAAATCGAAAAATTTTCTACTGCAAAAATAAGTAAAATTACAGAAAAACTTGAATAAATGATAAATGCCAAAGAATCATACTCGTTCATAGTAGTTCGATCTGATCTTGCTATGAATTTACTATTGCAATATAATATTTCGTTCATCTTTGTTTTTGTTAGTATATGCAAACAGATTTGGATAAGTTATTGAGCAAGTATAAAATGTAAGTTAATAAATTTAACTTTAAGTGTAATTGATGTAATTCGTTTTCACCGTCCGGATTTTCATTAGTGGAAGATTCATCTGGTGTGTTCTGCGCCATAGATTAATTTTTTTCTAGTGCTACAGTGAACAAGAATGAATTTTTATATTTACCGTTGTTGGGGTAGGTGGGGTCACTAATATCGTTCTACCTATTTCAGATACTTTACTTTACAAAGAAATGCGATCGATTTTTTTAATCTCAATATTGAACTAAAATGTTTGACAAAGCCTAGAGCAGAGAGGAGGGAGTCTATTCGAGAAATGCGTATTTAAATGAAATCAAATAAATCTGATTTTTGATTTTCAAATAATTGGATCGTAACGAGAGTAGGTGCTAATTAGCCAATTAAAACGTACATCGCAAGTCTATTACTCGATAAATATCTGAAATTTCTTTACGAAAATAAGAAGTATTCGAGAAAGAGCTTGAACAAATGAGACATGCCAAAGAATATTGCTCGATCAAAGCAGTTCGATCTGGTCTTGCTATGAATTGACTATTGCAATATATTATTTCTCTCCTCTTTGTTTTTGTTAGTATATGCAAAGAGATTTGGATAACTTATTGAGCAACTATAAAGTGTAGTAAGTTAATAAATTTAACTATAAGTATAATTACTGTAACTCTAGTTCACTGCGTGTACTTATATTGGTGGATGTTGCAACTGCTGTATTATGCAGCTTAGATTAATTCTTTTCTATTGCCACAATGAAGAGCAATGCAGCTTATCGTCAGCGATATAGTGGTAGGGTGAGGTAACTAATATCGTTCTAAAGTTTCAGCTGATTTAGTTTAAAAAAAAATATCTCATTTCAAGGCTTATAAATTTTGTATTGAAAATTTGTCAACATATCTTACGAAAAGCGGAGTGTATTCGAGAGGTTTATATTAATAAGAAGAATGAATTTGAACTCTTATTTCATTTCACAACTTCGTTAATAAGAGGAAAACAATTTGATTTTTGATTTTAGTGTTACGATCGACACTTGAGCTAGAGATATATTCGCCATTCGCCTCAAAGCATACAAAACATGTCTGTTACTTTGGTGAGCTCACAGAAATCCATTACTTATAAATATAATATATATATATATATATATATATATATATATATATATATATATATATTCAAAAATTACAAAATCAACTTGGCAAAGTACGAAATAAATACAGAATTCTTACTAGAACAGCATATTACGAGCTAATATTAATGGTAGAAATTTTCCTGCTCACTATTGGGATCGAATCATACAGTGGGCTCATTTAGATCATCACTCGCCTATTTCTGCGAATGCAATAGCAAGAAAATTAACGCTAATGCAATATGGATTCGGTGTTATAAGATATATGAATTTACCAATACATATGTTATTAATGTAATCGATATTTTCTGTCCAAAGCTTTTCAGAATCGTTGTTCTAGCTGGTGAGTTATGCTCCATAGAATAATTCTTTTTGAGTGCTGCGAGAAAGAGCAGTGCAGCTTTATGTTCAATGATATTGGTCTAGGGGGTGGGGGTGTTGTAACTAATGTTGTTCTAAGGTTTCAGATAATTTAGTCTTAAAAAGAATGTGTCTGATTTTAAGACATGTAAATTTTTCCTGAAAATTTTTTGAAACGGCTAGCGAAGAGAGGACTGTACTCGAGAAATGTATTTTATTCATAAGAAAGAAATTTTAACTGATATTTCATTTAACCAATTTGGATCGTAATGTCAGTTACTGGTATTCTTGCCGTTGAAAACATACATGACAGGTCTATAATTCTGGAGAAAACGAAAATTTCTATTATGAAAATAAGAAAAAGTAGAGAAAGAAAGTGAACAAGTGCGAAATTCCAAAGAAGATTTCTAAAATTTAGCAGTATGAGCTTATATTATTTTGATAAATTATAATATTAACTGCTAGCCTAAACTAATCCATACCATAATTCCATATCTTCCGCTAATATTTGCTACAAGTACTACCATAATTTAGGGAGCAGGGATTAATTAATGCGAGTGAAATCATTTAGCGAAATGCATACAAAAAATATAATAAATTTTTGCAGCCCACCATTGAAAAGCTTCATATTTTAACTGGTGAGTAATCCTAAAATAATGATTTCTTTAGCTAGAGTAAAAAATAATCAGTTTTTACATTCACTGCTTTTGTGACAAGGGGTAGCAGAGATTTCAGATGTTGCAAATCTAATCTGAAGAAACAAATTGAAAAATAAATTTAGATTTCATAGTAGAAAACTGTTGATATACTTCATGGCGAAAAGATCGTATTAGCCAAATTTGTATAATTACTTAGATGAAATAATACTGTTTCGGTCAGCTTTGATGTTACGATTTTGGAGGAACCCTATTGTTGGTAATATACTTTCGAAATATATAATGCAGATCTTAGCTCTGGAAGAATGGACATTTCTATTAATGATTATAAGAAAAATTCCAGTATTTGCTGGAAGAAAAGAAAATACCAGTAGTATTTTCCTAGAACTCAGCCCTGTGAGCTGATATCAATGAATTTTACTACCACACAGTAATTTTTCCTTTTCCTCCCTTTTGTTGAAAAATCCGCGAACGAATGAAATAATTTACTCAGCAAGTATTAAACTTAATAAGCTATAAAATAGAACATTAACTATATAATTAATATAATTTGTATTTAGAGTCCTTATTTGCTTTGCTGGATGTAGCAACTTGTGCGTTGTTATCTAGCATACATGAATTCTCTTCTATTGTTAAATTGAACAATAAAGAATTTTCATATTTACTGAAATTGGGATAGGGTGGGGTCACTAATCTTGTTGTACAAATTTCAGATACTTTAATATAGAAACAGATGTGATGGATTTTGAGACATTTAAATTTTGTGCATGAATCTTTTGAAAGTTCCTAGTGAAGACAGGAGTGTATTCCAGAAATATATCATACAAATAAGCAAAAACAAAACTGTTCTTTCATGCGAAAAATTTGGATCGATACTAAGTCATGAAATTGCCTTCGGAACTTGCATTGCAGGACTGTCAGTTGAGAGAAATCGAAAAATTTTCTACTGCAAAAATAAGTAAAATTACAGAAAAACTTGAATAAATGATAAATGCCAAAGAATCATACTCGTTCATAGTAGTTCGATCTGATCTTGCTATGAATTTACTATTGCAATATAATATTTCGTTCATCTTTGTTTTTGTTAGTATATGCAAACAGATTTGGATAAGTTATTGAGCAAGTATAAAATGTAAGTTAATAAATTTAACTTTAAGTGTAATTGATGTAATTCGTTTTCACCGTCCGGATTTTCATTAGTGGAAGATTCATCTGGTGTGTTCTGCGCCATAGATTAATTTTTTTCTAGTGCTACAGTGAACAAGAATGAATTTTTATATTTACCGTTGTTGGGGTAGGTGGGGTCACTAATATCGTTCTACCTATTTCAGATACTTTACTTTACAAAGAAATGCGATCGATTTTTTTAATCTCAATATTGAACTAAAATGTTTGACAAAGCCTAGAGCAGAGAGGAGGGAGTCTATTCGAGAAATGCGTATTTAAATGAAATCAAATAAATCTGATTTTTGATTTTCAAATAATTGGATCGTAACGAGAGTAGGTGCTAATTAGCCAATTAAAACGTACATCGCAAGTCTATTACTCGATAAATATCTGAAATTTCTTTACGAAAATAAGAAGTATTCGAGAAAGAGCTTGAACAAATGAGAAATGCCAAAGAATATTGCTCGATCAAAGCAGTTCGATCTGGTCTTGCTATGAATTGACTATTGCAATATATTATTTCTCTCCTCTTTGTTTTTGTTAGTATATGCAAAGAGATTTGGATAACTTATTGAGCAACTATAAAGTGTAGTAAGTTAATAAATTTAACTATAAGTATAATTACTGTAACTCTAGTTCACTGCGTGTACTTATATTGGTGGATGTTGCAACTGCTGTATTATGCAGCTTAGATTAATTCTTTTCTATTGCCACAATGAAGAGCAATGCAGCTTATCGTCAGCGATATAGTGGTAGGGTGAGGTAACTAATATCGTTCTAAAGTTTCAGCTGATTTAGTTTAAAAAAAAATATCTCATTTCAAGGCTTATAAATTTTGTATTGAAAATTTGTCAACATATCTTACGAAAAGCGGAGTGTATTCGAGAGGTTTATATTAATAAGAAGAATGAATTTGAACTCTTATTTCATTTCACAACTTCGTTAATAAGAGGAAAACAATTTGATTTTTGATTTTAGTGTTACGATCGACACTTGAGCTAGAGATATATTCGCCATTCGCCTCAAAGCATACAAAACATGTCTGTTACTTTGGTGAGCTCACAGAAATCCATTACTTATAAATATATATATATATATATATATATATATATATATATATATATATATATATATATTCAAAAATTACAAAATCAACTTGGCAAAGTACGAAATAAATACAGAATTCTTACTAGAACAGCATATTACGAGCTAATATTAATGGTAGAAATTTTCCTGCTCACTATTGGGATCGAATCATACAGTGGGCTCATTTAGATCATCACTCGCCTATTTCTGCGAATGCAATAGCAAGAAAATTAACGCTAATGCAATATGGATTCGGTGTTATAAGATATATGAATTTACCAATACATATGTTATTAATGTAATCGATATTTTCTGTCCAAAGCTTTTCAGAATCGTTGTTCTAGCTGGTGAGTTATGCTCCATAGAATAATTCTTTTTGAGTGCTGCGAGAAAGAGCAGTGCAGCTTTATGTTCAATGATATTGGTCTAGGGGGTGGGGGTGTTGTAACTAATGTTGTTCTAAGGTTTCAGATAATTTAGTCTTAAAAAGAATGTGTCTGATTTTAAGACATGTAAATTTTTCCTGAAAATTTTTTGAAACGGCTAGCGAAGAGAGGACTGTACTCGAGAAATGTATTTTATTCATAAGAAAGAAATTTTAACTGATATTTCATTTAACCAATTTGGATCGTAATGTCAGTTACTGGTATTCTTGCCGTTGAAAACATACATGACAGGTCTATAATTCTGGAGAAAACGAAAATTTCTATTATGAAAATAAGAAAAAGTAGAGAAAGAAAGTGAACAAGTGCGAAATTCCAAAGAAGATTTCTAAAATTTAGCAGTATGAGCTTATATTATTTTGATAAATTATAATATTAACTGCTAGCCTAAACTAATCCATACCATAATTCCATATCTTCCGCTAATATTTGCTACAAGTACTACCATAATTTAGGGAGCAGGGATTAATTAATGCGAGTGAAATCATTTAGCGAAATGCATACAAAAAATATAATAAATTTTTGCAGCCCACCATTGAAAAGCTTCATATTTTAACTGGTGAGTAATCCTAAAATAATGATTTCTTTAGCTAGAGTAAAAAATAATCAGTTTTTACATTCACTGCTTTTGTGACAAGGGGTAGCAGAGATTTCAGATGTTGCAAATCTAATCTGAAGAAACAAATTGAAAAATAAATTTAGATTTCATAGTAGAAAACTGTTGATATACTTCATGGCGAAAAGATCGTATTAGCCAAATTTGTATAATTACTTAGATGAAATAATACTGTTTCGGTCAGCTTTGATGTTACGATTTTGGAGGAACCCTATTGTTGGTAATATACTTTCGAAATATATAATGCAGATCTTAGCTCTGGAAGAATGGACATTTCTATTAATGATTATAAGAAAAATTCCAGTATTTGCTGGAAGAAAAGAAAATACCAGTAGTATTTTCCTAGAACTCAGCCCTGTGAGCTGATATCAATGAATTTTACTACCACACAGTAATTTTTCCTTTTCCTCCCTTTTGTTGAAAAATCCGCGAACGAATGAAATAATTTACTCAGCAAGTATTAAACTTAATAAGCTATAAAATAGAACATTAACTATATAATTAATATAATTTGTATTTAGAGTCCTTATTTGCTTTGCTGGATGTAGCAACTTGTGCGTTGTTATCTAGCATACATGAATTCTCTTCTATTGTTAAATTGAACAATAAAGAATTTTCATATTTACTGAAATTGGGATAGGGTGGGGTCACTAATCTTGTTGTACAAATTTCAGATACTTTAATATAGAAACAGATGTGATGGATTTTGAGACATTTAAATTTTGTGCATGAATCTTTTGAAAGTTCCTAGTGAAGACAGGAGTGTATTCCAGAAATATATCATACAAATAAGCAAAAACAAAACTGTTCTTTCATGCGAAAAATTTGGATCGATACTAAGTCATGAAATTGCCTTCGGAACTTGCATTGCAGGACTGTCAGTTGAGAGAAATCGAAAAATTTTCTACTGCAAAAATAAGTAAAATTACAGAAAAACTTGAATAAATGATAAATGCCAAAGAATCATACTCGTTCATAGTAGTTCGATCTGATCTTGCTATGAATTTACTATTGCAATATAATATTTCGTTCATCTTTGTTTTTGTTAGTATATGCAAACAGATTTGGATAAGTTATTGAGCAAGTATAAAATGTAAGTTAATAAATTTAACTTTAAGTGTAATTGATGTAATTCGTTTTCACCGTCCGGATTTTCATTAGTGGAAGATTCATCTGGTGTGTTCTGCGCCATAGATTAATTTTTTTCTAGTGCTACAGTGAACAAGAATGAATTTTTATATTTACCGTTGTTGGGGTAGGTGGGGTCACTAATATCGTTCTACCTATTTCAGATACTTTACTTTACAAAGAAATGCGATCGATTTTTTTAATCTCAATATTGAACTAAAATGTTTGACAAAGCCTAGAGCAGAGAGGAGGGAGTCTATTCGAGAAATGCGTATTTAAATGAAATCAAATAAATCTGATTTTTGATTTTCAAATAATTGGATCGTAACGAGAGTAGGTGCTAATTAGCCAATTAAAACGTACATCGCAAGTCTATTACTCGATAAATATCTGAAATTTCTTTACGAAAATAAGAAGTATTCGAGAAAGAGCTTGAACAAATGAGAAATGCCAAAGAATATTGCTCGATCAAAGCAGTTCGATCTGGTCTTGCTATGAATTGACTATTGCAATATATTATTTCTCTCCTCTTTGTTTTTGTTAGTATATGCAAAGAGATTTGGATAACTTATTGAGCAACTATAAAGTGTAGTAAGTTAATAAATTTAACTATAAGTATAATTACTGTAACTCTAGTTCACTGCGTGTACTTATATTGGTGGATGTTGCAACTGCTGTATTATGCAGCTTAGATTAATTCTTTTCTATTGCCACAATGAAGAGCAATGCAGCTTATCGTCAGCGATATAGTGGTAGGGTGAGGTAACTAATATCGTTCTAAAGTTTCAGCTGATTTAGTTTAAAAAAAAATATCTCATTTCAAGGCTTATAAATTTTGTATTGAAAATTTGTCAACATATCTTACGAAAAGCGGAGTGTATTCGAGAGGTTTATATTAATAAGAAGAATGAATTTGAACTCTTATTTCATTTCACAACTTCGTTAATAAGAGGAAAACAATTTGATTTTTGATTTTAGTGTTACGATCGACACTTGAGCTAGAGATATATTCGCCATTCGCCTCAAAGCATACAAAACATGTCTGTTACTTTGGTGAGCTCACAGAAATCCATTACTTATAAATATAATATATATATATATATATATATATATATATATATATATATATATATATATTCAAAAATTACAAAATCAACTTGGCAAAGTACGAAATAAATACAGAATTCTTACTAGAACAGCATATTACGAGCTAATATTAATGGTAGAAATTTTCCTGCTCACTATTGGGATCGAATCATACAGTGGGCTCATTTAGATCATCACTCGCCTATTTCTGCGAATGCAATAGCAAGAAAATTAACGCTAATGCAATATGGATTCGGTGTTATAAGATATATGAATTTACCAATACATATGTTATTAATGTAATCGATATTTTCTGTCCAAAGCTTTTCAGAATCGTTGTTCTAGCTGGTGAGTTATGCTCCATAGAATAATTCTTTTTGAGTGCTGCGAGAAAGAGCAGTGCAGCTTTATGTTCAATGATATTGGTCTAGGGGGTGGGGGTGTTGTAACTAATGTTGTTCTAAGGTTTCAGATAATTTAGTCTTAAAAAGAATGTGTCTGATTTTAAGACATGTAAATTTTTCCTGAAAATTTTTTGAAACGGCTAGCGAAGAGAGGACTGTACTCGAGAAATGTATTTTATTCATAAGAAAGAAATTTTAACTGATATTTCATTTAACCAATTTGGATCGTAATGTCAGTTACTGGTATTCTTGCCGTTGAAAACATACATGACAGGTCTATAATTCTGGAGAAAACGAAAATTTCTATTATGAAAATAAGAAAAAGTAGAGAAAGAAAGTGAACAAGTGCGAAATTCCAAAGAAGATTTCTAAAATTTAGCAGTATGAGCTTATATTATTTTGATAAATTATAATATTAACTGCTAGCCTAAACTAATCCATACCATAATTCCATATCTTCCGCTAATATTTGCTACAAGTACTACCATAATTTAGGGAGCAGGGATTAATTAATGCGAGTGAAATCATTTAGCGAAATGCATACAAAAAATATAATAAATTTTTGCAGCCCACCATTGAAAAGCTTCATATTTTAACTGGTGAGTAATCCTAAAATAATGATTTCTTTAGCTAGAGTAAAAAATAATCAGTTTTTACATTCACTGCTTTTGTGACAAGGGGTAGCAGAGATTTCAGATGTTGCAAATCTAATCTGAAGAAACAAATTGAAAAATAAATTTAGATTTCATAGTAGAAAACTGTTGATATACTTCATGGCGAAAAGATCGTATTAGCCAAATTTGTATAATTACTTAGATGAAATAATACTGTTTCGGTCAGCTTTGATGTTACGATTTTGGAGGAACCCTATTGTTGGTAATATACTTTCGAAATATATAATGCAGATCTTAGCTCTGGAAGAATGGACATTTCTATTAATGATTATAAGAAAAATTCCAGTATTTGCTGGAAGAAAAGAAAATACCAGTAGTATTTTCCTAGAACTCAGCCCTGTGAGCTGATATCAATGAATTTTACTACCACACAGTAATTTTTCCTTTTCCTCCCTTTTGTTGAAAAATCCGCGAACGAATGAAATAATTTACTCAGCAAGTATTAAACTTAATAAGCTATAAAATAGAACATTAACTATATAATTAATATAATTTGTATTTAGAGTCCTTATTTGCTTTGCTGGATGTAGCAACTTGTGCGTTGTTATCTAGCATACATGAATTCTCTTCTATTGTTAAATTGAACAATAAAGAATTTTCATATTTACTGAAATTGGGATAGGGTGGGGTCACTAATCTTGTTGTACAAATTTCAGATACTTTAATATAGAAACAGATGTGATGGATTTTGAGACATTTAAATTTTGTGCATGAATCTTTTGAAAGTTCCTAGTGAAGACAGGAGTGTATTCCAGAAATATATCATACAAATAAGCAAAAACAAAACTGTTCTTTCATGCGAAAAATTTGGATCGATACTAAGTCATGAAATTGCCTTCGGAACTTGCATTGCAGGACTGTCAGTTGAGAGAAATCGAAAAATTTTCTACTGCAAAAATAAGTAAAATTACAGAAAAACTTGAATAAATGATAAATGCCAAAGAATCATACTCGTTCATAGTAGTTCGATCTGATCTTGCTATGAATTTACTATTGCAATATAATATTTCGTTCATCTTTGTTTTTGTTAGTATATGCAAACAGATTTGGATAAGTTATTGAGCAAGTATAAAATGTAAGTTAATAAATTTAACTTTAAGTGTAATTGATGTAATTCGTTTTCACCGTCCGGATTTTCATTAGTGGAAGATTCATCTGGTGTGTTCTGCGCCATAGATTAATTTTTTTCTAGTGCTACAGTGAACAAGAATGAATTTTTATATTTACCGTTGTTGGGGTAGGTGGGGTCACTAATATCGTTCTACCTATTTCAGATACTTTACTTTACAAAGAAATGCGATCGATTTTTTTAATCTCAATATTGAACTAAAATGTTTGACAAAGCCTAGAGCAGAGAGGAGGGAGTCTATTCGAGAAATGCGTATTTAAATGAAATCAAATAAATCTGATTTTTGATTTTCAAATAATTGGATCGTAACGAGAGTAGGTGCTAATTAGCCAATTAAAACGTACATCGCAAGTCTATTACTCGATAAATATCTGAAATTTCTTTACGAAAATAAGAAGTATTCGAGAAAGAGCTTGAACAAATGAGAAATGCCAAAGAATATTGCTCGATCAAAGCAGTTCGATCTGGTCTTGCTATGAATTGACTATTGCAATATATTATTTCTCTCCTCTTTGTTTTTGTTAGTATATGCAAAGAGATTTGGATAACTTATTGAGCAACTATAAAGTGTAGTAAGTTAATAAATTTAACTATAAGTATAATTACTGTAACTCTAGTTCACTGCGTGTACTTATATTGGTGGATGTTGCAACTGCTGTATTATGCAGCTTAGATTAATTCTTTTCTATTGCCACAATGAAGAGCAATGCAGCTTATCGTCAGCGATATAGTGGTAGGGTGAGGTAACTAATATCGTTCTAAAGTTTCAGCTGATTTAGTTTAAAAAAAAATATCTCATTTCAAGGCTTATAAATTTTGTATTGAAAATTTGTCAACATATCTTACGAAAAGCGGAGTGTATTCGAGAGGTTTATATTAATAAGAAGAATGAATTTGAACTCTTATTTCATTTCACAACTTCGTTAATAAGAGGAAAACAATTTGATTTTTGATTTTAGTGTTACGATCGACACTTGAGCTAGAGATATATTCGCCATTCGCCTCAAAGCATACAAAACATGTCTGTTACTTTGGTGAGCTCACAGAAATCCATTACTTATAAATATAAATATATATATATATATATATATATATATATATATATATATATATATATATTCAAAAATTACAAAATCAACTTGGCAAAGTACGAAATAAATACAGAATTCTTACTAGAACAGCATATTACGAGCTAATATTAATGGTAGAAATTTTCCTGCTCACTATTGGGATCGAATCATACAGTGGGCTCATTTAGATCATCACTCGCCTATTTCTGCGAATGCAATAGCAAGAAAATTAACGCTAATGCAATATGGATTCGGTGTTATAAGATATATGAATTTACCAATACATATGTTATTAATGTAATCGATATTTTCTGTCCAAAGCTTTTCAGAATCGTTGTTCTAGCTGGTGAGTTATGCTCCATAGAATAATTCTTTTTGAGTGCTGCGAGAAAGAGCAGTGCAGCTTTATGTTCAATGATATTGGTCTAGGGGGTGGGGGTGTTGTAACTAATGTTGTTCTAAGGTTTCAGATAATTTAGTCTTAAAAAGAATGTGTCTGATTTTAAGACATGTAAATTTTTCCTGAAAATTTTTTGAAACGGCTAGCGAAGAGAGGACTGTACTCGAGAAATGTATTTTATTCATAAGAAAGAAATTTTAACTGATATTTCATTTAACCAATTTGGATCGTAATGTCAGTTACTGGTATTCTTGCCGTTGAAAACATACATGACAGGTCTATAATTCTGGAGAAAACGAAAATTTCTATTATGAAAATAAGAAAAAGTAGAGAAAGAAAGTGAACAAGTGCGAAATTCCAAAGAAGATTTCTAAAATTTAGCAGTATGAGCTTATATTATTTTGATAAATTATAATATTAACTGCTAGCCTAAACTAATCCATACCATAATTCCATATCTTCCGCTAATATTTGCTACAAGTACTACCATAATTTAGGGAGCAGGGATTAATTAATGCGAGTGAAATCATTTAGCGAAATGCATACAAAAAATATAATAAATTTTTGCAGCCCACCATTGAAAAGCTTCATATTTTAACTGGTGAGTAATCCTAAAATAATGATTTCTTTAGCTAGAGTAAAAAATAATCAGTTTTTACATTCACTGCTTTTGTGACAAGGGGTAGCAGAGATTTCAGATGTTGCAAATCTAATCTGAAGAAACAAATTGAAAAATAAATTTAGATTTCATAGTAGAAAACTGTTGATATACTTCATGGCGAAAAGATCGTATTAGCCAAATTTGTATAATTACTTAGATGAAATAATACTGTTTCGGTCAGCTTTGATGTTACGATTTTGGAGGAACGCTATTGTTGGTAATATACTTTCGAAATATATAATGCAGATCTTAGCTCTGGAAGAATGGACATTTCTATTAATGATTATAAGAAAAATTCCAGAATTTGCTGGAAGAAAAGAAAATACCAGTAGTATTTTCCTAGAACTCAGCCCTGTGAGCTGATATCAATGAATTTTACTACCACACTGTAATTTTTCCTTTTTCTCCCTTTTGTTGAAAAATCCGCGAACGAATTAAATAATTTACTCAGCAAGTATTAAACTTAATAAGCTATAAAATAGAACATTAACTATATAATTAATTTAATTCGTATTTAGAGTCCTAGGACTGTCAGTTGAGAAAATCGAAAAATTTTCTACTGCAAAAATAAGTAAAATTACTGAAAAACTTGAATAAATGATAAATGCCAAATAATCTTACTCGTTCATAGTAGTTCGATCTGATCTTGCTTTGAATTTACTATTGCAATATAATATTTCTTTCATCTTTGTTTTGGTTAGTATATGCAAACAGATTTGGATAAGTTATTGAGCAAGTATAAAATGTAAGTTAATAAATTTAACTTTAAGTATAATTGATGTAATTCGTTTTCACCGTCCGGATTTTCATTAGTGGAAGATTCATCTGGTGTGTTCTGCGCCATAGATTAATTTTTTTTCTAGTGCTACAGTGAACAAGAATGAATTTTTATATTTACCGTTGTTGGGGTAGGTGGGGTCACTAATATCGTTCTACCTATTTCAGATACTTTACTTTACAAAGAAATGCGATCGATTTTTTTAATCTCAATATTGAACTAAAATGTTTGACAAAGCCTAGAGCACAGAGGAGGGAGTCTATTCGAGAAATGCGTATTTAAATGAAATCAAATAAATCTGATTTTTGATTTTCAAATAATTGGATCGTAACGAGAGTAGGTGCTAATTAGCCAATTAAAACGTACATCGCAAGTCTATTACTCGATAAATATCTGAAATTTCTTTACGAAAATAAGAAGTATTCGAGAAAGAGCTTGAACAAATGACGAATGCCAATGAATATTGCTCGATCAAAGCAGTTCGATCTGGTCTTGCTATGAATTGACTATTGCAATATATTATTTCTCTCCTCTTTGTTTTTGTTAGTATATGCAAAGAGATTTGGATAATTTATTGAGCAACTATAAAGTGTAGTAAGTTAATAAATTTAACTATAAGTATAATTACTGTAACTCTAGTTCACTGCGTGTACTTATATTGGTGGATGTTGCAACTGCTGTGTTATGCAGCTTAGATTAATTCTTTTCTATTGCCACAATGAAGAGCAATGCAGCTTATCGTCAGCGATATAGTGGTAGGTTGAGGTAACTAATATCGTTCTAAAGTTTCAGATGATTTAAGTAGATAGGCTATGGGCATTCCAGCACATGGTCATTCTGGCACACCCCCAACCCCCTGAAATCTGTGCTTTGTCCCTGTGGGCATTCAAGCACACCTCCCCCCCTTTGAAACTGTGCTGAGCATCCCTGCATATTGTAATGTATAGAGAATGAGGTCACCTCCCAAAACGATGCCGCTCTCGCTATATTATATTAGATAATGAGAGAGAGAGAGAGAGAGAGAGAGAGAGAGAGAGAGAGAGAGAGAGAGAGAGAGAGAGAGAGAGAGATGGGGAACGACTCGTTTCATCATTTCCATTCATTACATTTCATTCGAGTGATGTTTCTTCACGATGAAAATTTAATATGCGTATGAGAAAAGCGAACACCGTTGATGGTTATCTATTATTATATAAAATGCGTGCCCATTACTGTATACTGAAAGCGAGTTATTTTTCTTTGCCGCTCCCACACCTTGCATCCTCTTAGTTTCGATCGAGGATAATATCTATGCGTTTGTAAAAGGGAGTGAGTATGGAAAACCAGAGTACAAGTATCTATTTTGAAAGAGGCCTACTTCTCGGAAAAGTATGGGAAAGGGTCCGAATAGAGGCGAACACTAGTGCAACTGAGGTAGACCGTTGTCAATCAGTATAATCTGCTTAAACTCATAATGCACTTTGCGTTGGTGGTTGTGGATGTCTATCGTTATAGAAAACAGGTGCACCAATACTGAAAGCGACTTATTTTTCTTTGCCGGGCTCACACCCCCCTCCCCCCTGTACCCTCATTAGTATAATCCGCTTACCTGTTCTAATGCGCTTGCCGCAGATGCACGTGCAAGACCGAGGTGAACTCGTCAATTAGGATAACTATAACCAAGATGATTTTCGTTTTCTTTGTAACTCTCTAGATTTGTATCTTGTTGATTTCGACCGAGTATAATATCCTTGGGATTGAAAAGAAGAGAGTGCTTGCGGGAAACCAATGTATAGTTCTATTTTCGAAAAGGTACACTGCTTGGAAGGAGCATGTGAAAGCGGGTCTGACGAGAGGCGAGCACGTGCACCTCTTGACCGACTGACTGAGGTTAACTCATCAATTACGATAATGCGCTTTCCGTTGATGGTTATAAATGTCTATTGTTATAGCAAACACGGGAGACAATACGATATACTGTAAGCAAGATTATGTTTCTATTTTTCTTTGTCACTCCCTCGCTTTAAATCTTTACGATTTCGGTAGAATACAACGTCAATGCGATTGGAAATCCAAGGGAGTGACTGTGGGAAACCAGCATATAGGCGTTCTATTTTCAAATGGTTTATTTCTTGGCAGGAACATGGAAAAGTAGGTCGAAGGAGAGGCGAACACGTGCGCCTCTCGATATACTGACCGAGGGTGACTGATCATATATCAGGTATGTGAATAAGTCTTTCCCGTTTTTTTTCAAATTTTGAGCCTTTATTGTGAAAAAATGGTTACAAATGAATTATTGAAAGTATTGGCCGTCGCTAGCTACAACTTTTTCCCATCTTTCTGGCAACATACGAATCCCGTTGCGAAAAACTTCGACCGGTTTGGCCTCTATCCAGTCATCCACCCATTTTTTGGCTTCCTCGTAGGAATGGAAGTGCTGGTCAGCCAGGCCATGCGTCATCGATCTGAAGAGATGGTAATCAGACGAAGCAACGTCTGGACTATACGGCGGGTGGGGTAGGACTTCCCATTTGAGCGTTTCTAAGTATGTTTTCACCGGCGGTGCAACATGTGGGCGAGCATTGTCATGTTGCAAAATAACTTTGTCGTGCCTGTCGGAGTATTGTGGCCGTTTTTCTCGCAGTGTGCGGCTCAAACGCATCAATTTTCGTCGATAGACCTCGCCTGTGATCCTTTCATTCGGTTTCAGAAGCTCATAGTAAACCACACCTAACGTATACACTTTTCATCGCCAGTCACGATACGATGCAGAAAACCCTTTCTTTTATGTCGCTGAAGCAGCTGTTCGCAAGTGAAAAAACGCCGTTCGACGTCTCTCAGCTTCAGTTCGTACGGCACCCAATTTCCTTGCTTTTGGATCATTCCCATGGCTTTCAAACGCTTGGAAATGGTTGTTCGGTCAACTCCCAATTCTTCAGCAAGTTCTTCTTGCGTTTGACAAGAATCTTCATCAAGCAAAGTCGCCAATTCTCGATCTTCAAAGATTTGCGGCCGCCCGGAATGCTCCTTGTCTTCCACGTCGAAATCACCGCTTTTGAAGCGTCGAAACTATCCGCGAACACTTGAATCATCGACACAACCTTCTCCATAAGCCTCCTGAAGCAATCGATGCGTCTCGGCAGCAGATTTCTTCAAATTGAACCAATAAAGTGAAACTTCCCGCAAATGACGTCGACTCGGCTCAAATTTCGACATTTTCACGATATCAAAAATTTATGATGCGAAAAAATTTTAACTAATGTGTTAGTATGGAATTGTTGACATATGAATAAGCTTTGATTATGACATATGTAACCATTGAATACTCGCACAGTATTGGTGGCGCCATCTCTTACAAAAAACGGGAAAGACTTATTCACACTCCTAATAGTTTAATCCGCTTATCGTTAATGGTTATAGATGAGTATTGTTATAAGGAACAGGTGAGATCATATTAAATGCTGGAATCGAGGTATTTTTTCTTTATTAGTGCTACGCTTTCTCGCTCGAATAAAGAAGAACGTGAAACCGCCTAAAATCATAGATCATACGAGATAGACAGGTCATTAGAAAGATTATAGCGAGCGATTGTGGGGAAAAATTTTGTCTTTGCTAGGCGCACGCTTAGCTCATTATTGCATATGGAGTGATACAATTTCCACCAATGACGAATAACGTACGCTTCACCGAGTCTCAGAGGGAGGAGAAAATTTGTGTTCCTCCACCAATGAGGAATAATATACGCTTTGCCGTGGCTGAGAGGCGGGAGGTTAAAATTTTTATTTGGTCCATCAGAAAAGTATAACCGATCACCATACAAGTAAGTGGTGGGAGGGGGATGAATTATCAAGGAGGGAGGAGAAAACTTGTGCTTCAGCACCAATGAGGAAAATTTTCTTGCATCAAAGTAGAAGGGGTGAACCATCCTTCCCATAAGATAGTAAACGAAGGCGGTTCTTCTTTTTTATTTTTTTAACCAATAGAAACGTTTTCTCATAGAAAGACAGCACTGGAAAACTGTATAAAAGCGTAATCGCAGTCAGTTTTTCCATCACAATCTGCCTTCAAATTTCAAAGATTAATAATATTAAAAATTGGAACAATGAAGGTAGCTGTGAGCACGGCAGGCAGCGGCAGAAGCAACGGCAACAACAACAGCAACAGCATCAGCACCGGGAAGTGGCTGCCTGCTGTCGAAAAGGCTCCGCGAAGCAGGGGGAAGTACCTGAAATCCATGGATTTGTTTGGGGAGGAAGAGCAGGAGGAGGAGGATGCACGGCCGACGACGCCAATGTCAATCATCGCAGCCTCGCTGACAAGGGCTGTAACGCCCTGCCTTGAAGAAGAGGTAAGGAGCTTCCCAGGCACCGCAACCGATTGGAAAGCGCTCTATCGAAGAGCGCAGGAGATAACGGAAGCCATCCGTCAAGCGGTCAATTTCGCGGAATTTTTCGAAAAGCTAGATGGAGGTAAGGAAAATAATAATTTGTTTTAATATTCTTCTATTTTAAATATATTTATTTATATATAATTTATACAATATATTATATAATATAAATATTAAATAATATATTTATTTATATATTTAATTTTAGAATATATTTAATTTTAATATATTAATATTAATATGTATGATTTTTTGTTTATCTGTTATAGGGACGAAGAATGGAAGCGATGGGCATCGCAAACGGTCAAGGAGCCCTTCGGTGAGGAAGGAAAGAAAACGAAGCCGTCCGAGAACACCGAGGATGACGCAGCACTACAGCCGCAGCCCATCCATCGCAAGTATGCGATATTCAAGCTGCTCGAGCGTTAAGGAAATCAACGCCGAACCTCCCCCAGCGCAGCCAAGAATAGTGCAAGATGTAAGATTAGAAAAAAAATGCAATTAAATTGAATTCAAATAAAAAATGCTTTGTATAAAATCTTTGAAAAAATAATAAAAACAAATATATTGTATTTTATAACAAAATGAATGAAATGTAAAAAAAATAATAAAAATATATATATATTGTATTTTATAACAAAATGAATGAAATGTAAAAAAAAATAAAATATAACAATAGAAATATAAAATATAAATATATAAATAGAAATATAAAAATGTATGATAAAATAAAGAAAAATAAATAAAGAAATGGGAAAAAAAACAAAATTATGACGTTTTACCATCTTTTATCATTCCTACCTTTCCGCATAGAAGTAGAGTACCTTTCCTCATAAAGACCGTACATTAAATTAATATTACATTAATAATAATTTAATTAATTAACAATAATAATAATTATATATTAATAGTATATAATAATAGTAATTAATAATAAATAATTTTATTATGTCTCATCAAAAATAAAATAATTTAATCATCCTTAATATAATTAATAAAAACCCTTTATTTCATTCATATTATTAATTAAAATTAATTGAAACAGTTTTTGTATTTAAGATTATCATGTTTATGTAATTTGAAAAAAAAAATCAACAGAAATATTTCAAAGATGTTTGCAATTACCAAAGGTAAAAGCAGGACACGAACGATTTTTTTCTTATGTCTACTTGAAAAGGATTGTACTAAAATAGGCGAGCAAGCGGAAACTGGGAAGTGAGGCCGAACACGCAACGGAGCACCCAGATGAATAAATGGGAAGCACCCCACGCACGGGAAGGGGGTTTGGGGGGGTCTTTCCCGATGTCTCCAAAAAAAATTTTTTGGAGACATATTTCTTGGAAATGCACAATTTCCAAGAATTTTGTGAAAATTCTAGGAAATTGTGTATTTCCGAGAATTTTTTTTTAATACTTGATAGTATGAAGTTTTTTTTATTCATTCTAAAATTTTTTCACTTATTTACTATTTAGTTATGTTATTAAATTACTTCATCATTTTTTTTACTTATTTATTTATTTATTAATTTTTTTAAAACTTCTTCAATATTTTTTAAAATTATTTAAAAACTAAAACATTATAGGAATAATATAATATAAGAATTTATATTATATTATTTATATAATACAATAATATTAATAATTGAAATAAAAGTTACAAATCTGATTTTTCAAGATATATAGTATTTATTAATATAATTTTTTACAAATTTCATTTTTAAATTTAATTAAAAAAAATTAATATTTATTTATTTATTAGTTTATAGTATTATAAATCTGGAATTAGAAAAAAAAAGTATAAGAAAGTATGAAAAAGTATGAAAAAGTATAAAAATGTATGAAAAAGTATGAACAATGTATGAACATTGTATAAAAATATACTTTTCCATAAAGTTTATTTTTTATTACTTTCTGAAATATATACATGAAATAATTATAAAGATAATTATAAGTATGCAAATTACTTACATATTTGGCAGAATGATTGTCAACCATTTCTTCTTCTCTCGTCCCTTCACATATAATTTTTTTACTCCAGTACAGCATATTTCTAATGTTCTTTGAAGCCTATGGTATGGAATGTCACCAGTATCCCATTCAAGCCCATGGTAATCACGCTGCAACCAGTGAACTGTTTTTTTTCATTCCATTTCATTCATATTCTTCTCATTCTAACACGCTATTGAATGTTTTCTATCGCAGGCTTGACATTGTGCTGCCACTTCTGTTTCCCCTTCTCCTTATTTTTCATTTTCTTTTAAAAGCCAGACAGTTTCTTGGAGGAACACAGTTTTTACACCACAGTTAAATAAGTTCAGTTTAATCTTTCTTATTTTTTCTATTGCCAGTTATACAAGTGTGTTAAAGACGCAATATTAAGTGAAGTTTGATATATTTTAAATATTTTTTTTAATATATTTTATTAATTCACGTTAAAATAAATGTAAAATGGCTTATCTTTCGTCTGTCGAATTTCAAGTGAAACAACTTCGTGATATTTACGAACGTGTTAGTGAATTGAACGTAATCGAACTCGAGAATTATTCAACAATAACTGAACAGACTTTGTTAGAGCTGAGAGAATTTGGAAAAAAACAAGGTCTCTCTCGAGCAGAAAATCAAAAATGTTTAACATCTCTTATTCATTTGTCATGTTTACAAGCAGGATTTCGTTTCTATCTTGATAGTGCAGCACCAATTGGAGGTAGTCTAATCCCTATCGAGTCAGCTAAAGTCGAATGGCGAGATGTTCAATCAACTTTTAAAAATTGAATAAGGACAGGTGTTGTGGTTAATTTAAAACATGTGGACATTTTAAGTTTCTTGCTCGATGCACAGAAGCTCTTCGAAGATAAAGTACAAGCATGCTTACAAGAATATGGTGCAATAAAAGTAAATTCTGATTTTATGTCAGTATTTTCCATGCAGAAAAATGGAGAGGAAACAACAGATATTAAATATTTCACAAGTATGAGTGCTACAGTATACATGTCTACTGATTTAGGCAAATGGTATGAGGAACATATTAAGGACCCTCTTCTTAAAAGATTCTGGATGGACATTAAAAAGTATTCCTAAGTTCATAGCATCAAAAAGAGCATGTATCAATATCCATAACACTGATAATCAATGCTTTAAATACGCTATTCTTTCAGCATTACATCCAAATGAAAAAAATCCTCAAAGAGTTCATAATTATGATAAATATGCAAACGAGTTGAACTTTGGTGATATAGAATTTCCTGTAAAACTAAAAGATGTTTCCAAATTTGAAAAATGGAATAATATTTCAGTAAATGTTTATATGCTTAGAAAGTATGGATCGAAATATGAAGTATCACCTTGTCATATGTCATTAAACAAGAAGGAGAAACATGCAAATCTTCTTCTCATTCAAGATTTCTACATCGATGAGTATGAAGAAAATAATATTTCTGACGATAATGGAAGTGTACCTAAATTCCATTATGTTGCGATTAAAAGTATATCCAGAGTTGTAGGTTCACAAGTCAGCAAGACTCACCAAAAATTATACCATTGTGAAAGATGTTTACAACACTTTTATAGTGAGGAAAGGTTAGAAAATCATGAAAATGTTTGTAAAAATATTAACGATTGTCGAATAAATTTACCAAACTCATCGAATAATATTTTAAAATTTGAAGATTATAATAAAGGGGAAAAAGTACCTTTTGTAGTTTACGCTGATTTTGAATGCTTATTAAAACCTACAGAAAATGAAAATGCTTTTCAACTCCACCAGGGATACAGTATAGGATTTTATGTAAAATGTAGCTTTGATGACAAATTATCCGTTTACAAAGCATATAGACAGAAAAGTGCAGACGATGAGACACCCGCAAGCTAGTTTGTGCGTGAATTAAAATCAATTGGTGAGCAGATTGATCATCTCTATAAAAATCCAAAACCAATGAAACTCACAGATGATGAAGAGTTGACTTTTAAATGCTCGACCGTTTGCCATATATGTCAAAAACCATTTTTACACTACTCCAGGATTAACATTTACAGCAGCTCTAAAAATGACAAAGGTAGAATTAGAGCTTCTAACAGATATTAACATGTTATTATTTATTGAATCAGGCATTCGAGGTGGAATAAGTCAGTGCTGCAATCGATATGCAAAGGCAAGTAATCCATACATGGGATCGACATATGATGAAAAAAAGAAGACAAAGACACTTTTATATTATGATATAAATAATTTGTATGGATGGGCGATGGTACAGCATTTACCAGTTGGTAAATTTAAATGGGTTGATAATGAATCAAATCGTGACTTTTTCAATACACCATCAGATTCGGACGTAGGTTATATTGCAAGTAGATTTGGAGTATCCAGAGGAAATACGTGATATTCATCGTGATTTACCTTTCTATGCCGAGCATCGTACACCACCTGGCTCAAAACAAAAGAAACTTCTAACTACTTTGAACGATAAAACAAGGTATATAATTCATTATCGCGCCCTTAAGCAAGCGCTCGACAATGGTCTTCGATTGAAAAAAGTACATAGAATTTTGAGCTTTGAACAGAAATCTTGGTTAAAATCATATGTTGTACTAAATACTGAAAAGCGGAAGCATGCAAAGAATGAATTTGAAAAACTCTTTTATAAACTGTTAATTAATGCTGTTCATGGAAAATGTATTGAGCGAGAGCGATCTCACGGTGATGTACGGTTAGTAAATAAATTTACTGGCCTATATGGAGCAGAAGCACGCATAGCTCTACCTAATTATCATAGCTGTGCAATTTTTGTTGAAAATTTAGTTACCATTCAGCTGAAAAAAACAAGTGTAAGAATCAAAAACCCTATATACGTTGGGCTTTGTATCCTCGATTTATCAAAAACATTAGTCTATGATTTTCACTACTCTTACATGAAACAGCGAGTGGGCGAAAAGTGTAAGCTCTTGTATACTGACACTGATAGCTTGATATATGAAGTAGAGGACATTGATATGTATCAAATAATGAAAGAAGATATTCATAGATTTGATACTTCTGATTATGATGAAAATAATCAGTATGGTATTCCACGTGAAAATAAAAAAATTCCTGGACTAATGAAAGATGAATGTAATGGAAAGATCATGATGGAATTGATTGGTTTACGAAGTAAAATGTACAGTATTTTAGTTGATGGAGGAGGAATAGTAAAAAAAGCTAAAGGTATTAAATCGGGTGTAGTGAAGAAATCAATTAGATTCGATGATTATAGAAGATGCCTGGAAGACCTCGTAATTATACAACGAGAGCAGTGCACCATTCGCTCAAAATTACACATAGTGCATACAGAAAAACAGAAAAAAATTGCCCAAAGTCCATTTGATGATAAAAGATACTTATTGCCTAATACTACAGACACATTACCTTGGGGTCACTATAAAATCCTAGAAGAGTAAATGTTGGAAGCTGCAAGTAAGGTAGAGAGGGAAATAATGGGAAGTACAGGTCAGCAAATCGAAGAGGAGGGGAAGGATAATGTGAGGGGATACGATGAGTCCAATGGAAAAAGAGCTCAAGTAGGTTTAGCACTGGAGAAGAAGAGAGGGAGAATACAATCGGCAATGAGATTCGAGTCACGGCAGATGCACATGCAGAACAAGAAAGTAGGGATAAAGTAACTAATGAAAATCAAGTTATGCGAGAAATAGTGACGCTCTATAGCAATCAAGGAGAACCAATAAGCATTGAGTATAATATATCTGACGAACTAATGCACGAATGGAATCCTGAAGAAATTTTGAAAGTCTTGGAAGGGGTAAGCTCAGTTGGAGCCGAGGGAAGGGATGCACTCTGTGAGGCAATGGAAGAAGCAGAAATTATGGTGGGGAATCAGCTATATGAAGAGATGGAGGATGACGAGGAACTCATTCGAGCAGTTGAAGAGTTTGAGAATTATCTGCCATCTCCAAAGAAAACAAGACTAATCTAATAAGGTAAGATTCGTAGTTAATTTTTTCTTTAAAAAAAAAATTAATTTTTTTTTTACTATGTTAGAATTAAAAAGAAAAAATTTTTTTCTTTTCTTTAGAATGGACTTAGCTACTCTTAACAAGATATCTGAGAGCGAGTTCATGCCGCGGAAGAAATGTACAGAATTGGAGAAAAATCAGCAGTACATGGTGACTGCTCTTAAGCAAGTCTCTATAAGATATGGCACCAAAGTCGTTGCGGAGCTGGACGATAACTTTCAAATATTTTTGCCGCAAAAGATATCTTCGGCATTATTAAAAGAAGAAGAATTTTTCATAAATATGGCTAACAAAACAAATAAGCTTTGTTTATTTATAGTGTATCAAGGCGGTAGTTGTTTTAAGTTTAACACTTCTACTTCTTAAATATTAATAAAACACACATAGATTAATTTCTTATCATTATTTATTTGTAAAAAAAATCAAAACATGTATAACTTAATTACATAAATAAATATTATAATCATAATACACTGTCTTTCATATTTAATAACTAGTGACGTTCCACATATCCATATATTTTACTTATATATTGCTTTCATTTAATTTCTTTTTTATTTATCCAACTATTATGCTCACTATTGAATCCTAACCATTTAACATACACGCGGTTACCACTCCGTTTTAGCACTTTTTCTACTAGATAAATTTCAGGGTACTTAGTCTTTTGAATTTCAGTTTCATAAAAACCTCCATGTACAGGCTTATCGTAATAATCTTTAACGTGATAAGTTACTGGATCAGTTTTTACAATTCTTGATATTGTAAAAATTTCAGTAGACCAATCAGGTGTATAGCCTTTTTCAAAAATATGTTTTATTTTACTTATTCGTACATTATCTCCGACATTGTATTTCGGTTTTTTCCTTGCTATCATCTCAATTGAAAAACGCTTCTTCACCTCCCTTTCGTTTTCTTGGCTTACATTTTCAGGCTCAATTCCTATTGTTCGATGTTTTCTTGAATTGTAAGCTTTCAGTAAATCTGGAATTGTATCCACATTGCATTTTTTAAGGT
The DNA here is from genome assembly GCA_018907035.1 of Sycobia sp. Sy_11. Classification (NCBI taxonomy): domain Eukaryota; kingdom Metazoa; phylum Arthropoda; class Insecta; order Hymenoptera; family Epichrysomallidae; genus Sycobia; species Sycobia sp. Sy_11. Next base: position 4,298,727 of record JACCIC010000023.1, read on the forward strand.
TCTATTAAATCGTTCACAAATACTTGCATGAAGATTACTGTGTGAAGAGTATAGATTTATCTTATACTTTTTCATGAGCTTTTGGAAGTGTGAATTGTAAAATTCTTTTCCTTGATAAGTTTGTAGATTTGATGGTACTCTTCCATGTTTCAATATCGTATTCATAGCGAGAGTAACATCGTTACCATTCTTTGACTTTACTGGTTTAGCCCAAGCATACTTCGAAAATTAAATCTATAACAGTGAGTAAGTAACGAAACCCTTTATTCTCCTTAGAGTAAGGTATCATTTCTACAAGATCTGCCTGCCAAGTTTCATCTATACCACGTATATCATATTTTCTTCGCTTATATCTGCGACGGGCAGGTTTGTGTAGCTCTTCAACCACTTTTTGTTTTATTTCCTTCTGACTTTGCCTTTGCTGATCTTGTCGGTGCATTTGTTTTCCTGTTAATATCTATTATAATAGCATTCAAATTCGAAACCGATTTTGTCATAGTTTCTCATTTAAACGAGTATGTGAGTTACTAAGAGTTTTCAGTTTCGATTCCAGTTCTGATTTATCCTGATTAGTTTTCATAAGATTTTTATCGAAATTATTCATTCTTTCTTCCAATTTAAATCGATTTTCATTATGTGTATAATATTTTTGATAAAGATCTTTGAATTTCTCTTCTATTATCAAGCCATTTTGTTCTCATTTTCTTTTAGAATTTCATTAATTTTGGAAAATACAGTATTTAGTTCCTTCTGCAAGATTACATATAACGTTTTTACACAAACTGCATCAGTACTTTCAATAGCTTCACCAACATTACAAAGACGTTTATTTTCTATATGAAAATTGCCATCTGTTGTGAAATTGTATCCAACGCCTGGAGGACCTCGACTCCCTTTCGAGTCTCTCAAATTTCTTCCAAACAAGTCGAGACTCATGATGATACTGATTGAAGAATAGACGAATGTGTATTAATATATATATCCTATTTCACGCAGTTCTTCAATAATTGAATGGATTTCATTGATATGATTGTTATTTCCAGCTGATTGTTCGGCAATTAGTAATATTAGTCTCTCAACAAGCTCATTCGGATCATCCCGGTACACTAACTCTATTGAAGAATCTTTCTTTGCTATTTTATATTTAGGTAGGTGACCTCCCCCTCTTTTTTTGTATGACTGGTGCGAAACATTGGTGCAATGATGTTGAAATATTTTCTACTCTTCGATGAGCGTAATTTTTCCGGTGAGCATTTGTTGCTTCTAGAATACTGCGATAATTTTCACGATCTGCTGCACTTATTAATGTGTCGTCTGGTTCTTTTTTAATAAGTAGCTCCATTAGTCCATTACTTTTAGGATAAGTTAAATCTTTCACTTTTATTTTATTATCGTCAAATATAATTTCAGAATCGCCAAGCATGTATATACCTCCAATATTTCTTACTCCATATATGTTATCAAATTTACTGCGGCTTTGATCTAAAATATTCGATTTAACATTGTCTTCATGCATAGATTTGAATGTCGAATTCATCATTGAGTTATCTAATAAGGCAAAATCATCATCGGAATCATAATCTTTCATGGAAGCTGAGCGAATATTATTATCTATCATAAAACTCAACTTTTTTCGGGATCTAGTTAGTTTTCTAATGCTCTGATCATTCGAAATGAGATTAGAAGACTGTACACTATTTGATTCGACAAGCTTTTCAAGTGGTGTAATGACTTGAGAGGTTTCAATGTATCTCCTACAACTTTTTCGAGATTCTCTCTCTCCTGTTTCAATAGTGCAGATTTTCTTTTAATAGCTTTACGAGCTTGCATCAACTCGCTAAGAATACTCTTTTGTTTCTCAATGTCCGACATGATGACGTGTTGCTGTATAAAATTGAACCGAGTGATTAAGATTTTTTAAATTTCTTTTTATTGCAAAACAGTCAAAACCTTTTCTGTATCTACCAGCATCCATCGTTCTATCTTTATCAATAACAGCAAATCCATATTTATCATTTTTCCAGCATTCAGTACAAAAATTACGAAACTCGTTGAAAGACAGATCAGTATTGACATGGTCATCATAAATATGTTTTAAATTAACATCATCTTGTCGATAAATTACTAACATATTAATATTATCTCTAATAAGATGTTTTGGTATATGAGCATATGACTAGCATAGGTAGAAGCAGTCTACACTTTTATGTCTCCCCATACAGAAAACTGCTCTGACGATATCTTGCTTCTCACAAGCTACATCATCAAAAATCATAATTGAATTGGGCAATGCTTCATCCGGTGATATTACAGATTCATGTTCACTAAACGGGAAATATGAGATGCCTTCGACTGGTTCTATGACTTTTTTGAGAAATTGATACTTTGGTTGATTTAACGATTTTCAATAAACATACACATTCTCGAATCTAAGACCATTGGGATGAATGATTAAAGCTAATAAGCTATTTGTTTTTCCGCAGTTTGATGAACCGCAGAATACTACTCGTATACTATCTGGTAGCAATTCTCCGTGTCGCTTCCTTCGTTTTTCCTTTCCAAAATCAAAGTTAGCGACAGGCAGTTTCACGTTCTGCTCAGTGAAATCCATGTTGATATGACAAAGTCTAGTTTATCATTAACTGAAGTAAATATATAAATGTTGATTTTATATTTTCAATCATCAGTTATAATTTGACTGCCAAAGATGATTGAGCATAAAACTCGGAAGCATTCAAAAAAGGAAGGACGTGGATTGCTCGATAGAGTAATCAACAATTTACCTATCGAAATGCATCTTCCTGGTTATCAATACTGTGGCCCTGGAACTAAATTAACAAAGCGATTAAAAAGGGGTGATCCGGGAATAAATGAACTAGATAAGGCATGTTAAGAACATGACATTGAGTACTCTAATAAAAACAGTAATCGTAAAGTGGCTGACATAAAGCTTGCTAATAAATCTTGGCAACTGATTAAAGCTAAAGATGCTAGTCTTGCGGAGAAAGCGTCAGCTCTAGCGGTTGCCAGTGCTATGATATTAAAGGCAAAAACTGGAATGGGGCTGAAATTCAACAAATTGGTGACAGCAGTGAAAAAATCATTGAAATCAGGTAAACATTCACGCAAAGTCATACAGTCCGCCTTAAAAGGTGCTCGTCAAGCTCTTAAGAATAGTGGTTGTAAGAAGAAAGTTCTCATTCCACGTGTGATACCCCTTCCGTCTAAAATTGGCGGAGTTATTCCTTTCCTTATTCCACTGTTCGCAGTACTAAGTGCAACTGGTGCTTTAGCCGGAGGTGCTGCTGGAATAGCTAAAGCAGTAAATGATGCTAAAGCTGCGCAGAAAGATTATCAAGAAAGTAAGCGACATAATAAGACGATGGAAGCTATTGCTTTAGGTAAAGGTCTCTATCTGAAGCCATATAAACGTGGAATGGGATTATTTCTCAAACCGCATGTCGGACACGGTCTAATTGAAAGAAAAAAAACTTCAATTTAATTTTGCCAAATCGTCCACTAACAAACTATGATCTTATAAAATATGCACATATATTACAAATTCCATATTTTCGAGGTGTTTTCATGAGAAATAGCCTTCCTCGTAATGGGCCATGGAATAACGAATCTGCCATTGTTAATCTCGATGATTCGCAAAATAAAGGTACCCATATGGTCAGTTATCGAAAGAGAGGATCTGACGTCACCTACTTTGATAGCTTTGGTGACCTCAAACCTCCCATAGATCTTATGAAATATTTCAATGTGAAAGAAGTGAAATACAACTATACAAGATATCAGAATTTCGACTCATTCATTTGCGGTCATCTTTGTCTTCGTTTTTTAACTGAGACTTTAACGTTACACTTTACACTTTAACGTGAGACTTTTTTTAAATTCTCAATATTATCCATACAATAATTAAAACCTTGACATATCTAATAATCAATAAGCAATACTGTATGATATGTATGCAAATTTCCAAAAAAACATACTATACAAGGGATCCTCAACCACTGCTTTCAAAGAAACAGTTTCTCGATAATGAACCTCTCATAGTGATTGATTGCTCACGACAAAATGAATTAGAATTTGAGGCTAAAGAGAACTTTCCAGCCAATACTACAGCTTATTACTTGATCTTGCACGATCGCATAGTTCAGTATAATCCCATCAGTGGAGATGTAAGAAAGGTTATTTAAATATTGCTAAATTCAAAGAAGAAGCAAAATGAAAAAAAAAAATAAAAAAAATAAAAAAAGTAGTTGACTTTGCTATAGGCATCACGGCACATAAAGATATTCTACTACACCTAAAGTCTACTCACCTGTCAAGTGCGACATGCCCCCCCAGCCCTCTAGTAGAGAACCCAAAGTATACTCGCGTGTAAAGTATGTCATGCTCTGCTCTCCTCTACCATCAACGGTGTTCGCCTTTTCTCACACGTATATTAAATTTTAATATATGAAAAAATGATGAAACGACTCGTTCCCCATCTCTCTCTCATTATCTAATATAGCGAGAGCGGCATCGTTTTGGGAGGTGGACTCATTCTCTATACATTGCAATATGCAGGGGGGCTCAGCACAGATTTCAGGGGGGGAGAGTGTGCCAGAATGCCCATGTGCTAGAATGTCCATAGCCTATCTACTGATTTAGTTTAAAGAAAAATATCTCATTTCAAGGCTTATAAATTTTGTATTGAAAATTTTTCAACATATCTTGCCAAAAGCGGAGTGTATACGAGAGGTTTATATTAATAAGAAGAATGAATTTGAACTCTTATTTCATTTTATAACTTCGTTAATAAGAGGAAAACAATTTGATTTTTGATTTTAGTGTTACGATCGACACTTGAGCTAGAGATATATTCGCCATACGCCTCAAAGCATACAAAACATGTCTGTTACTTTGGTGAGCTCACAGAAATCCATTACTTATAAATATAAATATATATATATATATATATATATATATATATATATATATATATATTCAAAAATTACAAAATCAACTTGGCAAACTACGAAATGAATACGGAATTCTTACTAGAACAGCATATTACGAGCTAATATTAATGGTATAAATTTTCCTGCTCACTATTGGGATCGAATCGTACAGTGGGCTCATTTAGATCATCACTCGGCTATTTCTGCAAATGCAATAGCAAGAAAATTAACGCTAATGCAATATGGATTCGGTGTTATAAGATATATGAATTTACCAATACATATGTTATTAATGTAATCGATATTTTCTGTCCAAAGCTTTTCAGAATCGTTGTTCTAGCTGGTGAGTTATGCTCCATAGAATAATTCTTTTTGAGTGCTGCGAGAAAGAGCAGTGCAGTTTTATGTTCAATGATATTGGTTTAGGAAGGGTGGGGGTGTTGTAACTAATGTTGTTCTAAAGTTTCAGATAATTTAGTCTTAAAAAGAATGTGTCTGATTTTAAGACATGTAAATTTTTCCTGAAAATTTTTTGAAACGGCTAGCGAAGAGAGGACTGTACTCGAGAAGTGTATTTTATTCATAAGAAAGAAATTTTAACTGATATTTCATTTAACCAATTTGGATCGTAACGTCAGTTACTGGTATTCTTGCCGTTGAAAACATACATGACAGGTCTGTAATTCTGAAGAAAACGAATAAATTTCTATTATGAAAATAAGAAAAAGTAGAGAAAGAAATTGAACAAGGTCGAAATTCCAAAGAAGATTTCTAAAATATGAGGGTGGATTGATAAGATTCCGGCCTGACCAAGAAAAACAATGTTTTTAAGAATTTTTTTTTATTTCTCAACATAATCTCCTCCAAGGCTGATACATTTCTCATAGCTGTGTTCTAGTCTAGTAATGCGATCTCTATAGGCTGACTCGTCAAGCTCCTCAAAATACCCATTTACAGCTTCGATTACTTCTTGATTATCCGTAAATCTCTTACCGCCAAACCATTTTTAGGTTAGGAAACAGAGAATAGTCACTCGCGGCTAGGTCTGGAGAGTAGGGAGAATGTGGCATCAATTCAAACTTCACATCGTTAATTTTAGTTCTATAATTAAATAAGACTAATCAATTAAAGATTATAAGTTTGTTAATAATCTACGCTCAAATTCAAATTTTAAAATATTTAATAGCATAATAAATAGAATTTAAAGTTAAAACTAATTTAAAAAAAGGTACAGGTAATTTTTAATATTTAAAAAACATAAGAATTATTATAATTAATGTCAGATAGAATATAAATCTTATTTTATTTTAAAATCTTGAATACCTAACTCAATGTGCAATAAAAAGACCGAGCCCGCGGTCGACTGGCGCATATACTTGTAAGTTTAAACATCATAAATGCCAGATGTTACGCAGGCACGGCAAACTGAGAATCCTACCGGACTACACGGTTCCGTTCATTCGCTTTTCCTCACAAGGGAGGAAAGTAAAATTCTGCTTTCTGATTAGTCAGGAAGCGGCCATAAACACTTTTCCTCCATAGGGAGGAAAAGTAGTATTTTGCTCTCTCTAGACAGCTGCAGAAAATTGTATTTTGCGCCCCGAGTGCGGGAATAGTATATATTTTACTGAGTATCAAAAGGCTTTATTTACGAAACGAGAGGTTTACAACCCGAAACGAAGCTGAGGGTTGTAACGAGATTCGTAAAAAAGTATTTTCGTACTAGGTAAGGACTATATGTTTCCTCATGAGAACTGGAATCAAGCGGTGAAGGTGCGATTTGTAGGATAAAATGAGGAAAATATATTTTTTCTATTGAAATAGACCTAATTGTTGGTTTCATAAAACATAGTTTATTCAAAATGACCAAATATTCATTCGTTTGAAATATGTATATTTTTGTTTCAAATAAATAAAATTTAAACAAATATTTTTTGGATTAAAATAAATAAACTTTTACGCACTCGATTCATTTGCATTTAGACTTTTTTCCGTGTGTACTACAATGTACATAATATTCTTTAGTAAATTGCACGATATGATAACGTAAGTAGCAAAGAAATAAAACTTATAATTATAATAATTTAAATATTAATACATGTTCTTAGATAATTAATTTACGTAAATTACAATTGTTCAGGTATTTGTAACGTAACAAATATTTTTTCGCTCTTTAAATAAACCTAACTATTTATTTCAAATACACGATTGTTCCAAAATTACAAAATATTCGTCCGTTTTAAATATGTATGTTTTTGTTTCAAATAAATAGAATTTAAATAAATATTTGTTGAATTGAAATAAATTCATTTTTACTTTTACGAAACTGACTCATTTGCAATTAAGCTTTTCTTTTCAATGTGTAGTACAATTGATTAGTACATTATGATATTAGATAATTAAAATCATGTTTATATAATCTTGTAGTCTTATTATTCAGTTTTTCACAGAAAAGAAAGCAAATTATAAGATATTGACTGCCAACTACATAAATTTGCTAACACAGTAACACATAACAACGAATTAAATATATTTTTTTTAATTTTTTCAAGAAATTAATTTTGCTAAAATTCCAACTTCGTATTCCATTATACTAACAAAAATTCTAATAGTGAAAATGATAATATCCCGTAAGCTTCAGATGAATTTTTCTAAATAGTTTGTGCGTGAGTTGACTATTGTTTTAATTAAAGTGGTCTTAATAAATAATATTTAATTGTGAATTAGTTTTATAAAAATGGTAAAACTTTAAAACTATGTGAGAATTAAATTTTGGTTCATAAGTTACAATGTCAAATTACAGTTTACAATTATAGTTTAAAAATCCACTTTAAAAAAATTGCCCTTGAAAAGTAATTTTTTTCTTAATGAAAGCATATTATAATAAATTATAATATGTGTTAAAAAATTATTACAAATAATTTTCTACTCAACTTTTCTCAGGTTAAATAGCATTCAAATTCAAAATTTTATTCAAATAATGTTAATGCGATCCACTTTAATAATAGTTTGGTATTGTATTTTTCAATTTGGTGAAAATATCGAGAAGAGTTTCGCAGAATAATAGTTTAAAATTAATTTCCATTATTTATTAATAAATTTTTACCATATTCACAATTTTTTTATAATATCCATCTACTGTTTACTACTCGAAGATTTTTATTTTTAGGCTTTTACAAAACTTTAACTTTATAATCTTTAGGAGATGATTTGTGTTGTTAAGTATTATTTTATTACTGAAAGGAAAATTTGTTTATTTTTTGAATTAAAGTAAATAAGTGTTGGGATAGAGCACCAACCATGTTGGGCTTATATAGTGTGTGTGTGTACCATCTGTACGAGCGGTACAGATGCTGTGTGTGAGAGCGGCGCTGCGAGAGCGCCCTTTATAGAGAGTGCAGTTAGTAGACTGCTAAACGTTGTGCGAGTTGGTTGATTGTGAATAAAGCTCTGAGTTATCGAAATACTTTGTCTTTGTCTTATTCCTTTATTTCCACTCTGCTTGTATTTTATATATTAGATCTAGATTCCAACAGGTTATGGGACCCACCCACGTCCACTGAGCATTTTTAGAATATTTTAAATTTTTAAATTTCGTGTAAAGTGTGAAACTGTTTCGAAAGTGCGTGCTCGTGGAGAAAGTGCTTTGTTCGAGAGAGAGAGGTCGAGCACGTGTTGCTCCCTGAAACAAAACGAAGGAAAAACCGTTGCCAATCTTGAAGGAGATTCAGTTTACTGCAGCTAGAAATTTTCCAAAAGAGGGAAAATCATTTATTAAAATGGACTTCAATAAAAGTTCGAGTTCGAGCGCAAACGCTGGAAAGCGTAAGTTGAAGTTTGGTTTTTGTTCAAAATCAAAAGGAGAAGGTTGAGTAAAATTTAATTTATTAATAATTAAATTTATTGCAATAATGCAAAAGTATTGAATTAGTTTAAAAGTGAATTTAGATTTGTACATATGAATTATAGTGTAATTATCGCTATGGTTTGAATGGAAAATCTAAAAGAGTGATTTCGAGATTTTAATAGTTGAAAATTCATCTAAACTAAAGTTATTTAATACTTTATTGTTAGATAATTGAGTAAACTAATTGTTGAAATGAAAATTTTTAAGAGAGTGAAAAGCTAAAGTAAAATTTCATAATCCATTGAAATTTGATTTTAAGAAAGAGAAGTTTTAATATTGCAATTTGTTTACTAAATAGTTTAAACAAATAGTATCAGGTATGTGAATAAGTCTTTCCCGTTTTTTTTTCAAATTTTGAGCCTTTATTGTGAAAAAATGGTTACAAATGAATTATTGAAAGTATTGGCCATCGCTAGCTACAACTTTTTCCCATCTTTCTGGCAACATACGAATCCCGTTGCGAAAAAATTCGACCGGTTTGGCCTCTATCCAGTCATCCACCCATTTTTTGGCTTCCTCGTAGGAATGGAAGTGCTGGTCAGCCAGGCCATGCGTCATCAATCTGAAGAGATGGTAATCAGACGGAGCAACGTCTGGACTATACGGCGGGTGGGGTAGGACTTCCCATTTGAGCGTTTCTAAGTATGTTTTCACCGGCGGTGCAACATGTGGGCGAGCATTGTCATGTTGCAAAATAACTTTGTCGTGCCTGTCGGAGTATTGTGGCCGTTTTTCTCGCAGTGCGCGGCTCAAACGCATCAATTGTCGTCGATAGACCTCGCCTGTGATCCTTTCATTCGGTTTCAGAAGCTCATAGTAAACCACACCTAGCTGGTCCCACCATATACAGAGCATGAGCTTGGCGCCATGAATATTTGGCTTGGCCGTCGATGATGATGCATGGCCGGGTAGTCCCCATGATTTTCTTCGCTTCGGATTATCGTAACGTATCCACTTTTCATCGCCAGTCACGATACGATGCAGAAAACCCTTTCTTTTATGTCGCTGAAGCAGCTGTTCGCAAGTGAAAAAACGCCGTTCGACGTCTCTCAGCTTCAGTTCGTACGGAACCCAATTTCCTTGCTTTTGGATCATTCCCATGGCTTTCAAACGCTTGGAAATGGTTGTTCGGTCAACTCCCAATGCTTCAGCAAGTTCTTCTTGCGTTTGACAAGAATCTTCATCAAGCAAAGTCGCCAATTCTCGATCTTCAAAGATTTGCGGCCGCCCGGAACGCTCCTTGTCTTCCACGTCGAAATCACCGCTTTTGAAGCGTCGAAACCATCCGCGAACACTTGAATCATCGACACAACCTTCTCCATAAGCCTCCTGAAGCAATCGATGCGTCTCGGCAGCAGATTTCTTCAAATTGAACCAATAAAGTGAAACTTTCCGCAAATGACGTCGACTCGGCTCAAATTTCGACATTTTCACGATATCAAAAATTTATGATGCGAAAAAATTTTAACTAATGTGTTAGTATGGAATTGTTGACATATGAATAAGCTTTGATTATGACATATGTAACCATTGAATACTCGCACAGTATTGGTGGCGCCATCTCTTACAAAAAACGGGAAAGACTTATTCACACTCCTAATAATTATGTATTAAAATTGTTTCAGATTATTAAAATTCATCTTAATAATTATTGAATGCTTAAAAACTAAAGTAGCTTACGTAGAGATTAGCTAATGTAAAAATCGCGCGGGAAAAATTTTAACATTTTACCGCGAATCGAATATAACGAATTTGTTGCAATAATAATTCGAGATAAATCTTTAGATTTCTTAGAATTCGATTTCAAAGTTCGAACAGGAATTTTTAACCGAAAAAGAGTAAGTGCGTGTGCACCGGTATACACGGGCGCGCGGTGCGGCGTAGAGGGGGGGGGGCGCGCGGGCGACCCCCAGGCGCGCGCGGTATAGCGGACGCGCGGGCGCGCGGCGCGTGGAGGGGCTAGCGCGGCAGCGGCGGTCTCTCTCCCGGGCGCGCGGCCTAGTCCGGACGGAGTCCGAGCGTCAAAACGCACAAGGAGGCCTCCTACGAGGCTGGGGACGCGTTTTCCGTAACCGCCGTGCAATTTACATGCATGTCCATAAGAAAAATCGCCGCAATGTATTTCTTATGGGAGGTATATCCGTATATACTGACTATACGGGTATACATATACGGTATATGTATGTATCGGTATACGTGAGGTAGTATACGTGCGCGTCCACCATATAGTCGTACATATATACTGTACGGGTATATATATAGAGGTAGGCTACGCGCTTAATATAGGTGTGAGGGTTTATATGTGTGTGTCTGCTATATGGTCGTGCATACAGACTGCACGGGTATATATATAGATACATTGTAGCATTTAATATACGTGAGTCTATCCCGCGGCATATAGAGTCCAGTCCGACGCTATAGCTAGGGGGGCCCTGGGTACCGCCCAGGCCCGTGCCCTCACGTGAGGGGGCCCCGGGTTCTTGCCAGGACCGTATCCTTATACCAGAGGGGCCCGATGCCTAATACGGGATAGGTATATACAGTTTGTAGGCGCGATATATGCACGCGCGAGTGAGCCTCTTGCGGTATATATATATAAATCCGCCGGTTATCATTACATATAACCAGAAGTAAGAGGGAGCGCGTAGTGCACCGTACTTGTACGGGGCAGCAGTGCTGCGACCGCAAACCCCCTGCGTATGCTGGACAGTATACGATTTGGCTGGTTTGTCAAGCGCAGTTGCTGCTGCGTTCGCACTAGTTTGAAGGGCCTGCCTGCCGATCCATACCGCCTAGACAGAGGGGGTGCATACATTTCTGTATTCTCTCGACGTGAAAGTGACTTTATAGAGCGAGACGTCGCTCTCCGGGGCTCTTAATACATACTTAAGGGTTTCGAGGATTTAGTGCGAAACACTGTTCTTTTCCAAGAAGAAAAATCGATATCGTACTTACGGGAACTGAACGCGTGTAGTGAGGAAAGAGATCTCTACTTAAGGTGGTTTAGTCACGCCACAAAACGTAAAATCTAGCTAGTACTTACGTTACATAAAATCCTATAGGTAACGACGCCGCAGTGAGTGATACCTTGGGAAGGAAGGTATGGAAGGCGATTGCGAAGGTATGGAGGAGGCACGGCCACGAGAGATATTTTCATGGGCAGAGAGTATACCTTTATCGCTCGCAAGAGCGAACATTGTCCGCTGCGATCGTGTTTTCGGACACGAAGGTGGTGAGGATTGGGCACCTGTTGCGCCCAGAGGAGCTCGAGGAGCTTGATCGAGCTTGGCCTACCGGCAACGTACTGGTAGAATTCTTTCCGGAGCAGACCATCGCTCCGAGGAAAGAACAAGAAAGTGAAAGCAAGCTCGAGGGAATGCTTCGTGACATATATACTGTCGCGAAGCAGGCCTCCGAGCGTATGGACAAGTGGGAGGAAACCATGAAAGGCATGGTGGAGCGAAACTCCATTTTACAGGAGCGCCAGCTAAACAACCTGGCGAGATGGCTGTCGTCCGAAAGGATAGAGTCTGCAGTCATGACACTGGCGGAGAAGCTGGTTCCAGCAATCCTGGAAGTAGCTGCTGCTCGGCCTGCCTTGCCATCATCTAGTCGGCAGGAGCCGAGATCAAACATTCCGCCACTGGAACCAGACGTGGAGATCCTGGACAGCTCTCGAGGATCTCGCCAAGAGGACGAACAGCCGGCTCATGGGAAGCTGCCTCGATCCGTCAACGACAAGGATTTCAACCCCTACGAAGACGTGACGGACGAGATGATAAAGGTTCTGGTGAACCACATGGACGCTAGCTCGACACCGCCATCCAAGGAGAAGGGAGCGCAGCCGTCACTGGATCACCGAGACTACGAATACAACCCAGGCGCAGCTTCAGAGGGAGATTCGAGATATAATGTAAGGCTATCAGACTCTGATAATAATAACAATAATCTTATTATTTCTGATTTTAATTTAAATGTAAATAAATCTCACGATAACCTGCATTGCTCGAGAACAGAGTCGAGCAATCTTCCAGCAAACGTTCTGCCTGATAATCTCAGTGCGAGCGTGGCTGATGATCGCATCGTTTCTGAAGGCGATAAGTGCAGCGAAGTGACTGATAAATTAACAGAAAAGGTAGAGAGTAGTAATTCTGTATTGAATGATTCAGATAGTCATTTGCTTGAAAGGGTTTTGAACCAAATCACTAACTGTTCAAATAAAGAGAATAGTTCATTCAGAAAATACAGACTTACAAATGATATGCGTTTCGATATATTTGAGGATTATCTTAACTCGGAATTACGTGTGAAAAGGTTGAGCCACGTTCTGACGATAGGGGAGAACGATGTCGTTGATGAGAAAGCTCGTGACGACATGTTCAGAGCCCGTGATATAATCATCAATCATATTGATATCACATATTATCAAAAGATAGTAAACCTTAAATCTCCTAGGGAGATACTCGAAAAGTTAAAAGAACACAAACGACTTGAGAGTAAGACTACACGTATTTCGGCTCGGAGAGCGTTATACACTATAAAGTACAATCCTTCTAAGGAGCGTGCTGTAGAATTCTGGGATAAATTCGAGGACAGAGTCCGAATTTATGAGAGTGTGCCTAATGCAGACAAACTGTCTGATAAAGAAAAGAGAGATATGTTTGTGCAAGCAATCACAGACGCAGTACCTGAAGTGACTCTCGCAGAGGTTATAAGCCTCGAGTCAACAGGCAAAGAAATGACGTACGAGGCACTTAAACATTTTATTTTACAGAAGGAAGCAACGAAGCCCACAGCCGAGCGGAGGGGAGATCAGCTGATTGCTGAAAGCGGACACAGGAGGACCTTCCGCAACCCCTACAGCAACAACCGCAGGAGCGGCGACAGCGCGGGTCGTAGGGACGACCGCGCTCTCAAATGCAGAGCATGCGGCAAGCTTGGGCACATGCTGAAAGAGTGCCCAACTCCAACGCTCATACAATGCTATAATTGTAATGAGCTGGGCAATCACATCGCCAGAGATTGCCCCAATAAGCATGCCAAGCCGACCAAACGGCCATACGACCAGAACCGCCACGAAGGAGGCAAAGACAACCCCTTCAGTGGTAGGAAGAAGGGGCGTACGGCTTACGCCGTAGAAAAAGAGGTCGGTAGCGACGAAAATCGCGGAGCTGAGGGTGAGTTGACCAATTATTCAAAGTATAATGACTTATTACTGTGTGATTTCATAGCCGACTCTGGTGCTACCGAGCACATAGCCGGATCTAAGTTGATATTAACAAACGTTAAACCGATCAATTGTCAAATGCGTTGCGCGAATAAAAATAAATATCTAAGCATTAACACTGAAGGAACGGTTGAAGCGCGCGCGGTAAACGGCAAAATTATTAGACTATCCGATACACTCTATTCAAATAAAGTTGCCAGAAACTTATTGTCACTTAGGAAGTTTGTAGAAAACGGAATGGAGATTTACCTTAACAACGAACGAATCGACGTAATTGATAAGAAAACGAAGGAGAAAATACTTACCGGTAATTATAAATCTCCCTTCTGGACGATTTCGTTAGAAATTCCGAAACTTAAAATAGGTAGCGGTCTAGCAGCAGAGAACTCGAGCGTATCAATGAACACGCGTAGTAGATCGTGCGTAGCGAATTCAAACTTACCTGACACACCTGTCACTTCCGAAACAGGTTTAGAAGATCAACTAATCACGGTTATTCCGAAAGAGGGAGAAAGTGAGGTTAGGTGTTCGGAAGAACCGGAAGTTATCTATAGAAATCGCAACGTATCAAACTCCAAGACACTATCAGCAGCTATGCTGTGGCATACGAGACTAGGTCATGCGTCGGTCAAGTATCTTAAACAGTTCGCGAAGAAAAATAACAATTTAATCAACGAAAAGGATTTATTAGATACAACCGAAATAGATAATTGCGAAGTTTGCCATCTAACTAAAACAGTAAAGCTACCGTTTAATAAAACGCTTGAAATGAAAGTACGTGCGATGATGTGCGATTCAGGTCTACCTCTCAGTAACTGGGACCTCGCGGTAGACGCGGCAGTTTACACTTATAATAGAAGCCCGCACAAAGCGTTAGACATGAACGTACCGCTGTTCAAATTGCGAAACAGCTTCAGCTTGGATTTAGGACAGCTTAGAAGATTCGGCAGCTTAGGCTTCTTTAAGAAACCGCGAAATTTAGATATTCGGATTACAGGGTATTCGGGGTGTAGTTGTAGGATACACTCAAACCGGTTATAAATTGCTTGTACCTGAGGAAAGAAAAATGTATGAAACAAGACATCTCAAATCACTTGAACACATTGTCTACGGAGATGTATTCGACAAAGAAAAGAACAAATTATCATTTGCGAAAAATCAGGAAGAATCACTAGACTCAGAGGGAGAGGAAAATAACAACTCTCCTATTAAACATAGTCCGACGGTCAAACGCGGAAGACCGAAGAAAGTTAGATCAGCGATAGATATCATGTATATTAACAACGATAATAGAGTAGAACTGCGCGACGAAGCTAGGGATATACTGATAGCATCAATAAATAAAGATCCCGTTAATTATCGCGAAGCAGTCAGCTCACCGAACAGCAAAAATTGGATAGAAGCGATAGAGAACGAAATTAAATCACTAGTAGATAAAAATGTGTTCGAAACCGTGAATAAGAGGGAGTTAATGTCAAGCGTTAGCAATCCGAATGTCTTAGATTCAAGGTGGGTCTTTAAAACCAAGCTTAACGATAAAAACGAGGTTAGATACAAAGCTCGTCTAGTAATCAGAGGGTTTAAAGACAAAAACGAATACTCGATTGGCGAAATTTACGAGCCAGTCTCTAGGTTGCCACTAGTTCGAGCGTGCTTAGCGATAACAAATTATTACGACTGGGAAATTCACCAACTCGATGTAGAAACCGCCTTCTTGTACGGAGAAGTCGAAGAGGATATATACATGCATATACCAGAGGGAGTCAAATCGGATGAAAACGACAAACAACTATGGAAACTAAAACGTTCACTATATGGCTTAAAAATCAGCCCGAAAAGATGGAATGTCAAAATTTACTGAAACTATCAATAAATTTGGATATACATCCGATTCAGTAGATCCGTGTTTATCCGTAAAAAGAATAGAAGACACCGTTTGTTATGTACTCTTGTATGTGGATGATATCCTCGTCTCCAGTAACGATAGAAAAGAAATCGACGATATAACCGCGAAATTAGGCGCGGAGTTCAAAGTTAAAGACTTCGGTGAACCCCGCGAATTCCTGGGAATTAGGTTAGATCGCGATCGAGCGAAGAAAACGCTTAGATTGTCTCAGGGAAAATTTGCGCGAAATCTATTGATTAAATTCGGATACGAAAGAACGCACCCAGTGGAGACACCACTGCCAATTGCATACACGAACGACCGATCGCGCAAAAGCAGAGAAAATGAAGATTGCGCAGTAGAAGCGTCTACCGATAGGATGTTTCGCGAGTTAGTAGGATCGCTACTATATCTGGCCAATTCTACTAGACCGGATATAACCTATGCGGTAAATATTCTATGTAGACATCAGATAAGTCCTACACAGGAAGACTGGAAGATGGCTTCCCGTGTTTGCAAGTATCTGTCGGGATCGATCGACAAAGGTCTTGTCTACAAAGGCTTGTCTGACAGGATGACGGCCTTCTCGGACGCCAGTCTATCAGACTGTAAAAATGCGCTTACAACGAGCGGTCTAATAGTGAGATTGTTTGGCGATTCGATCGTGTGGAAAACGAAAAGACAACAGAGTGTTGCTCTATCAACACGCCAATCGGAGTATGTAGCAATGAGCGATGCGTGTCAAGAAATTCTCGCAGTACACGACTCGATTAAATTCGTAATATCAGAAAGTCTAATGCCAGTTACACTGTACTGCGACAACATGGCTGCCAAGTCGTGCGCGGAAACCGACGGTAGCAATAGATTAAGACATATGATAGAAAGAAAAGAGCACTTTATTAAAGAGTGCGTTAAACGTAACTACGTTCGGATAGAATGGATCTGCTCGAAAAATCAATTAGCAGACATATTTACGAAAGCGTTGTGCGCTCAGCTGCATGATAAGCTGAGCACGAGAATAATGCTAGGAGATTAACTGATTTCTCTATTTGCAGGTTCGGAACCAGAAAACTGGGACTGAAGCCTGCCCGCAGCGTAAGTTTACGCTGGCCGTAACTGAGGCCAGAGTGGTCGACAGCGGAAGCCGAGAAAAGTTCCGCTGAGACCTGAGTCAACATCAAAGAGCGTGAAGAACCACAGAGAGAAATCAGCCAAAGCAAGTAGCATGGTGGTGAGAGGGAGTGTTGGGATAGAGCACCAACCATGCTGGGCTTATATAGTGTGTGTGTGTACCATCTGTACGAGCGGTACAGATGCTGTGTGTGAGAGCGGTGCTGTGAGAGCGCCCTTTATAGAGAGTGCAGTTAGTAGACTGCTAAACGTTGTGCGAGTTGGTTGATTGTGAATAAAGCTCTGAGTTATCGAAATACTTTGTCTTTGTCTTATTCCTTTATTTCCACTCTGCTTGTATTTTATATATTAGATCTAGATTCCAACAATAAGATTGTAACTGGATTTTATATCAATCGATTTACTCCAGTATATCGAAAAATTTATGATTTATGGAATGCTTACCATAAATATTATGGTGAAAATAAGACTAAGAAAAATGTATTTTGATGAGATTTTGAACTTTTATTTGAAATACTTGTTGGAATTTTTTGTATTTTACATAATAAGTTAGAAAAAGAATAGTTTTACTGGGTTTTAATGTCATTTATTATAAAAATGGAATGATCGCCTACTTTTACCAACAAAAATAGACTATAGCATAGAAGAGTAAGTTCAATGAACAAGATGGGAAGAAAAACCGATAGTACCAATAACGCCGCAAGTGTGCGTCAAGCGATTGTTTAGTTTTTCGGACAATCGGGCAGTCGGGCCTCCCGGCCTCTGTCACAATTCATTATAGCTATTTCTCTCTCGTGCAGGCCTTGTCCTCCCCTCCGCGTCGCATTGCTGGCACATGTCGACGTGCAAAATTTTCTTGGTTCGACGAGTTTACGTGTATGCACATCAATAGTGGATGAACTTTCAAATACAATTTATTTAATTTAATGTATTTCAGGCTTATAAGAGAATAAATATATTACTTTTAAATGAAGAATTAAAATAAAACTTAAACTTGATGTTTAAAGTGATAAACATATTTCACATTTAAATACTTATACTTAAAATAGAAATTGGTTTACTGGCTATAGTTAGTGATTTCTATGTTCCGGAGCTAGGTTCAATTCCATTTTTTTAAAAGAATAAATATTGATTCTAAAATAAATACAAATTGCATGGATGTATATAATTATTACATAAAATAAATACTTGGCTAAAAATTATTTCTTCAGTTAAACAAAAGGATGACTCGGATGTTTTAATAAATTAAGGCCGAATTCAAAAAAATCAAATTTTTAAATCTTTATTAATTGATTAAAGTAAGTAAAAAGCTCTGAGAATTACAAAATAAAATTAAAAAAAGGACTGCGCTTTTATTTTATAGCTAAGTCAGAATGGAAAATTAATATTATAATTATAATGAGTATTGAATATAAATGCAAGAATGTATATTTTCGAACACAAAAGCAATGTGAAATTTTCAAATATAAAATAATTGGCTGCTTTCTGCTAAAATTAGTTTGCACATCAACTTCCTAATTTGTGATAAAATAAATAATTTTAATAAGCAATAATATTATTATTTCTATAAATAAAAATTTAAAAGTTTTAAAAGATTAAATTAATAAATATTTTTATCGGTCTTACAGTTTTTATAATATTGTGGGGTACCCACATGCCAAGCTGCCAACAGAAGGCAGCTTGGCACCTTAGGTAACTCATGAGCAATCACACAGGCCTCCGGTTAATATATAAGCCTTTGACCCGGTCCATATGACCGCGTCTAAGGCAAGGGTTACCGACAATGCCTTACTAATGAGTCCAGTCGGCAACCCCGGGACGAAACGCACCATGAGCCATTGCTCTAAATATAGGTGTGTACATACGGGAATACAGAATCCCCTGTGATACACCCTATGATATCATATATATTAGCTAAAATAATGACAGTCAGACTGTCCTTGTTTATATTCACTCCCGTAAAATTTGCAATAAAACTTATTGTTACAATAAATTATATTAAAAATTAAAAATAAAAATAAAATAATAATAAAATATAATAAAAATAATATAAGCAATATTATACGTTAGTAAAGACAATCTGACTGCCCCCACCATTTTATTTTATTTTTATTTTTAATTTTTAATACAATTTATTGTATTAATAAGTTTTATTTCAGATTCTACGGGGATGAATATAAACAAGGGCAGTCTGACTTTCATTATTTTAGCAAATAAATTATATTATAAAGACTGTAAAATCGATAAAAATATTTATTAATTTAATTGAGAACAGCCGACATAAGTACAATTTTTAATTCTATTTTAAAAGATAACTTTTGTAGTATTTTGTAAGATTACATATTTTTCTCTTAAACATCAGTTAATTTATACATAAATTATATAAATGATACATTTTATTCATTCTTAAAAGTTATTAAAAAAAAAGTTAGGAATTGAACCCTGATCTTCCGCATGAAAAGTGAGAATATTAAACACTACGCTACTCGTGAGTTTCATAAGAATTTTCATTGGTGTTGTTCTTAACAATTAGAAAAAAAGAAGAAAAGTGAGTTCGTACTTACGTCGGGGGAATGTGTCTTCGAGTATGATTAATAAAAGGTCTAGAAATTACTTTTAAATGTACTTAATCTATTTATTAAACACTAATGGCATAAAAAACCTCCACTCCGTGAGTGGAGGAAAAAGCCCAAATAAGTAATGAACAAAGATTAAATAAGAAGCTTACAGTTTATTAACAACGCTAAACAAACACGCGTGTACTCGAGTACTGTTAAATTTAAGCGCTCTTACTCGTACTCCTGCGCAAGGGTTGAGCAGTCGTTAGCACTATCGCTCACGTTGCTGAACATCGGGGCACCCGCTCGCAGTAGAAAAGGTTTATCTCGGCCATATACATAAAATTGTGCGCTCGACCGGCTGAAACTATTAATGGGCCGATAGTTTCATTGAAGCAAGAGAGAGAGAGAGAGAGAGAGAGAGAAACGAAAAAGCGAGACAGATAGAGGAAGAGAGAGAGAGAGAGCGAGAAAGAGAGACAGTGAAAGGGCAAGACAGGTAGAGAGACAGAGGGGGCGTGGAGAGGGGAGGGGCAACGAGCCTGCATGATCCCTCGCAGACGCATGCTCGTCGTCGATGTATTGCAGACGTTCAGATAGTCTGAGCAGGTGTTGCATATATTGTTGCATAATTTTACCCATTTAGCTTTTAAATTTTTAATTTAAATTTCTATTTTATTTACAGTTTTAAATAAATTCTATTGACGCTTCTTTCGTGAATATCTTACATATTAGCAAAATAATATTGTATTTTATGAGCATCTCCATGGCGGGACAGTAACGGGACCAGCTCTAACGCATATATTATATCTATATTTATAATTTGGATGTAGCGCCATCAAGTGGGTTCCAGTACTAAAGGATGTAACCCAGAAGTTTTGGAAAAAATTTTACACGGGACTAACTCTTCTATACTAGTCTATTTTTGTTGCTTTTACTATCATATATGTAATCAGAATCCTAAAAAACGTATATGTACAGATTTTAATGAAAATCGGGATGGTCAATTAACAGTGCTGCTCATGATTGCCGGATATCCGAATCGATCGTTGCATCTCATAGAGAAAAATTTGGCGTCAAGTTAGAGAACTAAAATCAATGTTCTGTACTACCGACATTTCAGGAACGTATCCACAAAGAAAATTGTACGAATAGCCACCTTTCATACATACTCACACGCACGCACACACGCACGCACGCGCACCCACCCACCCACCCACACACACACACACACACACACACACACACACACACACATTCCGTCTTTGTAGCGCTAAACGTTATACACGAAAGAACGTTCGTTATCAAAGCTTCTATTGTAGGATCATATTTCATCGCCTTGCTCTGTCGCGAGTAGTTGCGAGTAAAATGTAGCATCTCAAAGTTCGACAATAAGTTGCCAGTACGTACATATGGCAACATTGAAATGCATTTTTGTCATTTATAATAACTTTTCTGATAAGAAATATTAATTTTCAAGACGATACTTATTACTAATATAGTAAAGATAATTAAACATTATTCTTTAATAAATAACTATATACATATATTTTTTTTATATATCTATATGTTATACACTAACTCATTCATTTCTAAAAAATTTTGCAAGAATATTTAGAATGTAGAATATCTATTCAGAGGTTATAAAATTTTAATATAAACTAGTAACCTTATCGCAGTAAAAAAAAATTTTTCTTATTTATCACTTAGCATCGGGAAATACAATTTCCATTAAAAAATGTGCAATAAATAAAGTATGTGTAATTGTAAAAGTAGAAAAATTTTACAAACATTAGTAAAATCTACAATATTTATTTCATATATTCTGTTCAAAACGAAAGATACGAATCCTTCATGTTTCGAGTTTAAGAGTGCTCCATACCGCGATCCCAGCGCCACGATGAACTATTAAAACGGAAATGAAAATGTGTAAATCGTAGATTTCGTTTTGCGTCCTCATTTTACGTTTTACAATGTTGAAACAAATTTTATACGAATCTTTGAAAAATTCTACAAATGGGGGTATCCCTTACTGAGAATTTTGAAAATACCGCATGCATGTACGTTCAATATCGGCGCATTCAGCGCGTGTACACAACATGCCCCGCTCGAGAACTTTTTCTAAATTGTCAATAATTCCGTACTTTGCGACAATATTAGTTAAATATATAGGACTCGATAGGATAAATTCTCATCTTTCTAAAGGAATTAATTTCATATCTTAAAAATGCTATTTTCTTGTTCAATTTAGCATTTTTAAGGATAGCTATCAACGAAATTTTGAGCACATACATTTAATTTATTAAAACCCGAATTAAAATAATATATTTCATTAAAATTGTGTGGTGTACAACAAATTTACATCATTATTAACAATTTCATACATATTTCAGTAATAAAAATTTATTTAAATAACAAAGAATTCGATGCCCAACTGACTTACCAGCCCTCGCCATCCCGTACGGCTACACCACTGCCTATGCTTTAAGGAACCTCAACGTGAAATTGTTGATTGTTTCTCCAGAAATATTATGAAAGGATAAAATTGTCCATAGAAATATATATTCAGGGATACATAATTGTTTACATAGATATTATGTTTTTAAGCCAAAAATGTGGCATTTTTATAGTGAAACATAGATTGTAATTGAGCTGTCCATTATAGCATAAAAAATTACTAAAAAATGGGTAATGAAATAGAAAATCAAAAAAGTGATTGTTATTCGCTTGTTATCATCTATAAACAACATACTACTCATTTGTAAAGAGAAGAAGAGAACCACTTTGAAAGTAGAAGAGAGACGGTGAAAGCTCTGTGAGAGCCAAAAAGAATCGGCGAGGGATGAGTGAGAACCAAAAAGTATATATCAACTTTTTGGTGTCTCAAATATGTAATTCTTATGAAAAATTACATTATAAATCGAAAATTACTCTTTTCATTTTTTTAATCTGAAGATTATTTTCCAAGATAATATAGAATTTCAATAAAAAAAATTAAATTTTTATGAAAAAGTGAATTTTAATCAAACTTCCCGCGGTCCTCACCTGCGCGCAATACAATTTATTAAAAAATATTTATCTCAAGAAAAAACAATTAGATATTATATCGTGAATATCTAAAAATTACCTAAAAATATATAATTAGATTGAACGTTCTCTGGTTTTCTTTATCTCTCTCCAGTTCTCTTCGACTTTAGTTCTTATAGCCCACACAATCTTATAGATGAACTTTGATGTACTGTTTACTTGGCGTTGGATTACAGAAGAGAAGCAAGAGACCTCGGCGAGAGCCGAAAGAGAACTTTTGGAGAACTTAACATTAATATTAAATTAAACTAATACTTAACTTAACATTAATATTAAATTAAATTAAATCGTATAATTTTGTATCAAGATGATATGGCAGTAGTATTAAGTTAAAATTTTATAAAAGAAAAATAATCCCGATAAAAAATTATTTATTCAATTTAATAAGATTTAATTTAAATACATAAATTTATTTTCCTTTGATATATTTATTTATAAAAAAAAGTGAATTTCTAATCAGCATTTTTTACACTCATTCCATTCGTTTTTAATTCATTTGGATTGATTTTTGATTATAAAAAAATCCCAATTTATTTACATTACGATATGACTGGCAAATTCATGTTTTTGAACCTCTATTAAGAATGCTCCATACCTCTGACGGAAGTTAAAATCGATTGAAGCGCCTGATTTTTAATATACTGTGGAAGTTTACGGAACTTGAAGTGTACAAAAAATGCTGTTCTGTTTTATCGATTGTTCTAGTATTAATCAGGGCCGTATTAGCCCAAGTTAAATATGTAAATTATAAATGATCCATACAAAATTTATATTTTATAATATTCTTATGAAATAAGTAGCGGAGTAGTTGATCATTTGTCACAAGAAGTTTGATATATATATATCTATATATATATATATATATATATATATATATATAAATTTACACACATACAAACGCACAGAGAGAGAGAGAGAGAGAGAGAGAGAGAGAGAGAGAGAGAGAGATATGCATATATATGTGTATTAATTTTAATTTATATTGGACTGTAACACTGATGGAAATATTTATTAATTTATGCATGCACATATATATTATATTTAGTATAGAAGATAAGGATACTTGGAGACGAGCAGTAATAAAGAAACATCAGCTCGACATCCAGCGTTTGATTGAAATACGCATATATGTATGCGTATCTACACACACATTAACATATATAATCTCCATACTCCTAATTTCTAACCAAATTACTTACTCAAAAATGTCAAGGGCCGTGGTGGTCGCAAACGATTTATATATATATATATATATATATATATATATATATATATATATATATATATATATATATATATATATATAGTAACTTCATATTGAGTTTATATCAAAACTTATTTACCAATGATTTACACAATTTTATACGAAACTTTGGTTTATGGAATGTTACAAAAAAAATGATAAAAAATTAAATGATATTAATTATTTCATTAATTAATAGAATGGGATCTCTTAATTACGAATATTGAAATACGTATAAAGATAACAGCGAATAATATTTTCAAATTAATTTTTTTTTTCGAAAATTTAGATATACAAAATTGTCTGTTTAAGGTCAACAATTGTAAAATTAATTATTATACTTAATTTTTGGGATGACAAAATCCAATACACAATAGACTTTATTATTTTATAATTCTTTCAAACTGTTAGTTTATGTATTCTATTAAATAATTTTTATTAAACAAATAACATAATAAATTATTATTCTATAAATATTAATTTCTTGCAGTATAGTAATTAAAACTCGCATTTGAAATAAAATTATTATTTACTAGACAGAAATAAAAGGACCTAGTTTATACCATTTCTTAATTTTACCATAACAATGTTGAAATTTTTCATTCTAAGATTTGTCTATTTTATAACCATAATAGTTCAATTATTTTTAGTTCGTGGTGACTAGATTTCAGCCTACTCAAAATTATTAGATGCCTACGAGGTGATGTATAACGCTAATTTTCGATTCTGTTCTGAAAGTTTTGAAAGTATTTTTTCAGCTTTTGTTGGTCATTCTTTGATTTGTTTCTAATTTTTTAGTATTCCTGTGAAATTCTACTTTTAATCTATTCTTGCGCAATAAATCAGCCATTATAACTTCTTTTTTCTACACTTAAATTTGGAATTATTTTTTAGTACCAGGAATGTAATCTAAGGAATTTTTCTTCGTCATTTTATAGAAAACCAAGTTGACATTCTTTACACGTATAATTTTTAGATATAAAGAAATTCAATATTTTCATTTTATTGGCTTTATGTATAAAATATTAGTTTTGTTATTGCAATGCTATAATATGAAAGTAGTAAATAAAAATATTAAATTTTTATAGTTTTGCGTATTATCTAAATAAATTTGAATTTGTCAGGATTGCCGTGCACTTTTTTCTTTACAATTACATTTTTATTGTATTATTTTTTTTTAAATTTTATCTTATAAATCTGTATTTTTAATCTAAAATTGGTATGGTAATCTATAATTTGACAGAATCGTACTTGATTCTATCGGGTAAAGAATATAAAAATACTAATTATATGGAACATAATGGCACTCTAGACTATTCTTAATATAAAATTACGTAATTTAAAAAATAATTAAATTATTATTTGATATTTATCTAAAATAGATTATTTTATTTATTGTATTAAATTATTTTTAAATTACTTATTCTAAATAGGCGTATTTTAGAAAATAATAAATTAATAAAAATTATATAATATTTGAAAACAAATTTCAATTATTTTTATCGATTTATATTAAAAAATTTAAAAAACAAATTCGAATAAAGATTGTGTCATTTGTCTGATGCAGTGTTCCAAATATAGATATATATATATATATATATATATAGGTCTTATATAAAATCCCTTCTGAATTTTGCAACATAATATGATATAATGTTACCTGAAATTGAATCGATTCTTTTAGCGAGGATACCTCCAGATTACCTAAACTTAGTCGGATGTTTTTGCTCATTGGAGTATAATTTGTTTATATTTTATATTTTAATATTTTTCATATTTAATATTTTCTGGGCATAGTTTTATGTTTTAACTTTTAGTTAAATTTTTCTTTGTTTTTTTTTTTACCGTTTAATTAAACTTGTTAACCATTTTTTTAAAAATAGGTTTTTAACATTTTTTTTATTTATTTATGCTTAATTATTGTTATTTTTTTTTAATTATAGGTTAAATAAGATCTTTGTATTAATATTTTAAGAGTCGTAGTTGATTTTTTATTATCATTTTTTCTTACTTAGTTTTTACAATAAATATTGCAATTAAAATTTCAACCTGCAACAGTAAGAATGACCAAAAATTTAATTACAATACGAAAATGATACAATAACTATAAATAATAAAAATACTACGTTTAAAAACCAATTTGTATATTTCATTTATTTAAAATTAAATATGATATAGAACATTTTATAAAAAGATACATTCGCAAGTTTAGGTTCTACGTGGCTTGGTGATAAAATCACAGCGTAGCCCCCATCTATGTTACGAAAATAGGACTTTTTTTGAGGAACATAAATTTTAGATTCAGAAATTTGGTCTAATAAATAATAAAAATTTATTCAATTTTTAACTACTTAAAAAATAAAACTAATGACTAAGTATACATTTATAATAAATTTTTTAAGAAAAACAAAATAACTAGGCGAGTTTGATATGTTTTTAGAATATTAAGAACTTTCAAAAATAAATAACTATTATTGTAAAATTTAACTTGGTTCGAAAAAAATTTCTCTTTATTGTTTTTTTTTCCTCTATCCATATGTTATTACAATATCTTTCTATCGCATGTAGTGCCATTCTTTTTCGTATTAATATATTTGCGGCGTTGTTATATTTTATTTTTTACGCTGTATTAGAACTGCTTCTTTGGTTGCTTTGCTGGCAATACGATTTTCAGTGCTGTTTGATGAGCAGATGTCCTTAAGACTTCTATTTTGATTTCTTTTCTTGATTTATTGAATTTTATGAGTTTATAATTCATTTCATTAACTTCTTAATTATTGGCGCTGAGATTGTGCAGTGAATTTAGTACACATTTTGAATATGCACATATATAAGATGAAGCTGTGTCGAGTGGATTGAGCATATCTGATACCAAGAAGTATTTAGCATATATCTGAAGCAAATGCTTCAGCTGAAAAGGTAGAGAATTCGACTGTAAATTGATAAAAATTTTTATCGGTCTTACAGTTTTTCTACAATAATATAATATACTAATATAATGAGTATCGGGCCGTCCTTATTTATAATCACCACCGTACAATCTGAAATAGAAATTACAACTAAATAGTAAAATAAAAATTAAATTAAATAAAAAATAAATAAAAAAGTTAGAATGAAGTAAATTATATTAGAGTTTAGTCCTTGAAGATGAGCCGGAACTGTTCAAAACCTCGGTAATGAAAAGTAAATTTAAATTTAAGCTCGTGGGGGAAATCAGATTCTCCTTTATTAACATAGAATATAGATTAATTTATTTGTATTATTTTTAATTTTTAATTTTTAATTTAATTGATTTTTTATTTTATCTGTTATTAGTAATTTGTATTTTCAATTTTATGGGGGTTAGTATAAACTAGGAGAGTCTGACTGTCATTCTATTAGTATAATATTTTATTGTATAAAGGCTGTAAGACAGATAAAAGTATTTATGAATCCACATTAAAATATATATACCCTTAAGTATACATATCTCAGGGTTGAGATATTTTTTAATTAACTTGTAATAATTTATAATTACTTTTTAATTTTTATCGATATATATATATATATATATATATATATATATATGTGTGTGTATATATATATATTTAATAAGGTATTATTTTCAATTAAATGAAAATTTAATTAATCATTATTTTTAATTAATACAATAGCTTGTGTTGATGAATTACTTTGTCATACTAAAACTGTAATGATCAGATAAAGGAATCATGTATTTGAGTATATGGTCAATAACTGTATTACGGGCATCACGGTCCACGTTCGCGCAAATCGTATCATTGCGCTGGCAGCTGGTGTATTCTATCAATTCGTTCAACACTGTTTCCAAAATCGTGTAAAAAGTAGTGGCAACATCGCATTGTATACGATTTGATAGGCAGCATGCGAGTGTTTACGATTTTCTAAACGAATGAACCACAAATCCGAATAGAGTCGACCCAACCTCTCGACAAATGTCGTACAGCTGAGACGATAATATATATATATATATATATATATATATATATATATATATATATATATATATATATAATTCAGGTATCAACATAACGATTACCTGATGAATGGAGATGGGTCTTGATACAATTCTTGGTCATGTATTCTAATGGATTATTCTTTTCTCTCCTAAAATGTTAATTATCTCCATATTTAACTTTTTATGAATTAAAAATAATAGCTAATTAAAATTTTATTTCAATAATAATTGTAATTTAATGATTAATTAAATAAACATGTAAACAATAATTCAATAGAAATTATTAATTATTAATGGCAAATTAATATATATATATATATATATATATATATATATATATATATATATATATATATAATTTATATCAGTATATATTTCATTAAAAAAGTAGAGACAAACGGTTATATACAGACGAGACATGACGGGCACCCAAAATTCAAATAAGTTCAGTTCATCAATCATCAAAAATGTAAAGCTTCCCAAAAGACAATTTGCTTCATCTCCCCTTCCCCAGAGTGGGACACGAGGGTATGAAGTATTTATATTTATATAATAAGATTCTTATATGTAAAGAAAATAAAAATAAGGTAATAGTACAAACATATTAATTTATTACGTATTAATAATTAAACAAATCGTATAATACGTATGGCCTTCTTTATTTTTAATTTTAAAGGGTCATAAAAATAATGATAAATTAGAGTTTTGAAGGGGGCGGTTTGATTGTTCGTAAGTGATAATATTAATATTATAGATATAATCTGATGTTAATGCAACAAAGATAACTATTATTTTAGTTGCAAGGTATCCAAAATGCAAAATAGTGAAAAATTAGAGTGGAAAGAATATATAATTTTTACTTTAAATGAAAAATATAAAATCAGCATCTTCTGGGAAAGTAAGCAGAACAGTATGATTGTATATTTAATAGGATTGGTTTGTACATAGGGAGCAAGTACAGCTTCTAAATATAATGGCATATTATATTCTACATTATAATTATTGAAAAACAATATATATATATATATATATAATTTTTTACAAAAAATATTTCTATATTATATATCCTGATATTTTTGGCGGGAATATATGTATAATTTTTGTATTTTGACATATTGACTTTATTTAATCTGACATTTTTATTCCAAAAAATTACAATGTATGAAATACTAAAGAAAACTTTAGCTGTACAAGAATATATTTTAAAATAAAATTTTTATAATTACCTATTGAATAGATAGTAATGAAACTATTGAAAAGATACTTATTGAAAAAGATAGTAATTTCTAATATATAAGTGCTATTGTCAAATAGTGTTACTTCATTAAAAATTATTTTAATATTTGAATCTGTAACAGTTTTCTTACAAAAAGTTTCTATAAAAGCTGTTTATTATATAAATTGTTTAAATTATACAAAGTGTCAATCACTGTATAATGATCTGTAATATAAGAATAAATTTAAAAATTGCTTTATATAGATAACTATATATTTAAATATTTATAATATAATATATTAATTTAGGAGTTGTACTTACTCCTTACACAAAATTCAGTACTATAAATACACAATCATACTCTTCTATATTCCAAAATAATGATGGTTTTATGATATTTTACATTTGAATTAAAAATTATATATTCTTTTCACGTTACTTTTTCTTATCCGTTTTATATAATAGGAGTGCATATCGAAGTAATAACTCAAATGCATCAATTACACGTTGTGAATACTCAAGACTTTCATTTCCTCCGAAAATTATGAGTTTTAATCGTAGCTAAAAGACTATCCTGCAAAAAAAATAAAAATGTTTGAAATTTTGGGAATTAAAGTGCTTTAGTTGTCATAAAAAACGATTATAAAAAATTTTTAGGATGTATATAAATATTAAATCTGCGTAGGCAATAATAACATTTTTGCCTACATAAATATTATATATACTTTAGGTTAGGAAAAGAACAATTACTTTCCTATTATATTTTTATATATATTTATTGGCTCAAGCTCGTACATCTTGCACCTCCCTGTAATTTCAAATTTCCGTATTACGTTACTATGTTTGCAATGTATTTGCATGCATGCATATATGCATGTGTGTATTTATGTGCATATATATATATATATATATATATATATATATATATATATATATATTCTGCACCAGGCTTCATAATTCTTTATTTGATTTGTACGGCATTGAATATTTTCTTCAGCGCCACCTATTCAAAAAATCAGAAATTAAAGTTCTCACTTTTTTATCTACAGAATTGACAACTTGCATTATAACCATAATAAAATCTTATATTTCGTTTTACTCCCTCAATTCTATGAATAGAAAGATGAAACAAAGTTCATTCGATTCATTATTCAATTCTACATCTGGGGCTATCCAAGTTTGATCTGTACTATACGTATAAAATTTATAATATTTGTTGTTATTTAATGTTACTGCAAAGCGGCGATGTCTATAGTGCAGACGACAGTTAGATAAATATTTTCTTATTTTTTTAAAGTAACTTTGAAACATATTATGAAAGCAGTAAGGGATACCCCCAATTGTAGAATTTTTCACAGATTCGTATAAAATTTGTTTCAACATTGTAAAACGTAAAATGAGGACGCAAAACGAAATCTACGATTTACACATTTTCATTTCCTTTTTAATAGTTGATCGTGGCGCTGGGATCGCGGTATGGAGCACTCTTAATAGAGGTTCAAAAACATGAATTTGCCAGTCATATCGTAATGTAAATAAATTGGGATTTTTTTATAATCAAAAATCAATCCAAATGAATTAAAAACGAATGGAATGAGTGTTAAAAATGCTGATTAGAAATTCACTTTTTTTTATAAATAAATATATCAAAGGAAAATAAATTTATGTATTTAAATTAAATCTTATTAAATTGAATAAATAATTTTTTATCGGGATTATTTTTCTTTTATAAAATTTTAACTTAATACTACTGCCATATCATCTTGATACAAAATTATACGATTTAATTTAATTTAATATTAATGTTAAGTTCTCCAAAAGTTCTCTTTCGGCTCTCGCCGAGGTCTCTTGCTTCTCTTCTGTAATCCAACGCCAAGTAAACAGTACATCAAAGTTCATCTATAAGATTGTGTGGGCTATAAGAACTAAAGTCGAAGAGAACTGGAGAGAGATAAAGAAAACCAGAGAACGTTCAATCTAATTATATATTTTTAGGTAATTTTTAGATATTCGCGATATAATATCTAATTGTTCTTTCTTGAGATAAATATTTTTTAATAAATTCTATTGCACGCAGGTGAGGACCGCGGGAAGTTTGATTAAAATTCACTTTTTCATAAAAATTTAATTTTTTTTATTGAAATTCTATATTATCTTGGAAAATAATCTTCAGATTAAAAAAATGAAAAGAGTAATTTTCGATTTATAATGTAATTTTTCATAAGAATTACATATTTGAGACACCAAAAAGTTGATATATACTTTTTGGTTCTCACTCATCCCTCGCCGATTCTTTTTGGCTCTCACAGAGCTTTCACCGTCTCTCTTCTACTTTCAAAGTGGTTCTCTTCTTCTCTTTACAAATGAGTAGTATGTTGTTTATAGATGATAACAAGCAAATAACAATCACTTTTTTGATTTTCTATTTCATTACCCATTTTTTAGTAATTTTTTATGCTATAATGGACAGCTCAATTACAATCTATGTTTCACTATAAAAATGCCACATTTTTGGCTTAAAAACATAATATCTATGTAAACAATTATGTATCCCTGAATATATATTTCTATGGACAATTTTATCCTTTCATAATATTTCTGGAGAAACAATCAACAATTTCACGTTGAGGTTCCTTAAAGCATAGGCAGTGGTGTAGCCGTACGGGATGGCGAGGGCTGGTAAGTCAGTTGGGCATCGAATTCTTTGTTATTTAAATAAATTTTTATTACTGAAATATGTATGAAATTGTTAATAATGATGTAAATTTGTTGTACACCACACAATTTTAATGAAATATATTATTTTAATTCGGGTTTTAATAAATTAAATGTATGTGCTCAAAATTTCGTTGATAGCTATCCTTAAAAATGCTAAATTGAACAAGAAAATAGCATTTTTAAGATATGAAATTAATTCCTTTAGAAAGATGAGAATTTATCCTATCGAGTCCTATATATTTAACTAATATTGTCGCAAAGTACGGAATTATTGACAATTTAGAAAAAGTTCTCGAGCGGGGCATGTTGAGTACACGCGCTGAATGCGCCGATATTGAACGTACATGCATGCGGTATTTTGTGACATGGATTGTGGACTACATGGATGGAAGTAAAATAAGAATGAGAATTTTTTGGTTTTAAAATAAAGCATCAATAAAATATTTTCTCTCATTTCCATGATTTTTATGTAATTTGGTATATCTATGGATGAATGTTTGGACGGATACTGTCATAAATTGAAACGTGTTTGTATTTGTAGAGAATTGTATTGTTTGACTATGTATACGCTTATAGTGTGAAAATTCAACGTTCGATATGTTGTAAGAGGGCGACGAACGAGGTAATTTGTAAAAGACTTCTTATAGTTTGATAGTTCTTCTGTAGCCTCCGAAGAGTTCAGATCTCATATATACACATAGCAAATATACGTCCATTGAACTTCTACCTTATTTACTCTGAGTTTATTCTTTTCTTATATCCAAAAATTAGTTTCTTCGCATGAAAAATTTCGGAGCAACGTACCTTCAACGCGGTACACGGACTATTCAGATACTTAGTACTATTATCATTTATGATGATATTTTCGTTAGTTTTCGTCTTCAAGTAGTTAATATTTCAATTTAGAAATGTATTTTTTTTGTTTAAATAACAATAAACAATATATTAATATATAATTGTACAATGAAAACGTTTAAATAATTTTAGTTATTGTACCGTTGGGATAATAAATATTTTCAGACAAAAATTATGTTTCTTTTCATTGAACTACTCCGTGCCCATCATGTCCACTTATGTTTTAAAACAATAAAATGTTACTAAAAAATAAAATTTTATAAAACAAATCTTTAGTTATTCAACTGTCAAGCTGTGTTTATTTTATCTAAAAAATAATATATAATTTTTTAAAATGTGAATCAAAGAAAGAGTGTCCAATATGCCCCATATTCCCCTGTTGAGTTAGTTCTCTCACCCTATTTGTCAGATAACTTTTATACTTATATTTTTTGACCGGAGCTTACGAATATCGCAAAAATTCTACACAGAAATTAAATATTTATTCCCAAATCCATCAACTTTTTTTAGAGAATAAAAAAAGTTGTAAAAAAAATTTAAAGCAAAATCATAGAGCATATCAAAATACATATTTTTGTTCTAGGAATCTTTCCGGTATAAACTATATTTTTGCAGAAAACTTTAAAAGTTCCATCTCGTAATCCTCTGAACAATTCTACGTTTATACGAAGTACAAATACCTTCCAATACATTATTCTCGAGAAATGTTGATTGTAGAACATAAATATATGATATAATAAAATGTATTTTTATAATATATACAACTATTGTCTGAAACATTTTTTGTAATTTTAAGTACACTGAAAAAAAATTTGATAATTGTAGATAAATACATTTCTTCAAATCCAAAGAACGAAATATTTCTTTAATATAAACAACTGTTTTTCATAAAACAGTTGTTTTATGAAAATATAAATTTAAATGCATAAGTATATAAATTATTAATTGAAAATAATAATTTATATACTTATCGTCGTCAAGGATCGACTTACCTTAACCGGAAGTAATGAATAAAATAATTTTAATTTATAAATAATTATAAAATTATTATAAATATTTATTATTATTATCTCCATATTTTTATATTTTATTATTTTCTCAGTAAGAAATTATTCTTACTGCACGGTCCTCAGTTTTTCCCTTGACAATTGATTTTATAAAGATTTCAACCTTATTTATTTAAATATTTTATCAATAACTTATTTATAAAATATAATTTTGTATACCAAGATTACAGCGGACGCGGCAGGGTCCGAAAATCACTTCAAAATATTAGTAATTTTATTATATTTTTATATGAGAAATAAAGGAATTATTTTGTTAATAATTATCATCAAATAAACAAATATTTATAATCGTAAAATCAATAAATAATTATTAATTCATTGAAAAATAATTATATTGAATTATAAAATATATATCAATATTAGAATCACTTAATGTGATTTTATGAGCTACATGTGCACCCGCTATCTCTTATTTATTTGACTGAATTGAATTTTTTAATATTATCAGCAATATATAAAATTAATTTAATTGTACTTTTGTCGACGGCTTATATACAAATTAATAAATATTTTTTCATTAGTCTTACAGTCCAATCAAATCAATCGAAAACAATACGTAACAACATCAATACACAAAAATAATAAAAACAAAAATAAAAATTAAATTAAAAATTATAATGGCAGTCAGACTGTCGTTATTTACAATTACCCTCGTAGACTAATCTGAAAATAAAATATTAGCTGAAAAAAATTTTGTTAGTAAAGTGCAGTCTGACTGTCCCCATTTTTGTTTTTATTATTTTTGTGTATTGATGTATTAATGTTAATGTAGATGTGTATTGATTAAGACTAATGAAAAAATATTTATTAATATTTAAAATTAACATGAATGATTAAAATATAAATTATTTGATCACTCGATATGTAATAAGAATGTATATAGTGATACTTAATATGCGCCAATGCGCACAAGCTATTTAATACAGTTTAGCTTGTGTTGTGTGGTTGCCGCTCAAACCAACGCTCACATACAGAAGCAAACGTAATACATGCGAGACCGTTAAAAAAGGTTAAAATTTTTCTGAACGCAATTAGTTTCGGATTTTAGTCCTGTAGCTAACAACTAGCCAGTACCGCGTAAGTTACTTCCGTGTTCGATCGAAATGAAATAATAAACGATCACTTACTTTTGAATCTAGTATAAATACGTTGCGGGCCCGTTTATCTTCAATGCTGTCAGTGACAATTTTATATTTAGCACTCCTTCTCAAGTTGAAAGTCTCAGACAGTAGAAATAAAAATCACAAGAAACTAACTGAATATCTGGATTCTTAATAGCAGAGTGCAAAATAAAAGAGCCAAAGCGAAACATACCAATCTACTCTTTCTTAAAGCAGTCAGATCATAACTAAACATAATATTTCCCCCACTCCCTGATATTTGCTGAAGTTAAAGAGAGACTATAGCCTGTCGTCTGTCTCTCTCTACTTCGTGATCGAACACCATCAATGCATATATTGGTGCTTGTTACAAACAATATAAATAAACTACATGCAAATTTTTTAATATATTCCAGAATTGCTACTTTCATTGAAACATTATTAAGCAAATCCTTGGGTATATCAATGAATTTTCCACATAATTCATTTGACATTATTCTAGTTTATCGGATAAGATTATTTCATCCTTATTTAATTACTTTAATTACCGTATTTACTTTTAAAACAAATAAAACATTTAAAAGCACTAATATTGAAATATTGTTTTCGAGATTATATTAAGCTGTACAATATATATATATATATATATATATATATATATATATATATATATATATCAGACAAAATAAATCTCCATATATTGCACGGGCACGATAGGCGAGACTGGGGGTGATGGCACTTATGGGAAAACATGAAACACCTCGGCGTGGCGGAAAAATACTCATTATCGTTCGGTCGGTAGCTGACGATTCGACGTATTCCAGTTCCGTCTCTCTCAGTAGCAAGTACGATACTGCCTCGGTGCGCGCGGCGACAGTCTTACCTTCCTCTCTCTCATTTACTCACCTTTTCATCGGTTTGTATCGTCGTCGGTTTGTAACACAATCTATACAAGTCATAGCATAGATAGATACATAGATATATACATATTCAATATACATTCGCTGCTCTCGGACAAACAGCCTATGGACGCGGGATAGCGAACGCTTGCCTCGATTGCGATCTCCATCACACGCCCCCTTCACTTGTAGCCGGAGAGTAACAGTTCGATCTTGCATATTTCTCTCTCCTAGTGACCATCGCGTCAGAAGTAGGTAGGGATGAATATAAAATATTATATAGTTGAAGGACGATGTTAACAGGGACAGGAAGGAGAAGAATAACAGGGAAAAAAATAATGATTACATTGTGTAATTTCAGAGAGGTTTAAGGTTATTACAGCCTTCTCTATGGGCTGCATGACCGTGACGCGGTGAGAAGGCTTAAGCCGGGGGAGCAAGAAGGAGCGCTTGGTGGATGTACTAGATCCTTTTTTTGGATCTGTAGAACACTGAGTGTTCCGCATCCTTCCCTGGCTCACCAGTACTTGAATCGGGTATTCGGATTCCTACAAACGGATTCTCCGAACTATCCGATGGGAGGATCCCTATAAACGGGCTGAGAATTGTTGGACGATACTGAGAGTGTATGGATGTGAGAGTCATGGACAAGGGTAAAGCTCCTCGGGTAACCAAGAAGCAGCCTGCGGTTGAGAAAATGGTGACTCTCGGTCTGTTAATTCGCCCCTAATCCAAAGTGTTAGATACCGTGCTGAAGGACGAATGGCAGAAAGGTGATTGTGTCGCAAACGGTTCCTTCGGGAAACCAGACCAAATCCCGTCGTATTGCAGTCCTTACCGGATAGTGCGGCTCATGTCGGGTGGACTTTATATATCCGCAATACTCGTGGGAACAGAATGAACAAATCTGAAAACACTGAGATAGAAGTAGAGGGGGAGTACGAGATGGAAGAAAGTCGGGCTTTGATACCGACAGAAACCATCTCTGAGATACCGAGACCTGTTCAGGCCACTGAACAGGGGGAGACAAGTGCACATGAAGGCGTGGGCATGAACCGGAACCTGAGTGGAGCACAGAGAAGGAAACTTCTAAAACAAAGAGCTATGTCGGAGGGTCTACCTGTTCCTCGATCGGGGGCGGGAAGAAGGCGGAGAAGAGACGGGTATTGACTGAACTGACTGCGTCGGCCTTAGCTACTCTAGCCACTGATTCGGGAAAAAGAGGACCCTCAACCAGCCTTGGGTCTACAGAGCAAGACCTTAAGAAACCGTTCAAAAGACGCAATGAGGGTATGTATGCAGGGCCAGCATCTCATCTACCTAGCGTGACACTTACGTGTGGTGAATACCTCGGTTGGGTAATGCCTACAGAAACCTGCTCCTTATTGAAAAAAGCGGTTATTCAAAAGATCTGCGAAATCAACATTGACGATTTCGGACCCAGATTTAAAGAATCCTTTCCCAGAGGAGGAACAGTGGTCTTTGTCTGCGAGGACAAGGACTCTGAGACCTGGCTGAGAGGGGAGGCTGAGAATCTGAAGCTGGGGGACTTGAACCTCAAAGTCAAAGTAGTATCTCCGGAGGAACTGAAGATTACAAAAGTAATCACAAAGACTCCGGCGGAGATAGAATCTGTCCCGGACTTCCTAAAGTTGGTCCGAAGGCAGAATAAAGGAGTGGATCCATCTAGATGGGTGATCATGAACAAGTCTGCCGATGGCAGTCTTGTTTTTGGTCTAGATACACCATCGGTGGATGCCATCCGAAGTAAAAACCTTAGGGTTGAGACGGTTACCTGTAAATTACTGTTTCGGTAAAGTACCCCCGGCGCGAAGGGAGAAGCTTCTACGGAAAATGTAGCTAAGAAATAGTATCTTCAATGGTTATTTCGGGGATACGTTTTACCCAAATAAATTTGCACCATTCCAGAAGCGCCTCAGCGATTTTAACGAGAATCCTGGGAAAGGTACATACACATAGCCCTAATACAGGAAGCCTGGATTTGGAGGGAACGTATTAGGGGTATTAACGCGAAAGGGGGACTTTTTGTGGGGTCCAGAGATAGAAATGCGAGAGCTTGCATTTTTATCAAGGGAATTAATGGGTTTTTCTTGCAGGAGCTGAGCTGCAGAGACTGCACCATCATTAGGATAGAAATCGAGAGCTAAGATCGACATATGCGAAGCATCACAGTTTGCTCAGTCTACCTTGCACACGATGAGGATATACCTATTTCCAGTATGAGAAAGGCGTTTGAGTTCAGCAGACGCTCGAATCTCGACTTGATCATTGGCTGTGACGCTAATGCACATCATGTGACATGGGGTAGCACCGACATCAACACCAGAGGGGAAGCCTTGCTTGACTATTTAATCGGGAGTCATTTAGATATAGTCAACCGCGGAAATAAACCTACCTTTATAACAGCTAGCAGAAATGAGGTCCCTGACATCACTGTAGCATCTGTTAAAGCGAGAAGTATTATACATGGATGGAAGCTGGAAAAAGAACCATCCATGTCGGACCATAGGACCATAATATTCCACTTGGAATGTCTTAACACAAGAATGAACCGAGAAAACCAACAGATAAAGATTGGGAACTATTTAAGGATGAACTTCGTGAAAGCATTGTTCATCTTAAAGGAGAATATGGCACTGAGTTTTACTTAGACTGGACATGATGTCAAGTTCAGACAGCAATTACCAGAGCCTACGAAACAACTGTCCATTGAAGTCTGCTAGAAAACCTAACAGCGCATACTCGTGGAATGGAAAACTAGAGGCGCTGAGAAAAAAGGCACGCATGGCCTTCAACAGGGCAAAGAAGAGGAAAAACTCTGAGGGATGGTCCATGTATAAGAAAACGATGGGCGATTTCAAAAGAGAACTAATCATTTCTAAAAGAGAAGTATGGAGGAATTTCTGCTCAGGGACCGAGAACCTGTCTGATGTAGCCAAGTTGGCTAAAATCCTAACAAAGGATAATAATTATCGATTGCAAAATTTACAAGACGCAGCAGGTAGTTATGTAAATACAGAAGAGAGCACGCTTGAACTTCTTTTGAAGGCTAACTTTCCTGACTTCATCAGGAACTACAAAAATGAAACACACCACACCATGACGGAACGGTTGGTGGGTGCGGATTGGAAAACGGCTGTTCAAATTGTGACTCCGGAGAAGATAAAATGGGCGATTCACTCCTTTGAACCGTATAAGACACCAGGACCTGATGGCATTTTCCCTAAGATGTTAGAGGTCGGGTGTGAGAGTATTTTAAAACTCATTACGGGAATTTTTAGAGGCAGTATCGCAACTCGGTATATACCAGAGACATGGAAGACATCTCGTGTTTCTTTCATTCCCAAACCTGGGAGAGGTAGTTACTCGTCGGTGAAGGAGTTCAGACCGATTTGTCTGACGTAATTAATGTAAAAAAGCATGGAGAGGTTAGTAGGCTTACATATAAGGCAAACAGTGTTGATCAATAGCCCAATCTCAAGTGGGCAACAAGCCTACACGACGGACAAGTCCACTGAGACAGCTCTTCACTCAGTGGTCAAATACTTTGAGAAGGCTTGGAGCTCGAAGGAAACTGTAATAGCTGCCTTCGTAGAGATAGAAGGTGCTTTCTATAGCACCACTAAGATTGCCATTGACAACGCTCTATATGCTAAGGGAATAACACCCTCTATTAGAAGGGAGATTATGAATTCCTTAAGTAATAGAGAGGTATATAGTGAATGGAAAGATAAACTCGTAAGAGGTAAAGTCAACGAAGGGTGTCCACAAGGAGGGGTACTTTCACCTCTCCTGTGGAATCTTGTAGCTGGTGGTTTACTGCGTATGCTTAAAGAGGAAAGAATCTTCACAGTCGCATACGCAGATGATTTCGCAATACTTCTAAGGGGCAAGTATGAGGAGATATTACCTGAAATTCTTCAGGAGGCTTTGGTAAAGGTCAGTGACTGGTGTCAAGAGAGATCCTTGGGGATCAATCCAAGGAAGACCGAGGTTGTAACCTTTACTAGGAAATACATAAGCAAAATAAAATCTTGCGCCAACTTCCGCGGGCAAGGTATACCGTATATGGAAGGAGTTAAATATCTAGGTGTATACCTATATAAGAACTATCGTGGGGACAACACCTGCGAATGCAGAGTAAAAAGATCATCAATATACTGATGCAGTATAGGTCAGCTATTGGCACGGGCTGTGGGCTTGAACCGCAGAAAGTTTTATGGATCTATAAAATAATACTGATGCCGGGGCTAACTTATGCTGCCTTGGTGTGGTGGAAAGTGATCGAGAATAAAGCCTTTGCGAGAGTCCTGGATCACACACAGGCAGTCTCGCTAAGGGGAGCATTTGGATTGAAAAGGAGTACCCCTACTGCTGCTGTCAGGATGATGCTAGATCTGGACAGCCTGGACTTGGAAATAATGAGAACGGCTGCCAGATCGGCTTATAGAATGATATGTAGCGGCCAATGGGATAGTACTGAATTGGACACGCTACCACTTGTATGGAAATACTGGGTGGCCCAATTTTTGGATACCCTCAGGATCACATAAACAAGACTCTTTGCTTCGGGCGACGATACAAGATCAAGATACCGAGCAGAGAGGATTGCAACAATGACCCCAAATTGGGAGGTGATATATGGTTTACAGAAGGATCCAGAACAAAGGTTGATACTGGATTCGATATATGTAGACCTGAACGCAGCTTAAATTCAGCCTTCAGGCTGAATAGATATAACACAGTGTTTCAGGCAGAAACGGCTGCCATTGAAACCTGTGCAAGCGGCTTAATGCAGAGAGGAATTAAGGGCAGATGCATAAAAATATGCACAAACAGCATGGCTACGCTGAAGGCCCTCGAACAATCCTGCACTACGATACTACTGGTCAAAGAAGCTAAAATTGCTCTAGATAACTTGGTCAGGGTAAATAAGGTCTGTGTTACATGGATACAGAGACAATCGGCTCATAAGGGAAACATGAAAGCAGATATTATGGCAAAAGAAGGATGTTCATTGGAGTGCCATCGGGGAAGGGATGTCGCTGTAACCTACCAAGAGAGATGCACTGCGATAGAGAGAAGCCTTGAGAAATTAAAATTAACAACGTGGGAAAACTCACGTGGATACAGATAGTCCAAAGACCTTCTTGGCAGCAAGATCTGCGGATGGGCACAAAAGATCATCAAACTAAATAAACGCGAAGCAAAGATAATCCTCGAATTTACAACAGGACACAGCAACTTACAGTGTTATACACACAAGATCAAACGACACAGTAACCTCTGTAGATGGTGTGGAAAGGAGGAGGAAACTCCGAGGCATTTCTTTTGCACGCGCCCTAATTTCACGGGATGTCGTTTAAAGTGGCTGGGAGAAGATAATCTCGATTATGAGAGTTTCTCCAATGTGAATGCATTCAGT
The DNA here is from genome assembly GCA_018907035.1 of Sycobia sp. Sy_11. NCBI lineage: Eukaryota > Metazoa > Arthropoda > Insecta > Hymenoptera > Epichrysomallidae > Sycobia > Sycobia sp. Sy_11. The sequence goes on from JACCIC010000023.1 coordinate 4,339,991, forward strand.
CTTCTGGCTTACTGCAGAGAACTGAATGTGATGGAAACCATGGAAGATTAATCAGGGAAAGGAATACAATGGCGGTAGCTAAGTGTTCCAAGCATCTATTTTCACCCTGATATGGTTAGTAGGTTTAGTAGTTTAGAATCCTGCATACCCTGGAGCCGGCTCCAGCGGTAGTCATAGTTGGCGAGAGCCACTGGGCGTCGAACAATGGCGGATGAACTTCCCACTATCCAACGTAAAAAAAAGGTTATTACAGCACAATATAATATGAATGCATTGGCGCCTCTTATTAGCTCTCATAATCGGCGTGGTTATGCATGTGGAGGCTATCCCGACCCCACCAAACACCATCCAGTTTGCACTGGTTGTATTTTGGCAACTTTATGGTCGCGAATTGCGGTGTTTGCGAGGCCTGTACACGCCAAGCCTCCGCGGTTTTGCAGAACATAAAAACGCGTTGAATGCGCCCTTGTAGGCACTTAGATTCATCCGCGGTATTGGCCCGGAAGGCTTCGAGGACCTGGGCCGCCTCAGCGTTGGATGGTCAAACCCCTCAGTGGTGGATGGGTTGGCGGGCTGCGAGGCCTGCATTACCGCGGTTCAAAGACGCACAGCGTGCTCACGTTCACGGTGCTTTTCCTTATCCTCGTTTGCCTCTGCCGGACGGCGAACGTTGGCCGCGAGTTTACACTGATTGTTGGCCCAGAAGAGATAATTAACATCCCCATATCCGAGCAGCTCCCGTTAGCCCGGTGTTACCCTCTGCACGCAATCGAACAGCTGCAGAGCGTTGGTCTCCTCGACCTCCAATTCCTGGGGATGGATATACACTTGGTCCAATCGTTGGCATAAATCCTAGATGCTGCTCGGCAGGAACATGCTGGCAGATCGACGGCTGGTTTCGGCTCCTTGGCCGTTTGGAGTTGGTCGTTCTTCGACGCGGCGCCGCTGGCCCCCGATTGTTTTGGTGGCCGGTAATGCGCTGGCACAGATGAGTCGGCGGGATTCGGTGGCGGCCTGTCACTGATCACCAGCTGCCAGAAATCTGTATCTAACAGGGAGTGGAGGATCTCCGCGACTACCTCACTCACTAGTACATTCATCCTGGTCTCCTATAGGGGAAAGAAATGAATGGCTTGACCTTCAACGGCCAGGAACAACTCATGTATGGGAGGCTCCTGAACCAGGTGGACTTTACAAAATTATAGAGACAGCCAGAGGGTTTCGGGTGCTGAGTTTCGCTGCGATGGAAAAAGGCCAATCGAATTTCGGGGTAAGATTGGCGCTGATGCCTTGTGTGTCAGATGAGAGTCTGCGATTGCATTCCCATATGCGAACGTCAATCGCGTACTGAACGTCGTGACTTCACACATTATAATAGCGAGCTTGCCTTGCCTGCGTTTGTTACGAGTTTGTCAGTGTTTTTATTGGAGATAAGCTAACTTTTCCATGCTTTCTTTCCAATTCTGTACAGCAGCCTCTTTTTGCGTTAAATGTTCGCGCTGCTCTTTCAAGTGACATTGCGTGCAAGGAGCTGAGGGGCAATGGCCCGTGTTGAGAAAAATCAGGCTTACACCAGTGAAGTCTTATACGGATGTATTATACGCAAACATCAGTTCGGTAATGTACGCATCCCAGGTATCATGTGACTCCTTAAGAAAAGAGATTCTTGTGGTCTTAAGGGTCTGTTTCATCCTCTATGCCGGATTGCCTTGCGTAAGGTAAGAGGGTATCATTGAATGGATTACCCTACGCTCCAGAAGAAATTTCTCAGTACTTTTATTACATCATTTTAAATTTAATTATTATTAGTTATATATAATTATTAAGAATAATATTAATATTATTAATATTAAATTTAAATTTAATATTATTATTCAATTGAAATTTAGTGCCGTTATCCGATAGAAACACTTCGTGCGTACCAAAACATAGGGATAAGTGACTGTTCCATGGCCTATCAGGCCAACCGGTGCAACTTATCGTACCCTACATTATTAACACACGGTGCAATCACGGACAATTTGAGTCACATTATTACGAACCGAGAGTAAATAATATGATTGTGTAATGCGGCCCTACGTATTATAGCCTCCGAAATAGCCGGCTGTGTGCTCTTCATAACATTCACGACGGGCGATACGGCGATCTTATTTAGGCACGACTAGCTTCCACGCATTCTGGTTATCTACTAGATTTTAGATCGACTAGCTTCCACGCATTCTGGTTATCTACTAGATTTTAGATGGTCAGATCGAGACGATAGTATTATAGTCGTTGCCCTATAACTTTCCACCATGGGTATCGGGTTGAACCTTTCACCACTTTCTTCGGAAGGTGCAAAAACCAGGGGTCTTGCACATCCGTTACGCACGAGATAGGTGACTACGCATGGCGACTCGTCTTCGTACAAACAAGAGAGGGCGTCTGGTATGTAATTCAATGCACTTTTCCGATGGATGACTTCAGAATCATATCCCTGTAATGGGTGTAGTAAACGAAGTCTACTGTGATCGGTTAACACCTGTGCGATTATCACCTGTGTCAAAATGAAATTTATGTACGGCTAACGTTCAGTGATCGAATAATTACGCTTAGCCACAGTCATGATGTTTGCGCCAACTGTTTGCGTGAGCACGGTGCCCAGTTCCGAGTCACTGGCGCCGTTTATATGTTGAAAATCTCTCCAAACGATGGTCGAAAGATGACTAGTGCAGACACGTCTTTCGCGCAGATTTGATTAAAGGCTTGCTGCTACTCTTCTCCCCAATGATACTTGAAATTCTTCTTAATCAGTTGGGTGAGAGCCTCGATAAGCATTACAAAGTTCTCCAGAAACTTGTGGTACCAGTACGTGAGGCCTAGAAACCCATAGAGTTGTTTCAGGAATGTAGGTGCAACGTAAGTGAAGATTGGTGCAATCTTATTCGGATCAGGTGGACAACTATCGCTATTTATGAGAACGCCAAAAAATTTGTTTTTATGTCTATTGTTTTTTGGCCAGCATCAGAAATGTGTTCAAGCCATTTGAGGTGCTTATCAAAGCTCTTCGTAACGATGATCACATCATCGAGGTAGGAGAAGGCTACCGGATCTATTTCAGGGCCGATCAGATTGTCACTTAGCTTGTGAAAGGTGGTAGACCCACCGGCAATATCATACGGTATACGGGTCTATTTAAACAACCCCATATCTAGAACAGTAACGGCAGAGGGGTGTAGTGATTCCTTCCGTAGAAGAACCTGGTGGTAGGCGCTACTGAGGTCTAGTATTTCCGTAAAATTACGTCCATATAACGGAGCGAATACTGTGATACTGTGAATAATGTGACAGAGGTGGCTTATAATTTCGCTCCGTAAAAAGGACTCATTCGGCTTCTCGTGCAAGCTCGATCAGCCGATTTAAGCTGTTAATAATCATCTCCCGTGGACCAGACTTATATTTCGGGAAATAGATATATATATATATATATATATATATATATATATATATATATAAAGACAAGTTGTTTGTCATGTGACACATGAGAGTAAAATACACAGAATGACACATAGAAAACACCCGTTTTGCTGCATTGTGTCATATACTACTTTCCCATACATGGCAAACTCACAGAATGTAACAATGTCCAATCCTCCTCTCCATGTGTGAAGTATGTTAAGAAGAGATGTAGAATCTAGAGGTGGGCGTGCAGGGGCGAAACCCACGCCGGAGGATTGGGGGTCAAGCCCTCCGTTTCTAAAAATAATAAGACTAATCAATTGAAGATTATAAGTTTGTTAATAATCTACTCTTAACTTAAAATATTTAAAAATTTAATAGCATAATAAATAGAATTTAAAATTAAAACTAATTTTAAAAAATATATAGATAATTTTTAATACTTAAAAAACATTGTAACAATTTTTATAATAAATTTCACATAGAATATAAATCTTATTTCATTTTAACATCTCGAATACCTAACTCAAAGTGGAAAAAAAAGATCGAGTCCACGGTCGACTGTCGCATATGCTCGTAAGACTAAACATCGTAAATGCCAGATGTTACGCAGGCACCGAAGATTGAGAATCCTACTGGACTACACGGTTTCGATCATTAAATTTTCCTCCCAAGGGAAGAAAAATAAAATTCTGCTTTCAGATTGGTCGGGAATCGGCCATAAACACTTTTCCTCCCTAGGGAGAAAAAATAGTACTTGGCTCCTAGAGAGCTGCAGAAAATCGTATTTTGCGCTCCGACTGCTGGAAAAATCTTTATCTTCTTGTAACGTTCCTATCCCCCTCGAGATAGCCTACGCGGTATTTTCCAGGGTAGTTTGAGAGGAGAGGAAGTATTTCGGGATCGGCCGGTGGGTCAGGAAAATAATTGTACAAGTACCCAGTATATTTTTAGATAACAAAATATAAAAACAAATTTATTCAGCAAAACCCCCTTCTATTTACAAGGTGTTCTGAAACAGAAAAAAATACGTAACACAAAATTAATTAGTAGACAATAGTTGTTAATTAGATTTATATATAATGATACTAAGTTCGCGTTATTTTCCGCGATGCGTATAATATCCGGCGCTATTTACCGCATGGATACCCGGTTTTATTTTCCATACGGGGAAATTAGAAAACGTGAAAGATAGAATTTAAATAGGGAGAAATACGGCAAACTTAACTCCGCTGGTCTTTTGAGGAGCGCCTCGCAACCAGGATCAAGAGTTAAGGGGAAAATTGACTAGTCTGGATAAGTAAACGGCTGGTCTTTTGAGGAACGCCTCGCAACCAGGATCACGTTTACTTCAGGACAGGTAAGGCTATTAGTCGTCTGTCTTTTGAGGAGCGCCTCGCAACAGAGATCAAACTAATAGTTTCGGATAGAATTTTTAAGCAGGAATTTATTGAGCTCTGGAAAGATTTCTAGCTCCGGGAGGAGTTCGTGTGAATCAACTTCGGGGCAGTTGGTTCACCGGGCGAACTCTGGATTTTGCCTTTTGCAGGCCCTTTTATAGCGAAATACTCGTATAATTCCGTCGCCGCTCGTGTAATTTCGAACGGGGTGCCGAATTATAATAATTATATTAATAATAATAATAATAATAATATTTAATAATAATTATAATAATTATTATTTACAGTTTGGTGCTTGTTTTTGCAGCCGATATGCTCCGTATAGCGGTAGTATACATGTATACAAGCTTATACATATATATATATATATATATATATATATATATATACATATTTATATATTATAAGTACATTTAGTAATTTAATTAAATTAATTTAATTAAATACAAATTTTAAATTAATTTTAACTTTGTAACTCAAATATATAATATTTAATCTAATATTCACGGTGGTGTTATACATCTAATTTCGTAGATCTATATAGAGTGTTGTTCGAAACAAATTTGCACGGCGATGTTTTTGGCCGTCGCATTCTTGATAAATGATGAGACGTTGTAACGATAAGAACTAATTGATAAAAAAAGTGGAAGTGCCACCCAAAATCACAAAAATTGTGAGCGACTAGCGCAAAAAATTCTTTTCAAAACGATAAAGAAAGCGAAACGAAAACGAGTTGTTTGTAGTAACATATATTTTTAAATAATTTAGTTCGCCTTGAAATTTACCAAAAAAAAACTTGATTTTCGGAAAAAGAGAAAGAAAAAATCACCAAAAAGGAATTTTTGCGTCAGTCGCACCTTAAACTATTGCGTATCTGTGTGTGAACCGTTCAACGAATTGGCAAATTCTATAGTTGCTATCTGACCTCTGTATAGTCCTATATACCACGATATAATAGTTATAACATTGATAATATTTATTACTACAAACCATTTTACAATATTTATAATATATGGAGTAATATTAATACAATATTAATACATATAATATTTGTAATATTTAAACAATTCAATAATATGTAAGTAAAAAAGTACTCTATATAAAAAATCTATATTATTATAAATATTTGACCAAAATTTACCTATCCTCTCTTCTGTATATACAGTATGTATATAGAAAATGTACAACCGTCTTTAATATATATATATATATATATATATATATATATATATATATATATATATATAAACACATATTAAATACGGCTTCGATGGAGAACATTGTACTTTTGAGTTCGAGCGGTAGAAAAATATGTCCAAGTGATTCGCGACGATGGTTACAGAGAGTATCATGTTTGACTATAGGAAATGCCCCGCGACGACTGCTTTAGAGAGTTTTGTGTTGGGGTGGTAAAATACAATGTCCAGTTATTCCGGGACGACTCTTACTGGGAATGTGTGTGTTCGTATGATAGAATACGAATCTCTTCATAAAACTCGTACTGACATACTTGGACATTGCTTCCCACCAACTATACACGACATTGTTGGTAGAAGTCGTTCCAAATCATCTAGAAATCGAATTCTATCATCCGAACACGAAACTCCCCGTAGAAGTTGACGATCAAATAAACACGATTGTCCCAGTAGAAGCAGTCCCGAGAAAGCTAGCATCGCTTCCTAACGACTAAACATAATACTAACCGTAGAAGTCGTTCGGAAAGACCTAGATATCGTATTTTACCGTCCCAACTCATTCCATAGAAGTTAATTTCCTCATATTTGGACGTCGTTTTCTATAACTAAATACAATATTACCCATAGTAATCGCCCAGAGACACCTGAACATCGCATTCTATTATCCGAACACACACACACACACACACACACACACACACACACACACACACACACACACACACACACACATATATCGGTGCCCTTGTACTTCAGTTGGAACGGACAGCCAAAGATGCACATGAGTTGGCACGCATTGTTGAATCTAAGGTTGGCCATAGCGCATCCACTTCGGTCCTGAGTAATCTCATTACATTGGAGATTAAAGATATAGATGAGGTCACTTCAAAGGATGAAGTATTAGAGGCTCTGAGAACACACCTCGAGCTAAAGGAGACTAACCTACTAATTGCTCGTTCCTTGCGGCAAGCTTATGGGGGTACTCAGACGGCGGTGGTGTCTGTACCATATAGCCACGCAGCTGAACTACTACGTGTAGGGCATGTTCGAATCGGATGGGTCAGCTGCAGAGTTCGAAAAAAAACAGAAATAAAGCGCTGCTTCAGGTGTTGGCAGATTGGCCATTTAGCGTCCGTGTGCTCGGGCCCTGACAGAACTAAACTTTGCAGGCACTGCGGTGGAAAAGACCATCTATCCAAGCTGTGTGTAAACGGGCCCTGTTGTTTACTCTGTAAATGTGAAGGAAAAAAGGAGATTAACCATCCAGCATACAGCTATAAGTGCCCGATTACCGTGGAGTTTTTAAACAGACATAAAACATGAAAATACTCCAACTGAATACCAACCATTGCGTAGCAGCTCATGACCTGCTGAAACAGACAATAAAGGAGCTAAGAATAGACATTGCTGTAATCTCCGAACCATATTGTGACAGGGTCAGACCACAGCGCTGGATAAGTGACACAAGCAATAGAGCTGCCCTCTGGATTGGTCAAAATAGGCAGGTACTAAAGCAGTCGAGTCATCGGAGCGAATTGATATCCTGGGCTAAAATACAAGAAATATACGTCTTTAGTGTATATGCTCCTCCAAGCTTGACGGACAAGCAGTTTGAAATCCTTGTAGCTAAATTAGTTGATGAAGCCATGGACAAGAAACCATTATTAATCGGTGGCGATTTTAACGCGTGGTCCACAGCCTGGGGAAGCGCTTCAACAAATAACAGAGGTAGTATGCTGCTTGATGGCCTTAATTCTCTTCAACTCCACGTGGTTAATAAGGGATCTGAATCCACTTTCATCAGGGGTGATAAACAATCAGTCATTGATGTAACATTCGCCAGTGATGACTTGATTCAGCGGATCCTTAATTGGAGAGTAAGCGACCTTTACACCCACAGTGATCACAGGGCGATCTTGTATGAGATTGCAGAGAAGAAAATAAAGAACAAGTGCAATGAGTGGATGCCCACACGGAAATGGAACATCAGATCGCTAGACTGTGAAGTGTTCGCCACTATAATATCAGAAGAGCGTTTAGAATATGGTGCACCAGGCCATCTGGCAAATGCACTCATGAAGCATATCTCTGAAGCATGTGATGCATCGATGACTAGGACTAAGAGCGGATTTAAACTTCGTCAATCTGTCTACTGGTGGACAAATGAAATTGCAGAATTGCGCAAACAATGTCATCGCGCACGTAGACTTGCCCAGAGAGCCCGCACACATCGTGATACGTTTAATAGTTTATTTAAAGAAGCACAGAGAGTGCTTGTCAAGGCCATTAAGGCAAGCAAGCGTCGATGCTGGCTTGAACTGTGTGCAGAGGCCAATAATGACTTATGGGGACGACCATACAAAACAGTCATGGCACGATTGAGTAGGGCACCAATACAACCCACTAGCACGGTATTGATTGATAAGATTGTTTCCGCTCTCTTTCCCAATGACATTCATGGGACTGTACTGCGCACGCAACACTCGGACGATATACCTCCTATAACAGAAATGGAGCTACATAATGCTTACGCTAAGACTAGAGACAATGCTGCCCCTGGCCCTGATGGTATCCCTAATGCGGCAGTTAAGTTGGCGATTCAGAAGAATCCAGCTATATTTCTAAAAGTATATAATGCTTGTCTTCTTGAGGGTATTTTTCCTGATTGCTGGAAAACTCAAAGGCTAGTCCTGTTACCTAAGGGCAATAAGCCACTTGATGATCCTTCATCATACAGGCCATTGTGTATGCTCGACACGGTAGGTAAAATATTTGAAAAAATAATATGTAGCCGACTGGAAGCATTCACTGAAGGATTGCACGGCTTATCCTCACGCCAATTTGGATTTCGGAAATCAAAATCAACAGTCGATGCTATTAAACTGGTAGTGTGTACCGCAAGAGATGCAATCAGTGGTAAGAGATGGAAAGGTGGCACTAAACAGTATTGTGCCATTGTCGCTCTAGTTGTCAAGAATGCCTTTAATTCAGCGCGCTGGTCTTCTATTATGAGTTCTCTTAAAGAGTTCGGAGTACCTGGTTATTTACAGAATCTCGTGGCCAGCTACTTTGAGAATAGGATAATATTATACCGAACGGATGAAGGCACTGTATCGCATAAGGTTACTGCGGGAGTCCCCCAGGGCTCAGTTATGGGACCTATATTGTGGAATATTATGTATGATGGCGTGTTGAGGATTCCACAACCGCCTGGTTCAATAACAGTAGGGTACGCCGACGATATCGCTCTAGTAGTGACGGCTAAGACCCTTGATGAACTTACTGAAAATGCCAATGAGGCAATCAGCAACATCAGTAGATGGATTAAGACGGCTGGTCTACAATTAGCGGAGCACAAGACAGAAGTAGTCCTTGTCAGCAGTCGTAAGAAGGTAGATAGTATTACTCTTAAAGTTGGTAGCTGCCGCATTAGTTCTGCGCCATCTTTACGATACTTGGGTGTCCAGCTTGATGCCAGGTTAAACTTCAAAGAACATCTAAAGATATCTGGCGAAAAAGCGCAACGAGTTTCAGCTGCCTTGTGTCGGCTCATGCCTAACATTGGTGGCCCACGTCCACCCCAGAGGAAACTATTAGCTTATGTTGTTAATTCTGTCAGCATGTATGCAGCACCAATCTGGCATCATGCATGCGGAATTAAATCGTATTGTGAGTTGGCTATTGCGACCCGTCGTCGCTCCTGTATACGTATTATTAGTGGTTACAGGACGGTATCCACCGACGCAGCTGAGGTACTTGCCGGAATTCTTCCTTTCGATTTAGCTGCAGATGAACTGGCTAGGCTGCATAACATATGTAAGACCGCAGTGGATTCCCTACAAGGTGCTAAAAATGTGGAACGTCATCGTTCTATAGAAATATGGCAAAAACGATGGACCGATTCTAGCAAAGGCCGATGGACTTATCGTATCCTCCCAGACATACACAGATGGATCAACAGGAAACACGGGGAATTAGATTTCCACCTAACTCAGTTGTTGACTGGACATGGTTGTTTTAGGTCCTATTTCCACCGCTTTCACCTGGATAATAATGATCTCTGCCCCATCTGTCCGACTTTGGTCGAGGATGCTGAGCATATATTGGTGAGCTGCCCTCGTTTTAGAACACAACGTGAGCACTTGATAACATCATCAATAAGCCAATAAGACCAGAGAGCATCCTATCAATAATGCTGGAATCTTCTGAAAACTGGAAGGCAGTAGCCAGTTTCGCAAAAGAGGTGATGACCAAACTTAGATATGCCGATAGAACTGGGCGAATGGCCCAGGATGAACCAGGCCAACTGATCCTATTTTAAGAAACAGAAGACGAACACCGAACCCCTGATCACCTGTGTGGATGGGGGACGTAGGATAGTGTCATAAGAAGATGAGTCGTATAGGCTAATTAACAGCCCCGCCGAAGTAATATTCCCGGATAGTTCCGGCGGGATGCTGGTTTCGAGAGGCCACTAGTGCAGAGCTTGCTCTGCCTACGCCTAATAAAAAAAAAAAAAAAAAAACACACACATATATATATAGTTTCGAGGTTGTTGACAAAAAATCCTATTTTACCATCATTTCTTTTGTTCAAACTAAAAAAACATAGTCTCTTCTCACAAATCTGAAGTTAATATAATGTATAAAAACAAAAATATAATTTTTGTTGTCACAAATTATATTCAGTATGATTTGGCATTCAGGACCATTTTATAAAAGAAGAAGAAAGAAAGACAGAGAGAGAGAGAGAGAGAGAGAAAGAGAGAGACACAGATTTCCTCACGTAAGATAAAATAAAATTTACAAAAATCAAAAGATATCCGTAAGGTGCGAGAGTAGTGTCAGATTAACCTGAAGAACAAACAAGGTAATACCGACTAACATCTCACCTTCTTTAGGATATGAATCCCAAAGTTGGATATGAACATTAGTTTGAGCTGACCTAGTATAATAGTTTAAGGGGGCATTTTAGTCTAAATCGATGAAAAAAGTCAATTTTCCAAAGACACCGGTTTTGCATTTAGTATACTAATAGTAACATCGTAAAATAGTTTATTTTAATTATAGTGTGACAATAAAGTTTACTGCAAGAAAAAAAATCTTGAAAATTTATGAAAAGACTAGAGATGCCCCCTTAAGCGGACTACTTTGAGTTGATGTTCGTGATTCAAGATGCCACCTAGTGGCCGATGGTGAATCTGATTGCTAAAACCATTAACTTAATTTATTGATGAAAGTAAAATGATTTTCGATAAAAAACATAGCCTATATCCTCCCCAAGATAATATAGAATCTACATGTGTACAAACAAAAACACGCTTTGTCTTTATACGACTAGTTATCAATCAAATAAATGTTGATTGTGGTGAAACCAGGGCAACGTTACATTCAGTAGCGCCTGAGAACGTTCAACAATTTTTAATTCAATAAAGACCAACTCTACAAAAAAAGTTATAGGACAAAAAGTGCTTAGAATTAATCAAAGAATACTTGTGAATTTTTTCAGAATTTTCGGAGCGATTTTTGCATTTATCAAAAAATGGCCATATCCAAAAATCCAAAAGTCGCTCAGAAAAGTCTAAAAAAATTCACACGACTTCTCTGATAAATTCTAACAACTTTTTGTTCTATAAATTTTTTTCGTTAAGTCGATCCTGATCGAGAAAAAAAAACCACGAACCTTTCTTGATAAGTTTGGTGGAAAAAGGGTTCTTTGGATGGCCGCCATTTTTAATTTCGGTATTGCAACTGTTTTACAATAAAGTATACATGCCATTGACCAAATATGTACGTGTTGGACGTGCGAGCGAACCCTCTTTCCATTCGAAAATTTGGGTTAGACGATTTTTTTCTCTCAAAAATTCACGCTTTTTTGCAAAAAATTGTTTATAACTTTTTATTGTTAAATTATTCGACAATTTTAATACCGGATTCTGAAAGTACGTACAATTTTACGTTAAAAATGGTATCTAAAGAATTTCTTGAACCATTTTAAGTTAGTGTTACACATCACTGAAAATATTGTCGAAAAATGGTCAAGTTGGGTGTTAAATTATGAATTCTATGAAAATTTCACCACTTTTAGGCATGTGTAAAGATTTATACAAAATTTTTTTTAACAGTTTACAATCAAAAATTGAGAGCATGAGACGTCGAAGTAAATTTACTTCCGTTCTGACAGTTCAGCATACTGCTACGTACGGGGTATGCAGCACTTTTAATAGCATGCATTTGAAGAGAAGCGAGTAGGGGCTTGCATCTTTTTCCCCTCATTCGCTTTGGCTTTTGTGTTTCCTCCCTGTCTCACTTTCTCTCTCTCTCTCTCTCTCTCTCTCTCTCTCTCTCTCTCTCTCTCTCTCCCTCTCTCTCTATTGTATGCAGAACTGTAGATTTCAAAGAAAGCGACCGATTACAGGACAGATATGAATTACCAGATCCAACCAATTTTTAATAAACTTTTGCCATGTAAAGCAAATGGAGTACGGAGGTTAGAGGGGAGTGTAATATGGTGCGTAAAGGAAGGTAGAGAGGAGTAGAAACTCCGCTAAAATCGTGTCAAATTACACGGCAGATTGACACCCTGTGAAGTTGCCCGTTCAAAAGCATGCATTTGAAGAGAAGCGAGTGGGGCTATGTAGTGCGCGTGGAGAGAAGATAAAGTTAAATCTCTACTCCCCCACTCTTGCTTCTTTTCTTTCCCTCACTCGCTTTGGCTTTTGCTTTGTTTCTCGGTTGTACACAGAACTATGAAAGGATTTCCAAAATAGCGACGTCTACCGGACAGATTTGAACTAAGTCAATTTTCGATAAACTTTTCCGCGGAGTTTTCACTCTATGGAGAGCAAAGAAGACTGGAAACTCCGCGGAAATGTTTACCAAAAATTAGCGTATTTCAGATCTGTCTGGTAGACGTCGTTTTCTTGGAAATCCTTTGATAATTCTGCGTGCAACCAACGAATATAGACATAAGTGTCATAACCCCGAGGTAAGATAAGTTGTACTCTACCATGTCCCGGTTTTACCACTTTGGATAATTATAGCAAGTATATATAAAAACTGTAATTCCCGTCGATATGTGAAGTGGTAAAACAGGTACTGATAGTGCATAATAAACTATTACCAACGTGGTTCGAAACGGGTGTGCCATCTGTATGTCGGAGTAGTAATTTACATTGTTGGGTTGTGACACTTTTTATATGGCCTTTACGCTTCTATCCGTGTCTATCTGCGTTAGTGTAACAGAGAGAGAGAGAGAGAGAGAGAGAGAGAGAGAGAGAGAGAGAGAGAGAGAGAGAGAAAGAGAAAGCAAAAGCGAGTGAGGGGAAGAAAAGAAGCAAGAGTGAGGAAGAGGAGGAACAGAGAGTTAACTTTCCTCTCTCTCTCTCTCTCTCTCTCCATCTCTACGCTCACTGTATACCCCCACTCTTCTTTCTGCAAATACTTGGTATTGAACGAGCAACCTCTGCGTCAAAGTTCTGTTGTATAATTTGACACGTTTTTAGCGGACTTTCCACTCCTTTTCTCTACCCTCCATACTGCTAAGAAATGGCAAGTCACTCGTCGTTGCAATCTACTGTAACGTCACTTAATGATCCCAAATTTTCTCGCAGCCCGCATTTTTCCTATTGGTAAAGATAACCTTCACCGCCTCTATGAGGGCACTACCAAATGAAAACAAAAATAGCTGACATGGTACTCCAGATATTAGACAGTGTCAATAGAGTAAACTTGTTTTTTTACTTATTATGTATTAGTCTGTTAATGCAATGAAATCAATATTAAATTAGTATATATCGTGTCATAAAGAAACATTTTAAAATTAATAAATAGTTTTATCGGTCTTACAGTCTTTATACTCTTTATACGACAATAATGACAGTCAGACTGTCCTTGTTTATGATCACTCCCGAAGAATCTGAAATAGAAATTCCAACAAAAATATTATTGCAGTATAATATATTATAATATAAAGACTGTAAGACTGATAAAAATATTTATTCATTTAATTCAAAACAGTCAACGTAAGTACAATTTAAAATTTGTAAAAAACATTTTGACTATTATGTTCTTTCATTTGTTGTACCTTTTTATACATTAATTTGAATATAATTTATAATTCATTAATAAATATATAAACAGCAACAATGTGTAAATTAAAATTTGTTATTTGCTGGAATTGGACTTCCATCTTTAGCGAATCCACAGAAAATCAAACACACATGTTCTATGTAGTTGATGATATGTAATAATATTTGTGGCTTAAAATTTAGAATTTTTATTAATTATCTGTGTTAATATTCTGACTATAATTTAATTTTAAATCTTAAAAGTTTTAAACATTTATTTCTACAAGTTTTTATTTTGAACTTTAAAATTTTTTCCAGTGCTAGATATAAAATAACATTGAAATAAAGCTTAAAATAACTTATTTGTATTAACGGTATAAATTTAAATAAATAATTTCATAATACACTAACAATTATTAATAATTCATACTGCTCTAAGCATTTTTGCTTCTTTTTTTTCTTGTAATTCTTTAAGTTGTTCTTCTACAATAACTTTGCTTTCTTCCAAAAATTTTTTATACTCTTCAGGATCTAAACTTCTAACAATTTCAATTCCAACAGTTCTAGCAATTCCAACAAGCATTTTTGTAATTTGTTCCAAATTCATTAAAGCAAGTGGAGGATCTTCTGCTTTTATTTTTGCAATTTCATATAAATGCTTCAGTGTTACTTTTCCAACTATTTCTAAATCAAATAAATTAATTAAACATAAATTAACGAATTATTGTATTTTAGATTATTATAATATTATTATTAATTCATGACTTCAAATTATCACAAAATGAGAAAAACTTTCTTTTTTCGATCTGTGACGGCTCAGGTAAAACGAAAGTAGGACGATTTTTTATTATCAGAACGTTTCATGGATCACTATTATCCAACTTATCCAGTGTTTTATTCAATAATTATAATTAAAAAACAAAATTGATAAACATTAGAGTTAACTTGTATAATTTAATCTGACTAATCTAATTTAATCTAATAATAGACAATTATCGTACTATCATTTCGTATCTAAGTCCTTACAGATCGAAAATAGTACATTGTGACACAAGGCAGCCAAATAGGCGTTTGCCGACGAAGGTATGTTAAATTGTATGTATAATTAATAATTGTATGTCCAATAATTGTATGTCAAATTACCCGAGTCCAAAAACGCCTTTGCTCCCGTATGTCACATACTATTTTCCCATACAAAAACGCTTTTTCTTTCTCAAAGAAATACACAAAAAATTGCACGGTAAACTCAGAATTAAGGAATGTCAAACCCCCCTCCATGTGTTAGTCATGCTTAGATAGAGCGAACAGGTATAAAATCTAAAGGTCCAAATGATACTCGCTCTGAAATAAGTTGCCCTAACATAAAATGTAATTCATTGGTTTTGAAAAAAAATATATTATCGTTTTTCTCTTAAGGTTATACGTGCAATTTACTTGAATTGAATAAAATAAAATTAAATAATTTCCTCTTATTTGGAAATTGATAAAGTATGTTAAGAAGAGATGTAGGATTGGGTGGTGGGGGTGCAGGGGTGAAACCCTGTTGGGGTTGGGGGGGCGGAGCCCTCTTTTCTATAAATAAATAGGACTAATGAATTGAAGCTTATAAGTTTGTTAATAATCTACACTCAAATTAAAATTTTAAAATATTTAATAGTATAATAAATAGAATTTAAAATTAAAACTCATTAAAAAAAGATATAGATAATTTTTAATACTTAAAAAACATAAAAATTTTTATAATAAATTTCAGATAGAATATAAATCTTATTTTATTTTAAAATCTTGAATACCTAATTCAAAGTGCAAAAAAGGTCGAGCCCGCGGTCGTCTGGTGCATATACTCGTAAAGCACGGAAAACTGAGAATCCTACCGGACTACACGGTTCCATTCATTCGCTTTTCCTCACAAGGGAGGAAAGTAAAATTCTGCTTTCTGATTAGTCAGGAAGCGGCCATAAAGACTTTTCCTCCCTAGGGAGGAAAAGTAGTATTTTGCTCCCTCTAGACAGCTGCAGAAAATCGTATTTTGCGCCCCGAGTGCGGGAAAGAAATTTTACACGAAATTGAACAGAACGCCAAATCCTACAATTGTGACTAATGTGAAGGTATTTTGGGATTATTTTTACAAGATATTATGAAATTTCATATAGCTGTAGTATATAAAGCACTATCTATAATATATATAAAGCATTATCTATATAAAATCTTTTCGATTTTGACAAACTTAACAAATTGGCATAAATTGGAAATTCTGTTTTGTACAAAACAAGAAAAAAATAAACAAACGGGAAATTCGTCATAATTTCTTTATGTATTAATATTTTTACAATCCATTCATCCGCATATTCTTCAGCGTTTCAGGTGATTTTTGTTTTATCTCATCCACAGTGATAAAACGACTCTTTCCTCCTTTTTAACTTCGGATAACAAGGAAAAATCATAGGGGTCCGGATCGGGTGAGTAAGCGCGGGATGAACGATTGGTCATATTCTGTTTTTGGTCAAAAACTGATTTGCGGCGAGAGCGGTGTTGTCACTCCCTTTGCTCGCTTGTCAGACGACGAGGGACAATTTTGAAAAATTTTCCGATAAAATCCTCTCAACTGAACTCCACGATATTCCACTTATCTCACGCAGCTAATCAATGGTTCTCCAAGGAGTTCCACGTACGAGAGTATTGCTTTTGTTAATGTTTTTGTCACTTCTAGACGTTGCAGAGTGTCCTGAACACAATTGGTTGTCAATTGACATTTCTCCATTTTCATAACACGAAAACTACTCGTAGACACTAGTTTTACTGCAGTATTTCAATAAGCAGACTTTATCATGACAACAGTTTTCGCGATAGATTTCTCCAACAGGAAACAAAATTACACAGTCGCGAATTGCTCTCGACAATCGGCCATCACGTTTTTGTCAAACGGAAAAAAGTGTTTCACAACAAATATTCCTATGGATGAATCGATACACTCACAGCGGTAGAATTTCGTACACTAACTCAAAAGTCGTTTCTAACGCAAACCTGGTCAAAAATGACTATCCCCACTCTTTATCCACCATAGACCGATTCCCGTAATCTTTGGGTTCCCCTCGTAATAAATAAAACGGATTAGAAAGCGATAAAAATGTATTTTCGAGTTTCTGAGTGGTTGGTCTGGTCCTAAGTCTGAAAATATGTTATTAAACATTTATTTTTACTCCAGAGGTTTGTATAGTGAAGGTTAAGTATCTATGTCCTTTAATAAATTTCTTATTTCTTATCTCTTCAATTATAATACGCACACACGCATATAGGTACAAATTCAAACTCGTAAATACTTTGTAGTGCCGGCCATTCACTCTATAAATATAAGCAATTACCTGCGCTTTGGAGCGCTGGTTCCACTGAAAACAGTGAGCATGCAATTTTTCGGTTGATTGTCGAACGGAGAATACGCGCCGCAGAAAATGCGCACTTCGAGTCGTTCTGACAGACCATTATGTAAAAATATATTAGAATATAGTTTAATATTAACTGTGGTTAGTTCATAATAATAAATTATGCAATATGAATACTATAAATATAAACTTTTATAATAATAATATATATAAATATTTTATTCAACAATCTGCGCCCAAGTTATATATTTATCTAGTAAGACATTTAATAGTATAGCTGCTCTTTTGAGCAGTATCGCGCTCGAAGTACGCGTGTTGTTTTTTTTTCTCAAAATTATATCGACTTTGATTAAATAACTGAATTTAAATATTTACTTATTTTAGAGAAAAGAGAGGTGAAAAAAAATATTAGAAAAGAAAACAAAACGAAAATATTTCGGGATAAACTATAAGACAGAATTTATTTCGAAAAATCTATTATATAATATGTGGAAGTGTTCGACTTCGATATCGACAAGAGACTGACCGCTGAGTTTGCGAGACGATCTTCCTCGTCGTCGCCGTCACGCCGCCAAGAACTCCCCTCTCCCCTCTAGGCCCTTGTTTCCTTGTCCCCACGATTTCTCTCACGGCGATCTATCGAATGTCTATATATTTTTTTTTTGTTTTAAGCGAAATCACTGATCCTCTGACGAAAGGCGTCGTGCTCTTAGCGCGCGCAACATGTGTTGCGCACGTGCCTGTCACTTGGAAACTCGGTCCCGCATCGACCGCGTCCTGGCGTCATAAGTCGCGTCTAAACAAGAGGCCCTTTTTTCCACGAACAAACTCAGCTGTCTGCACAAATAATAACCCTACATCCATTCCGCATTCGCTTGAGGTTCCACTCGCGACGAAGGAAAAACCTTACAAGGGGAAAACCTTCGCCGGAAACAATGTGTATACATCATAAATCACTTACAATCTAGGTTTTGAACTCTACACGCCCGCAGTTCGTCTTTGAAATTATAAACTACGACATTCCCATCCATATACACGTACAGAAATCGAAGCGAGGCTGTCATTTTTTGTTTTTTATCGTTTGACAACCGATCTGGACGAGCATTTCCAAGAAGATGCGCATGTCTTAGCCCAACGTGTCCGCACAGGACTTTAAAATCTCTGCGCCGCACGATCTCTCTAATTACGTTGATATATCCGCCCCTGGGAGAGAAATACAAAACAATGGCCACAAAACCACGGGGCTTACATAGCACTTCGCGTAGTGTGCTGACCCATCCGTCCATCTTTCGCTCACATTCGGACGCATACGTCGGGAACAAATAGATTGTCAAAAACTTTATCCATTTTATTAATGTGAAATTGTATTGTTATTTTTAATATACTTCTGTACACTTGTAATTTTTTGATAATTAATATTCAGCTTCCCCAGCTGAAATATAATATGAAAATAAGATTGTCAAAATTATCTTCTGTAGTTATTTTGGAAATAATTTTTTACGACTGCATCGATTTTAATAACCATAACCTATTCTTCACTGCTGAGTGTTTTCACAATAATTTTATGTCATTTACCTAGTCAAAATCTATTCGTATGCAAAATTTCAAAAGTATCTTGCACCCCTGTACGGTCTGAAGTTCTTACATGTTCTGACATTCCAGCTGTTAGATCTCGATAATATTTAAAATAAGTAACACCGAAATATTGTATTAAATTTCTTTAATCAGGAAAATGAATAATATATTATTTACAATATTATTAAATCTACTTAAGTATACGCGAATAGTGATGTCCTATAATGTATGAGCATATAGATGTTGCTGCTTATACGTTCGTCAAAAGAATGGCTAGAATATTACTTGTTAGAATATCAACGGCACTGCCAGGTATCTAGTCGGAGTGGGGATAGCCCTTACAAGTTTAATACCTGGCTGACCCTTACAGATGAGCAGATTGCTGTGAGAGAGATGCGGTAGTCGGTAATCCAAATAGTCATTAAATATACAAGCACTTATTTTTCCTTCTCTACTAGAACCGCTCCGCATGTACGTTGAAGCTTAGCACACAAACCTTACGGCTTAATAGGGGAAAACACCTCATTTACAGATATGTGTTTCTCTTGAGACGGCACATGCGAATCTCATAAATAAAATCCCGACAAGAACGCTTTAGTTATTTATTATAATCTCTAACACCAGCTATTTACTTGTATGCTAATATAACCCTTTCATAAAAATTAACCTTATATTTTGTAGTGACCAATTTCATAGTTAGCTAAGTGCACGGGTAAAACACACAATACTTGCAGGTCTGGAGGGCAAGGGCCTGCATCACTCTCCTCGCAACATTATTAGCTCAGATGTGATAAGCGGCAACGATTGCTTCAACGTACGATACACAGACTCTAACTTGGCTGTTCTCTCAGAACAGACTCCTTCCTCAGAACAGCTATTGTCGCAGTCTGAAATTTTGTACTGTCATACGCAAATCGTAAGTATCCGAAGTTGGTCGAGACTCTGTAATCACTTTTCTGCGCGAATAAAAAGCTGTGACGATACTCTCTCACGTTGGATCATGTGTAATGTTCACGATCGCATATAATGCAAGTGTATACATTCGAAATAGAAAGCTCACACATTCCTTTATTTCCAATAAATAAGTGTATTTTATTTTGTGAATTATATATTTAAAAAATTTGTTTAAAATTTATTTTGTTTTCCAGTTTTTAAGATTTTTACATTATTTCATTTTGCATATTATACTAATTTTCGAAGATTTTTCTTGTTTTTTTTTTTTTTGTATATAAATATACATACCAGATTATATTTTCTTATATATTATTATTAATTATCCACGTACATTACAAATGATAATTTCATTACGTTTTAAAAACATTCAACCTGACTTGGAGTCGAAACGACGACCATCTGATTCGAAAGCGAACGCATTATCGATTATGCCACTGCGATTATACGAAAATAACTCATAAATATATATACATAGCAATTCGGTTGTACACAAAGAACGGACCATGGAATATTATATTTCGATCCTAATTAGGGAATCCGAACTTAACTCTAAGTAAGTAAAAGGAAAGGACATTTAAGTTGATTCGAAATAGAAATTCTTGTTTTCCTGGTATTTCCTATATGAAAAAAATTGAGTAAATATAACTAGATTTAGTAGAGTAATACATAGAATATTGTGGAAATGGAATAATTATAGTGAAATACTATTCGAATTTAGTGAGTTTTACCTCAGAACATCAGCGGTATTGCTAACTAGAATTTAGTTTGCACTGGGGATCTACTGCGACTGTTAGTTTTCGAGTTTTCAACGAATGTTGAAGAATCGATCAGAAACACAGAATTTGGATTTTTGGTTTAGAAGCTGGGCCTAAAAAAATACAGGCGGAGACAGGATAATGGAAGGAAACAGGCATAGATTGTATTTTTTTGATAGCGAGAAAATTTATCATGGTGAGAGAGCGAGAGAAGAGTGGGGAGAAGCGTACGTTCGGTCCTTTGTCGCATCCTATTTCAGTGATAAACTTAAACCTGGTCCGCCCAACAATAATGAAACATGTCAATTATGCGCCCACGCTCTATGCACTCCGCATATCAAATCATACATATAACTCTACCTAAAAAAACATGTATCTATTTTACTTAGTGTATTTTTTATACTACATCACGGCGAGTATAGAAACAAATATGTGAAACAAAAATGTTTCATATCTCTCTCTCTCTCTCTCTCTCTCTCTCTCTCTCTCTCTCTCTCTCTCTCTCTCTCTCTCTCTCTCTCAGATGGCGCCTGCAAATACTTGGTACGCCAAAGCTCAAAATATAAATAGCAACTCTCGTATAAGATTCTCCCTATCGAAAAAAACAATCAATGCTCATTTCCTTCCATTTTTTAGAGTCCACGAGAGCTTTCACCTGCATTTTATAGTTCCAGCTTCTAGACCAAAAATCCTAATTCTACCTTTTTGGATAGGCTATTAAACATTGGTTAATAACTCGAAAACTAACAATGATTTACTTAATTATTTTTTTGTATTATTGGATATTGATTTTCATAATCTATAAGAATATGGTAATTTGTCTAGTCAGTACTAGGGCATCCGGTATAAATTCTAGATATGTACGAGAGTGTGTGATCAGAGCTGCACAGAGATTGTCAGGATACATGTCAACGAAGTTAAACATACATAGAAGTAAAAAGCCCATATAAAAAATGTCATTACTCCGAAATACTGATGTACGCATCGTTTTGAAACCTCAATCCAGATAACACTGCGCAGGCGTATTGCCAGTAACGCTTATCATGATTTGCGGCTAGAGATTGAAACTATTAATGGCTAGGTATGTATTGATATAGGTGCCGTACATCTCAAGTAACGGAGTAGGCGTGTGAAAATGAAGAGTCCGTCCGAACAGTACGAAATTTAGTACTAATTCATTTGTGTGATTGGGCCTAGCGGCAATATCTTGTATTTTTATAGGTTGCAGGCCTTCTAATGGATCTCGGCGATGCAGAATGCTTTTGAAGCATAAATGCTTCATAAGTTCGATTAAAGCTTATGTACGAAAACAACGTTTTTAAGAATTTCTTTTTATTTCTCAACATAATCTCCTCCAAGGCTGATACATTTCTCATAGCGGTGTTTTAGTCTAGTAATGCCATCTCTATAGACTGATTTGTCAAGCTCCTCAAAATACCCATTTACAAGTTCGATTACTTCTTCATTAACAGCAAATCTCTCACCGCCAAGCCATTTTTTGAGGTTAGGAAACAGATAATAGTCACTCGGGGCTAGGTCTGGAGAGTAGGGAGGGTGCGGCATCAATTCAAACTTCAGATCGTTGATTTTAGCCATCGCAACGATTGACGTGTGTGCTGGTGTGTTATCGTGATGAAACAAGATTTTTTTCTTCGCCAGATGAGGTCGTTTAATTTTCACTTCGTGGCTCAAACGTTGCAATAAATCTGCGTAGTATTGACCTGTGATAGTTTTACCCGTTTCAAGGTAATCAATGTATATAATACCTCTTGCATCCCAAAAAACAGTAGCCATAACCTTGTTCACCGAAAAAATTATTATTTTTGCTTTCTTTGGAGTTGGTTCCCCTGGTTCAATCCATTATTTAGACTGTTGTTTGGTTTCAGGAGTGTAGTAGTGGACCCAAGTTTCATCAACGATTACGAATCGACACAAGAATTCGCTTGGATTACGCTTATACAACGCCAAATTATCGGTAGAAATGTTTTTTTGAATCAATTTTTGATCGACTGTTAGCAAACGCGGTACCCATCTTGCACAGAGCTTTTCCATATACAAATGTTGGTGTAAAATATTTTGTACACATTCATATGACATGTTACAGGTTTCAGCTATATCACGCACTTTTAATCTGCGGTCTTTCAGCACTATTGGATGGATTTTGTCGATCATATCTGGAGTTGTGACCTCAATGGGGCGTCCTGAGCGAGGCTCATCAGAGGTGTTCACACGACCCTTTGTAAACTCGGAAACTCACGACTTAACGGTTGAATATGATGGGGACGATCTCCCCAGTACTGAGTCCATCTCTTCTTTAATTTCCTTCACCGTTAACCCCTTCAAATAAAAGTATTTGACGACAGCACGATTTTCCTACTTTTCCATATTTACCAAAAACACAGAGGCGTCTTGTTCAACGTGCTCTCAAATCTAAACTAACATGGCGATCGGACTGAAACTATAGCTACAAGCTATCTAAGGATGTTACTATAGAACGCCACCTCAAGGTAGGCCTAGTGGCGCCATATCTTGGTCAGCCCGGAAACTTATTTCTATTACTTTTTATAGGAGGGAGTTCTGTCCTCATAATATAAAAAATAATTTTTCCTCATTCTAACCTACAAATCGCACCTTCACCGCTTGATGCCGGTTCTCATGAGGAAAAATATAGTCCTTACCTAGTATGAAAAGGCTTTTTTACGAAGCTCATTACAACCCTCGGCTTCGCCTCGGGCCGCAAACCTCTCATTTCGTAAATAAAGCCTTTCCATACTCGATAAGATATGTACGATTCCCGCACTCGTAGCACAAAATACGATTTTCTGCAGCTGTCTAGAGGGAGCAAAATAATACTTTTCCTCCCTAGGGAGGAAAAGTGTTTATGGCCGCTTCCCGACCAATCAGAAAGCAGAATTTTACTTTTCTTCCCTTGAGAGGAAAAGTAAATGAACGGAACCGTATAGTCCAGTAGGATTCTTAGTTTTCCGTGCCTGCGTAACATCTGGCATTTACGATGTTTGGACTTACGAATATATGCACCAGTCGACCGCGGGCTCGACCTTTTTTTTATTCTTTGAGTTAGGTATTCAAGATTTTTAAATAAAATAGGATTTATATTCTATCTAAAATTTATTATTAAAATTCTTATGTTTTTTAAGTATTAAAAATTATCTATATCTTTTTTAAATTTGTTTTAATTTTAAATTCTATTTATTATGCTATTAAATTTTTTGAAATTTTAATTTGAGCGTAGATTATTAACAAACTTATAATCTTCAATTGATTAGTCTTATTTATTTATAGAAAAGGGGGGCTCCGTCCCCCAACTCCCGGCTGGGGTTTCACCCCCTGCATCCCCGCCACCCAATCCTACATCTCTTCTTAACATACTTTATCAATTTCCAAATAAGAGGAAATTATTTAATTTTATTTTATTCAATTCAAATAAATTGCACGTATAACCTTAAGAGAAAAACGATAATATATTTTTTTTCCAAACCAACGAATTACATTTTATGTTAGGGCAACTTATTTCAGAGCGAGTATCATTTGGACCTTTAGATTTTATACCTGTTCGCTCTATCTAAGCATGACTAACACATGGGGGGAGGGATTGACATTCTTTAATTCTGTGAATTTACCGTTCAATTTTTGTGCATTTCTTTGAGAAAGACAAAGCGCCCTCGTATGGGAAAATAGTATGTGACACAAGGGAGCAAAATAGGCGTTTTCCGACGAGGGTATGTTTGCCTCCCGAGCGAAGCGAGTACTAGTACACAATGTACTGTTTTCTTTTAATTTCTTAATTCTTTTTATCAATTTCAATTTATGAGCTAATCATTTAATTTAATTTTATACGATTCAAATAAACTACATAAACAACCTTTGTAGCAAAGGGCAATATTGTATTTTTACAAATTCAACATTATACTCTATAATGGGGCAACTTATTTAAGACCGAGAGTGCACCGAACCTTTAGGTACAGATCTGTCCATCTTTTACCAGCATAACTTACACAGAGCACACAATGATTTTTTTTTCGTAACCTCCAATTTTTTTTTACACGCTCGTGAAGAAGACTAAGCGCCCCCGTTTCGGACAGTAGAATAGGACACACGGGAGCAAAGGCGTTTTCGAAGTCTGGTAAATCGTCCGTTCCGTTCAATTATCAATCAATCTTAATCCGAAAACGCCTATTTTGCTCCCTTGTGTCAAAATGTGCTACTACTAATGGTTCGATAACAAAAAATAACATTTTGGATAATTTTTTAAAACATTTTCAATAAATAGATCATAAATAATTCTACAGAAACATTTTTTTCCGATTTTTTTTAGTGCATATTTAGTTATAAACAAAAGAACAAATGGCTTAACTTTTAAAAATCTCCAAATCTTAGGTAAACTTTTTGATTTCTGTCAATCAATAATCAAAAATCAGAAAAGTAGTAAGAAATGAAAGGCTGTTTTTTTAAATATTAAATTTTCCTTGACATGTTTTATATGATGTGTTTTATATTTCAACTAATAAAAATCCTTTATTGAAATATTCAGCTTATTATTATTGAAAATAAAAATTTTTTTACACAAAATTGTTAAATAATTTTATTTAATTTTTTAAAAAAAAAAAAGAAAAAAGAAAAACAGTATAGTATGTTTCTGATATAACAACTTTATTAAAGTTTCTAGGTACTTAATAACATTAGTAATAATAATAGAAAAATAAATTTAATTAGAATTTAATCAAAGCATAAAATTACACTTTAATTAATATTAAAAAATATTAATTAATTTTTAAAGTAATATTTCAAGAAGTATTAAATTTTGATTTTTGTGTTCAAAAATGCATTTTTTTTAGAAAAATCTACCCAAAATTAATATAAATAAATATTTTATACATTTTGAAATGGATTGATTGCATAAAGTTGACTTGAAATTTTCTGTAAGAAGGTCTCAAATTCAATTGATCAGGTCTATGTTAAAAGTAATAGATTCATAGTCAGTAGAAAATTTCTTATAATTTGTACATTAATGTGTTAAAATTGTATAACTTCTATTTGGAGTTTAGAAGAGAATTTTTAGTAATAATTGCGTATTTCTGTTTTCATCATCTAATAGTAAATCAAAACATTAACACAAGCTATATCCTTGCCTGTATTTAAATGGGTGACAATTATACATTAATTTGCTTAAAAAAATTAATTTTTTATTTATTGTATTTATTCTGTATAGACAAAGATAAATATTTTCATTAATAATAATTTCTTGAATATCATCTTTATACTTATTCTTAACTTTAAATTTATAATTTGGAATGTTTATTGAAATTTACATTCAAAATTAAATTAATAAATATTTTTATAATCTTAATACAATAATACGGATAATCTTAATACAATAATATGTATTTATGTTATGAAGACTGTAAGACGGATAAAAATATTTATTAATTTAATTCACAATAGTCAACATAAGTACAATTTACAATTTAGATTCAAAAATTCTATGTCCGAAACTGATTTTTGCATGTAAACATTAGATAAATTAATTATGTTTGTGTTTATGATTAAGCATATATGTAAAGTTTTTTGTTTTTTTTTTTTAAACTGATAGAGAAAGTAATTTTTTATCTAAATAAAATCTATTATAAATCTGAAAACTTTTAGAAATAGATTTTAAACATCTATTTATTTCTGAGATATTTGTGAGAAATCAATAATAAAGCTTTAAAGTATGTAAATATATGTCTTTCATTTGTGTATATAAAACAGAAGCTTATATTATTATGAAATTTACAATATCATTCCATTCAAAAAAACATTTTTTAAATACTAAAAACAATAAACATAAGTTTCGGTAATATTTTTTCTTTTACATTTTTGCATATAAAATTATGTTGTAAAAAAGATTGTTTATTTAATAAATTATCATTTTTAAATAACTATATAGTAAAAAACATATTTACACAGTAAAAAACATTTACGGAAATAACTTCCTAAATACCTGAGGATTTAATTTAATATATTTAAAGACACAGACATACAAGTGTATTTAATTTTGTTAAATAAACATATTTTGAAAAACTATCGGTTAATTTCTCAATTTAAAATTAAAAAAACATTTCTTAATATGTAAAAAAATTATGGAACAAATTATAGCCATTTGCTGAACTTATCAGTAGAATGACAGGTGGTATATTATTATAAATATATACAATGAAAACCCATTCGAAAAGAACACTTACACAATCTAAGAATGATCATTTTATTTGTCAGAAAGGCCAAAATGAATGTTTTTGAAGTCTTTTTCTCAATTTGTCTTTCTCTTTCTCAGTAATAAAATAGTTGTACTGGTGAATTCAGCAGGTCTTATAGTTTTTTCCAATAGTTTTTATTCATCTACATATTCATGTATCTCGTAAATAAGCCATTAATGTACTAATTTTTTTATATATTGATATAACTCTTTTATTGAAAAAGTCTAAAACTTACATTTGATTCAATAATCTATAGTTTAATTATATAAGCTACCAAATATATATATATATATATATATATATATATATGTATGTATTTTAATAAACAAATTAATATATAACACTTTATTTATTTCATTATGGATATAGAATATTACTTAAAAAAGAAAAACCTTAAATATATACCATTTCTCATTGAGCCTCTTTGTATTCCAGCAGCTTGTTTTAAATAATAGGTAGCTGGTGGATTGTGCATATGTAATTCATAACTTCTGTCTGGATTAACCTTTATTCTACATGGTATTGGTATTCCTTCCTTTAAATGAGCTGTTTTTTCATTAAAGTCTTTGATGAAATTTGTTATGTTTATGTTCCTCTGTAAAATATTGTATTTAAATAAAGTAAATCATATGAACGAATCAATGGATAAGTTAATTAAACGTTAATTAAAAGATAATTAAATTTTAATTAAATTAATGTAATTTTATATCGCATCATTCTAAATTATGTATGACGAATGCATTTTGATTTTCAATTTCACCTGACCAAGCTGAGGACCTAAGGGTGGACTTGCCGACGCCATACCTGCGAGTATATTTGTTTTTAATATTTCTGAATGTTTCACTTTTGATTGAGAAGATTTATTCATGAATTTCATTTTTGCAGCAACTTTCGACATGTTAAAATTATTATGTAAGGTCAATTTAAATTAGAGAACTCTAAACGTATAATAAAATCTATACACTTGCGATTTCATTTCATACACTATGATGGAGGGTAGCGAGAACGAGTAGAAATTCCGCTGAAATCGTGCAGTTGGCACATATAAGTATGAGATATCCGATTTCTCTCTCAATTAAGTTTTCTATAAAGCACTAACAATAGATGTCTAAATGGCGACATTTATAAGAAAATATTAGTTCGTTACCTACGTATGCTATATTGTCAATTACCTTAAGTCACTTGAAAAAGTTACCATTACTTTGCCTTTTTGCAGTATAATTTTAGTTACCTACAAAAAGGTGTCGTTAAAAAGGCATCATTACTTGGCCTTTTTAAATTATCTATTAGTTATCATTAAGAAGGTATCGTTATGCTGTCGATTACTGGACAAACTTTGTACTAGTTTGAATTTGAATTTCTTAGAAATAATTTGTCATTAAGTTTAGAATTTCTGTGTGCAGTGGAATTATCCTAACGATTTATAAATAAAAGTTTCTTTTTATAGTTTCTTATTGTTATATATAGTTAACAACAAGTTTCGATTAAAAATTTTGAAATATAATTCAGATTCAAAAAATGAAGAAGTATAAAAGGTAAGTTGAAACTTAAATAATAACCATATCTAATTCATATACATTTTGTAGTATCGAACATTTTGATAAATGAGAAAGACTTTTCAATTATTTTAATTTCATAATTATAAAAAAAAATTATTTTTTAATAAATGTAAGTAAAAAATAAAAAATATATTTTATTTTAAGATCATTCCTATTTAATAATTTAAACGTGACCCTAAAATGCAAGATAGGCATTTTATTTTGAAATTCGAATTTTTCAGGTCACTGGGTGGAGATACTAAAACCAGAAATAATAAGGGGAGATCGCTGACGCTTATGGGCCAGACTGCAGTAAAAATTTTCGACTGAAAACGAGGGCCTCTGGCGGCCAAAGCAAGGTACTGGCCGTTTCGTGCGATATTTCAGATGTTGTTTTTCAAGCTCGTGCGATGGTGCGATCGAGGGGGAAGACGACTGTCTTCGGCGCATGCAAACAGAAAGCTTGTCGAGACAATAGGCTGGCACCGGGGGGTGCAATAAAAGATGAGTAGCTTATACTGACCAAAAAGAATTTTATTGATATATATATAGTCTCGCAGCAGCTAGCAAGCAGCTCGAAGTTTTGAAACCTACGGCAACTTTAAGGAAAACTGGCAAACATCAAAGCTGAGAAAATCTCTTATAGCAAAGAGCTACCAAATTATTCAAGTAGTCGACTAACGCGATTTTTATTAAAATTTTTATATATACGTTTTTTAGGATTCTGATTAAATTGGTGATAATTTCAATTTTATAATAAATCAGATTAATACCCAGTTAAAATATTGTTTTTTTAACTTATCTCGTAAAATACAAAAAATTCCATTAAATGATTTAATTAAAAGTTCAAAATCTCATCAAAACACATATTTTTTAATCTATATATTTTTTCTTTAAATGTTTTTTATTAACAACAATGCACTTCACCGTAATATTTTCATCAACTATTCTACATCTTCCGTTAGTTTGAATATATTTTTTTCGGGAACTCTTGGTACAGAACAATATATAGAATAAGAAATATGTTTTTTAGTGGAATTTATAACTTTTCTTAACAATCCTTTTTGGAACTTATTTAACAAGATAATTTAGAAACACCAGATTTTTACGGTGTTCTTATGGTTTTCACTATATAAATGAAATTTCCTCAAATTTTCACCATTATATTTATGATAAACACTTCAACAAACATAAATAATATTTCAATATACTAAAGTAAGGCGACTAATATAATATGCAAATACAATCTCATTTTTGTTTATTCAAAAAGTAACTATATTTTTCTGTCAGTAATATAATAATGCTCAACAACACACACTCTGCTAAAGATTCTGTAAAATAAAATTTTTATAAAAGCCTAAAAATCAAAACCTTCCGGTACTAGACAATAGATGGATATTATAAACAAGTATGAATATGAAAAACAATTATTAATAAATAATGGAAATGAATTTTAAAAAATTATTCTACGAATCTGTTCTCGAGATCGTTACAGACAGCTTTATTTTCTGTGATGTACTGTACAAGAAGACTACAAGTTTATATAAACATAATATTACTTATCATAATATACTTGTGGTGGAAATCTTGGGAAGAGGAGTAGGTACGCGAATAAATGATCCGATTTTACTTTGTTGATTTTATTGCAGTGTGTGTAGTAACAGTAGTAGTAACAGTAATAGTAAGTACAGTGTGTGACGATAGTAACAGAAAAAATCCCCGCCGCTGCTCGCCGCTCGGCCTTTTAAAGCTCGCATTCGCTCCCCCCGTTGTTACAGAGTGGGGAGAGCGGTGAACTTTTCAGCCGAATCACAGAAGAACATTAGCGCGCGCATTTTGCGATCGCGCTCTTCTTGCTCGCCGCTACAGCGCGGTAAAGCGTCGGCCCTATCACATGCGGCCGTTGACGCGCGCATTATCTAAACCGCGCTCTATTCCCCCGCCTCGACAGAGCAGCCAAGCTTTGGCCCTATCACCTGCGGCCATTGTCGCGCGCACTATCGAAGCCGCGCTCTGCAGGTCTACTTTGACGAAGACGAGGCGGGAAGTTTCCCTATTCCGCGCAAAGGCGAATAGCGCGCGCTCTCTTTCGCGGACAGCGTATTCTTTTTGTTCTTCGCAGTGGCGAAAAGGCAAGACGGGAAACATGCGGTTCCGGATCAAATTTTTCTCGGCCCCCTCCCTTTTTCTCGTGGCTCTCTCAGCCCCTCGCGCGTGTTACTACTCACTGCCAAGCATTCTCGGGGGCTCCCCGCGCACACCTTACGACTCAAACGCGGAAGTTAAACTTCCTAGAGAGTACATTGTGCCATCGGAAAACCACTGTGTTTTCAGTACATTTGGCTACACGTGTACGTAGGCCTCCGTACACGCGAGTCGGTAAACGGCGAGAGGCAGAGCTACCCTTTTTTCTTTCTTTTACCATACACATCATTGAAATATCCATTAAAGTTTATTTATTTTTTTTTTTTCTTGCATTTTCGCCTTACAATTTACTTTTGCAAGTTGCTTATTTGGCACACAGAGTTTTATAAATTTAACGTGAACGGAACGCACAGGATAAATCGTGAGTCGCTTTTCCCGGAACCATTAGTTACCGAGGCATAGAGAATACGGAACACAAAGGCAATATTCCCAAAATTTGAACAAAACATAAAGACCTATCTTTGCATGATAACATATTAATATATTATTAAATTTGAACCGAATTTCGAGACAAAGCACTCTAGATTTATCCTTTTTTGTTTTACTCTCGCTACTTATTCAACGGGTCCTGCTTTTTACCGAAATAAATGAAAATTTCATAGTCGTTGATTGCTTACGACTGAATTCGTATCCTTTAATAAAAATTAAAAAGGAACTAAACAAATTTCTATCTGTGTTTTGTATTAAATTAAAAATTATCTCCCATTTGGTGATTGTCTATAATTCTATAACGACATAACTTATTTTTATTTTTTATATATTTATTCATTTACCAGAGCGCACCATATTAGTATATAATAATTTTTCCAAATAAGATTATTATTTTATTATTTTTACAAATTATTTTTACAAACAATACATTATATTATTCTTACAAATCAGATGTACTAACATTCTATAGAGACAATTGGGGTTGTCTACGTATAGACCAGGCATCGCTTAATACTAATTAAATTAAATTAAATATAATTTTGAGTTAAACAAATTCAGTTCAATCTTGATATGGATAATGTAATAGAGAATGCATAATAACATATAAAATTTTACTCAAAATAAAGTATATCATTTTTTTTTGTAATCTAATAAATCAATTATGTTAACTTTTATTTTTAAACCATTTGAACAGAATTTGTTTGTTATTACTTATTACACAATAAATTTGTATACGGCGCATATAAATAAACAATCCATTACAATACTTTTTTGTTTTAATATAATAACCTTCTGATTCAAAATTTTGTTTTCTTAGATTAAGAACATATTTATTTATATATGTATTGCGTAACTCTGTTCTATATATACTGTATAAAAAAATTAAATACTAATTTCTAGAAAATATTAGTTTTATTCTGCAAAGCCTTTTTTAGAGAATCAAAAGTATTGTGTTCAGGTATATGATTACTAAATGTATAAGAAACTCAGGTTTTCCATTTTAATTTTGATCGGCTTGTTTTAAAGAAACGTTTTTTAGAAAATGAAAATGCTTATTTTCAGATTATGATGAGCTAAATTTAAGTAATTAGAACATTATAATTAAATAAATATTTACTTGACTGGATTTTCGTTCTTAAGAAAATCTATTCTCTTGGTTTAAGAAAATCATGTTTTCATTGTTAGAAATTTTTCCTGAATGTAAGTTAATATTTCCATCGCCGTCAAATTATGAATACTTATTAGATGAATACTTATTAGAATACGGTCAGGATTAGATGATGATTAGATGAGGATTAGATATTTTTTACTGCAAATTTAACAAAAAAAAAAAAAAAAAAATGATGGCAACATTATTGCATGTATATCCGTAAACTGCCCGCTATAGGCCTCGTACAACATGCGTGCAGATGGACAGGTAATAAACAGTGTAAGCAGGTGTGAGCAAGAGACGAAACAGTATAGAGGAAACTTGCGGGTACATGCAGGTACATGATATGATAACACCCACGAACATCGAGTAATCCATGTTAATCCCCTTGGATTTTTCTTTTTTCCCCTCCCCCTCTCGCTTTCTCATTCTCTCTATCTCTCTCTCTCTCTCTCTCGCTCTCTCTCTCTCGCTCTCTCTCTCTCTTTCTCTGTCTTCTCCATACAAGGTAGTTATGTGTCAAATATGATTATATAGGATTCTGATATGATATTCCAATAATATAAAAAGCCATCAAATAATTTTTGGAAAAGTTTAGTCATTAGCAACTTTTTCGAGATCTATTGCATTCGTAAACATAGATCAATTGCTGACAATGGCCATGAATATTGTCTCAATGTTAAGTTAATTATTTTAAAGCGTACATATATTTGGTTGCAATTTAATTATTTTAGTTCAATAGAAAAACATTATAAAATTTAATTAAACATACATTTTTTTAGTTCCAAGTAAAACGTATGTCATAGAAATAAGTCAAACTGAATAAAAATTTTGTAGATTGAAAAAAAGGTTGATTCATATACCATTAATTAACCATTTATTCAAAATAATTAATTTATACATTCAAAATACTGAATGTTTAGTTAAATACAGTAAATTTTTTTTTGATATATGAGAACTGAGAATTTAAACAAAATATAAAATTCAACTGTAGTATCTTAACTTATTAGACCATCATTTTCGTAATCTTCAACGATGTAAACGTATACTATATATTATATTGCAATAAATACTAACTATATTTACATATGTTTCCATCATTTTTATTTTCATATATATATATATATATATATATATATATATATATATATATATATATTATATGTAATATATTTGTATTGTACGAAGCGCAATGGTAGTGAATGTTCAACGCACACAATCTGCCGTTCAAGCTTTAGGCATCCCGATCAGAATATGAATTCATAATAATCAGGAACGTTAATAATAATCAGGATTATTATTAGGACTTAATTCTAATAAATAGAGAGTGTTTAACTCGTTAGTAAGTCAGTTACATGCACTCTTCACCACTAAAAATCTTAATTTTAAAAATTACTTACACAACTAAAACATACTTTAAATTTATTTTATATAAAAGTATAGAATAAGGCAAGTATGGTTCATTAGAAATTTTAATCATTTAAAAATATTTGTATTGTAACAAATATTTTTTGCTCTTCAAACAAACCTAACAATTCATTTCAAATACACGGTTGTTTTACAGAATATTCGTTCCTATTAAAGCTGTATATTTTTGTTTCAATAGAATTTGAATGAATGTTTGTTGGATTGCAATAAATATACTTTTATGAAATTGACTCATTTGCATTTGGAATTATTTTCAGTGTGTAGCGCAACGCAAATTATGTTATTAGATAAGTAATATTATGTTTATATAAACTTAGTACCTACTCCTCTTCCCAAGATTTCCACCACAAGTATATTATGATAAGTAATATTATGTTTATATAAACTTGTAGTCTTCTTGTACAGTACATCACAGAAAATAAAGCTGTCTGTGACGATCTAGAGAAGAATTCGTAGAATAATTTTTTAAAATTCATTTCCAGTATTTATTAATAATTGTTTTTCATATTCATATTTGTTTATAATATCTATCTATTGTCTAGTACCCGAAGTTTTTGATTTTTAGGCTTTTATAAAAATTTTATTTTACAGAATCTTTAGCAGAGTGTGTGTTGTTGAGCATTATTATATTACTGACAGAAAAATCTAGTTACTTTTTGAATTAACAAAAATGAGATTGTATCTGCATATTATATTAGTCGCCTTACTTTAGTATATTGAAATATTGTTTATGTTTTTTGAAGTGTTTATCATAAATATAATGGTGAAAATTGGAGGAAATTTCATTTTTATAGTGAAAACCACAAGAACGCCGTAAAAATCTGGTTTTTCTAAATTATCTTGTAAAATACAAAAAGTTCCAAAAAGGATTGTTAAGAAAAGTTATAAATTCCACTAAAAAACATATTTCTTATTCTATACATTTTTCTGTACCAAGAGATCCCAAAAAAATATATTCAAACTAACGGAAGATGTAGAATAGTCGATGAAAATATTACGGTGAAGTGCATTGTTGTTAATAAAAAACGTTTAAAGAAAAAATATATAGATTAAAAAATATGTATTTTGATGAGATTTTGAACTTTTAATTAAATCATTTAATGGAATTTTTTATATTTTACGAGATAAGTTAGAAAAACAATATTTTCATTGGGTATTAATGTGATTTATTAGAAAATTAAAATTATCACCAATTTTTACTACCATATATGTAATCAGAATCCTAAAAAACGCATATATAAAAATTTTAATAAAAATGGCGTTAGTCGACTACTTGAAAAATTTAGTAGCTCTTTACTAAGAGATTTTCTCAGCTTTGATGTTCTCAGATTTTCCTGAAAACCGACTTTTATATGATTTATAACTAGGGTAATCAAATATTAGTCGGAGGAAAATTTTGAGATTTTACGAAAGAGGTTTGCCTGGTTATGCTTCCATAAAAGCAATTGATCCGTACCATGACGGGTAAAATCGAAGATTTTCCTGAAAACTGACTTTTATATGATTTACAACTAAGATAATCAAATATTAATAGGAGGAAAATCATGAGATATTATGAAAGAGGTTTGACTGGTTATGCTTCCATAAAAGCAATTGATCCGTGACTGACGGAAAATTCGGAAATTTTCTTTATAATAGCTGTCCTACAGATTCACAAATAAGGTGACTGTATTTTAGCTATAAGAAAATCTCGAGAATTTTGAAAGAAGTATGGACGGTGTCAGATTACCACCTCGGGTTCTCCGACCGTCCGGCTGCGCGAAGTGTTTAGGTTGCGATCGACGAATGGGGATTATCGCCCGAAATTTGACCCGCGATAAGAAAAGAGTCTATAAAGGGCGCTGTTTGAGCGCAGAAGGCATTATTCGTATCTCGTTTGTA
Organism: Sycobia sp. Sy_11; assembly: GCA_018907035.1. NCBI lineage: Eukaryota > Metazoa > Arthropoda > Insecta > Hymenoptera > Epichrysomallidae > Sycobia > Sycobia sp. Sy_11. The sequence goes on from JACCIC010000023.1 coordinate 4,375,645, forward strand.
TGCTAAGGTGATTGCTATTGTTCTGTCATTTATATTTATCGTTCATTTATTATATATTAAAATCAATTTAGTTAATACCTTTTTAAACTTTTATTATTTTTAAACCTCCCAGCAGTAGTATATTACAAATATAGTTAGTATTTATTGCAATATAATATATAGTATACGTTTACATCGTTGAAGATTACGAAAATGACGGTCTAATAAGTTATGATACTACAGTTGAATTTTATATTTTGTTTAAATTCTCAGTTCCCATATATCGAGATATGTAATTAATCCAAGAATTTATTTTCCTGATTTTAAATTTGAAATTAGTGGTTCAAGAAAATATTTTCTTGTATATATATCTATATATATATTCAAGAAATATATTCAATTTTTGAAAAAACCATTTACTCAAAAGAATGAAATAGTTTTCACAAAGGTTGGATTAGATTTATTTGATTATTCCCTGCCAGTTGTAAAATGTAATAAATATTTATTTGATTTTATTAAACGAAGTACAAAGATTTAAATATTAAATTTAATAAATAAATAGTAAAAACTACAAAATATATATATAAATCAAAAAAATATTTTCTATAATATTTTTGAAAAAATTATTTACATATAAGATATAAATAGTTTTATTAAATGATTTGTTCCTTTAAATTTAATATTTAAATCTGTGTACTTCGTTTCATAAAATCGAAAAAATGTTTATTAGTTTTTAACAACTCGTTGGATATAATCAAATAAATATATTTCACCTTTTAATAAAGCTATTTAATTATTCATATTGACTAGCTTTTCTAAAAATTGAATATATTTGTTAAATTTGAGTATATATAGTTTTTCAAATATTTATTTATTTAACTTTATTTTTTACGTATATGTAGTTCCGTTTAGTAAAATTCAAGAAATATTTATTACTTTTCAATAATTTATTTAGTTTAATGTAATAAATATATGTTCGCCATTCAAATAAACATAATTATTTGTTTCAAATATGTGGTTTACTCTAAATTACAAAATATTCATTCGTGTTAAATATGTATATTTCTGTTTTAAACAAATTTAAATAAATATTTGTTGTATTCTAATAACTATTGAATTAATTTTAATGAATGCATGATATAATGTAAATAGCAATGAAATAAAATTTATTATATAAAAATTTAATGAATGCTATTATATAAATAATTTACGGGATGTATAATTTTTTATATCAAATTAGTGTTATTATTAAGATCAACGCAGTCTTATTAAGTTTTATCAAGTTTTATCAAGTTTTAAACTCAAAATTTTAAGAAAATAAGAAAAATGTGTATATATATATATATATATATATATATATATATATATATATTTATATATATATTATTAAAAATTTGGCAGCGGGGCGTAGAAAATGGGATTCACTGGTGTGGACGAAGAAATTCTTTAAGTGCGTATATTCAGATATACCTTTTCGTAGCCTCGATCATCGCCTCGCAGCGAATTTAAAATTTTAAGAAAATACGTGTATATATAAATACATACAGACACACTTACACACGCAGACAATAAAATCTAGACACACTTCAAGAATTTCGACACCAGTTAATCCCTTTTATAGGATCTATTGTTTCGGCGTCCCCCCTACTGAACCCCGTCACTCCCTCGATCGCACCAGCTCGAAAACCAACATCTGGAATATCGCACGAACGGAGTACCGACGTTCACCGCCGCAGCGCTGAGTATCAAAATTTTACTGCAATGTCTAACATGGGCATCGGCGATCTCCCCTTATTATCTCTGCTAAAACTCGCAAGTGATGAAAATTGATTATTATTAGTATAAGACTTCGGTTAATTTTTTTATTGCTAAAATATATTTAATTGTCTGTAATCTTGCGAAATATATAAGTGAACTGCGTTTATACTCAAATTCTAATTGTAATATGCGTATATATTGTAATTAATTAGGAAATATAAAAAATTAGGAATATAAATAGGAATAATTCGTTAGGAATATAAATAAATTAAGTTACATATAAGACATTCATCAATCGTCTTATTAAGCACCATTTTCGTAAGTTATTGTTCAATCGTAAAAACTGTTAGAGGTCTATAAGATTTTTTTATGAACTGCTGTTATTGTATCTTTAAGGCGGAAATAAGACGTATGTCGTATACCTATAGGGCGTTTCACAATTTCATAATTTTAAATAAATACATTTCTTGAAATTGAAAAAAAGAAATATTTATTTAACCCTTTAACGCCCAACTTGACTATTTTTCGACAATATTTTCAGTGATGTGTAATACTAATTTAAAATGGTTCAAGAAATTCTTTAGATACCATTTTTAACGTAAAATTGTATGTACTTTCAGAATCCGATATTAAAATTGTCGAATAATTTAACAATAAAAAGTTATAAACAATTTTTTGCAAAAAAACGTAAATTTTTGAAAAAAAAAATTCGTCTAACCCAAATTTTCGAATGGAAACAAGGTTTGCTTGCACGTCCAACACGTAGTCCAATAAAGTGTTACCAAGTATCCGATCCAAAAAATGGACGTGGAATATTTTGTTGCGAATAATTCAAGCATCTATTACAAATGCACTTATTCTGAAGAATACTGTTCGATAAAACGAAAAATGTGGGATCAAAAAATTTGCAGTAGAAATAAGCAAGCATTATCTACAAACAATTTTATTGACGAAGCATTAGCTTGCAAAAATAACCAAACGCTCGTATTGCTCGGAATGTAAAGTAAGAAGTTCTAAATGTTGTGAGAAATGCAATAATGAATATTTTTGTGAACCATGCTTCAAAAAAAGCACTATTAGTAGTTATCTTCTTTGAGTATTTACTACTAATAAAAAAATTCAGAGTCAAAAATTATTTAAAAAAAAAAACAAAAAAACAGCAAAAAACAAAACAACAAAAAAAAACGATAACATGGGTTTTCAATGAACGTTTATTCAATAGCGACTAATAACGTTCAACAATTTTTAATTCAATAAATACCAACTCTACAAAAAAAGTTATAGGACAAAAAGTGCTTAGAATTAATCAAAGAATACTTGTGAATTTTTTCAGAATTTTCGGAGCGATTTTTGGATTTAGCAAAAAATCCAAAAGTCGCTCAGAAAAGTCTGAAAAAATTCACACGACTTCTCTGATAAATTCTAACAACTTTTTGTTCTATAAATTTTTTTCGTTAAGTCGATCCTGATCGAGAAAAAAAATCACGAACCTTTCTTGATAAGTTTGGTGGAAAAAGGGTTCTTTGGATGGCCGCCATTTTTAATTTCGGTATTGCAACTGTTTTTCAATAAAGTATACATGCCATTGACCAAATATGTACGTGTTGGACGTGCGAGCAAACCCTCTTTCCATTCGAAAATTTGGGTTAGACGAATTTTTTTTTCAAAAATTCACGCTTTTTTGCAAAAAATTGTATATAATTTTTTATTGTTAAATTATTCGACAATTTTAATACCGGATTCTGAAAGTACATACAATTTTACGTTAAAAATGGTAAGTACATACAATTTTACGTTAAAAGTGGTGTGCGCATTTGTTTACATCCCGAGCTGTGACGTAGGCAACAAATATATATAGATATCTGTTTTCGTTTGAATCACACATTTAAAAATTTAATTATAATTTTAATATATCAAAGAAAATTAATAACAATATTTATACTTAATAAATATATATACCTTCAACGAGAAGGATAATAGCTCAACCTGATTGAGTCGCACCAATCAGTTGAATTAGTAAATTTAATTGATAACTTAACTTATCAGGAGCACATTCGTTGCGCGATTATTGAGAACAACAATGACGAAGCCCCGGGTTTACGGAACTCGAAGTGTACGAAAAATCCTGTTCTGTTTTATCGATTGTTTCAGTATTAATCAGGGCCGCAGTAGCCCAAGTTAAATATATAAATTAGAAATGATCCATACAAAATTTATATTTTATAATATTCTTATGAAATAAGTAGCGGTGTTGTTGATCATTTGTCACAAGAAGTTTATTATATATATATATATAAATTTACACACATACACACGCACGTACAGAGAGAGAGAGAGAGAGAGAGAGAGAGAGAGAGAGAGAGAGAGAGAGATGCATATATGTGTATTAATTTTAATTTATATTGGACTGTAAGACTGATGGAAATATTTATTAATTTATATATATATAATATATTTAAGTGTAGAACAAAGCGGAGCGGGATACTAGGAGACGAGCAGTAATAAAGAAGCATCAGCTCGACATCCAGCATTTGATTAAAATATGCATATATGTATACGTATCTACACACACATTAACATATATAATCTCCATACTTCTAATTTTGAGCCAAATTACTTACTCAAAAATATCAAGGGCCGTGGTGGTCGTTAACGATTAATATATCTATATATATATATATATATATATATATATATATATATATATATATATATATATATATATTTATACTTATATATATATATATATATATATAGTAACTTCATATTGAGTTTATATCGAAACTTGTTTACCAATGATTTAGAATGGGATCTCTTAATTACGAATATTGAAATAAATATAAAGATAACAGCGAATAATATTTCCAAATTAATTTTCTTTTTCGAAAATTTAGATATACAAAATTGTCTGTTTAAGGTAAGAAACTGTAGAATTAATTATTATACTTAATTTTTAGGATGATAAATTCCAATATGCAATAGACTTTATTATTTTATAATTCTTTCAAGCTGTTAGTTTATGTATTGTATTAAATTATTTTTATTAAACAAATAACATAATAAGTTATTATTCTATAAATATTAATTTCTTGCAGTATAGTCATTAAAACTTGCATATGAAATAAAATTATTATTTATTACACAGAAATAAAAGGACCTAGTTTATACCTTTTTCTTAATTTTACTATAACAATGTTGAAATTTTTCTTTCTAAAATTTGTCTATTTTATAACCATAAAAGTTTAATTATTTTTAGTTCGTAGTGACTAGATTTCAGCCTACTCAAAATTATTAGATGTATACGAGGTGATGTGTAATGCTAATTTTCGATTCTGTTCTGAAAGTTTTGAAAGTATTTTTTCAGCTTTTGTTGGTCATTCTTTGATTTGTTTCTAATTTTTCAGTATTTCTGTGAAATTCTACTTTGAATCTATTCTTGAGTAATAAATTAGCCATTATAACTCCTTTTTTCTACACTTAAATTTCGAATTATTTTTTAGTACCAGGAATGTAGTCTAAGGAAATTTTCTTCTTCATTTTATAGAAAATCAAGTTGACATTCTTTACACGTATAATTTTTAGATATAAAGAAATTCAAGATTTTCATTTTATTGGCTTTATGTATAAAATATTAATTTTGTTATTGCAATGCTATAATATGTAAGTAGTAAATAAAAATATTAAATTTTTATAGTTTTGCGTATTATTTAAATAAATTTGAATTTGTCAAGATTGCCGTGCACTTTTTTATTTACAATTACATTTTTATTGTATTTTTTTTTTACAATTTTATCTTATAAATCTGTATTTATAATCTAAAATTGGAATTGTAATCTATAATTTGTGTCGAACAGAACCGTACTTGATTCTATCGGGTAAAGAATATAAAAATACTCATTATATGGAACGTAATGGCACACTAGACTATTCTTTATATAAAATTATGTAATTTAAAAAAATAATTAAATCATTATTTGATATTTATCAAAAATAGATTATTTTATTTGTTGTATTAAATTATTTTTAAATTACTTATTCTAAATAAGCGTATTTTGGAAACTAATAAATTATATAATATTTGAAAACAAATTTCAATTGTTTTTATCCATCTACATTACAAAATTTTAAAAACTAATTCGAATAAAGATTGTGTCATTTGTCTAATGCAGTGTTCCAAATATATATATATATATATATATATATATATATATAGGTCTTATATATATATATAGGTCTTATATAAAATCCCTTCTGAATTTTGCAACATAATATGATATATGTTTATATTTTATATTTTAATATTTTTCATATTTAATATTTTCTGGGTATAGTTTTATGATTTAATTTTTAGTTAAATTTTTCTCTGTTATTTCTTTTTTACCGTTTAATTAAATTTGTTAACCATTTTTTTAAAAATAGGTTTTAACATTTTTTTATTTATTTATGCTTAATTATTTTTATTTTTATCATTATAGGTTAAATAAGATCTTTGGATTAATATTTTAAGAGTCGTAGTGGATTTTTCATTACTATTTTTTCTTACTTAGTTTTTACAATAAATATTGCAATTAGAATTTCAAGCTGCAACAGTAAGAATGACCAAAAATTCAATTACAATACAAAAATGATACAATAACTATAAAGAATAAAAATACTACGTTTAAAAACCAATTTGTATATTTTATTTATTTAAAAATAAATATGACATAGAACATTTTATAAAAAGATACTATAGGGTGTATCACAGGGGACGCTACATTCCCGTATGTACACACCTATATTTTAGAGCAATGGCTCGTGGTGCGTTTCGTCCCGGGATTACCGACTGGACTCATCAGTAAGGCATTGTCGGTAACCCCTGCCTTAGACGCGGTCATATGGACTGGGTCAAGGGCTTATATATTAACCGGAGGCCTGTGTGGTCGCTCACGGGTTAACTAATGTGCCAAGCTGCCCTCTGCTGGCAGACTTGGCATGTGGGTACCCCACAATACATTCACTAGCAAGTTTAGGTTCTACGTGGCTTGGTGATAAAATCACAGCGTAGCCCCCATTTATGTTACGAAAATAGGACTTTTTTCGAAGAACATAAATTTTAGATTCAGAAATTTGGTCTAATAAATAATAAAAATTTATTCAATTTTGAATTACTTAAAAAATAAAACTACAGACTAAGTATACATTTATAATAAAATTTTTAAGAAAAGCAAAATAACTAGGCGAGTTTTACATGTTTTTAGAATATTAAGAACTTTCAAAAATAAATAACTATTATTTTAAAATTTAACTTGGTTCGAAAAAATTTGTCTTTATTCTTTGTATTTGTGTTTTTTTTTCTCGATCCATATGTTATTACAATATATTTCTATCGCTTGTAGAGCCATTTTTTTTCGTATTAACATATTTGTGGCGTTGTTATATTTTATTTATTATGCTGTATTAGAGCTGCTTCTTTGGCTGCTTTGCTGGCAATACGATTTTCAGTGCTGTTTGAATGAGCAGATGTCCTTAAGGCTTCTATTTTCATTTCTTTTCTTGATTTATTGAATTTCATGAGTTTATACTAATATAATGAGTATCGGACAGTCCTTATTTATAATCACCACCGTACAATCTGAAATAGAAATTACAACTAAATAGTAAAATAAAAATTAAATTAAATAAAAAATAAATAAAAAAATTAGAATTAAGTAAATTTTATTAGAGTTTAGTCTTTGAAGGTGAACTGGAGCTATTTGAAACGTCGGAAATGAAATGTAAATTTAAATTTAAGATGGTGGGGGAAATCAGATTCTCCTTTATTAATATAGAATATAGATTATTTTATTTGTATTATTTTTAATTTTTAATTTTTAATTGAATTGATTTTTTATTTTATGTGTTATTAGTACTTTGTATTTTTAATTTTATGGGGGTTATTATAAACTAGGAGAGTCTGACTGTCATTCTATTAATATAATATTTGATCGTATAAAGACTGTAAGACCGATAAAAATATTTATGAATCTACGTTAATATATATATATATATATATATATATATATATATATATATATATATATATATATATATATTGTAACTGGCACCAAGTATCGATGCTCGTTTTGAACTAGAGAGAGACAGACGGCCTGTTATAGCCACTGTCGAACTCAAGCTGGAGGTAAGGGAGTGGGGGAAAGAAAGCTAGTTAGTAGATTTTTTGTCGTAGCATAGAGAGACACGAGATGCACTTTCGATTTTATTGAATTGTTTTATTACGTTTTATGGTTATTTTGAAGCGTTGTACATTTATTGTTGGTCGTTACTGTGATTGTTATCCCTTGTTTTGAATATCGGAAGACTATAAAGGAGGAAGAAAAGGGGTAATAGCGACAACCGAAGAATAACGGGCCTGCAACGTGAGCTGCAATTCAAATATCACCAAATCGTGTCAGGTATTCAAAATTGAATTTGAGCTATTTTGTTCTCGCTTAGATGCGCGTCGACGGTCGTTTGAGCGGGGATTATCTGTTGATATAGATTCATTATATTTAGTTATATTCGATTTATTTTCGATACGCGTGAACATATACTACTCTAATTTATATACGTTAATTAATTGATTATAATAAATAATTATAAATCAGAGTGATCACGATAAATAATCAATTAGCTTGTGTGTGTTTGTGAGAAATTCGAGCGGGAATTATACACGCATACAAGCATAAAGATAGATTAACTTGTACTTGTGTGTGTGTGTACGGCGGTGTATTCCGCCCGCGCGTACAAGTGGTAGAGAGAGAAAATCGCGTAATTATAATATAATGAGATACGGTGGCGGCTCCTAGCGCATGAAGACCGCATTATATCAACATAAAATGCGCGAAATTTAAAATTCAAAAGAAATTAAATCGTGTTTATTCTCGACCAAATCACACTCTATAAAAGAGTAGGATCGCGGGAGTACTTAGGAATTTAAAAAATAATTTATATCATTATTTGCAATTAAATAAATATATCTAAATTGTTACTCTAAATTATTTATATCTTATTAATTCTAACCAATAAATTCTGACATTGGCGATTCAGGACCCTGCCGCTTTCGCGGTGAATTCCGGCAGTTGTTATATTTAATATTAATAATTTTAATATTATTTATTGTTTAATAATAAAAAATTGCCGTTTTTCTAACTGATAGCCGTGCGATAGATTTTTATTTAATTTCCTTTAAGAATTGAAAAATATTTATAGAACCAACGGAGGTGAAGAAGAATATTTTTATTAATAATTAATTATTTAAACAAGTTAATAATTGTTTCTAGCCAAGGTAGGTGAAACCTTGGCAATGATAAATAATTAATTAAAGGTAAGTCCTATAATAATTGTATCAACCTATAAAAGTAAAATAAGGTACCAGGACCGTACCTATCCTTAATAGGTCCCCGTTACAATATATATATATATATATATATATATATATATATATATATATATACCCTTAGATATACATATCTCAGGGTTGAGATATTTTTTAATTAACTTGTAATAATTTATAATTAATTTTTAATTTTAGCGATATATATATTTAATAAGGTATTATTTTCAATTTTCAATTAAATTAAAATTTAATTAATCATTATTTTTAATTAATACAATATCTTCTGTTGATGAAGTACTTTATCATACTAAAACTGTAATGATCAGATAAAAGAATCATGTATTTAAGTATATGGTCAATAACTGTATTACGGGTATCACGGTCCACGTTCGCGCAAATCGTATCATTGCGCTGGCAGCTGGTGTATTCTATCAATTCGTTCAACACTGTTTCCAAAATCGTGTAAAAAGTAGTGGCAACATCGCATTGTATATGATTTGATAAACAGCATGCGAGTGTTTACGATTTTCTAAACGAATGAGTAACAAATCCGAACAGAGTCGACCCAACCTCTCGACAAATGTCGTACAGCTGATCCGATAATATATATAGCACAATGATACGATTTGAACGAACGTGGACCGTGAAGCCCGTAATATAGTTATTTATATATATATATATATATATATATATATATATATATATATATATATAATGCATGTATCAACATAATGATTACCTGATGAATGGAGATGGGTCTTGATACAATTCTGGTCATGTATTTTGATGGATTATTCTTTTCTCTCCTATAATGTTAATTATGTCCAGATTTAACTTTTTATGAATTAAAAATAATAGCTAATTAAAATTTTATTTCAATAATAATTGTAATTTAATGATTAATTAAATAAACATGTAAACAATAATTCAATAGAAATTATTAATTATTAATGGCAAATTAATATATATATAATTTACGTCAGTATATATTTCATTAAAAAAGTAGAGACAAACGGTTATATACAGACGAGACATGACGGGCACCCAAAATTCAAATAAGTTCAGTTATTTTAAATTTCAAGTGATAGACAAAAACCTATAATTTAAGGTGCTATTTTTGAAGAAAAAAATTATTAAATAAATTCATCAAAAATGTAAAGCCTCCCAAAAGACAATTTGCTTCATCTCCCCTTCCCCAGAGTGGGATACGAGGGTATGAAGTATTTATATTTATATAATAAGATTCTTATATGTAAAGAAAATAAAAATAAGGTAATAGTACAAACATATTAATTTATTACGTATTAATAATTAAACAAATCGTATAATACGTATGGCCTTCTTTATTTTTAATTTTAAAGGGTCATTTAAAGTATAAATAATTATAAAAATAATGATATATTAGAGTTTTGAAGGGGGCGGTTTGATTGTTCGTAAGTGATAATATTAATATTATAGATATAATCTGATGTTAATGCAACAAAGATAACTATTATTTTAGTTGCAAGGTGTCCAATATGCAAAATAGTGAAAGGTTAGAGTGGAAAGAATATATAATTTTTACTTTAAATGAAAAATATAAAATCAACATCTTCTGGGAATGTAAGCAGAACAGTATGATTGTATATTGAATAGGATTGGATTTTACATAGGGAACAAGCTTCTAAATATAATAGCAATTATACTTATTTAAAAACAATATATATATATATATATATATATATATATATATATATATAAAGCTGATTAGCGCCGATAATTGGAAGCATAAATAAAGTGACGTTAAATTACACACGCACACACACACACACACACACACACACACACACACACACACACACACACACACACACATATATATATATATATATATATATGCTTTTACAAAAAATATTTTTATACTATATATCGTGATATTTTTGGCGGCAACATATGTATAATTTTTGTATTTTGACATATTGACTTTATTTAATCTGACATATTTATTCCAAAAAATTACAATGTATAAAATACTAAAGAAAACTTTAACCGTACAAGAATATATTTTAAAATAAAATTTTTATAATTATCTATTGAATAGATAGTAATGAAACTATTGAAAAGATACTTATTGAAAAAGATAGTAATTTGTATTAGGAGTGTGAATAAGTCTTTCCCGTTTTTTGTAAGAGATGGCGCCACCAATACTGTGCGAGTATTCAATGGTTACATATGTCATAATCAAAGCTTATTCATATGTCAACAATTCCATACTAACACATTAGTTAAAATTTTTTCGCATCATAAATTTTTGATATCGTGAAAATGTCGAAATTTGAGCCGAGTCGACGTCATTTGCGGGAAGTTTCACTTTATTGGTTCAATTTGAAGAAATCTGCTGCCGAGACGCATCGATTGCTTCAGGAGGCTTATGGAGAAGGTTGTGTCGATGATTCAAGTGTTCGCGGATGGTTTCGACGCTTCAAAAGCGGTGATTTCGACGTGGAAGACAAGGAGCGTTCCGGGCGGCCGCAAATCTTTGAAGATCGAGAATTGGCGACTTTGCTTGATGAAGATTCTTGTCAAACGCAAAAAGAACTTGCTGAAGCATTGGGAGTTGACCGAACAACCATTTCCAAGCGTTTGAAAGCCATGGGAATGATCCAAAAGCAAGGAAATTGGGTGCCGTACGAACTGAAGCTGAGAGACGTCGAACGGCGTTTTTTCACTTGCGAACAGCTGCTTCAGCGACATAAAAGAAAGGGTTTTCTGCATCGTATCGTGACTGGCGATGAAAAGTGGATACGTTACGATAATCCGAAGCGAAGAAAATCATGGGGACTACCCGGCCATGCATCATCATCGACGGCCAAGCCAAATATTCATGGCGCCAAGCTCATGCTCTGTATATGGTGGGACCAGCTAGGTGTGGTTTACTATGAGCTTCTGAAACCGAATGAAAGGATCACAGGCGAGGTCTATCGACGACAATTGATGCGTTTAAGCCGCGCACTGCGAGAAAAACGGCCACAATACTCCGACAGGCACGACAAAGTTATTTTGCAACATGACAATGCTCGCCCATATGTTCCACCGCCGGTGAAAACATACTTAGAAACGCTCAAATGGGAAGTCTTACCCCACCCGCCGTACAGTCCAGACGTTGCTCCGTCTGATTACCATCTCGTCAGATCGATGACGCATGGCCTGGCTGACCAGCACTTCCATTCCTACGAGGAAGCCAAAAAATGGGTGGATGACTGGATAGAGGCCAAACCGGTCGAATTTTTTCGCAACGGGATTCGTATGTTGCCAGAAAGATGGGAAAAAGTTGTAGCTAGCGATGGCCAATACTTTCAATAATTCATTTGTAACCATTTTTTCACAATAAAGGCTCAAAATTTGAAAAAAAACGGGAAAGACTTATTCACATACCTGATAATATATAGGTGCTATTGTTAAATAGTGTTACTTCGTTAAAAATTATTTTAATATTTGAATCTGTAACAGTTTTCTTACAAAAAGTTTCTATAAAAGCTGTTTATTATATAAATTGTATAAATTATACAAAGTGCCAATAACCGTATAACGATGTGTAATATAAGAATAACTTTAAAAATTGAATAAAAATAAAAATAATAATGTTACATTTGACAACTAGTGGCGTCCGCCATCTTCCGCGCCATCTCGCATTTACGATCGCCGAACACTCTCGCTTCCTGGTTTTGGTGGCCGCCGCTACCTACTTTTCCCCCGCGTCCCGTTTTCCCCGCTCGCAATATTTACATAAAAGATAATTATTCAAATTAAGGGCGCGCAGGCCCACTCACCGATACCGCTAGATATAGGCGAGGGCGTCCCCTCGTGCGCTCGCTGCTGCTGCCGGCTTCTCGTCCGCGATGATTCTCCCCCTGGAGAGAGAGAGAGAGAGAGAGTTCAAAATGCACCTTTTCTTCACCACGCCGCACTGCCCACCAACAATTTACAGTTCTAGTTCTCGTCCGTCGTTACACTCGACTACTTCTTCTACTCGCGCTCGACACACTCTTCCCTTTCGCACGGCTTCTCTTCCGAACTTTGCTTCACACCACAAGAAATTAGAGTCTTTTTTTGTACTATGGCCGCGACACCTGTCTATACAGCAAGCTTCAAAAATCTTCTGAAGTTTTCCTTGATCTTCACTCCGATCCCCCAATCAGTGCTCTTCTTTTCGCCATGCGCCAATCGCCGTCCGTTTTCTCCGATTTGCGCGAATTAGCGTCCGTCTTCTTCGATTTTTGCCAATCGCGGGCTCTTTCGTAACCTTAATACCGTTACGACCGACATTGTCTGTCGGCAACGTCTTGTTGCATGACTTGCGCCGCGCGCCAAGTTCAAATTTACCCGGGAGATATATCTATATCTATATATATATATATATATATATATATCCCCGTAGGTAGTTCGGTGCGACGCCGCTAAGAGCGGTGGCTCTGTCGATAGCTCCTTTTCCGCGGCGGCTTCCGTCTTCTTGCCGACTGCCACTTCCAGTGCGACCGTCTGCTGTGCGGACGGCGCACGCCGTGTCTCTCTGACTCTCACTAATATCTTCGTCTTGTTTCAGCATCTCCACACGCCCTTCCTGTTTGTTGAGCTGACGTCGTTGAGCTTGGTGTGCGTCCATTTGTTGCGGCAATCTACGTCTGTTTGCTGCTTCCTCGTGTTCGTTCGAGCAGCGGCCCATTCGGCGTCCAATATGCTGCACATAGCCTAGTGCGGCCACGTGCTTTCGATCTTCCACTTTCCATCTGCGGCGTCCACATGGCTTTTGGACCTCCGCCACGTATGCTTGTTCTTTATTTTCTTAGCTTAATATCTCCACTCGTGTCTACTTTACAAATTTCATAATATCATTTTCCCGTTTCGAGGTTATGTTGTCTCTCTCTCTGTCTCCCTCTCTCTCTCTCTCTCTCTCTCTCTCTCTCTCGCTCCTTGCTTACTTCCATATACCTCTCCCTTTCTCTCACTCTATCTTCTTCTGTGTGCGTATAATTATCCGTGTCCATCTGTATCTCTCTGTTTTTCTTTCTCTCTATCTGACTTTCTTCCTTAGTATGTAAGTCATTATTTCCATCTCTCTCTATATGGGTATTTCTTTATTTTTTCTGGATGCGTATTTTACTTTCTTTTTTCTGGATGCATCTTTTACTTTCTTTTCTCTCCTCCTATCTTCCTTTCCTTCTCTGCATATACTTTTCTTGACATCTTTTCTACATGTATATTTCCTTATTCACTTGCATGCATGTTTTACTTTAATTTGCTCCTTCTATCTTCCTTTTCTTCTCTGCGAATACTTTCATTAGTATCTTTCCTATACGTATATTTCTTTATTCACTTGCATGCATGTTTTACTTTAATTTTCTCCTTCTATCTTCCTTTTCTTCTCTGCGAATACTTTCATTAGTATCTTTTGTATATGTATATTTCCTTATTCTTCTGCCTGCCTGTGTTACTGTATTTCTCTCGTTCTATCTTCCTTTCCTTCTATATGCACTCTGTTTATTACATGCATCCATGTAGCTTTTCCTCGCTAATTTTACATTTACCTGTATTTATTATTATTTTCATTTTGCAGGTGTAGGCTGCTGCAATCTCCATTGAAAACTATATATTTAAATATTTATAATATAATATATTAATTTAGGAGTTGTATTTACTCCTTACACAAAATTCAGTACTATAAATACACAATCATACTCTTCTACATTACAAAATAATGATGGTTTTATGATATTTTACATTTGAATTAAAAATTATATATTCTTTTCACGTTAATTTTTCTAATCCGTTTTATCTAATAGGAGTGCATATCGAAATAATAACGCAAATGCATCAATTACACGTTGTGAACACTCAAAACTCTCATTTCCTCCTAAAATTATGAGTTTTAATTGTAGCTAAAAGACTATCCTGCAAAAAAATAAACATGTTTGAAATTTTGGGAATTAAAGAGCTTTAGTTGTCATAAGAAACGATTTATTTAATAAAAAATTTTTAGGATGTATATAAATATTAAATCTGCGTAGGCAATAATAACATTTTTGCCTACATAAATATTATATATACTTTAAGTTAGGAAAAGAACAATTACTTTCCTATTATATTTTTATATATATTTATTGGCTCAAGCTCGTACATCTCGCACCTCCCTGTAATCTCAAATTTCCATATTACATTACTATGTTTGCAATGTGTTTGCATGCATGTATGCATGTGTGTATTTATGTGCATATATATATATATATATATATATATATATATATATTCTGCACCAGGCTTCAGAATTCTTTATTTGATTTGTACGGCATTGAATATTTTCTTCAGCGCCACATATTGCAAAAATTCGAAATTCAAGTTCTCACTTTTTTATCTACAGAATTGACAACTTGCATTATAACCGTAATAAAATCTTATATTTCGTTTTACTCCCTCAATTCTATGAATAGAAAGATGAAACAAAGTTCATTTGATTCATTATTCAATTCTATAGCTGGGACTATCCAAGTTTGATCTGTACTATACGTATAAAATTTATAATATTTGTTGTTATTTGATGTTACTGCAAAGCGGCGATGTCTATAGTGCAGACGACAGTTAGATAAACATTTTCTTATTTTTTTAAATTAATTTGAAACATATTATGGAAGTAGTTAGGGATACCCCCAATTGTAGAATTTTTCAAAGATTCGTATAAAATTTGTTTCAACATTGTAAAACGTAAAATGAGGGCACAAAACGAAATCTACAATTTACACATTTTCATTACCGTTTTCATAGTTCATCGTGGCGCTGGGATCGCATTATGGAGCACTCTTAACGCACGAATTCGCTCACACAAGGTGTGAGAGAGATAAATTTGTAAGTATAATAGAGAGACAAAGCAACAAGAGCGCCACCTTACGAAGAACAAGATGTACTACAAAGAAAACCGTGTACGCGCTTGTTGCTCTTACTATTTTTAATCTATGCCTGTAACTCTCTATTTCTCTCACATTTTCTAAAGGTAATTTACAATCTCTAATATTCTTAATTGAGAAAATTAAAGAAATAAATAGAGATAAATAATACTCTACTGAAATTCAAAACTAACAGAAGTAAAGATAAATCCAGCAACCTTTTTATATGATTCTGGAAATAAAAACAACCGAACGATGTTTATGCGAAGAAAGCTTGGTGTGTGGATGATCGGCCGGTTTCTTACACCCTTCTATTATTCGGCAAGAATTCCCACGTATCACCATTTCTATTATATTATTATTAAAATCTTTAATTTCTAGAAAATTAATTTCTGATTTATATCTCGTTAGAACACTAGCCACGTACTCGCTTTTTTTCTTTTCTAATTATCAACTGTCTATTATCAATGTATCTATTAGACTATTTAGCTATATTAAAATTTTCTTTATTCTCCTTCTCTCTCTCCCTTTTCCCTTTTTCGCTCCCTTTTTTCCTATTTGTTGAAATAATCAACATGTATAGGGTGAAGTAACCTATACATGTTACAATATATTTATATATATATGTAGTATAGCTCTGCTGAGATTTGAATGATATTCTCCAATATTTTCAAAACGACGAAGAGTCCGAACCTTTAAACATTTCTGCTGAGCAACTAATAGGTTGCACCTATCGCCGAGCCTATCGCTGTACTTTTAATTATTCTGCTCACCTGCTTTTGTTCAAAATTTATGTATTTATATATTTTGGGTTGCTAATTGCAAATATCATAGTGGTTTTGTACATATTTTGAACTACTATACATATCAAAAAATATTTTTAATAAAATTTGTAAATTTTATAAAAATATATATTTTTTATTCAATACATTTATTTGTGTAAGCACCATTTCTCGATAAAAACTAAATGATAGGTTACATCTGAATTTGGTATTGACTACTTGAAAGTATATACAAATTATATAATAGCAAATCCATTTCTCTACAAATATAGCAAACAGTGTTTGTGCGTATCGACAAGGTATGACAAAGTTTTAGTAAACAATTTTAGTAAACAATTTTTTTTTTTTTTTTTAAAGGCGTAGGCAGAGCAAGCTCTGTACAAGTGGCCTTTCGAGACCAGCATCTCGCCGGAACTATCAGAGAATATTACTTAGGCGGGGCTGTTATCCTACATGCCCCATCCACACAAGTCATCAGGGGTTCGGTGTTCGTCCTCTACAACTTAAAATAGAATCAGCTACGTATACAGGAGTGGCGACGGGCCGCAATGGCCAGCTTATAATACGATTTAATTCTACATGCTCGATGCCAGATTGGCGCTGCATACATGCTGACAGAATTAACAACATAAGCTAATAGCTTCCTCTGGGGTGGGCGTGGGCCACCAATGTTAGGCAGGAGCCGACACAAGGCAACTGCAAGTCGTTGCGCTTTTTCACCAGATATCTTTAGATGCTTTTTGAAGTATAACCTGTCATCAAGCTGTAGACCCAAGTGTCGTAAAGATGGTACAGAACTAAATCGGCAGCTACCAACTTTAAGAGTAATATTATCTACCTTCTTACAACTGCTGACAAGAACTACTTCTGTCTTGTGCTCCGCTAATTGTAGACCAGCCGACTTAATCCATCTACTGGTGTTGCTGATTGCCTCATTGGCATTTTCAGTGAGTTCTTCAAGGGTCTTAGCCGTCACTACAAGTGCGATATCGTCGGCGTAGCCAACTGTTGTTGAACCAGGCGGTTATGGAATCCTCAACACGCCATCATACATAATATTCCACAATATAGGTCCCATAACCGAGCCCTGGGGGACTCCCGCAGTAACCTTAAGCGATACAATGCCTACATCCGTTCGATATAATATTATCC
Source organism: Sycobia sp. Sy_11 (assembly GCA_018907035.1). Classification (NCBI taxonomy): domain Eukaryota; kingdom Metazoa; phylum Arthropoda; class Insecta; order Hymenoptera; family Epichrysomallidae; genus Sycobia; species Sycobia sp. Sy_11. The sequence continues at coordinate 4,393,587 of JACCIC010000023.1, forward strand.
TATTCTCAAACTAGTTGGCCACAACATTCTGTAGATAACCAGGTACTCCGAACTCTTTAAGAGATTCCGTAATAGAAGACCAGCGCGCTGAGTTGAAGGCATTCTTGACATCTAGAGCGACAATGGCAGAATACTGTTTAGTGTCACCTTTCCATCTCTTACCATTGATTGCATTTCTTGCGGTACACACTACCAGTTTAATAGCATCGACTGTTGATTTTGATTTCCGAAATCCAAATTGGCGTGAGGATAAGCCGTGCAATCCTTCAGTGAATACTTCCAGTCGGCTACATATGATTTTTTCAAATATTTTACCTACCGAATCGAGCATACACAATGGCCTGTATGATGACGGATCATCAAGTGCCTTATTTCCCTTAGGTAACAGAACTAACCATTGAGTTCTCCAGTAATCAGGAAAAATACCCTCCAGAAGACAAGCATTATATACTTTTAGAAATATAGATGGGTTCTTCTGTATCGCTAACTTAATTGCAGCAGTAGGGATACCATCAGGGCCAGGGTCAGCACTGCCTCTAATCTTAGCGTAAGCATTATGTAGCTCCATTTCTGTTATAGGAGGTATATCGTCAGAGTGTTGCGTGCGCAGTACAGTCCCTTGGGTGTCACTGGGAAAGAGGGCGGAAACAATCTTATCAATCAATACCATGCTACTGGGTTGCATTGGTGCCCTACTCAATCGTGCCATGACTGTTTTGTATGGTCGTCCCCATAAGTCATTGTTGGCCTCTGCGCACAGTTCAAGCCAGCATCGACGCTTGCTTGCATTAATGGCCTTGACAAGCGCTCTTTGTGCTTCGTTAAATAAGCTATTAAACGTATCACGGTGGGTGCGCAAGTCTACGTGCGCGATGACATTGCTTGCGCAATTCTGCAATTTCATTGTTTATCTCCCCTAATGAATGGATTCAAATCCCTTATTAACCACGAGGAGTTGAAGAAAATTAAGGCGATCAAGCAGCATACTACCTCTGTTATTTGTTGAAGCGCTCCCCCAGGCTGTGGACTACACGTTAAAATTGCCAGCGATTAATAATGGTTTCTTATCTATGGCCTCATCAACTAATTTAGCTACAAGATTTTCAAACTGCTTGTCCGTCAAACTTGGAGGAGAATATATACTAAAGACGTATATTTGAGTATTTTAGCTCAGGATATCAATTCGCTCCGATGACTAGATTGCTTTAGTACCTGCCTATTTTGACCAATCCAGAGGGCTGCTATATTGCTTGTATTACTTATCCAGCGCTGAGGTCTTTCCCTGTCACAATATGGTTCGCAGATTATAGCAATGTCCATTCTTAGCTCCTTTATTGTCTGTTTCAGCAGGTCATGAGCTGCTACGCAATGGTTGGTATTCAGTTGGAGTATTCTCATGTTTTATGTTTGTTTAAAAACTCCACGGTAATCGGGCACTTATAGCTGTATGCTGGTTGGTTAATCTCCTTTTTTCCTTCACATTTACAGAGTAAATAGCAGGGCTCGTTTACACACAGCTTGGATAGATGGTCTTTTCCTCCACAGAGCCTGCAAAGATTAGTTCTGTCAGGGCCCGAGCACACGGCCGCTAAATGGTCAGTCTGCTAACACCTGAAGCAACGCCTTATTTCTGTTTTTTTTTCGAACTTTGCAGCTAACCCTCCGATGCGAACATGCCTGCACGTAGTAACTCAGCTGCATGGCTGTATGGTACAGAAACCACCGCCGTCTGAGTACTCATATAAGCTTGCCGCAAGGGACGAGCGATTAGCATGTTAGTTTCCTCTAGTTCGAGGTGTGATTTCAGAGCCTCTAAGACTTTATCCTTTGTAGTAACCTCATCTATATCTTTAATCTCCAATAGTCAGGGCCGAAGTGGATGTGCTATGGCCAACCTTAGATTCAACAATGCCAGCCAACGCATGTGCATTTTTGGCTGTCTGTTCTAACTGAAGTACCAGGGCACCGCTTGCATTTCTGCGTGTCCTGTTGACTTCGTTCTTCACATGAGATAACACCGGGTCATTCTTTATTTGACGCAGTAATTCCGCGTATGTAACTCCTTCATTGGCCTTAATCAAGATGGAATTAGGTCTATTTCGTTCACTAAGCCTGCGAGCACTAGATAATTCTTTATCTTTGCCTTTGGGCTTCTTACGCTTGATGGTCTGCAATTGATTTTCTTTGGCTTCAGACTTGCCTGTAGGTACTCCGACCGACTCTAGTGGTCTCCTAGAGCCCAATGATAGTTCTTTCGTCCTTTTGCCACCTATGGTTTGAGGAGTGGAAACCATCGCTTCTGCTGCGCTTCGTTTGGTGTCAGAGCGTAGACTCGGCGTAGTCTGAGTCACCACTTCATGTGTACCAGGACGTTGATACTGTAATAGATCATCCTCTGCCATACTGATGCATTTGTATGTAGTATTGATAGAACGAGCAAGATCCTTAATGGTCTTGTGCACGTTATGCCTATCTTTCACATAATCAATGAGTTGGCTGATCTTCTCACCAGATCGCTCCAGATGATTGTTTCGCGTGATAGATATGTCTCGATCCGTTATTTCTTGAATTGTCATCACATCTCCCTTAGTATTCATTGTACTGTCTATCATGATGTTTGATTTGCCCTCCCCAGAATCCGAGGGGCTACCACCGACCATAGAGGCTTGCACTCTATCGGAGTCGGTGAGGAGATTGACCGGTCTTGCCGGAGTTACTCCCTGGGGTATATCCTTGTTTATACCAAACATTAGTCAAAATTGGCCTTAAGTTCGGGAGGCCCTCCCTATTAGCTTTTTCTGTCCGCCCTAAGTATTTTATTTCCTCAGTGCCCTCTACAAATTGTAGCGAGCCATCCCCTATCCGCAACCTGGGGAGGCGCCAGATGGGAGAAAGCAACAAAACTCCACACTGGGTGTGTGTGTGTGTGTGTGTATGTGTGTGTCTGTGTTTATTAGGCGTAGGCAGAGCAATCTCTGCACTAGTGGCCTCTCGAAACCAGCATCCCGCCGGAACTATCCGGGAATATTACTTCGGCGGGGCTGTTAGTTAGCCTATATGGCTCCTCTTCTTATGACACTGTCCTACGTCCCCCATCCACACAAGTGATCAGGGGTTCGGCGTTCGTCCTCTGCATCTTAAAATAGAATCAGCTAGCTTGGTTCATTCTGGGCCATTCGCCTAATTCTATCGGCATTTCTGAGTTTGGTCATCACCTCTCTCATCTCTTACCACTGATTGCATCTCTTGCAGTACACACTCCCTATTAGCTTTTTCTAGTAGGCCCTCCCTATTAGCTTTTTCTGTCCGCCCTGAGTATTTTATTTCCTCAGTGCCCTCTACAAATTGTAACAACCTATCCCCTATCCGCATCCTGGAGAGGCGCCAGATGGGAGAAAGCAACAAAACTCCACACTGGTGTGCGTGCGTGCGTGTCTATATGTGTGTGTGTGTGTGTGTGCGTGTGTGTGTGTGTGTGTGTGTGTGTGTGTGTGTGTGTGTAGATCATAGTAGCTTTTCGTGAAAATGGAATTTTAATCGCAAATTTCAGAAAATAAACACAATAATGAAACTTATTCAAATTGATGAGGGAAAGTATGAAAAACTAAAAAACATATTCCAAATAAAAGTTGTAAATCTCATTAAAATAGATAAGTTTTACACTTAGTATGTATTTTTTTAAAAAAAATAAAAATTTCTTCAATACATTTAAAAAACATCTAAAATAGAAATATGAGTCAAGACACACTTTATTGGATACAAAGCTATAATTAAAAACATTATGTCAAATTCTTAAAAATATTTCATAGAATTCATACATTTATGTAGTTTTTATGTATTTTGCCATAAAAATCCAAAATGTATAAAGATTAGAACGAAAGTAATAATCAGCATACCAAAAATGGTAATACGCCAATTTTGAGCAAAATCAGATATAGATGCTTTCTGAAGTATAGCCAGAATTCGTAAATTTTCGAAGCAAGCCTAAATGAAATGGTTAATTTTTTCTTCAGAAATATCGGTTGTACCAAAAAAATAAACAGATAGAAACAAATGCACTTTTCTGAAATGTATATCTTTCTTTTCGAAAATTTTTTTTTACAAATATTTTTATTTTCCGAAAATACCAAAAACCACTATTTTTATGCTTTTTGTATTGATTTCGCCCTTCAAATTTTATTTCAGCAAAAAAGCACTCTGACATCCATCATAAGTACCGCAAAAAGCATAAAAGCATACATTTTCCGCAAAATAGCATGTGGAAGCTCTTCCGAAGGCCTTACCCAAATATATATTTTCAAAAAAGCTTGAATGGCAGCAAAGCAAGCATTCAATGTGCTAACTATACATTCGTGTATATATATATATAGTACTTTTACCCAAGGGCCTTTACGACATAAATATAATGCATATAATAAGTTGAGTTTGTTGGAGCAGAGAGTAAAAGCAATAAAACCAGATGTAGTAAGCATCTTCGTTTTCTCTCTTACTCCGACATACTACAGCTAATATATGATACATAGATAAGAAGGCGCACGTTGAGCAGAGATGAACCGAGATTGTCAGAGACATAGGCGAATTTGGTTCCGTGACAGCGTCAGATTTTGCGGCAGAATCACGAACAAGGTCCATCTGCCATCTCGACTATTGATAAATGTAGGGCACTGCTGAAAAATGTCCGAATAGCTATTCGGACATATTCATATATAATATAATTAAGGCATTACAGAAAAGAAGGAGAAACAGTGGGTGCGTGTACAGGCTGCTATTAAGGGAAGGGGCACGTGGCATGCCGACACGATGCCGAAGAGGGAAAAAAGGGGAAGTGAAGGACCGAACGAAAAAGAAAAGAACTGCGCGTCTATACGTCTGTTAATCCTCTTGATGTTTTCTCCAGTTTTCTTCTCTCATTCTCCATCTCTCTCACCTTCTCTTATATATGATTGGTATATGTCAAATATGATTATACCTATAGCATGCTTTAAAAATATGAAAATCAATCAAATATTTTTTGAAAATCGTTTTGAACCCAGTTTAGTCTACAATTAGCATATATTTCTAGAGCTATTCAATTTATAAATACAAATAAATTGCTGATAAGAGTCATTATTATTATGTCACTGTTAAGTTAATTTTATCAAAGCAATTTTGTTGCTGTATAATTGTTTTTGTTAAACAGAAAAAATTACGAATTAATTATAATACATAAAATATTTTAAGTATGAAAGAAGACAAAACAAATTAATCCGTTTAAAATATATAAATATACAATTCTAGCAATTAGACCTTCAAATATACATTTTTTTAGTTCTAAATATTCGCAAGATAGAAGATATTTAATTATACACTTCAGACAAAAAACGCGTTCAATTAATTCTGTTTCTGTTAAGGTGTTCTTATGTTCTTAAACATGTAACGGGAAAAAGAGTAAAATAAATTAAGTTATTACCGTGACAAGAATTATTATAATTTTAAGATCATAATAAACAGTCAGACATATACACGAAATGATTGCTATAAATAAACAAACAAACACAACATAGAGTAGAATAGGTAGAATAAAGTAATTTAACCAATAAGAACAATATTACAGTATTTTAAAATAAATAATAACCAATCAGATTTTTGTTAACGTACTTTTTCCGTGTATAAAAGTAAGCTAAATTTTGCAAAGAGCACGGTTCATTTTCGGCACTCGTCGAGGAAGGATACCCTCCGAGTGACGAAGAGAACTGTCATCTACCGACCGGTAAAATTCTGTATTTTTCTAGATGAAAAAAACTCTTTCACGAGGCCAAAGGAAAAACCCCTTTACTCGTCAGAAAGAAGTTAAAAAATTACCGACTCAGAAGAACGGGCGCTCCCGACTTCTGATAAAGTAATTCTTTTTCACATAGGAAATAATCCAGAAAAGCCGCCGGGAGACAAAATTCAAATCGACCTAATTTAATTCGGGGAAAAGGCGCTCCTTTTCGTCGAATTAAATTACCAGACGGCTATTAATCACGAGGCGCACCTCGGATTAATGCCAGACCGACCGGCGACCGAAAATCTGCAAGTCATTATAACGTTGATCGACTAATATTATAAATATAAGAAGTAAATGCTGTAAAATAAATCAAAAGGAAAACGGAGTCTTTCTAAGGAAAAAGAAATGCTTATTCCTAAATAAAACATCGAACTCTTATATATCACCACCTAAGGCGCACCTTAGCGTGATATAAAAGAGAGAATAAAGATTTATTCCGATATTGCGGAAGAAACTCCGTGTACATAGACGGACCGTTTATATAAACCGTTTAAGTAAATATAGTAAATAAAGCGAGAAATCACTCGGTCAAGGCCATCTGAATTCGTAGAAATTTATATAAGCCAATTAATTAATAGACAGAATATAAAATAAAATGCCAGCGCGAGTAATTAATTTGTGAATCGTTATTTTTTTGTTTGTTGCAGGGTATCTACAGGGAGATTCCAAGAAAATGAAATTTAGTATTATTATTATTATTTTTTTTTGTTGTATAATTTATACAAAAATATATTTTGTTATTTTTTTTAAAACATAAAAAAGCACGAGTTTCAAGTTATTCGCCCGAAAAATCCGTCCTGATACGTTCCTCCCTCCGAATCACTTACCCTAAACCCCACAAAATTCCAATAATAAATAAAATAAATATTGATAAAAGAAAATTAAGAAGGAAGGAAACGGAACGTTACAGAAGATATTTAATTATACACTTCAGACAAAAAACGCGTTCAATTAATTCTGTTTCTGTTAAGGTGTTCTTATGTTCTTAAACATAATAAGCATTATTCCAGACATCTAATTTCTTTTTATAATTTTCAATTAATAAAGAAATTGATCGATTGTTACATTTACTTTATCTGCAGATTTTCTTTAATATAAAATTTAATTCATTTAAATACATACTTTTTAAATTAAATAAATAGTTTATACATATACCATTAGTAGACCATTTATTGAAACTAAGAAATTTATATATTTAAAATACTGAAATGTTTATTTAAATACAGTAAATATTTTTTGATATATAAAAAATAAAATTTTGTTTTAAGATATTCGGTCCTTAATTCGAAAAATATTTATTTGCTTTAAATAAATGTTAAAAAAAAATATTTTTAATTTTGTATAATTGAAACAAAACATAAAATTGAACTGTAGTATCTTAACTTATTAGACAGTCATTTTCGTAATTTACAACTATGTAAATGTATGATATATGTTATATTACAATAAAGAATAATTATATGTACATTTTTTCTTATGCATTATATAATATATATAAATATATATACAATATTACATTAGTATTGTAGGGTGCGCAACACAACTTAATTTGAAACGCAAAATCTCAGACGTTCAAACTTTACATATATAATTATAAAGGTTATGAATCTCATTATAAAGGTAGCAACCGGTACAGACATTCTTTAATATGCGAATTGAGATGAAAATCCTGGATACACCTAGCGAAAAAATTTTGGAAACATTTTTATTTTTCATTAACCAAATATGAAAATTAATGATATGCTTATGAAATGCAATTTAATGCTTTTATGAAAATGAAATTGATTTAGACACTTAAATAAATTCTTTTTAGATAATTTATAATATTTTTTAAAATTAAAAATATCGTTTCAACTAAATCAGTTAATACATTTAAATATATTTTTTTCTTAACGAAAAACAGTTGTTTATATTAAACAAATTCTTCCTTCTTTCAATTCGAAGAAATGTATTCATTTAAAATTATCAAATTTTGTTTTAGTGTACTTCAATTGACACAAAGTATTTCAAACAAATGTTGTAGATCTTATCAACATACATTTTTGTACTATGCGCTGAATTTCTACAAACAGCATTTCTCAAAAAAAATTTTTCGAATGTATTTATATTTCGTATAAACGTAGAATTATTGCGGTGATCCCGAAACGGAAATGTGGAACTTTTCTCCAATAATATATAGTTTGTATCGAATAATTATACAGAATAAAAAAATATGTATTTAATGAGTTCTATGATTTTGGTTTTAAATGTTAAATTTTTTCATTTTCTAAAATAAATTCAGAAAACCATGATTTTTATGGAGTTTTCATCGATTTGGGAATACATATTTAATTTCGATCTAACGTTATTATGATGTTAAGAATCCACGCTCCAAAAAATATAAGTATGCAAATTTTCAAAAAAATAGTGACAGGACTTATTCAATACAGTCACACCACTGCCGATGCTACAGAGAGACCAAGCAAGATTAAATTTTTGATTATTTTTCGAGAAATATTCTCAGAGGATGAAATTATCTATAGGAATATAGATTTATAGATAGAGAATTGTTTACATAGATATTATTTAACTGTTTAATAAATTGATTACATTACTATTTTGAGTAAAGCCGAGACGGCAGATGTTTATTTATATATATATATATATATATATATATATATATATATATATATTAACAGTTATAACATTATAATACATTTCGATGGTTTTACGATGAACTTAAAAAAAATATTTTTTAATAGTGCATACTTGCAGTATGATCGCTGCGATGTAAATTTCATGAAAATTTTTGATAATTCAGCTTTGCTCCAAGGCTGTTGCGATCATCGACAGTCTAAATGCGTACTCGTAACAAGCTTAATCCAATAAAAATTGCTATGTGAATCTATAACAGAGATCGTGGATGAACTTCAGAAAGACGAACATAATCGATTCGTCGATTTTTTTTAATTCTCAAGTTAAAAACTATAAACACGGAGTCTTTTGGACATATCTCGGGAAATATTAAAATTTAAACAAATGTATTTAAAAAAATCATTGTACATCGTATTAAAATACATATTTTTATTCTATTTAATTCGTCCCTATAAGCAATATTTCTCGGAAAAAATGTATAGGAAGGTACCTGCATTGAGTATATGCGGGGAACCGTTTACAGGACTCCGAAACGGAATAGTTGAAATTTGTCGAGAAATATTATTTGCATCGAAAACTGTATAGAACAAAAAATATGTATTTAAATGAGCTCTATGATTATGGTTTCAAATTTTTTTGCAAGTGTTTTTATTTTCTTAAGGAAAATTGAACAAACCATGATCTTTAGAGACTTTACATGGATCTAGGAATAAATATTCAATTTCTGTCTAAAGCTGTTACGATATTTGTAATTAGTCCCCCAAAAATCATAAATATTCAGAAAAATAGTGCGGGGAAACTTTCTTGGAACTAGGCTCAATACAGCCACATCGCTGACATTGTTTCGGCGAGCCCCGAAGCTTCATTATTTTTTCTGCAGATATTTAATATATGTTAATATTATAATAGGTAAAATTATCTAGGCAATATATTTTTATACATTGGGTATTTTTTATATAAGTAAACTGTAAACTTAAACAGACTGTAATTAAGGGGATGGGTAAGAGGCAGCCAGGCACAATGCAGAAGAGGGGAAGTAAGGGAAGTGAAGGCCCGAGCGAAAGAGAAAAAACTGCGCGTATTTACGTCTATATATATAAGAAATGCGTGCACTAATCTTTCCTCTATTTCGGCACTTTCGGACCGATTCCAACCGGCACGAAAAACCATTCATCTTTCTCTCCACACACACACACACACACACACACACACACACACACACACACACACACACACACACACACACACACACACACACACACGCACGCACGCACACACACACAAACACACACACAATACGTTTAATAGTTTATTTAAAGAAGCACAAAGAGAGCTTGTTAAGGTTATTAAGACAAGCAAGCGTCGATGCTGGCTTGAACTGTGCGCAGAGGCCAACAACGACTTATGGGGACGACCATACAAAACAATCATGGCACGATTGAGTAGGGCACCAATACAACCCACTAGCACGGTATTGGTTGATAAGATTGTTTCCGCTCTCTTGCCCAGTGACACCCAAGGGACTGTACTGCGCACGCAACACTCGGACGATATACCACCTATAACAGAAATGGAGCTACATAATGCTAACGCTAAGATTAGAGACAATGCTGCCCCTGGCCCGGATGGTAGCCCTAATGCTGCAGTTAAGTTGGCGATACAGAAGAATCCATCTATATTTTTAAAAGTATATAATGCTTGCATTATTGAGGGTGTTTTTCCTGATTGTTGGAAAACTCAAAGGTTAGTCCTGTTACCTAAGGGCAATAAGCCACTTGATGATCCGTCATCATACAGGCCATTGTGTATGCTCGATACGGTAGGTAAAATATTTGAAAAAATAATATGTAGCCGACTGGAAGTATTCACTGAGGGATTGCACGGCTTTTCCTCACGCCAATTTGGATTTCGGAAATCAAAATCAACAGTCGATGTTATTAAACTGGTAGTGTGTACTGCAAGAGATGCAATCAGTGGTAAGAGATGGAGATGGATCAACAGGAAAGACGGGGAATTAGATTTCCACCTAACCCAGTTGCTGACTGGACATGGTTGTTTTAGGTTCTATTTCCACCGTTTTCACCTGGATAATAATGATTTCTGCCCCATCTGTCCGACATTGGTCGAGGATGCCGAGCATATATTAGTGAGCTGCCCTCGTTTTAGAACACAACGTGAGCACTTGATAACATCATCAATAAGCCAATAAGACCAGAGAGCATCCTATCAATAATGCTGGAATCTTCTGAAAACTGGAAGGCAGTAGCCAGTTTCGCAAAAGAGGTGATGACCAAACTCAGAAATGCCGATAGAATTAGGCGAATGGCCCAGAATGAACCAGGCTAGCTGATCCTATTTTAAGATGCAGAGGACGAACACCGAACCCCTGATCACTTGTGTGGATGGGGGACGTAGGACAGTGTCATAAGAAGAGGAGCCATATAGGCTAACTAACAGCACCGCCGAAGTAATATTCCCGGATAGTTCCGGCGGGTTGCTGGTTTCGAGAGGCCACTAGTGCAGAGCTTGCTCTGCCTACGCCTAATGAACACACACACACACACATACACCCATACACACACACACACACACACGCACACACACACCCAGTGTGGAGTTTTGTTGCTTTCTCCCATCTGGCGCCTCCCCAGGTTGCGGATAGGGGATGGCTCGCTACAATTTGTAGAGGGCACTGAGGAAATAAAATACTTAGGGCGGACAGAAAAAGCTAATAGGGAGGGCCTCCCGAACTTAAGGCCAATTTTGACTAATGTTTGGTATAAACAAGGATATACCCCAGGGAGTAACTCCGGCAAGACCGGTCAATCTCCTCACCGACTCCGATAGAGTGCAAGCCTCTATGGTCGGTGGTAGCCCCTCGGATTCTGGGGAGGGCAAATCAAACATCATGATAGACAGTACAATGAATACTAAGGGAGATGTGATGACAATTCAAGAAATAACGGATCGAGACATATCTATCACGCGAAACAATCATCTGGAGCGATCTGGTGAGAAGATCAGCCAACTCATTGATTATGTGAAAGATAGGCATAACGTGCACAAGACCATTAAGGATCTTGCTCGTTCTATCAATACTACATACAAATGCATCAGTATGGCAGAGGATGATCTATTACAGTATCAACGTCCTGGTACACATGAAGTGGTGACTCAGACTACGCCGAGTCTACGCTCTGACACCAAACGAAGCGCAGCAGAAGCGATGGTTTCCACTCCTCAAACCATAGGTGGCAAAAGGACGAAAGAACTATCATTGGGCTCTAGGAGACCACTAGAGTCGGTCGGAGTACCTACAGGCAAGTCTGAAGCCAAAGAAAATCAATTGCAGACCATCAAGCGTAAGAAGCCCAAAGGCAAAGATAAAGAATTATCTAGTACACGCAGGCTTAATGGACGAAATAGGCCTAACTCCATTTTGATTAAGGCCAATGAAGGAGTTACATACGCGGAGGTACTGCGTCAAATAAAGAATGACCCGGAGTTATCTCATATCAAGAATGAGGTTAACAGGATACGCAGAAATGCAAGCGTTGCCCTTGTACTTCAGTTGGAACGGACAGCCAAAGATGCACATGAGTTGGCACGCATTGTTGAATCTAAGGTTGGCCATAGCGCATCCACTTCGGTCCTGAGTAATCTCATTACATTGGAGATTAAAGATATAGATGAGGTCACTTCAAAGGATGAAGTATTAGAGGCTCTGAGAACACACCTCGAGCTAAAGGAGACTAACCTACTAATTGCTCGTTCCTTGCGGCAAGCTTATGGGGGTACTCAGACGGCGGTGGTGTCTGTACCATATAGCCACGCAGCTGAACTACTACGTGTAGGGCATGTTCGAATCGGATGGGTCAGCTGCAGAGTTCGAAAAAAAACAGAAATAAAGCGCTGCTTCAGGTGTTGGCAGATTGGCCATTTAGCGTCCGTGTGCTCGGGCCCTGACAGAACTAAACTTTGCAGGCACTGCGGTGGAAAAGACCATCTATCCAAGCTGTGTGTAAACAAGGCCTGTTGTTTACTCTGTAAATGTGAAGGAAAAAAAGGAGATTAACCATCCAGCATACAGCTATAAGTGCCCGATGACCGTGGAGTTTTTAAACAAACATAAAACATGAGAATACTCCAACTGAATACCAACCATTGCGTAGCAGCTCATGACCTGCTGAAACAGACAATAAAGGAGCTAAGAATAGACATTGCTGTAATCTCCGAACCATATTTTGACAGGGTCAGACCACAGCGCTGGATAAGTGACGCAAGCAATAGAGCTGCCCTCTGGATTGGTCAAAATAGGCAGGTACTAAAGCAGTCGAGTCATCGGAGCGAATTGATATCCTGGGCAAAAATACAAGAAATATACGTCTTTAGTGTATATGCTCCTCCAAGCTTGACGGACAAGCAGTTTGAAATCCTCGTAGCTAAATTAGTTGATGAAGCCATGGACAAGAAACCATTATTAATCGGTGGCGATTTTAACGCGTGGTCCACAGCCTGGGGAAGCGCTTCAACAAATAACAGAGGTAGTATATTGCATGATGGCCTTAATTCTCTTCAACTCCACGTGGTTAATAAGGGATCTGAATCCACTTTCATAAGGGGTGATAAACAATCAGTCATTGATGTAACATTCGCCAGTGATTACTTGATTCAGCGGATCCTTAATTGGAGAGTAAGCGACCTTTACACCCACAGTGATCACAGGGCGATCTTGTATGAGATTGCAGAGAAGAAAGTAAAGAACAAGTGCAATGAGTGGATGCCCACACGGAAATGGAACATCAGATCGCTAGACTGTGAAGTGTTCGCCACTATAATATCAGAAGAGCGTTTAGAATATGGTGCACCAGGCCATCTAGCAAATGCACTCATGAAGCATACCTCTGAAGCATGTGATGCATCGATGACTAGGACTAAGAGCGAATTTCAACATCGTCAATCTGTCTACTGGTGGACAAATGAAATTGCAGAATTGCGCAAACAATGTCATCGTGCACGTAGACTTGCCCAGAGAGCCCGCACCCATCGTGATACGTTTAATAGTTTATTTAAAGAAGCACAGAGAGCGCTTGTCAAGGCCATTAAGGCAAGCAAGCGTCGATGCTGGCTTGAACTGTGTGCAGAGGCCAACAATGACTTATGGGGACGACCATACAAAACAGTCATGGCACGATTGAGTAGGGCACCAATACAACCCACTAGCACGGTATTGATTGATAAGATTGTTTCCGCTCTCTTTCCCAATGACCTCCATGGGACTGTACTGCGCACGCAACACTCGGACGATATACCTCCTATAACAGAAATGGAGCTACATAATGCTTACGCTAAGACTAGAGACAATGCTGCCCCTGGCCCTGATGGTATTCCTAATGCGGCAGTTAAGTTGGCGATACAGAAGAATCCAGCTATATTTCTAAAAGTATATAATGCTTGTCTTCTTGAGGGTATTTTTCCTGATTGCTGGAAAACTCAAAGGTTAGTCCTGTTACCTAAGGGCAATAAGCCACTTGATGATCCTTCATCATACAGGCCATTGTGTATGCTCGACACGGTAGGTGAAATATTTGAAAAAATAATATGTAGCCGACTGGAAGCATTCACTGAAGGATTGCACGGCTTATCCTCACGCCAATTTGGATTTCGGAAATCAAAATCAACAGTCGATGCCATTAAACAGGTAGTGTGTACCGCAAGAAATGCAATCAGTGGTAAGGGATGGAAAGGTGGCACTAAACAGTATTGTGCCATCGTCGCTCTAGATGTCAAGAATGCCTTTAATTCAGCGCGCTGGTCTTTTATTATGAGTTCTCTTAAAGAGTTCGGAGTACCTGGTTATTTACAGAATGTCGTGGCCAGCTACTTTGAGAATAGGATAATATTATACCGAACGGATGAAGGCACTGTATCGCATAAGGTTACTGCGGGAGTCCCCCAGGGCTCAGTTATGGGACCTATATTGTGGAATATTATGTATGATGGCGTGTTGAGGATTCCACAACCGCCTGGTTCAATAACAGTAGGGTACGCCGAGATATTGCTCTAGTAGTGACGGCTAAGACCCTTGATGAACTTACTGAAAATGCCAATGAGGCAATCAGCAACATCAGTAGATGGATTAAGACGGCTGGTCTACAATTAGCGGAGCACAAGACAGAAGTAGTTCTTGTCAGCAGTCGTAAGAAGGTAGATAGTATTACTCTTAAAGTTGGTAGCTGCCGCATTAGTTCTGCGCCATCCTTACGATACTTGGGTGTCCAGCTTGATGCCAGGTTAAATTTCAAAGAACATCTAAAGATATCTGGCGAAAAAGCGCAACGAGTTTCAGCTGCCTTGTGTCGGCTCATGCCTAACATTGGTGGCCCACGTCCACCCCAGAGGAAACTATTAGCTTATATTGTTAATTCTGTCAGCATGTATGCAGCACCAATCTGGCATCATGCATGCGGAATTAAATCGTATTGTGAGTTGGCCATTGCGACCCGTCGTCGCTCCTGTATACGTATTATTTGTGGTTACAGGACGGTATCCACCGACGCAGCTGAGGTACTTGCCGGAATTCTTCCTTTTGATTTAGCTACAGATGAACTGGCTAGGCTGCATAACATATGTAAGGCCGCAGTGGATTCCCTACAAGGTGCTAAAAATGTCATCGTTCTATAGAAATATGGCAAAAACGATGGACCGATTCTAGCAAAGGCCGATGGACTTATCGTATCCTTCCAGACATACACAGATGGATCAACAGGAAACACGGGGAATTAGATTTCCACCTAACTCAGTTGTTGACTGGACATGGTTGTTTTAGGTCCTATTTCCACCGCTTTCACCTGGATAATAATGATCTTTGCCCCATCTGTCCGACTTTGGTCGAGGATGCCGAGCATATATTAGTGAGCTGCCCTCGTATTAGAACACAACGTGAGCACTTGATGAACATCATCAATAAGCCAATAAGACCAGAGAGCATCCTATCAATAATGCTGGAATCTTCTGAAAACTGGAAGGTAGTAGCCAATTTCGCAAAAGAGGTGATGACCAAACTTAGATATGCCGATAGAACTAGGCGAATGGCCCAGGATGAACGAGGCCAACTGATCCTATTTTAAGATACAGAGGACGAACACCGAACCCCTGATCACCTGTGTGGATGGGGGACGTAGGATAGTGTCGTAAGAAGAGGAGTCGTACAGGCTAACTAACAGCCTCGCCGAAATAATATTCCCGGATAGTTCCGGCGGGATGCTGGTTTCGAGAGGCCACTAGTTGCTCTGCCTACGCCTATAAAACACACACACACACACACACACACACACACACACACACACACACACACACACACACACACACACACACACACACACACACACAGACACACCATACCGATAGACAGATATCTACAGATTAAATATTAATACTATTATTGATATTCTCTTTACAAATGCACACACGCATACAAAAGTATACCCAACACAGCTTCCTCGCTTATATTACAATACGTCATAATTAGGAGGTCGAAGTTTGAGCATCAGATTATTAAGTAAAGAACATTCACGCATATATCTACATATATCTATATATATATATATATATATATATATATATATATATAGAGAGAGAGAGAGAGAGAGAGAAGAGAATGGATTTTGGTTGCGCTTGGAGTCAGTCCGATCTTGCCGAAGTAGACGAAAGAATTAGTGCACGCATTTCTTATATGTATGTATTATATATGTATATACACATGTATATACATATATAATTCTTTCTTCTTCTCTTTCGCTCGGTCCTTCACTCCCCCTCTTCAGCATCGTGCCTGCCTGCCACCTTGCCCCTCCTCTTAATAACAGTCTATACTCGCGCCCGCCGTTTCTCTTTCATTGCTGTAATGCCTTATATATATATATATATATATATATATATATATATATATATATAAAAGTTCCGAATAGCTATTCGGACATTTTTCAGTAGTGCGCTACATTTATCGATAGTCGAGATTGCAGACGGACCTTGTTCGGGCACCTACCACAGTAGGCTGTGGCGCCAAATTTGGAACCATTGATTTACATGGGCCCTGGCAATCTCGGTTCATCCCTGCGTAGAGACGCTTGACTCAGTCATGGATCGCTGTATATTGTGCGCCTATATATACATGATTGCGAACTTGCACGCTTAATGTTCTTTTGAAAAATAAAATCTCTTTTATATGTAAAAACTATAGTAAAATGTTTAAGATAAAATATTATCTACACATATTTAGTTGTATCGCCTAATTTTCTTTTATAATTACTGACGTAAAATATGAATTTAAAATATTACAATAAGAATCAGGGTTCTTTTTATTTCGATAATATATGTACGGTACTGACTGCTGCTTGTTGCGACATCTCTTTGAATAAGCGAAGACTAAATTTCTCTCTTTTTTATCTACAAAAATAGTGATTACCAGTTGCACAGGATTTCGTGCATTATAAATTTACTTCGAAGTCTCATTTTGTTTATACAATACGCAGAACGGTAAAACAAATTTTATTTGATTTATTATTTTGTTCTACAAGTGGAGACACTCGAATTATGTATGTAAATGACATCGAAAATTTATAATAAATATTTTCTTTAAAAGCATTAGCACCGTGTGGAGCAGAAGACAAATTTGAATGAAATTTCTTCATTTTTTTTTACCTACTTAGAGAAATGTTATGAACTCTAAGAATGTTTCGCCGCTTGTAGGCACGTCTAAAGATTTATACAATTTTTTTTAACTTTGAGCGAATGAGACGTCAAAGTAACTTTACTTCGATTCTGGTAGTTCTGCGTGGCCCTTTGATCGGGGTATGCAGCGCTCTTAAAAAGTAATCCTTATACAGGTAAAGGATATAGAGATTTAAATACTTGTATTGATGAGTAATGTTTAAAATATTTTTTGATATTATATGTATATTCGGAAACAAATTTGAAAAATCATTCTTTGTGTGAATTCTGGAAGGTAGAAAAATAAAAAGATAAATGCTTATCAAAAATTATCCGGATATGGTAGTTCATATTTATCCGGTGGACGTCGCTGTTTTGGAAATTCCTCGATGGTTCTTTGTGGAACAGAGTGAGAGAAAGGAAAAGCCAAAGCGAGTAAAGGGAAGAAAAGAAGCAGAAGTAGGGGAGCAGAAATTTAACTTTTCCCTCTCTCCACGCTCACTGCATACCCCCACTCATTTCTTCAAATACATGCATTTGAACGAGCAACCTCACAGGGTGTCGTCGCCTTGCGGCCAATTCTGTCCCGAAGTCCTGATGTGTAATTTGAGACGATTTTAGCAGAGTTTTCACTCCTTCTCTCTACCAGAGATAATAAGGGGAGATCGCCGACGCATATGGGCCAGACTGCAGTAAAAATTTTCGACTGAAAACGAGGGCCTCTGGCGGCCAAAGCGAGGTACTGGCCGTTTCGTGCGATATTTCAGATGTTGTTTTTCGAGCTCGCGCGATGGTGCGATCGAGGGGGGAGAGAACTGTCTTCGGCGCGTGCAGAGGAAAAGCTTGTCGAGATAATAGGCTGGCAGCGGGGGTGCAATAAAAGATGAGTAGCTTATACTGACCAAAAAGAAATTTTATTGCTACATGTATAAATATATATATACATATATAGTCTCGCAGCAGCTAGCAAGTAGCTCGAAGTTTTGAAACCTACGGCAACTTTTAGGAAAACTGGCAAACATCAAAGCTGAGAAAATCTCTTATAGCTAAGAACTACCAAATTTTTCAAGTAGTCGACTAACGCGATTTTTATGAAAAAAATTTATATATATATTTTTTAGGATTCTGATTATATATATGGTAGTAAAAATTGGAGATAATTTCAATTTTATAATAAATCACATCAATACCCAGTTAAAATATTGTTTTTCTAACTTATCTCGTAAAATATAAAAAATTCCATTAAATGATGTAACTAAAAGTTCAAAATCTCATCAAAATACATATTTTTTAATCTATATATTTTTTATTAACAACAATGCACTTCATCGTAATATTCTCATTGACTATTCTATATCCTCCGTTAGTTTGAATATATTTTTTTGTGAACTCTTGGTATAGAAAAATATATAGAATAAGAAATATGTTTTTTAGTGGAATTTATAACTATTCTTAACAACCCGCTTTGGAACTTTTCGTATTTTACAAGATAATTTAAAAAAAAGAACAGATTTTTACGGTGTTCTTATGGTTTTCACTATACAAATGAAATTTCCTCAAATTTTAACCATTATACTTATGATAAACACTTCAAAAAAGTTAAACAATATTTCAATATACTAAAGTAAGGCGACTAATATAATATGCAGATACAATCTCTTTTTTGTTCATTCAAAAAGTAACTAGATTTTTCTGTCAGTAATATAATAATGCTCAACAACACACACTCTGCTAAAGATTCTGTAAAATAAAATTTTTGTAAAAGCCTGAAAATCAAATCCTTTGGGTACTAGACAATAGATGGATATTATAAACAAATATGAATATGAAAAACAATTATTAATAAATAATGGAAATGAATTTAAAAAAATTATTCTACGAATCTCTTCTCGAGATCGTCACAGACAGCTTTATTTTCTGTGATGAACTGTACAATAAGACTACAAGTTCATATAAACATAATATTACTTATCTAATAACATAATTTGCCTTGCGCTACACACTGAAAACAATTCCAAATGCAAATGAGTCAATTTCATAAAAGTATATTTATTGCAATCCAACAAACATTCATTCAAATTCTATTGAAACAAAAATATACAGCCTTAATAGGAACAAATATTCTGTAATTTCGAAACAACCCTGTATTTGAAATGAATAGTTAAGTTTATTTAAAGAGCAAAAAAGCCTTTGTTACGTTGCAAATACATAAACAATTCCAGTTTATGTAAATTAATTATATAAAAACATATGTATTATATTTTTTATAACAAGTTTTAATTCTTTCTATTTACATTATCATCTCGCGCAATTTTTTAAAGAATATTATTTACATGGTGCTACACACTGAAAACAATTCCAAATGCAAATGAGTCGATTTCATAAAAGTGTATTTATTGCAATCCAACAAACATTCTTTCAAATTCTATTGAAACAAAAGTATACAGCTTTAATAGGAACGAATATTCTGTAATTTCGAAACAACCGTGTATTTGAAATGAATAGTTGAGTTTATTTAAAGAGCAAAAAATATTTGTTACGTTACAAATATTTTTAAATGATTAGAATTTCTAATACACCATACTTGCCTTATTCTATACTTTTGTATAAAATAAATTTAAAGTATGTTTTAGTTGTGTAAGTAATTTTTAAAATTAAGAATTTTGGTGCTGAAGAGTACATGTAACTGCCTTATTAAACAGTTAAACACTCTCTATTTATTAGGATTAAGTCCTAATAATACCCCTAATTAACATTCTGATCGGGATGCGCAAAGCTTGAACGGCAGATTGTATGCGTTGAACATTCATTACCATTGCGTTTCGTATAATACAAATATATTACATATAATATATATATATATATATATATATATATATATATATATATATTACAATAAAAATGATGGAAAAACATGTAAATATCGTTAATTTCAACACACCCCGATATACATGCAACAAATGTTGCCATCATTTTTTTTTTTTTTTTTTTTTTTAAATTTGCAGTAAAAAATATCCTATCATTTAATCCTGACCGTATAGAATACGTATTCAAAATTTGAAGGCGATCGAAATATTAACTTACATTCAGGAAACACATGATTTTCTTAAACCAAGAGAATAGATTTTCTTAAGAACAAAAATTCAGTCAAGTAAATATTTATTTAATTATAATGTTCTAATTACTTAAATTTAGCTCATCATAATCTAAAAATAAGCATTTTCATTTTCTAGAAAACGTTTCTTTCAAACAAGCTGATCAAAATTAAAATGGAAAACCTGAGTTTCTTAAATTTAGTAATCATATACCTGAACACAATACTTTTGATTCTCTCAAAAAGGCTTTACAGAATCAAACTAATATTTTCTAGAAATTAGTATTTAATTATTTTTATACAGTATATATAGAACAGAGTTACGCAATACATATATAAATAAATATGTTCTCAATCTAAGAAAACAAAATTTTGAATCAGAAGGTTATTATATTAAAACAAAAAAGTAATGCATTGAATTCAGAAAATATAATAGCTAGAATTGCAAATAATCTAAATACTTAAGTTATAGATTGATCAAATCTGTGGTCAAAGATTTTTCTGACACTATCAAAAGAACAATATTATCGAATTAATTAATAAATTAATAAAAATTTTCTTAGTTTAAAAAACAGATTTTTCGAAATAATTCATTAAAATTATATACTGCTAAAATTCTAATGTAAAGTAAATATTACTTGATTCAAGAAATTTATGTGATTTTCTGTACTAAGTAAATATTTTCTTTAACCAAGTAAGTAGTTACTAAAATAAAGCTTATATTTTCTCAACAGCAGAACACAAATATTGAAAATTAAATGAATATTTTCTTATCTAAAGAAAATATTATCTGGAACCAATGATTTCAAATTTAAAATCAGGAAAATAAATTCTTAAATTAATTAAATATCTCCTAGATTTTTTGTGAAGATTGTCTAGAAAATGGGTGAAAATATTTTCTTGAGTCAATAACTGAAAATTTTGGAATCAAAACATTTAGATATTTGATTCAAGCCAACAAAATTAAGTGAATATATACTTGGATTAAGAATTTCAATACTTCACTCAAGAAATTTCATTAAAATGAAGAACTCGATTCTTATCTTTAAAACAATAATTACTTGAAATATGTTTTTATTTTCAAAAACATGAAAATTCAAGTATGTTAAATGTTTAAAAGTAATGCATAGTTCCTTGATTCAAAGCATTATTTTTTTGACATTAAAAATCAAAAGTTTAAACGAAGTGAATAATTTCTTGAATTCTTTTACAATTTATACGTTAATTTACTTTTATTACATTTATTTCAAAACTTCGATCTAACAAGGATTCTATCCGCAGACATTTGGATTCACAAGCTAACAGCTTATTAATTACACTGTCGCAGTACGCTGTGTGCAATTATAATAATGTTATATATCAATTTTAGATCTCTTATAGTCATACATTATGAAATTCATTTATAGATTCCAGTGAATAGTATATGCATTTATATATAATATATACTTATATTATAACAATTTATATATCGTTTTGGTTTTAATACTTAATTTCCCACATCTAGATAATATTTTCTTAAATGTATTTTTCTTAGGTATATGAAGCTGAAAAATAATTCTTTTTTGTATTACTCTATAGCACTGAAAAAAATATTTGCTAAGATCAAATGTGGACCGATCACGAGCAATGCAAAAATAGAAATTCTTTAAGTGCGTATACCCAGGTATACCTTTTCGTAGCCTCGAACATCGCCACGCAGCGAATTTAAAATTTTAAGAAAATACGTGTATGTATATAAATACATACATACATACTTACACACAAAGACATGAAAATCTATACGCACTTCAAGAATTTCGACACCAGTTAATCCCTTTTATTGCATCTATTGTTTCGGCGTCCCCCTACTGAACGTCGTCTCTCCCTCGATCGCACCAGCTCGAAAACCAACATCTGGAATATCGCACGAACGGAGTACCGATGTTCACCGCCGTAGCGCTGAGTATCACAATTTTACTGCAATATCGGACATGGGCATCGGCGATCTCCCCTTATTATCTCTGTCTCTACTCTATATAGACACAACCATCCAAAAGGATATCGTATTGATAACAAAAAGATATCGTAGATTCAACGTAAATCAGATAGTGTACTGTCTGGGTTTGATCATATTGGGTTGGGATGGGCTAAGAATGAGTGTTAATTTTTTTGTTGCTTTTTTTGAATTTACCGTCAGCGCTGTTTAATTTATAAAAACTGTTAGTCTTTATTCGCTTTTGAACAAAGATGTTGTACAATATTTTTGCTGTATTAATAAATTTTTGCTTTTCGATACATTTTTTTTTTGCATATATTTATTCAAGAAATTTATGTGTTAAATGATGTTTTAATGTTTTTAATTATTTTTTCTTTTCTATTTTGAAAATCTCAATTCAACTGAATTAAAATGTCTTATTCAATCAATAGTGAATTTATTATTGATGAAGAAAATAATAGTTCATCGGAAAATGATATAAATACAGAGCAAAATGATATAAATATCGTTTATTCAGATAAAGAACCTTTCTTACATCATTTAATACCTCATGACAGGTAATAAATTGGGTAAAAAAGATTTAAATATATTTTTAATATATTGATTTATTTATTATTACAAGGACTAATTGGTTATTTTGCTGACCCATGTGTACAGTTAATAAAATTAATTTCGATTACTCAAAAAATGTTGAACTATGCAATCTATCTCCAAAATTTTATCTGATGGAAACTGAACTTAAGATATCAAACAGTCTCAACTTGTTACATAAAGTGCAGTATGTATCACAGCAAATAAATCAATGCTTTTACTGCATAAGTTAAGGCTGTTAGATACATTTTATGCGATATGAATATATAATTATATTTCAAATACACATGTATTCTTAATATTTGATTTTTGTTTAGTGTATTTTAAATTTTTAATTCTTTTTTAGATTTAATATAGGCTATATCGTTTTTTATATACTAGGAATAAACACTTTGGTACCATGGAATTTTTTTATTACTGCAAATGATGTAAATAATTTTCATTTATTTTTAATTAAAAAATTGCTTTTTGTATTATAATTATTGTGGAATCATTTTTTATGTTGAATTAAATGTTTCTTGCAGTATTGGATGTATAAATTTAGAGAAATTAATTTAAATGAGTTCCAAGAAGTTAATTTTAGTTATATTGAAAATTTAAGAAATAGAACAGATCTACAAACCAGCTTTACTTCTTATATTAGTATATCCAGTGCTATTCCAAATACAATATTTTTAGTTATTAATACTTTCATAAGTAAAAAGTAAGTTAATTTAATTTTTATAATATTTTGAACATTTTATAATCTCAATTTAATTAAATTTTTTTCTTTTGCAGAATTTCGTTAAATACAAGAATAATTGGTTCTCAGTTAATAGTTATTGTGGTTTTTATTCTGACTACATCTTTTGTTAGAGTTAATACTGACAGTTGTAAGTATAAAATTATAACAATTTGTTTTAGGTAATATTAATTATAAAATTTTTAAATTAATTTTAGTTCAACCTGATTTTTTAATTATAACATTGACTAGTGTAGCTATTGTTAATGGTTAGTATCTACAAGAGATATTTGGCTTTGTATCTGGACTATTATTTCATTATTGACTTTTTTAGCTGCTAGTGCAGTTTTTGGAGGAAGTTTAATGGGTATAGCAGGAGGATTTCCATCAAAGTATATAACAGCAGTTACTGCTGGACAAGCATTGGGTGGAATTTTTACTGCTCTTACGTTGTTATTTTCGTTATGGATTGGTGTTAGTCCTATAATTTCAGGTCTATTATATTTTATTGTAGGAGACATTTTACTTCTATTGTCACTTTTTGCTTATATAATACTCGAGAGAGAAGTAAGTTAAAATAAATGTAATTTAATAATAATTTTTTTTAATAATAATTTTTTATTATTATATTTAATAAATGTAATAATAAAAATATCTATAATATAGGTATTCTTCAAACATCATATTAATAAAATTTCAAATTCTCATCAATCAGAATTGAGTAATATAAATGAATTAAATTTTTCTTCATATTGGAGTATCTTCAAAAGAACATGGCAATATGGATTTTGCATGTTCTTAATATTTTTTATAACTTTTATTATTTATCCATCAGTAACAATTTTAATAGAAAGTCAAAATATAGGACACGGACATAAGTGGAATGGTTCAAAATTTTAGTTTTACTATTGAATTATAATAAATAGAACTTTCAAACAAATAATTTTATGATTCTAGATATTTATTTTGTACCTGTTGTTACATATTTTATATTTAACTGTGCTGATTACATTGGTAGAATTTTATCAGGAATCTTTATGCGAGTAGGTTCAATGATATTTTTTATAAATTTAATATTGGATTACAATGTTAGATCCTTAATTTTGGTACATATTTTTTTGCAGCCAAATAATCCGTTGCTGTTAATAACTTTATGTGTTGCAAGAATATTTTTCATACCTGCATTTTTATTGTGTAATGCACAACCTCGTCATCATTTACCTGTTTATATTTATGATGACTTATATTACATTACCTTGAATATTTTATTTGCTCTGAGCAATGGATATCTTTGTAATCTTATATTTATTACTATTCCAACGTAAGTAAATTTATTATACATTAACTATTTTTATATTGTGCTTGAAATGATTATTTTAATTAATTATAGAATTGTTGCTTCTAATGAAAAAGAAGTAGCATCTGCAATGTTAGGTGCATTTTTAGGAATTGGAGTTACAATTGGATCATTTTTGAGTCTTTTTGTGATTAAAATTTTGTAGTTTTTTTTATATTTTTATAACAATTATTTATTGTATTAAGAATACGTTATATGTAACTAATTAACAATATTGAAATGTTTATCAACAATTTGAAATTTCAATAAACACAAAAAAGATGTAACTAATGTAATTCAAATTAATAAAAATTGAAGTAATACCAATATTGACTGCTGAAATGAAACTAACAAATATTTTCGTTGGTCTTACCATTTTTTTGAATTAATATAATTATAATTATATAAAGACAGTCAAACTGTCTTTATTTATAATCAAAACCCTAGAAATAAAAAAACTACTAATAAAAAATAAAATTAATTGTGTAAAAAAAAAATTAATACACTATTGTTATCAAAGAACCTGACTACCCATATCATCAAATTGATCTGCCAAGTTTGACGTTTCCAATTGCTTCAGCTGATTATAAAGGATTAAACTGCTGATGATCATTACTTTAATTCCTGATAATGAGCCGATGCGATTCGAAACGTTGAACGAGTTTCCGTTTCTATAAAGATTATGGTGTTTTTATGTAAAATAGTATATTTTTATTCATTAAAGGACGTTACAGCTTAATTTAAAATAAACGAGGCTCTATTATTATATAATTTAAAATTGAAACCAAGTAATGTTTGAAATATTGACAATGCTTTCAAGTCGATAAACAAAAATATATTGTATAGTTTATTATTAATTCTGTAGAAGCTTTGATTTATTAAATTGAAGGAAATGATGATTTTTCTGATATATGCTCGATTGGTAAAATATATATTTTCGATACAGATTTTTTAATTCTTCAATAGCGTTTTTTCCTGTATCCATACGTGTTACTCTGCCTTTACTGAGATCGCATTTTATAAAGCGACCAATGGGCCACCGTAAACAAGATGCATTATCTTCTTGTATATAACGATCGGGTTTCAGGGAGAGGAAAGGGAACTCGATCGGGTGTTTTTCACTACCGATCCATGGCTTCTGGAAACTTCGGGAACCTCTCCGAAATAGAGGGGGCCCCTACCCGGAGCCGTGTCAACTCGGCGTAAGGTCCTAGGAGCACGAGGCTCTACGGCTGAGCGGAGTTCAGTGCTGCTTCAAAGGGAGATAAGCCTTTCTCCCGGCCGGTCCTCAGACTCTCCAGGGGTCTTGTCCCTAGACGACTTACTCGGACGGCATCTATCAAAGCCCCGGTGGGCTTCCGAAGGCCTTGAACGCAACTCTTATTCGGAACTACTGGGTACCGTGATGATCGCCCGTAACTCTTTTCGAAGAAGCGTCCCACCTGGAGTCCACACCGCGGGGGTGAGAGAGAGAGAGAGAGAGAGAGAGAGAGAGAGAGAAGGCTAGTGGAGATCCGCAGTAATAAACCACTCTATTTAGTATGAAGGTATAGGGCAGATATAGGCAGAGTATAGACGTGAACAAATTCTCCTTCGCTGGCCCTCTATTCTGCCTCTGGCTGTAAGCAACAAGCAGTCAATGTATTTTTTTCAATGTAGTTTCAAGGGTGCTCGTCCATATCAGAACACTCTGATCTTTTCTGGAGTTTGACTTTTTGAGCCCGAAGTGACGCCTTCTATGCAAGTCTAAAAGTTGACACACGCTTCCGGTAAGGATTATACATCTCCCCTTGGACTCTTATGCCAGTAACTCACCAGAAAATCAAAATACCGTTTCTGATAGTTTACCTCTGATTACGTCGACGGCGGAAAACTTCCAGTTTCATAACCGTTCATGACATTTGCATGAGAAATATATGAGAATGCATTCCAGCATTGACATATCTACATACTGGCAACTTACTGGAGGTCTCTCGGAATAGTCCTTTTGTCACAAGATAACGGGATCGCTCCTTAATAAAAAAAGGTTCTGCACAGTCTACTTTGCGGTTATAAAAGGCCAGCTGGGGTTACGTTCTTTAATCCGGTAAATTACTAATATAATTACATAATATAACTAGACGTGCTTGGTCGCGCTCTGTAGCATTTGATACATTTGCTTAGTACCTTTTTTATCTGACTACCACCTGCTACGGATTACTGTCTTCACAAAGATGCTAGTACCAAGGAAGGTAGACATGGATAGAAGCTAAAGCCCATATAAAAAGTGTCACAACTCTAAGGTAAATTATTACCCCGACATACAGATGTCCAACCATTTCGAACCACAATGGCAATAGTTTTTTACACACTATACCAGTCCCTGTTTTACTACATCATCTACTGACGGAAATTACAGTTTTTTACTAACTGCGCTTATGTAAAGTAATGCCAACGAAGATTGACATAAATGGAACTGTAAAGCCGATATAAAAAGTGTCAAAATGCCGAGGTAAGTTACTATCCCGATATACAGATGGCACAACAATTTTGTACCACGATGGCAATATTTTTTTACACACTACCAGTCCCTGTTTTACCATTTCACGTACCAACGGAAGTTACTGTTTTTTACTAACTGCACCTCAACAAGTAATGCTGCAGTATTTATACTGAAAAATTACAGTTTTCTACTTACTACACTTTAGTAAGCAATATATTACTTACTAAAGTGCAGTAACTAAAAACTATAATTCCCATCGATACGTGAAGTGATAAAATAAAGATTGGCAATGTCAACGAAGATAGATATAGATGGAAGGATGGAAGCGTAAAATCCATATAACGAGTGTCACAATCCCGAGGTAAGTTACTATGCTGCCGACATACAGATGGCCAATCGTTTCGAACTACAATGGTAATAGTTTTTTGCACACTATACCAATCCCCATTTTATCACTTCACATACCGAGAGGAATTATAGTTTTAAACTAACTGCATTTTATCAAGTAATGCTGAAGTATTTTAGTGAAGAATTACAGATTTTACGTACTATACTTCAGCAAGTAAATATATTACATGCTGAAGTTCAGTTAGTAAAAAACTGTACTTACTTTTAGTATGTGAAGTTGTAAAACAGGGGCTGGTGAAAAAACACTATTATCAGTTTAGTTCGAAACGATTGTGTCATCTGTATGTCGGGGTATTAATTTACCTCGGGGCTGTGTCACTTTTTATATGGGCTTTACGCTTCTATCCATGTCTATCTTCGTTGCTCTACTCATTAATTGCTAGTCTGCAATAGCTGTAGATGTTCGTGTTCTATCATGAGTATGGTCAGTTTATGATTTTTTGCAAGAATACATAGATGCTTCTTTTCAGAAGGGACAAAGGCATTGTCGATACTACCTCTCATCCGTAGTTCGAGGGTGGTCCCAGAAGTACCTGGCCCAACAAATAAAACCCAAAAATTTTGAAAAAAAATATATTTATTTTTCAACATACTCTCCTTTTAGCTCTATACACTTTCTACAGCGATGTTTTAACTGCTGACATCACCTCTTCATTGTTGGAAAATCTTTGACCAACGAGCCATTTTTTCAAGTCTGAGAACAGAAAATAATTCTAGGGAGCTAAATCTGGCCAATAGGGTGCATGAGGTAGCAATTCAAACTTTAATTCATTAATTTTGGGGATTGCAATAACGGATGTGTGAGCTGGTGTATTGTCTTGATGGAACAACACTTTCTTCTTAGCCAAATGCGGCCATTTTTGCTTGATTTTTTTTCGATCAAACGTTGCAATAAGTTTGCATAATATTCACCGTTGATAGTTTTTCCTTTTTTAGGATAGCCAATGACAGTTATCCCACCTGCATCCCAAAAAAACCGACGCCATAACCTTGCTTGCAGCTGGAACGGTCTTAGTCTTCTTCGCAGCGAGTTCTCCTTTTTGAGTCCATTGTTTTGATTGTTCTTTTGTTTCAGATATGAAGTCGTGGACCCATGTTTCATCCATGGTTATGAAACGGCGCAAAAATTCGACTTTATTTTTGCGAAACATTACCAAACACTCAACTGCAACATCTTCAGGACGCTGTTTTTGTTCCATTGTGAGCGAACACGGCACCCATCTTGAGCACAGCTTTGTCATCTTCAAATTTTCAATTAATATGCGATGTACCGTCCTTTTTGAAATACCTACCATGTCTGCTACCTCGCGCACTTTCAGTTGACGATCATCCAGTAACGCTTTCTGGATTCTCTTTAACATTTCTGGAGTTGTCACTTCCTTTGGTCAACCACTGCGATTCTCATCTTGGCAGCTCATATGGCCGCGTTTAAACTCTGCTACCCAATATTTTACTGCTGCAAACGAAGGAGCAGTCTCACCCAGAGTAGAGTCTAGTTCATCTTTTATATTGGTTGGGCTGAGGCCTTTCAAATAAAAGTATTGTATCACATAACGATGACCAATTTTTTCCATGTTTACAAATTCACTGAAAACGTTCGCAATTGATGGCTGTCAAACAAATACTCAACATCATGGTGTCTTCAAACTTGTGCCATATGCTTTATAGATTGTGTACTTTCTAATACAGTACAATACGAGGGAATGAACTACTTATTTCCTGTAGTCAACGCGTGGTCAAAAAAATATGCCGCTGTGGTACCATACGTTACAGTATTGAATTTGCAAATATAGACAGGAAATAATGGCTCAGTATGCAAAGCAATGCGCTGTAATGCGCGTTGTTTCGATGCAATTTTAACTAGCCGATGCATTTGCCTTATATCATCCGAAAGATCATAATTATGCTGCTTAAATCTCAATACGATGGAAAACTACTTGTCTTGCATTGTTGGCCCAGCATGCTGTACATCGTTTAAAGAAAATCCTGAACTAGTTTTTACAAAGCTATCATATACTTCTCTCAGCTTTGTTATTGTGTTCGATATCTTGAAAATTGAATGATGCGACAAATAAAAGAGAGGTACTGCATCGGCGTCATTTCTAGGTAGAATTCCACTCATATACTTTCATATTTCTGCATAAAATAAAAACGTATTGCGCTTTTAGTTCAGAATTATTTGTAAGTTTTTTTTTCGATTGCTATTAATCGTCTTTAGGCCAAGTCTTTAAAATTTCCAAGTAGCATATGATTTCTTAGTACTTATTTATTAGTTTTAGCATTCGCCAATAAAATTAAGTTAACAGGCATCATCATTTGTGTGAACATTAAAATTTTTTAATCAGTGAAAAATGAATCATAATAAATTGTTTCTCGACATGTCCTTTTGCACTATTTTAATTTGAAAAAAAGCGTAGCAGAAGCTTATCGATTGTTTC
Source organism: Sycobia sp. Sy_11 (assembly GCA_018907035.1). Taxonomy (NCBI): domain Eukaryota; kingdom Metazoa; phylum Arthropoda; class Insecta; order Hymenoptera; family Epichrysomallidae; genus Sycobia; species Sycobia sp. Sy_11. The sequence goes on from JACCIC010000023.1 coordinate 4,423,787, forward strand.
AAGAATGTTATGGGGAACAAGCTCCATTGCTTACAATATGTAAAAAGTGGTTTCAGCGGTTTAGAAATGGAGATACTGATGTTAATGACAAAGAACATTCTTGACAACCGAAAACGTTTGAAGATAGTGAATTGCAAGCATTATTGGACGAAAACTCAGCTCAAACGCAGAAAGAACTTGTTAATAAGTTAAGAGTCAGTGACGAGCTGCTAAAACCGAATAAAATCGTTACTGCTGAGGTATACAAACGCCAACTGAATGATTTGCAACAGAAATTGATCGATATAGATCACAAATCGTGAGCAATAGGCGCAAAGCCATTCGCTTGCATTACAATACTTGGTCACATGTTGCAAAAGCCGTCAAAAACATCCTGTTGGAGCACGGGTCGGAAGTGTTGCCGCATCCAACGTATTTGCCAGACATAGTACCTTCTTATTACCACCTATTCAGATCGATGCAGCACGACCTTGTTGATACGCACTTCCGACATGTTCAAGAAGTGCGAGAATTTGTGAATGATTGGATCGCCTCGACACCGCCATTTTCCTTTCGCCACCGTATCGCCGTATTGGCAAAAAGAAGGGAAAAAGTAGAAAAAAGCATGGAAAATATATTGATTAAGCTAACATGTATCCATTTTCCATCATAAATGACCTTTTTCCGTTGAACAAGGTCGGAAACTAAGTTTATCTCCTAATATATATGTAAAATTAAACACCCATTTCACGATTTCGATGAAATTTTTTTATCGAAAATAATCACCCTTAAATTTTTTAAAAAATGGTAGATTTATTCAAAAAGCTTCGTAATTGAAATTGATAAACCTTTAAACGCCCAACTTGACCATTTTTCGACAATATTTTCACTGTTGTGTAACACTAACATAAAATGGTTCAAGAAATTCTTTAGATACAGTTTTTAACGTAAAATTGTATGTACTTTCAGAATACGGTATTAAAATTGTTGAATAATTTAACAATAAAAAGTTATAAACAATTTTTTGCAAAAAACGTGAATTTTTGAAGAAAAAAATTCATCTAACCCAAATTTTCGAATGGAAAGAGGGTTCGCTCGCACGTCCAACACGTATATATTTGGTCAATGGCATGTATTTTTTATTGAAAAACAGTTGCAATACCGAAATTAAAAATGGTGGCCATCCAAACAACCCTTTTCCCACCAAAATTATCAAGAAAGGTTCGTGATTTTTTTTCTCGATCAGGATCGACTTAACGAAAAAAAATTTATAGAACAAAAAGTTGTTAGAATTCATCAGAGAGGTCGTGTGAATTTTTTCAGACTTTTCGGAGCGACTTTTGGATTTTTGGATATGGCCAGTTTTTGATAAATCCAAAAATCGCTCCGAAAATTCTGAAAAAAATTCACAAATATTCTTTGATTAATTCTAAACACTTTTTGTCCTATAAATTTTTTTTCTAGAGTTAGTCTTTATTGAATTAAAAATTGTTGAACGTTCTTAGCCGCTATTGAACGTAACGTTGCCCGGGTTTTACCACGTGGAGATGAACGTTCATTGAAAACCCATGTTATCGGTTTTTTGTTGTTGTTTTTTTTTTTTTTTTTAATAATTTTTGACTTTGAATTTTATTGATTAGTAGTAAATACTCAAAGAAGATAACTACTAATAGTGCTTTTTTTTTGAAGCATGGTTCACAAAAATATTCATTATTGCATTTCTCACAACATTTAGAACTTCTTACTTTAAATTCCGAGCAATACGAGCGTTTGGTTCCTTTTGCAAGCTCATGCTTCGCCAATAAAACTGTTTGTAGATAATGCTTGCTTATTTCTACTGCAAATTTATTTATCCCACATTTTTCGTTTTGTCGAACAGTACTCCTCAGAATAAGTGCATTTGTAATAGATGCTTGAATTATTCGCAACAAAATATTCCATGTCCATTTTTTGGATCGGACACTTGGTACCACTTTATTACAGTACTGATCGTGGATACCTACTCCGCCCAGAAATTGGTTATAAATTTTAAAAGCATTCGGAAATGGTATTTCCACCTTCTGTTGATCAGTGCTACTATATCTTTTTACAGCACCAAGGGGCTTGATACCTGCTGCACTGGACAGAATTGAAACAGGCTTCGAATCTTGCACAGTAATAAAATTCAGTCCACGAGACTGGTCATGTTATATAGCAAAAGTGCCTTTAGGAGCTTTTTATCCAAGATATTTTTTACCGTCACCCGATTTTCTCTAACTGTCCCTGTTGCTCGAAGACCAATTCTCTTTAAATGAACCAGTAAATCTGGACAAGTAAAAAGATTGTCGAAATAAATATGATTCAGTTGTAATTTACGCGGAGATCAAGATTTCAACATATTGTCCAGCATTCGAATAACTACTCTGCTACCTAGAGTACAATTTGCTAATCTATCATTTGTTTCGTTTTTACCACAGTAAATGTCAAAAAGAAGAAGGTAACAAAAACTGATACATAGAGCCCAAAGCTTGATACCAAATCGAGTTGGCTTTCCCCTTATAAATTGTTTTAGAGTACATCTACCAAAATATTTAACCATCATTTCATCGATCGAAAATGCTGTGCAAAAATAGGGGCGAATTTCTTTATGTTCGTGTTGAATATATCTGTAATTGCTCGAACACGCCAAACTTTGTCCAAATCATTTTTATCCTTCAACTGCGAATATTTCAAAAAACTTTTTATTTGTTCAAATTTATTTCTACTTATGGAGTTGCAAACTATTTCACTTTTAAAAAATGGGGTTTTCGACTAATAATTTCGTTGAGATGGTCTTTTGTTATAGGTTGAGAAAATTATAACACCTAGAATTCATTTCGTAGCGTTCTCCACATTCTCTTTCGTAGCGTCTATAATGTAATTTTTTAATTCTAGAGAGAAAAAGAACTCAAAAATCTCTGCTAGACAACAATTGAAAATTTTTTTTTCTGTCTGGTTCGGATAAAAAAATCTCATTCTCAGGAGAATGATTGTACACCTTCTCTCCTTTTTTCCAAACATATTCATGAGCTTTTTCTAATTTTTTTTGAGTATTATTATAAACATCAAATATTTAAGTGTAAGAAACAGAAAGAAATGGAACAGACGAGTTAGCCGTGACATTTTCATGAAGTTCATCTTCATCATTTGATCCATCATTATCAGACTGTCCCGAATCCTCACCAGGAATAAATACATATTCATTGCAATTTTCTTTTTCAGAAATTTCATATCGACCTCCTCGATTACTCGACATTTTCAGGTCGTTAGCTGATATATGTATGAAAGAAACTTGAGTGTGTATAATATGAAATATGTATAAGTAGTTTAGAAAGTAATTTATAAAATAAGTATAAGAAAAGATAGATAATTTACGCGTTATATAGTATGTATTTTTAGTTTATACTTATGAACTATTACGAACGTAAAATTTAAAAAATTACAAAGTAATCAGAAATAGAGCATTTTTTTTCTGAATTTCTTGATATAGTTGTTTATCGAGGTAAAATAAAAAACGAAGAATAATGTTCTTTGATTAGAAAAAACAATAAATAAATGTTGGTTGTGCTGAAACCCGGGCAACGTTACATTCAATAGCGGCTAAGAACGTTCAACCATTTTTAATTCAATAAAGACCAACTCTAGAAAAAAAGTTATAGGACAAAAAGTGCTTAGAATTGGTCAAAGAATACTTGTAAATTTTTTCAGAATTTTCGGAGCGATTTTTGGATTTATCAAAAAATGGCCATATCCAAAAATCCAAAAGTCGATCAGAAAAGTCTGAAAAATTCATACGACTTTTCTGATAAATTCTAACAACTTTTTGTTCTATAAATTTTTTTCGTTAAGTCGATCCTGATCGAGAAAAAAAATCACGAACCTTTCTTTATAAGTTTGGTGGAAAAAGGGTTGTTTGGATGGCCGCCATTTTTAATTTCGGTATTGCAACTATTTTACAATAAAGTATACATGCCATTAACCAAATATATACGTGTTGGACGTGCGAGCGAACCCTCTTTCCATTCGAAAATTTGGGTTAGATGAATTTTTTCTTCAAAAATTCACGTTTTTTGCAAAAAATTGTTTATAACTTTTTATTGTTAAATTATTCAACAATTTTAATACCGTATTCTGAAAGTAAATACAATTTTACGTTAAAAATGGTATCTAAAGAATTTCTTGAACGATTTTATGTTAGTGTTACACACTACTGAAAATATTGTCGAAAAATGGTCAAGTTGGGCGTTAAAGGGTTAATTGTATCTACGTCTAACTTTTTTCATTTTCTACTGTAGTATATAAACTTTAAAATTATTTTAAGAAAAAATGTTAATCGTTAGAAACTTAAAAGTCTAAAGAATTTAATTGTTCACATACTTATATCACGCAAGCACCAAATTTAAGTTACTTCTAGTTCTGATATTAATTGTTAAATCAATATTGAAAGTGACTTTCTCAACCAATTGTGAAAATTAAAAAAGATTTTTAATTATTCTGCTCGTGAACCTAATCAATAAACATATTGAAAATGTAATATAAGTAGATAGGCTATAGGCATACTGGCACATAGGCATTCTGGCACAGCAAAACTGTGCCAGAACGTATACATTCATTCTGGCACACTCCCACTCCTCAAAATTGTGCCAGTATCCCGTCCGACGTCACACCGACGAATTACTCAAGGCGCCTTTCGAATCGAGAAGTGCCTGGAGGAGCGGGCAGTGCGCCTTGAAATGTGCCATTATGCCTATAGCTATTAATTCTACTTTTTAGTTGTTTTTTTTTCTGTTGGTTGCTAATGGAGGACTAATAGAATAATTTTAAGAGTTTCGCTTTGTAATATTATCCAATGGCTATTTAAATAATCTTTCTCACATCTCCGCTTATTGGATTATACTGAACGATGCGGTCATGCAAGATCAGACAATAAGCTATAGTATTGTTTGGGAAGTTATTTCTTGCCTCAATTTCTAGCCGCACGTCCACGGGAGCGTTCTTTAGAGATTCATTTTGTCGCGAACAATCGATAACTATGAGTAGTTCATTGAAAAGAAAGTTTGTCCTTGTAAGGAGTGGTTGAGGATCTCTTGCATAGTGTGTTTTTTGAAAATTTGCATACATATCACAGAGTAGTGCATATTGATTATTAGCAATGTCAAGATTTAGATTATTATATGGATAATATTGTGAATTTAAGAAAAGCCTCACATTACTTATATTACAATGATCAAAACAACTTGCATTTGCAGCAGGTACATTTTTTTTCTTCGACTGTAAGCCAAGAATGATAAAACGAGGTTTTTTCAATTGATTGGAAGTTTTCACTGTCCAGATATGTTTATTAGCGCTTGGTAGAACAGGATATTCAAATAGTTCCCATGAACGATAACACATTGAGATAGGCGTATCCTTGCCAATAAAATTTAAAAGTTGTATTTTTTGTTTATCAGATGCAATGACATAAGGCATTAACCATTTAATCTTGCTTATTTTTATATCACATTCATCATATATAATATTATTACCAACTGTAGTACCTTCGTGGATTATTGCCTTAATGTCCGATCTTAATCTTATAAGAATAAGTTCATGCTTCATATTAACTACTATTTTTTTGTAATCTTCTGCAAAGCCCAAAATCATATTCAATGGAATAGCAATGTCAAAGTTTCCTTGTTTATCCACCAGAGATTTCGACCCTTCTTCATTGCCAAGCCAGCCTGCATTTTTAAGCATGAGAGTCTCATTAGGAATAAACGAAGTCTACCCTTTCATCACACTACTTAATCCGACATTTTTACTTTTGTCTATTTCTACTCCATTAATTTCATAGTGAATTTCGTCAAAAAGATGACAAATAGCATTGTTAACAAATCTAGATTGCATAGGCAAGTTGCCATCAGTTTTTTTAAACTTTCCAGTAATATGGATAGAACTTCGTGATGGTAGAAGACACAAATCTTGATGTTGGATAGAAATACGAATTTCGTCATTGTGATCAAAGCTTAGTGCTGTGTATGGCTGATGTGCGTGGATTTCGTAATGAGCAATTGACTCATCGAACACAACACCTGATTGAATTTTTAGAATTTCGTCTATTTTTCAAGAAGCAGCAGAAAATTATACAAGTGAATTTTTGCCACGAACTTTTAGACCCAAACTTTGGAGGAACCGAATGCTCTTCTGTGTTAACGGTATCAAATTCTTCAATTGACTGATTGTCGATTGAAATGATGGAGAACTTATATGCGTTCTAGAATTATAAACTGTCCCCATTATATAGATTTGATATGAAGTCTAATAGTAATTTCCTCTCCTCAAAAATTAACCAAATTTCCCTCTTGATCGAGTATTCGAATTTGAAGATGATCTATAGACTTAACACTCAGTGGTAGATATATAACATGAGATGGAACTTCTATGATTTTATATCCTGGAGGAACTCTGGGAAAAAATTCATGAATGGTATGAACCTTTTTATTGTTAATGAAAGCTCCCGCAGTAATATTACACTCGATTCTGAGTGCGTTGATTTTCAATATTTTCACTGGTAAATCAGAACTGTGCTCAGTATTTTCCTTGAGAATACGAGGATTAAAGCCGAGAAGACTACCTATCGATGTTTGAGAACTAAGATCTAATGGAACACTGCACTTTATTTCACTTCTAAATGTGTTATTATTGGCTTTCAAGGAAAAATCAATTCCTTTGGATTTCAATGAGGTTGATAAAAATTGATGGATATCGTTAATCTCGTAACTACCGGTGGGAATAGTAACCACTTCCCATTGTAAATGTAGTTTATTATTTGTATTGTCAATATTCGGAATTGAGATAAAGGTTAACAGTTCAACTAAGCCTAAAGCAAATTTTTTATGCTTTGCGAGTTCAATAGAGGGAAAATAATCAGCTTCTAAAACAGAAGATCTGCCTGAGAGAGTCAAAGTGAAACTATCTTCCATGACTGATTGACCGAGAATGATTAAATTTAGACAATCAAGTCCTTCTTTATAGACTATCGGTTAAGAAATGGAGACAAAGGTGACCACAAATAAATGAATCGAACTTCTGATATCTTTATAGTTTTATTTTATTTCATTTACATTGAAATATTTCATGAGATCTATGGGAGATTTAAAATCACCAAAACTGTCAATGTACATTACATCAGAATCTCTCTTTCGATAAGATACCCAATGAGTACCTTTATTCTGTGAAGCATCAAGATTAACAATAGCAGATTCGTTGTACCATGGACCATTATGAGGCAGATTATATCTCATGAAAACGCCTCGAAAATATGGAATTTTTAATATACGTGCATATTTCATAAGATCATAATCTGATAATGCACGATTTGGCAAAGTTAAATCGAAGTTTTTTTTTTTAACTTGTCGATGTCCGATATGCGGTTTCAGAAATAACCCCATTCCATGCTTATATGGCATAAGATAGAGACCTTTACCTAAAGCAATAGCTTCCATCGTCTTATTATGTCGCTTACTTTCTTTATAATCTTTGTGTGCAGCTTTAGCACTATTTACTGCTTTTGCTATTCCTGCAGCACCTCCTGCTAGAACACCAGTTGCACTGAGTCCTGCAAATACTGGTATAAGAAATGGAAGAACTCCACCAATTTTAGATGGAAGTGGTAGAATACGTGGAGCAATAACTTTCTTTTTTCCACCATTGTTCTTAACAGCTTGACGAGCACTCTTTAATACAGATTGAATGACTGTGCGAATTTTGGCTTGCTTTTAATGATTTTTTCGCTGCCGTAACCAACTTGCTGAATTTTAGTCCCATTCCAGTTTTTGCCTTTAATTTCATAGCACTTGCAACAGCTAGAGCAGCGGCTTTCTCACCAAGAGTAGAATCATTTGCTTTAACCCGCTGCCAAGCCTTATCAGCAAGCTTCATATCAGCAATATTACGATTACTGTTTTTATTGGCATACTGCATGTCATGTTCTTTACATGCCTGATCAAGCGGATTAATTCCTGGATCACCTCTTTTTATTCGCTTCTTTAATTTAGTTCCTGTACCACAGTATTGATATCCAGGAAGATGCATTTCAAACGGTAAATTGTTGATTACTCTATCGAGTAATCTTCCGCCACGATTCGACTGTTTTCGAGATTTATGAACAATCATCTTCGACTGCTATTTTATAACTGCTTTTGAAAAACTATAAAACATGCATTTATATATTTTCATCGTTCAATGATATATTTGACTTAGTCACGGAAACATGGATTTCACTGAGCAAACAATCAAACTCCCCATCACCAACTTTGATTTTGGAATCGAGAAAAAAAGGAAAAGGCGGCATGGAGGGTTACTACCAGATAGTATACGAGCAGTATTCTGCGGCCCATCAAACTGCGGGAAAACAAATAGCTTATTAGCTTTAATCACTCATCCCAATGGCCTTAGATTCGAGAATGTGAATGTTTATTCAAAATCGTTAAATCGGCCAAAGTATCAATTTCTGCAAAAAATTTTAGAACCTATTGAAGGTGTGACATATCTGCCGTTTAGTGAACATGAATCTGTAATATCGCCAGATGAAGCATTGTCCAATTCAATTATGATTTTTAATGATCTAGCTTGTGAGAAGCAGGATTACGTGAGAGCATTTTTCTGCATGGGAAGACATAAAAGTGTAGACTGCTTCTACCTATGCCAATCATATGCTCATATTCCAAAACATCTTATTAGAGATAATATTAATATGTTAGTAATTTATCGCCAAGATGATGTGAATTTAAAACATATTTATGTTGATCATGTCAATACTGATCTGACTTTTAACGACTTTCGAAATTTTGTTCTGAATGCTGGAAAAATGATAAATATGGATTTGTTGTTATTGACAAAGATAGAGCGATGGATAATGGAAGATACAGAAAAGGCTTTGACTGCTTTGCAATAAAAAGAAATTAAAAAATCTTAATGACTCAGTTCAATTTTACACAGCAACACGACATCATGTCGGAATTTGAAAAAGAAAAAAATATCCTCAGCGAGCTCTTGCAAGCTCGTAAAGCCATTAGAAAAAAGTCGGCACTATTGAAACAGGAGAGAGAGAATCTCGAAAAAGTTGTAGGTAATATATTGAAACCAGTCATTACACCCCTTGAAAAGCTTGTTGAATTAAAAAATTTACAATCTTCTAATCTCATTTCGGATGATTACAGGATTAAAAAGCTAACTACATCTCGAAAAAATTAAGTTTTATGTTAGATAATAATATTCGCTCAGCTTCCATAAAAGATTTTGATTCCGATGATGATTTTGCCTCATTGGACAACTCAATGATGAATTCAACATTTAAATCGATGCATGAAGACAATGATAAAACCAATATTTTAGATCAAAGCCGCAGTAAATTTGATAACATATATGGAGTAAGAAATATTGGAGGAGCATATATGCTTGGTGATTCTGAAATTAAATTTGATGATAATAAAATAAAAGTGAAAGATTTAACTTATCCTAAAAGTAATGGACTAATGGAGCTACTCATCAAAAAAGAACCAGATGACACACTGATAAGTTCAGCAGATCGTGATAATTATCGCAGTATTCTGGATGCAACAAGTGCTCACCGGAAAAAAACATAGCAAAGATGGATCTATACGCTCATCGAAGAGTCGAAAATATTTCAACATCATTGGACCGATGTTTCGCGATAGTGCTACTTGTACAAAAAAAGGGGAGGAGGAGCAATCTTACCTAAACATAAAATAGCAAAGATAAATTCTTCAATAGAGTTAGTATACTGGGATAATCCGAATGAGCTTGTTGAGAGATTAAGATTACTAACTGCCGAACAATCCGCTGGAAATAACAATCACGTCAATGAAATTCAATCCATTATTGAAGAATTACGCGAAATAAGTTGCATATATCGATACGTTCATAGACGATTTCATCAGTAGCAACATGAGTCTTGACGTGTTTGGAAGAATGTTAGAGGTCTCGAAAGGGAGTCGAGACCCTTCAGGTATTGGCTTCAATACTACATTGGAAGGAAATTATGATATCGAAAATAATCGACTTTGTAATATTGGGGAAGCTAAAGAAGAAAATGACGCAATTAGCGTGAAAATTTTGAATATAGTACTAAAGACCCAGGTAGATGTGTTATCATTTGAAATTCCTGAATCGCTTAAATACGTTCAAGATTGTGAGCAAAGGCATGAAGGTATTCGCTTGTCCATAGAAGCAAAACTGGCGGATCTTCTTAAAAAATATGATAATTTGAAAGAAAACTTAACGGAACTTGTTAAAAACACAAATAATATTATAAAAGAGATTGAAAAAAAAATGTACCGCGAAAAAGTGGTTGAAGAGTTTCACAAACCAGCACGTCGTCGATATGAGCGAAGAAAATATGATATACGTGCAATAGATGAGACATGGCAGGCTGATCTTGTAGAAATGATTCCTTTCTCGAAGGACAATAAAGGTTTGCGTTATTTACTCACTGTCATTGATATATTTTCAAAATTTGCATGCGCCATTCCAGTAACGTCAAATATTGGCAATGATGTTACTAAGGCTATGAATGAGATGTTGAAACAAGGACGAGTACCATCTAATCTACAAATTGATCAAGGAAAAGAATTTTACAATTCTCACTTTCAAAATCTCATGAAAAAGTATAAAATAAATCTATATTCTTCGCATAGTAATCTTAATGCAAGCATATGTGAACGACTTAATAGAATGTTAAAAAATGCAATGTGGATACAATTCAGTAAGCAGGGAAACTATAAATGGATGGATATCCTACCAGATTTACTCGAAGTTTATAATTCAAGAAAGCATCGAACAATAGGAATTGAGCCTTCAAATGTAACCAAAAGAAATGCAGAAGAGATAAAGAAGCATTTTCCAATCGAAAATATGAATATGAAAAAAGCAAAATACAAAGTAGGAGATAATGTACGAATAAGTAAAATAAAAAATATTTTTGAAAAAGGATATATACCAAACTGGTCAACTGAAATTTTTACAATAATAAGAGTTATAAAGACTAATCCAATAACCTATCACATTAAAGATTATTATGATAAACCTGTCTCTGGTGGCTTTTATGAGAGTGAAATGCAAAAAACTAAGCATCCTGAAATTTATCTAGTTGAAAAAATATTAAAGAAAAGTGGTAATCGCGTATACGTAAAGTAGCTAGGATTCAATAGTGAACATAATAGTTGGATTGATAAAAATGAAGTTTTTTAATTTAATTATGTTATAAATCAAATTAATAAATAATACTAATTTATGTAAGAATAGGTTTAAGGACATTAGTTTTTCAGAAAATAAGAAAACAACATTGCAATATTTTTATAATCTGATTTATTTATGTAATTATTATGCACACATGTATATCATTATTTGAAAAATAAATGATTTTTTTTTTAACATGAAATATATTTATTGCATTCTTTCTTAAGAAGTACATTTATCAAATTTAAAACAACTTCCGCCTTGATAAAGTAAAAATAAACATCGTTTATTTGCAGTATTTGCTAGATTTTCGAAAAATTCTTGTTCCTTTAATATTGCTGACGATATCTTTTGTGGTAAAAATATTTGAAAACTATCGTCAAGTTCTACTACAATTTTCGCATCATATCGAGTGTTAACTAGCTTGAGAGCAGTTGCCATATACTGCTTATTTTTCTCCAATTCTGTACATTTCTTCGTCGGCAGGAACTCGCTCTCGGGAATTTTATTTAGAGTAGCAAAGGAATTTTATTTAGAATGTCCATTCTATACAACAAAAAGAAATGAATAAATTAAAATTATGAATATAATTCTTTGTTTGTTCTTTTTTAGAGAATATAAACTTAAATTTTACCTTGAGAATTAGTTGAGTCTTGTCTTCTTTTGAGGAGGTGAGTAGTTTCGTTCGACTTCTTCAACTGCTCGAATGAACTCTTCATCATCATCGGTCTCTTCATATAGCTTATTCCCCACTTCAACTTTTTCCCTTTCTAGTGAGCTTATCCCGTCCAGCATTGTCAAAATTTCTTCAGGATTCCATTCATTCATTACTTCAAGTGATAATCATATTCAATGGTGATTGGTTCGCCTTCATTGCTATAAAGCGTTACCTCCTCCCGTGTCACTCTATTTCCATTCGTTTCGATACACCCCCTCTCTTCTGCATGCACCTCTACAGAGGTCACTCTAGATTCATTACTGACTTCATGTCTTAGTTCTCTTACATCATTATATATCCCCACTCCAACTGCTCTTTCATTAGTCTCTTTGTAAGCGTTCTTTATCTCGATGTCTCTCTCTTTTGGATGAATTGCTTCGTTTAATATTTCCCTCTCTATTTCACATACAGCTTGTGCCATTTGTTCTTCCATAATGCTATAGTGCTCCCATGGTAAAGTATCTGTACTATTTGATAGTAAGAATCTTTTATCATCATATGGATTTAGAGCAATTTTTTTCTGTTTTTCAGTATATACTATATGTAATTTAGAACGGATGTTACACTGCTCGCGATGTATAATGACGAGGTCATCAAGACATTTTCGATAATCTTCAAATGTAATTGTCTTTTTTACATTTGATTTTATACCTTTAGCTTTTCTTACTATTTGTCCTCCATCCACTAAAATATAATACTATACATTTTGCTCCGCAAACCAATAAATTCCATCTTAATTTTTCCATTACATTCGTCCTTCATTAATCCTGGTATTTTTTTATTTGATCGAGGTATTCCATACGGATTATTTTCATCATAGTCAGAAGTATCAAATCTGCGAATATCTTCTTTCATAATTTTATACATATCAATGTCTTCCACTTCGTATATCAAACTGTCGGTGTCAGTATATAGCAGTTTACATTTTTCTCCCACTCGCTTTTTCATATAAGAGTAGTGAAAATCATAAACTAGTATCTTCGATAAGTCCAGAATGCAAAGACCAACGTATATAGGTTTTTTAATTGTAACACTTGTCTTTTTGAGATGTATAGCAACCAAATTTTCATCGAAAATTGCACAGCTATGAAAATTGGGTAAAGCTATACGTGCTTCTGCTCCATATCGACCTGTAAATTTTTTCACTAATCGTACATCCACACGAGATCTTTCTCTCTCGATGCATTTTCCATAAACTGCATTAATTAAAAGTTTGTAAAAGAGTTTTTCAAATTCATTCTTTGCTCGTTTCCTCTTTTCTGTATTAAACTTTATGTATGGTTTAAGCTACGGTTTTTGCTCAAAACTCAAAATTCTATATACCTTTTTTAGCCGAAGACCATTATCCAGTGCCTATTTGAGTGTTCGGTAGTGAATAACATATCTTTTCTTATCGTCCAAAGTAGTGAGAAGTTTCTTCTGCGATGAGCCTGGAGGTGTACGATGCTCTGCACAGAAAGGTAAATCAGGATGTTCGTCATGAATTTCTTCAGGATACTTTAAATATACCTCAACAATATAGCCTATATCTAAATCTGCTGGAGCATTGATGAACTTTGTAAATGAAATACAACCATCTATGAACTTTGTAAATGAAATATACTTTTCTTTCTTGTGGGGTATTACAGAAACTCGACCTTTCATCAACGAAGACGTACCAATTTCTTTTAAAATAAAGTGTGTGTTATTAGGTGGTAAGATTATGAAAAATAAAATAAAATAAAAGATTATGGTATTAAGATTATGAAAAATAACAGGAATCAACCTCGAGTCTTTATAATTCAAGTTACATGAATTATGAGCTTCTCCTCTGAAACTGGAGAGAAAAAAATTATTGTTTTTCTTTTTTCTTTTGATCTAAAATATTGAGTAAATTATAAAATAATCTAGTAAACATACCGTTCTGTAAGATGGCAATGATTTCGTACAGGAAGTTGATCCTTTTCAAATTTATTGCCACATATATGACAAACAGACGACCATCGAAACTGTAATTCTTCAAGATCAGTCAGATTCATTGGTTTTGGTGTCTTATAGAGCCGATCGATATGCTCTCCAATGGATTTGAGTTCACGAACAAACCACTGTGCAGGTGTCTCGTCATCAGTACTCTTCTGTCTATACGATATGTAAGCCGACAATTTGTCATCATAACTACATTTTAAATAATATCCAATGCTATATGCTTCGTGACGCTGAAAAGCGTTCTCATTTTGAGTAAGCTGCAACAGACATTCGAAATCTGCATAAATGACAAATGGCACTTTCTCACTCTTTTTATGTTCTTCAAATTTAAGAATGTTATTGGAATTATTTGGCAAATTGATTCTGCATTCGCTCATATTCTTACAATAGTATTCGTGATTTTTCAGCTTCTCTGCATTATAAAAAATTTGTAAACACCTTTCGCAACGAAATGATTTTGCATGGGCTTTATTCATTTGTGAGCTTAAAAGTCTGGACAAACTTTTAATCCAAACATAATGGTATTTCGGCGAGCTAGCATTATCATCATAAATATTATTTTCTTCGAATACATCGATGTAGTAATCTTGAATGAGGAGAAGGTTTACATGTTTCTCCTTCTTATTGGATGTAATGTGACAAGGTCCTACCTCATATTTCTGTCCAATCTTTCTAAGCATATACACATTTACAGAAATAATATTTAATTTTTCGAATTTTGCAACATCTTTCAGTTTAACTGGAAATTCAATATCACCAAAGTTCAATTCATTCGTATACTGGTAATAATTCTGGACCCTTTGAGGATTAATTACATTACGATATAAAGCTGAAAGTATAGCATATTTAAAACACTGATTATCACTATTACGAACATTAACACATGCCTTTTTGGATATTATGAACTTCGGAATAGGTATATATGATCTGCCCTTGTGTGGAGAAAATTTTTTCATGTTGATGCATAGACTTATAATACTTTTCAAGGTCCATCCTGAATCCATTTCCTGAAACTCTTCCAAATGTGCAAGAAGAGGATTCCTAATATATTCCTTAAACCATTTCAGTAAATCGGTGGACAAGTAAACTGTAGCACTCTGTGTCGTAAAATATTTCATATCTGTCAATTCCTCACCATTTTTCTATACGGCAATCTGTGACATGAAATCAGAATTTACTTGGTTGCACTAAATTCTTCTAAGTATGCTTTCACCTTATGTTGAAAGATCTTTTCTGCGTTAGTTAAGAAGCTGAGAATGTCTACATGATTCATATTTACAACTACATCAGATCTAATTCGATTTTTAAACGCAGATTGGACATCACGCCATTCCACCTTAGGTTCTGTCTCGTCAGAGTTAAGACTACCTCCATGATGAAGGTGCCATTCAAGTCTTGCTTGTATACACGAAATGTTAACAAAGCAAGTGGAACACTTTTGCTTTTCTCCTCGACAAAGATTAATGTCTTCCATTTTTTCCCTCATTTCCTTTATGGATAAATCAGCCATAGCTAGCCAATAACGAATATCATCTTTACTGCACATGTGCACAGTTTCTAAAATTCCACGGTAGAGTTGCACAAGACGTTCGATAGATGCAATTGAAGCCATTTTCACTTTTATGTTTACTGTTAAACTAGTAAAAAAAGAATAAAGTCATCAACAAACTTCTTTACTGCGATATAAATTTAGACAAAAAAAAATTAAGAGAATCACAAAAGAGAAAAACTTAAACTAAACTTATGTGACTGCGTTGCAGCGAGTGTGTTCTTTTAAGAAAATTGGCCTGTTTTAAAAGAAAGTAAAGAAGCGGAAGGAGAAATCAGAGGTGAACGGAAAATATTGAGTGTGATGAAAACACTAAACTGTGGTTTAAAATCGGGAGGAGGGATATATCGTCTTGCCGCCAATGGAACATCAACCTTTCAGTTCATTATCACAGACCATCACCTGTCTTTTTTTAGCAACCAATTGGGAAAGTGATTTCTGTGTGAGTGGTAGGACAACATAAATGTCTTTGATTACGTTCGTCCAATCAGATCATTGCGTTCCCTCTCCTACATACAAGCATAAGCGTTCCCTCTAATCAAAGTTCAAACTAAATAAGCTGACCTTCCTTTACCCAGACACACCTATATTGATGTTTTTTTACTTAACCAATCGTAAAAGAGAGGTTCATTTCGGGAGGCGAAGAATCTTGATATAAAATGAGAATGTGAGCACGAAACTTTACATTTCTTGTCATCACTCCAGCTTCTAAAATAAGTGTATAGAAGTGCATAATGTCAAGAGTACGATAATATGAGGTTGTTTTTAGAAAAATATCTTGAAATGTCCGGAAGATAAAGTATTCCTCTGTGACATACAGGGATTCCAATCAAGTGGCCCGCAAAGCTTTATTTTAAAAGAATTTAGTTTGCTGAGTTTAGAAAAAGGTGGTCTGCTCACCGTGTACCTCTTTAAGCCACCATTTCCATGGACCGAATAGACTTGGAGTGAAAAAAAAACAGTAGACTGGCTGCAACGTGAATATCATGGAATTGAATGGGATTCTGGCTATATTCCTTATTACCGACTCAAAAGGACATTAGACATTTGTTGCACTGGAGTGCAAAAATTGTATGTGAAGGGGCGAGACAAGAAGGAATGGTTATCAAACTTTCTACCAAATATATAAGTAATTTCTATACTTTTACAATCACCTTGATGTATATATATATAGATATATATATATATATATATATATATATATATATATATATTATATATATATATATAAATATATATATATTCATATACGTTTATTATAATTATTCATCTTTCTTCATACTTTTTCATACTTTTATCATACTTTTTCACACTTTTTCTAAAAAAAAAAAAATAATTTAATTCGAGAATTATATCAGATGTGGAGGAGTTGCATTGTCCTTCATTACAATCAATGCAGAGTGAAGGGTTATATGTGCTGTGTCAAAACCATCAATTGTCTAGGAGACATTTACCAATGTGTGCCATCCGTAACGTCTTGATAATACGCACATGGTTACAAAATTATTTGAGTGGAAAGAATGGACGAGACGAAATTGGATAAGAATATAATAAAATGCATATTAATATTAAAAATATTATTAATAAAATGAATTTATAAATAAAATCATGACTTTCAATAATTTTTCTATTTCATTATAATAAATATATATTTGATACATTAAAATTTTATTAATTTTCAATAATATGAATTTATATTATCAACAATCTATTCATAAAAAAGTTATCTACATAATAAATTATATATTACCATTAAAAAAAAATTAATAAATAAAATTTATAATAAAATCATAAAAAAATTAAATATATTTGTTAATTATATACATTATTATAAATTATGAGAGAAGGGATAGGTTTTTGGATATGAAAAAAAAGAGTTTCCTTTAAATATTGTTTTAATTATTATAATACTGTAAAGTATAGTAATAAACTACATTCATAAAATTTTAATTTTATTTTATTCCTTTAAAACTAAATATATTTGTAAAAAAGTTATTTGCATAATAAATTGTATATTAATAAATAAAATTTATATTAAAATCATAAAAAATTTAATTATATTTGTTTATTAATTAAAAATTTTTGTATTTAAAACTTCTAACATATATATATATATATATATATATATATATATGTTTTATAATTTAACTTCTAAAATATTATAAGTAATACATTTATCTTATACATTATTATTATATATTATATGAGAGTAGGGATAGATAGATAAAAAAACAGATTCCTTTAAATAGTATTTTATTTATTATACTATTATAAAAGTACATTAATAATTACATTCATAAAATTTTAATTTTATTTTTTATTCTTTTAAAACTAATTATATTTTTCACTTATTTAATATATATAATCAAGTTTTATAATTAATATAAGTTTTATAAATAATATAAGATTAAGGAAAGGTGATTGAATATTAAAAAAATATATTTTATTTTTATTTATAATAATATATATATATTTTTATTTATTATTTTTATTATATACATATTACATTTATATCTATTTTTTTTAATTTTGTCTATGATAGTATAATTTCCTCAGAAATTATTTTCGGCTTCTCCTTTTCATTTTCGTCTGGCATGCTTGTTATGCTATTGCT
Organism: Sycobia sp. Sy_11; assembly: GCA_018907035.1. Classification (NCBI taxonomy): domain Eukaryota; kingdom Metazoa; phylum Arthropoda; class Insecta; order Hymenoptera; family Epichrysomallidae; genus Sycobia; species Sycobia sp. Sy_11. The sequence continues at coordinate 4,441,868 of JACCIC010000023.1, forward strand.
ACGGCTGCTGCGACTGCTGCAACTGCTACTGCTGCTGCAGCTACGACTCCGACTGCGGCTACATCTTTGCGATGTAGATGTGGTCGCCTTCTGCTCATTTTTCATTAGACAATATTTAGCCAACTCTGTGGGTTCTGGAACTGAATATAAATTATGAAATTAAATAAATTATAAATTGTAATAAATAATAAATAAAATCAATAAATTAAAATAATAATGAAATAAAATTGAAACAAAAATCAACAAATAAATATAAAAAATCAGAAATAAATAAATTGAAATAATTTACAAAATGAAATATAGAATGAAATTAAATAAAAATAAATAACAAAATAAATAACAAGATAAATAATCATCAATAATAATAACTTAAAATAAATAATAAAAAATGAATTAAATAATAAATATAAGTAATGAAATAAATAATGAATAAAATGAAATAAATTAAAAGGAATAATGAATGAAATAAATCAAGAAGATTTTAACTTACACTTAAACGAGTTCAGAGATTTCTCGATCTTCACGGCGTACTTTAAGCACGCCACCATTGCCTCCAATTTTTCGAGGGACAATTCCGTAGAACTTTTTTGACGCCGATGCGTCTTCTCCGAGGAGCCGAATAGACGATGAATTTTCGTCATCGATTTTCGCGGCACCTTCTGCGAGACTGGTGGCGTTTGTTTAGCCATTGTTTGCCGATAATTTTTCCTGCTTCTACTCTCATTTTGATGATGTAGGAAGCTGCAGGAAGATGACCAAAAGCAGCTTTCCTCCACGTATTTAAAGCAATTTCAAAGTAGCAGAGGAAGGAAAAGCCTTCTCTCATTGGTTCAAAAAATCTCCTCCTTCATTTTCCATAGTTCAAAAAAATGTTTTCTCATTGGTTGACTAAGTTTTCAATCGTAGCCTTTCCCTTTCCAATCCCTTCCTAAAATTACAAATAATACGAAACTAACATCGCAAGAAATTCATTTCCCATTCTCACTCATCTATCTCGATTTACATAGACTCTATTTCATCTCCACACGATAAAAAATCATGGTCAAAAATAAGGTCATTTCGGAGACACTACAAAAGCAAATGAGAGATGTGGAAAAGGATTTCTCGCTTCCGGTTTCCTCATAAACCTCTTCCTCCCTATAATAATAAACATCTAAACACCTATAACCGGTAGCAGTAAACTGATTATCAAAGTCATAAATCCGTATACCTGTGTAGCGGGCACGCTCACTGACCCCTTCCCCCCTAGCGCACGCATGCGGTCTTGTATCCATAGAGGGGGGGGTCCCTTTCACTTTTCTTTCGAGTGGAAATGGGTCTGGGAATGATGAGTTTTCCAATGCTTTATAGCTACAAGAAAAGGTCGTTGCCTAAAATCCTCGTCGAGTGAAAATATACAAAATAAACTTGTCGAAAACATACGTAACCAATATGTATAGAATCTTACATGATATTAAGAGAGTATATGGAACATTCTCATCAAGAAAAAACCTACATGTTAATTGCATGGTAATAATTTTGTTATTGATTTGGCTGCATATCGTCCATTAGAGTAGCATTCGTGAAGTTCGCGGAAATTATATTTAAATAGTCGAAACCAGTAATTTAAGTGTAATAAAAAAACTATAAAAGTTTTCTAAGAGTCTCGTAGACTGAAAATATACAAAATAAAATTTTTCGAACTCAAGCGTCACCAATATACATAGAATCTTTCACCACATTAAGAGAGTATGTGGAACGTTTTCACACCTTATGTTCTCAGCACGGAAACATCCTCAATATCAATGGCATGGCTATAATTTTGTTATTGATTGACCGCATATCGTTCATTAGGGATGCATTCGTAGAGTTCACGGAAATCATATTTAAATAGTCGAAACCAGTAATTTAAGTGTAATAAAAAAACTATAAAAGTTTCCTAAGAGTCTCGTAGACTGAAAATATACAAAATAAAATTTTTCGAGCACAAGCGTCATGAATATGCATAGAATCTTACACCATATTAAGAGAGTATGTGGAACGTTTTCACATCTTATGTTCTCAGCTCGAAAACAACCTCAATGTCAATGGCATGGTTATAATTTCGTTATTGATTGACCGCATATCGTTCATTAGGGATGCATTCGTAGAGATCACGGAAATCATATTTAAATAACCGAAAAGTACTTCAAGTGTAATAAAAAAAACTAAGAGTCTCGTACTATAAAAGTTTCCTAAGAGTCGTAGACTGAAAATATACAAAATAAATTTTTCGAAAGTAAGCGTCACCAATATGCATAGAATCTTACACCATATTAAAAGCGTATGTGGAACGTTTTTACAACTTATGTTCTCATCACGAAAATAAACTCAATGCCAATGGCATGGTCATAATTTTGTTACTGATAGACCACCTATAAGAAAATAGAAGAAAACAAATAAAACAGTAAAACTAAAAGCTATAGGCATAATGACACATTTCAAGGCGCACTGCCCGCTCTTCCAGGCATTCGAAAGACACCTTGAGTAATTCGTCGGTGTGACGTCGGACGGGAAATCAAATAAGTGGAAATGTGAGAAAGATTATTTATATAGCCAGTGGATAATATTACAAAGCGAAACTCTTAAAATTATTCTATTAGTCCTCCATTAGCAACCAACAGAAAAAAAACAACTAAAAAGTGCAATGAGAATTGCCGTAAACACCACCTGCAAAGGAAGAGAAAAATAAATAAAGGTAAAGCAAAATTAAATAAAGAAAAGTTGCATGGATCATGTAACAAACCAAGATACAGGTAGATGAGAAATATACATATACATGTAGAATAAAAAGAAAATGTAGGAAGCGAGAAAGAGCAAGAAAAGTGACAGGTACGCACAGCAGTGAAGGGAGGTAAAAAGATGTATAGATAAGAAAGAAAATTATGCATGCAGAAGAATCAAGAAATATACATATAGAAAACATATCAAGGAAAGTATACGCAGAGAAGGAAGGAAGATAGAAGGAGAGAAATAAAGTAAACATGTATCTAGAGAAGGAAAGAAAGTACACATACATAGAGAGATGAAAATAATGACTTGAACATTAAGAAAGAAAGTCAGATACGGAGAAAGAAAACAGAGAGATATAAATGGACATGGACAGTTAGACACA